>JAWNZC010000351.1:6115000-6747500 GCA_035771165.1 Paragorgia papillata
GGCGATACAAATACTCTGACTGTGTCAGTCTTGGACATCCAGTCAGTATGTGAGCCACCGTTTCTGGTTTTGTGTTACATAGGCGACATCGGGTATTTGGTACTTCTTGTCCAAGTTTCTGTTGGTAGTATATACGCGTAGGCAGCAGCTGTTGATAAAGTTCCTCGACGTCAGCCACGACGTCAGCCTGACACTCTGTCCAGTAGTTCAGCCAAGTAAAACAGCATTCATTATTCACGGTGTTGTCAGTCCATCGAGTCGTCGTAAAATTTCCTAACCATTTCTGCCCTTCTATTTCTCGTTTTCGCTTGTCCCGGCTTGCTTTCTTCAACACTTCTTTTACACTTTCTTCTTTAGTCGCCAATAGTTGCGTTCTATCCTGCGTTGTGTATTTTATTTTCCACCCATGGTTCTCTCTATTATTATTGACTTCGACACCCAGTTTTGCTGCAAATTTCTCCGCATCTTTCATTATTGATCTTCTGCCTTTCTCTCCTCTTTGTTGGTCGATTTGGGCCACAGCTTGCATCCTTAAATCATCTGAGGAATACAGGTGTACAGCAGTTTTTATATTCGTCTCTATATATTCATCCTCTACAGATTTCATGCCACGGCCTCCCATGGATCTTGGCATGTAGAGAAGTGGTACCGACGCCCCAGGGTGTCTTGCGCCAGCATCGGTGAGAATTTTTCTGACTTCTCTATCTAACTCTTGTTGGTCATGCACAGTCCATTCAGTAGTGCACATGTAGTACGTAAGTGCTGGGATGGCAAACGTATTGGTGGCATGGATCTTTAATGGCTCGGACATAGGAGAGGACCATATTAACCACATTCTTTGCAGGAACTCTTTACTGACTTCATTACGAATTAATTTCGAATCATGACAAGTATGTTCATAAATGCCCAGAAATTTATATGGTCTGTCCTTACTTACTGCTCTAATTTTTGTAGTTTCATTCAGGTGTAAATCTGGCTGCTCTTCCAGTTTCCCTCTCTTCACATTCATAATGGCACATTTCTTTGCTCCCCATTCCATGTTCAAATCTTTCATACAGTTTTGTGTTAACTTTAAAACCAGGTGAAGTTTTTTCTCATTTGCAGCAAAGACTTTCAAATCGTCAATAAACATCAACTGAGTGATTTTAAGTCTTATTGGTTTACTTAAGATATAGCCATCGGTAGCTCTTATTTTCCAGGCAGCTGGATTGATGTAAATGGTAAAGAGTTTTGGGCACAGAGAGTCACCTTGCAGTAAGCCTTTTCTAATGGTTACTTTGCTTGATTCTTGCATACCTGCTTTTGTTTTAACTACCAGCGTTATCGAGCACTTGGTTACCAATTTCATAATGATGGATATCAAATATTTGGGGAAGCTATGAATTTCTAGAACTTTTCCAAGGATGGTATGATGTACACTGTCGTAGGCTTTTCGTACATCCACCCAAGCGCATGCCATGTTGCGTTTCTTCTCTTTAACATCCTCAAGAACAATCTTATCTATTAGAAGATTGTCAAGGCAGCCCGAGACCTCTTCCTTCGCCCCTCTTTGGTCCTGTTGGAGAAATTCATGACGCTTTAGGTGGTTGTCAACAATGGGGAGAGTTATTGATGTCATAAGTTTGTATGTTGTATTTAGGCACGTTATAGGTCTATGATTTGCGGAGCTCCATTCACCGTCTTTAGGGAAAAGTGTTGTTCGCCCCATATTTAGCCATTCTGGTAATGCTTCATTTTCGTTGATAACAGATTCAATAACTTTTGCCAAATGTCCGTGGAGAGATGTTATTTTCTTTAGCCAATAGTTTGCTATTCCGTCCGGGCCAGGCCAGTCATCGAGTCTGTGTTATCAGAATTCTCTCGTACACAGCTTGCCATGATTTCTTCAATTTCTTTTAACCACGGGGCACTCGGATTTCCATTTCCCTCAGTTTCCCACATAGGTCGCCAAAACTCCTCAGCCTGTTCTAAGCTTTCAAAGCACATTGAATCGGAGTCTTCACTACGATTACCATCATCCATCAATAGATTAGGTTTCAGGTTGTTGGGGTCTTTCCGGATAGATTCTCGCATAATGTTATGTACCTTGGTTGGGGTGTTGATATACATCTTATTCCATTTTTTTGATTCATACCACTTTATCTTTCTTCTTCTCTTTCTTGCCATTCGTTTCAGTGTTGATTTCTGCTTTTCAATAAAGTTAATTATGCTTACACATGATATTTTGACACCTCTATTGTTTATTAAGTGCTCTCTATTTTTCTTTCCTTTCTTTGTTAGTTTCCCGTTTATTTGCAATCGTTTTAGTTCTGCTGTTGCAATCGATATATCTCTTCTTATCTCCTTTATTTCTCTCTCAATCTTGCTTACACATGGCGGCGTCCACTTTCTCTGAGTACCATTCATTGTCGCTCGATCATGTTGGATTCTTTAGCCATGCCTTGGCTCATTAACCACGCTATCGCTAATGCATATATTATGCAATTATAGTACCACAAAAGGTGACAAGCATTTGCATTTCTCCTGGTCGCCCATAGATTTTCGGCTACTTTATTTATTATCTGTAGATTTCTTTGGGAAGGAACTATTTTAGTTCTAGTATTCCATATCCGATTTGCAAAATCCCCAACATGTGTTGATATCTTTTCCATGATGTTTGTAGCTTCATCTTCAATTTTCTTAGCTGTTTCTCTCTCCTTGGGTGTAAAAACAATTTCTGCATATTCAAATTCGTCGGTCTCGAGGGATTCGGCTTCTTCTTGCACGTTTGGTAAAATTTCTTCGTTTCCTTCTTCTTGTTGATTTTGTTGAGATATAACTTCTTGCCTAATCTGACTCTTCGATGCCAGGTTTTGTACGTTTAACTGACCTGCCCTCACTCGCAAATTGTCCTTGGAAAGCCTCAGATGTCCATATCCTTTCTCGTTCCATAGCTCTAACAATATGTCAACATATTTTTTCTTCTTACCGTTGGCATCTAATGGCGGATTTCCCCCGTTTTTTATCTCGAGTGCTTTGCTCCTACAGTCCTGTAGATCCGAGAGCATCGTAGATGTCCACCTGACCATTTTCTGATGTTATTCTGTATTTCCCTATCTCGAGTCTTTTAAGAAGATGATGGTTTGTTCTTCTCGTCTGTTCCGCTTTGTGATTTGAGACGTTGATCTCAAATTCAGATCGAAATAACACAAAATTATAAAGGTTTGTGATCGTTCAACACGCAACCTACTTATCTGGAAAGATAAGAGCTCAGTATGTCACCATACTTTAGTTCTTGAGGCTCGGTGCGTTGTCGCAAGGCTGGTTTTCGAGTCTAACATGCGGAGCTCATCCGAACACGTCTGCTCTACTAGCCGCCATGTTCTTTTCTTTCTTTTTCTTTCTTTCTTTCTTTCTTTCTTTCTTTCTTTCTTTCTTTCTTTCTTTCTTTCTTTCTTTCTTTCTTTCTTTCTTTCTTTCTTTCTTTCTTTCTTTCTTTCTTTCTTTCTTTCTTTCTTTCTTTCTTTCTTTCTTTCTTTCTTTCTTTCTTTCTTTCTTTCTTTCTTTCTTTCTTTCTTTCTTTCTTTCTTTCTTTCTTTCTTTCTTTCTTTCTTTCTTTCTTTCTTTCTTTCTTTTTTGTCAGTTTGTCACTCAGTTGTTGTGGTTGGAATAGCGATAGGCTACGGACGGCTGCTAGATAGATTTTATTAGTGAATATTTGATTGTTTTGGCTAAGTACGCAACGAATTCTGTCAAGAGCGCTTCGGTGGCAGGCAGACAGACAGACAGTGTTCGATTGATTTACGCTTGTACAAATTAACGAAGGCGAGAAAGCGTTTTTCCTCACCTGCGCTATACTATCTGTTTTGTATCAACATTAGTAACATTTATAAACGTTTCATTTCTTAAGGTTTTTCGATTTGCGTTCTGGATAGCTTTCCAGTTAGAAATATTAAAATTAAACTTAGCGCACGCCAGATCTGTTAAAAGTGCATGCGTTTCTACTTGCATTTTTGTTACCAATCGTTTAAATCATGGCTAGAAATCCAGGACACTCAGCGGCAGTGGCCTGTGGGCTCATATTTAGATGGAAATATTAATTTGAAAATTCTGATGGCTAAATATCGATCATTTCGGCTATAAACAGAAGTCTATAGCAATAAATTAAAGTAGAGTTATTCGATAAAATGTCTTATTGACCCATTTCTTACCCAAATATCAAATTACAAAAGGTTTAATCGTCTAGACATGTACACTCATACTAACAATAATTGCCGCATAAATTTCGGTTATTATTTCCTAATCCACAGTCACATTTAATAATAATAACAGCGGTTAAGACCCTGGCAACCTAGCAACGGCTCCATAAGAAATGGCGGACAAGAACCCGAAATTATCGAGGAATGCATTGCTTCTTCACGCCGAGTTCAGTATTTATCTCGGCGCTTGATGGATTAAATTACAACGACTCGACTGCAATAAATCGTACATTTTAAGGTCTTTGGGAACCTATTAAACAACGAAAAAGTGGAACGAACAACTCCGCAAAACAAAGTAACGTTCATCCCGAGCAAATTCAGACGTTCGCATCGTGGACAAACAACACAGAAGCAGCCAAAATTGGAGCTCCAAAATAAGTGATATAGCAGATTAATAGACTTTAAACAGCGAATAAGAGGTATGCTTGTGAGGGGCTCGGGAACCTATTTAGGACGCTCCAAACTTAATAGAAATTGTAGTGCTGAACGATTGTTCAATTTGGTGAAGTTTTGGACGTTCGCATGTCGGAATTTACAATAGTAAATAACCGAAAATGATTGTTCTTTAAATTTCCTTAAGAAATCTATTGAAGGACGCCATATTGAATTAATTAAAAAGGGATTCAGTGCGCATGCTTTGCCGCCATGTTGTCCTCGATTTCTGGCCATGATCTGATTACCTGTAATCGTAACGTCTGTTCACTTTTTCCTATTTTTGTTGAAGAAAGTAGCTACATTACCGTGATAGTATATACATTTCGTTTCTTATGGTTTTCTTTTTGCGTTAGCGGCAGGTTTCCAGTTGTGAATATTGAAAATAAATTCAAGACGTGTTTTGTGGCGTATTCCACAGATTTATATTATCCATGACTTAAATAATCATAACTTCGGTTCTATTTTTCCGATTTTCTTCAACAAAATATCTACATTACCATAAGAATATAAACGTTTCATTTTGTAAGGTTTTCGTTTTACGTTCTCCATAGGGTTCGAGTTACGAAAATTGAAATTAAATTTACTGCATTACCAATCGACGCTCAGTTCACGAGTTGCGAATATTGAAATTAACTTTGACCGCAAAACATATTAAGAGCCCTTTTCGCGTGATTTTTCTTATCGCAGGAACTGCGCTATTGCATGCCCACCTCTGTTAAGTTATCGCTTTGCATATTTACCAGAAAGAACACACGACCAACCGAAGCTTTCGAAGATTTGAAATCTGATGGTTGGCTGGAGTCTGACGGGATGTTTCCGCGGTTCTTGTTGTCGGCACGCAGTTGTTCCGAAGATTGGATGATCTGTTCTGTCATGGAAGGGCCAGCCAAGTCGGAAAGATACGTCTGGCTTTGAAAAACACGTCCAGTGCTAAAATTGTTGATCTTTGCAGTGTATCCATGACGAGCGTGAGTATCAGAGATTACACTGTGTGACGAATGGCTCCCTTTTGGTTTCCCGTTCACCAACGCGCGTCTTCAGCGCTGTTCTAGCTCCTGTACTTGAAAGCTTGAATTCGCGACATACAGTCAGTGACAAAATACCTTGGGACATCTCGCATTGTTGGTACTTACCTAATATTTCTTTCAATTATTTTGGTAGTAAATTATATCCCTCCCTCCCCCTCCCTATTCAATGTTGAATTTAAAGTAAGGAACTCAGTGAGCGTTGAAACGAACGCCTAAAGAGTCACCAACATTGAACAGGGGGGCCGGGGATAATTGGAGCGGAAAATATTGTCCTTTAGGTTGAAGTGTCCCAACACTTTTGTCACTGATTGTCTGCGAAAACATTTTTAGTTCATAAAATAAACCTAGTTACCTAGTCAGTTATTTTTCTAAAAATAGTTATATTTGACAAAGATGTTCACAATTTATTGTTAACAAAATTGTTATGGGCATTTTCAAGCTATTAAATAGGCAGTTTTGTTGTTTTAAAGTCAGTTTACTGCTCAAGGCGTCTTTGCACGTATATTATGCAAAAATATTTCGGCTAAAATAGGTGCGTTATCAGCAATGCAATTAAAAATGCTCGATTTACCTAAAACGCAGTTTTAATATATTTACAATCACACGATTGCGCATTTATTTATGTACGTGTAGAGTATAACTTGTGCAATATCACTCTTCAACTAACGGGCGTCGCGTTAAACGAGAATTAAAACGTGTTTATTATAGCCCGTTGCGCAATCTTTAACGGGTTCTGCGCCGGTATTAGCAATAACGCTATTTGAGGTAGGGACCTTTTATTATTTTAACAATTGCTGTAGAACGCACGCGTACTTTAATTTCAGCACAAAAACAAATATTAGAGAAGTGATACTAGGTTTAAAAAATCCGAAATTCTAAACGTCTACCAACGTCTATTAAAGGCAAGAAAGGGACAAAACATATTGAAACTTGTTCTAGGTTTTCATTAGCAACCATATTACGTACAACATTACTAATACATACTAAAGTAAAACGCGAAATATTTGCGGAAAATTATTAGAGAGATATAACGTAATACAACGGTTGTACGGTTGTCATGACAAATGTCACCACGTCCACAGTTCTCACCAACGGTTCTCACCACGGTGCTCACTGAACACCGTGGACGTTAGTTTGCTAATTTACGCTTGTTTCTTTACAAATAGTCAGTGCTGCTGTTTTCTAGTATCATCTGCATAGTATATTTTACATTTAATGATTTTTAACCGGTATTGCATCGACAAAATAAAATAATTTAGAGGTAAAGCGGCGACGGTTCTCACTTCCGCAGTATAAAGAGATAGTATAACATGAAGTTATTTATATAAATATAGCGAGCATCGTTATAAAAATAGGTACGCAATGCGTACATGCGGATACTGGTATTTATTTGACTTGAGAGTCTAAGATAACTAATTGTGGATTGTAAATTCAATTTCATGCAAAGATACCAAAACATACTGAAAATACTAGAGGATCTTGTGACATATATAAGAGCCCAGCACAAAACTCGAGGTAGTTGTAGTATTCAAAATATTTATTTAGACGTAATGTTTGGTTGTATTACTAATTACAACATGTTCAGAGGCTAAATTACTATTTCAATGAATCTAAATATTTAAATTTTCATTACCTTCAATCATCTATCTATCTATTATTATTATTATTATTATTATTATTATTATTATTATTATTATTATTATTATTATTATTATTATTACTCGGGCTACCTGTGGTAGCCGAGTCTAGGTTTCGGTGGCGTTTCTGTATTATTTTTAATTTTCTGGTCGACAAATTGCAATCATTGCATCATCCCAATAGGCTTTGCGAAACCACGCGGTGTGCTATCGATCTGGTATTGCTCCGTCTTGAAGCTTTTAGAAGATCACAAGTGACTTTAGAACACTGTTATTAATCAGTCATGTGGTTGAAAATTGTGCTCACTACGCTAACAACTGCAGATCTTGATATGCGGTATAAATATGATACTTATATCGCTTTAATTTTTCGCTCGAGTGTAAGGTGATCATGCAACACGTATTTTCGATAAGCATTAGATAACGCCGGCGCAAAGCACAGCCTGAAAGTTTCTGCTTGTGAATTATAGTTGAACATCTCGGCCCAGCGCTTATCATGTTAACACTTCAAACATTAATTCAAAGGCTATTCAGGTTTCAGAAATATTGATTCGAATGGTTTAACACTCTTGTCTGAGCAAAAACGCTATAAATTGACTCAGCCTTCAGCCTTCTTTTTTTAATAAGTATTGAATACGTCTACATGTAACATAAACAGTGCCAAGCACAGTGGATTTCTGCGTGTAAACTTATAGCTAAAACATCTTGGCCGAGCGCCTAACACGTCAACACTTGAAACATTTAATAGTTAAAAGGGCATTCAGATTTCAGAAAGATCTTTAATCCGAAGCCAAACAAGCGCTCACACTGTTTCTTCGTCCTTGGAAAGCTTGTCGTTTGGGCGACAAAGTCGAAACGCGTTCTGGAATTATTATAGTATAAACACCTTGTATGGTTTGATTACGTGATGCTGAGATGAACACGAGAAAGTATTGCATGTAAATATCACTGGTAAATATGCAGTCACCGCGCGCTTGTATTTATAGTATAAAACAATAGTACATACCATACATAAAAATGTATTAAAATGCTGAAATACATACATATTGTTTCGAAACCAGACAATCCGCAAAAATTCTCAAAACCGTTCAAATTTATACCGACAGACCAGTAGCCCACTGACAGTTGTCGACTTGTCATATATTTTTTGGCGTCTTGTGATTGCGCGCAAATGTTCATTACCTGAAGCAAAACTCAACTTTCTATCTTCTATTCGTTGTTCTGGTACACGTTCGTAAACCCTTCGAACATACAAATAAGACCTTCTGAAGTATGCTGATTCGGATCCGCTATTGGTCGTTTGCGTTGATCACGTGATTGACGAAAACATTCTTACACCCACACACACACACACACACACACAACCGCGCTCATGACATAGCGGATATGGTTTAGCAACCAGTATCCGCAAAAAACGCATTGTAAATTGTAAATATGCATTATTTTCTTATTGAAAACTAACATATCAAAAGGCGGGTGTGTAGAAAATGTTATTTTAAACCACAATCTTCGTTCTAATACATGTTTTTCTGGTGAGAACCGTAGTGAGAACCGTTGTGAGAACCGTCGACAGAACAGACGCACAACAGGGGGCCATTTTGACTATTGAATATCATATTTCCTTACTGAATTTTGCACAGAAATAGTATATTTAGTCTACTATAACATTGCTTTAGCTTTCTTGGCTTTAAAGTACGCTCCTAAGTTGGCTGTAACGGCATTTTTTACAATATAAAGAAAATAGCTTTTCAGACAGTAGGTTCCGTTTCTCTGGATCGTTTGGCGTAGTCATCGAAGAGGCGTCATGGGGATTCTTGTGGTCGTATTCTAGTTCGTCTGACGCGGTCTTTGAAGAGCCGTCGTGGGTTCTTGTGTTCGTATTTGTGGCGATCGAGAGCAACATATTGCAGAGCGTGCTCATGTCTTTGGCATTCGAAGCCGCAGTTACGAAAACCAGAATAAAAAAATCCTGTGTAGAGCTTACAAGTATAGCTTTCGATGTAGAGCTCTTGGATAAAGTGATTCGTTTTGGCGCGTTTTGAGTTTATATGTGACTCTTGCGCGAATTGTAATTGGTTACTTTTCCCGCCGAAGAGAGAAGTAACGTTCTGATTGGTTAGCAAGTGCCGTATCACATGTTTTTCACGTGCACTGGCGAGCGGGAAGAAAACGACCTTTAGAACTATCTGGCATATATATCGGTTGTTGATAGGTGGGAGTAACACCTTGGCCAACCTTCCTGTTCAAGGTTTTGGCACAGCTTGTAGTGAACGTTCTCTCATTAACTTTAATTTATATCCAGTCTATATAACCTCTATTAAGCGGCCACCTTCGGGGAATGGCTTTGTGGTCGCTTAATAGAGGTGGCCGCTTAATAGAGTGACGCCAACAATGGCCTTGGGTGTGGTCAAATGTCCTTTTTATTCAATTCTAAAATACTGATAACAGTAACAAGTAGACTTTGAAAAACCAACAAGTAGTTAACAAAACAGTTTTCAAAAACCGAAAAAATAATAAAACAAAGGAGCAACGAAACGAATAACAAAAATGCCACATGTTCGATGCATGTATACTGACGCCTAGCAAGTTATGTTGGCTTAGAATAGTTATCAATTGCATCTGTCTCTGTGGTGCACAGAGTTTCAAAGAGCAAAGCAAGTCATTTGTCTTTGAAATTGATGGAGCTAGCCCCTCATATCCATGATACTGCACAAGGAGGGATTTGACGCAAAGTATTAAGAGTAGTGTTTCTCTGCACCGGACATATACAGATATTTTTATTACCAACAATGTTTTTGAATTTGATTACATGTAAACTTGAGGCATGAGGTTTCAAGTGACATGGGTTGAATGAAATACATGTACTTGCTGACAGCAACTAAGTGTTCTATGGTCTCTTATTTAGCTCAAGTTTTAGTTTCGGTTCTCTTGCGGTAAAAATTGTGCCTAAGATAAATTAAGCTGGCTGTTTAATACAGGTAAAAAACAATACGAAATACCATTTGGGACGGCTCGTAGGTGGCCGTGGCCGCTTAATAGAGGTGGCCGTTTAATAGAGGGGTAATCTATAGTAAATTACAGGGAATATTTTAGGGGTTTTGACAAGTGGCCGTTTAATAGAGGGTGACCGCTTAATAGAGGGCCGCTTAATAGAGGTTCGACTGTATTAGCATATATAAATTGGCTTAACATAAAACATCTTTCTACGGCCTTCCTACAGTTCAACTTGGATATAATACAATCAGAATAACTGTATTTTTGAAAACTTTTTAATATCAACGTTTTGGGGACAAGCCCCTTTATCATGCAAGATACAAGTAAACAAGACGTGAAGATAAGAGAAGATTTACTTTATCAGGATACATAGGAAAAGAGAGAAGAAAAAGTTAAGAGAATTTCGTTAAATGTAGATTTTCAATGTTTGGCCAAACTTGTGATTTTTTAATTAAATGAAATTTGTCCATGTCATGCAATCGAATGTTGTTTGCTTTTTCCGTGTGAAAATGAAATCTGGGCTACCCACAGCCATCCTGCTGTTTTCACAAGGAAGCTTGAGCAAACACAAGAAGCCGACACATAATTCGAAGTTATAAATAGACCGCCTTCAGTATATTTCACAATCACTTGCGATACCAGAGATCAAGAATCCACAATGAATATCGTTCTCAGTATTCCTATATTTCTGTTCGCTGTGTCTGCTACATGCTTGTCAGTACATTCCAAGGTTTGTAATATTACATTATGTTCTACAATAATAAGTAGGACAGAAGTAATCCAGTATATTACACTGTTTTACTTTCGTGCGCTGTCCTTTCAAAACTATATCAAATCATATAGACCGGCTGAGGAACTAAATAAATTCAAAAGAAAAAGTTTCCGTCTAAAATAAGGGGGACGATTTAAAATTGCGAACTGAGAGGGGGTTTATATGGAGACGGCCAGCTCTCCTAGACTGACGGCCTTATTTACATGGGATTTTCTGTCCTCCTGGAGCCAGCGCTCTTGAGCGTTGTTTACATGGAAAACTTTCAAGCTTAAAAGCTTCCATGCAACCTTCCTCGGCGAGATCTTGGTTGGGCTATAGCGAGATCTCGGCAAAGAGGGTCACGCCAAGGAAGCATGGCCCTTAATTCTCTAATTTTAACCAAAACAAATTTTACAAAGGATGGACTGATCAGGCGGGATCTCGGTAAAGAAGGCTAGTCCAGTGAACTCTATACAGACTGGAACGCTAATTCCATAAACAAGCCATATGATTGGATGTAGCCAAAAATCTTTAAATGTTAGTTTTTCTACGTTTTGAGCTGAAATACTTAACGCTGAACGTTGTTGGCAGTTGTTTTTCTAATTTTTAAATATTTCCCTTTTAGCTAAACTCTTGAAGTTTCTATACGAAATAGCATTTTTCAATAGCTTGAGTTTCATATACAGCCCAACGTTCGGCGTTCGACAAAGTACTTCAGCTCTAAACTCAGAAAAACTTCAGTAAGTTTCTTAGTGTTATTTCCCAACGAATTGAACGAAATATGCATGGCCGAACATTTACCACATTTTAAAAAGTTTAACATAACGAGGAAACTTATACTATACATCAAATTGAAACCAAGGCTATTTCTAAAAACATATATATGCATATACGTAAACCATGTATTTCAATGAATCCGTTGTCTTGCAGTACTTTGTTATCGCCCCAAACAAAATATATGGCAGAATGAAAATTAAGTAACTTGAAGCACGGGAGCTACCTGCAAAGGGACTTGGCACTGACTTCAAAATCCCCCCTGAGTTCTTATAGTTCAGTGGGCTAGCCCTATACTAGGAGGGCTGCCCCTCTTCCATATAAACACCCCCGGAGTATATTCACGACAACTAGCTTATCTCCTACAGTTGAATATTTTAGCTTCTTTATAGTTGATTTAGATATATAGGTTGAATAATGGTCTTCTTTAGTTTGGCTCTTGAATAGAATCGGACGTAATTCTAAAGCATAGCGTAATTATGGGTAGAACAAAATTAGCCGAAGTTGATCTTGCACTAGCATATTATGCTACTATTTTGTCATTCGATCATGCAGCAGAATATGAGCAAAATGTTAGTTTAATGATTTAATAGATTAATAAAAGCTGAATGATTTAAAATTAAGAGTTATATATCAGCATGCTTATATGAAAACGGAAGGAATATATAGCTAGCCATCTTTGTATGTGAAATTTTTACTAGCAGGTTTGAAAAAAGAAATACAAACACACACCAACGTATTGTATATTTTTGTTTAATATTTATAAATTAAAAATAATTATGTTTTTGTACGGTGCGGATCAAAGCATATAGTTAATATAGCCATCAAAATAAAACGTTATTTGAGGTCGTTCATATCTTCTTTGTTTCCGATGGCAATAGCATTCTACACAAGGAATGTAGCGTTTCCACTTATACTATTTGCGCTCAAAATTTGCTCCAAGCACCCTGATTAAATATTGACTCAATGAAAATTGCATGCCAAAGATGTTTGTTTGAACTAATAAGAGCAAATCCATGGCTAGAAATCCAGGACACTCAGCGGCAGTGGCCTGTGGGCTCATATTTAGATGGGAATATTAATTTGAAAATTCTGATGGCTAAATATCGATCATTTCGGCTATAAACAGAAGTCTATAGCAATAAATTAAAGTAGAGTTATTCGCTAAAATGTCTTATTGACCCATTTCTTACCCAAATATCAAATTACAAAAGGTTTAATCGTCTAGACAGGCATGTACACTCATACTCACAATAATTGCCGCATAAATTTCGGTTATTATTTCTGAATCCACAGTCACATTTAATAATAATAACAGCGTTTAAGACTCTGGCAACCTAGCAACAGCTCCATAAGAAATATGGCGGACAAGAACCCGAAATTATCGAGGAATGCATTGCTTCTTCACGGCGAGTTCAGTATTTATCTCGGCGCTTGATGGATTAAATTACAGCGACTCGGCTGCAATAAATCGTACATTTTAAGGTCTTTGGGAACCTATTAAACAACGAAAAAGTGGAACGAACAACTCCGCAAAACAAAGTAACGTTCATCCCGAGCAAATTCAGACGTTCGCATCGTGGACAAACAACACAGAAGCAGCCAAAATTGGAGCTCCAAAATAAGTGATATAGCAGATTAATAGACTTTAAACAGCGAATAAGAGGTATGTTTGTGAGGGGCTCGGGAACCTATTTAGGACGCTTCAAACTTAATAGAAATTGTAGTGCTGAACGATTGTTCAATTTGGTGAAGTTTTGGACGTTCGCATGTCGGAATTTACAATAATAAATAACCGAAAATGATTGTTCTTTATATTTCCTTAAGAAATCTATTGAAGGACGCCATATTGAATTAATTAAAAAGGGATTCAGTGCGCATGCTTTGCCGCCATGTTGTCCTCGATTTCTGGCCATGTCATTTTCTTGACAGGATTTTGCAGGTCCCATTTTGTCTTTTCTTGGCTTTGCATGGTGCATGCATATTGAGCAGACATGCAGATCACGCATATACATATGTACATGATTAAAAAAGAGGAAAATTAAATCGTTTTTATCTTAATTCTGATCCGAGGTGATTTACGGCGATCTACAAATCTTTGTAGTTCTAAAGCTTTTATGGTATAATTATCTACTGTCTTGAAGTAGGCTTAAACATATTGCCCGGTTACTTAGTCCAGCATTCATTTAGCTACTTTGAAAAAGAATGAGAGGATTGGCACTTGTGGGAGTAGTTATGGGGAACGAAATATCAGAACTAACAGATCAGTATTGTTCCCTGTAACAATCCCAAAATACTCTTAGCTTACAATTTTGCAAAGTGGCCAAAAAGACAACACGGCGTGATTTGTGAATAGTAATCGATCATTCTTTTACGAACTACGTATTTTTCCAATACTTTAATTAATTTGTCATCTATATGTGTCATAGAAATGCACCGAAAACAGCCCACAGATTTGCGTTGAATACGAGAGCAAGAAGTTTTGGAGCCAGGACACTTGTCAGTGTGAATGTGTTCCGAAGGACGTAGAAGAGTGCAATCTGAAGGGGAAAGTTATAAAACCAGATACTTGCGAATGTGTATGTCAACCAAAGCCATGTCCATTTGGGACAAAAATGGATATGAAAAAATGCCAATTTGTATGTCAACCGAAACCATGTCCATTTGGAACAAAAATGGATATGAAAAAATGCCAATGTGTATGTCAACCGAAACCATGTCCATTTGGAACAAAAATGGATATGAAAAAATGCCAATGTGTATGTCTGCCGAAACCATGTCCATTTGGAACAAAAATGGATATGAAAAAATGCCAATGTGTATGTCAACCGAAACCATGTCCATTTGGAACAATAATGGATATGAAAAAATGCCAATGTGTATGTCTGCCGAAACCATGTCCATTTGGAACAAAAATGGATATGAAAAAATGCCAATGTGTATGTCTGCCGAAACCATGTCCATTTGGAACAAAAATGGATATGAAAAAATGCCAATGTGTATGTCAACCGAAACCATGTCCATTTGGAACAATAATGGATATGAAAAAATGCCAATGTGTATGTCTGCCGAAACCATGTCCATTTGGAACAAAAATGGATGTGAAAAACTGCCAATGCATGTAAATATATCTTATAGTGCATGGTATAAACTTTGTTGTTAGTATAATAAATCGTTGAAATTAAATCAAATTAAATCACAATTAAATCACAACCAAAGCCATGTCCATTTGGGACAAAAATGGATATGAAAAAATGCCAATGTGTATGTCAACCGAAACCATGTCCATTTGGAACAAAAATGGATATGAAAAAATGCCAATGTGTATGTCAACCGAAACCATGTCCATTTGGAACAATAATGGATATGAAAAAATGCCAATGTGTATGTCTGCCGAAACCATGTCCATTTGGAACAAAAATGGATGTGAAAAACTGCCAATGCATGTAAATATATCTTATAGTGCATGGTATAAACTTTGTTGTTAGTATAATAAATCGTTGAAATTAAATCAAATTAAATCACAATTAAATCACAACCAAAGCCATGTCCATTTGGAACAATAATGGATATGAGAAAATGCCAATGTGTATGTCTGCCGAAACCATGTCCATTTGGAACAAAAATGGATATGAAAAAATGCCAATGTGTATGTCAACCGAAACCATGTCCATTTGGAACAATAATGGATATGAAAAAATGCCAATGTGTATGTCTGCCGAAACCATGTCCATTTGGAACAAAAATGGATGTGAAAAACTGCCAATGCATGTAAATATATCTTATAGTGCATGGTATAAACTTTGTTGTTAGTATAATAAATCGTTGAAATTAAATCAAATTAAATCACAATTAAATCAAAACCAAAGCCATGTCCATTTGGAACAATAATGGATATGAGAAAATGCCAATGTGTATGTCTGCCGAAACCATATCCATCTGGAACAAAAATGGATATGAAAAAATTCCAATGCGTGTAAATATATCTTATAGTGTATGGTATAAACCTTGTTGTTAGTATAATAAATCGTTGAAATTAAATCACATTCTGGCTATATATCTGTGCATATATAACATAAGATCTGCATTTAGTATAAACATATATAGTCCCCAGAAATAAATTGTCTGGAAATGCGGCCAAAGTCTTTGTTCTGGGCTTTTTTGTTCACGTTTGTGCACCTTATTTCACCAATTAACGCTTGCTGAACACATTGTATTTTTGGTATAATGAAGCAATCAACCAATAGCAGCGTTGCTTTATAAATATTAATGAACGTAAATCTAAAATGTAGCTCATTGTTAACCGCTTTGATGTTCGCCGCGTCTCCAGACTATATAGGGACCTTATGACCTTAAGCAAGCACAAAGCGAACGTCACGACGACGACCCAAGTACAATAGTATTTTTCAACCAAAGTAAAGCGTTGAATAATTTGCAGTCCTAAGAGTAATCCCAACACCGTCCTCGTTGCACATACAACGTCAACTGACGCGTTTTCACGTTTTCAAGACGACGTCGTGGCAAGGAAGGGCAAAAGTTAATCAATAAGCGTTAATCTATCATACGTCTCGTTGTCGAAGCTATATGGCTGTCTTTTAAAGATCTTACAAAATACATAAAGCATACAATATACGACGTCCTGATCCATGTTTTCTTCTAAAGCTGCGATATAGGCATGTGTACGTGACATATCTACATGGATGGTGACAAATAAATTAAAGTTTAATGATGATAAATGTGAACTATTGATTTTAACAGCTCTACATCGTCCTCATGCAGTATTCCATTGATAGCATTGTAGTTGGCAATGATACAATGATACAATCGTTCAATCTCAGTCATGTTGTAAGAAACATAGGAGTTATATTTGATAATACTCTAAAGATGGAACAACAAATTGCTGCTATATGTAAATCTGCCTTCTTTCATATCAAAAACATTGCACAAATCAAGAAATACCTATCCTTTGAGTCTAGTGAAATATTAATTCATGCTTTCATAGCCACTAAACTGGATTACTGCAACTCTCTTCTCTATGATTTACCCGATTACTTGATCCAAAAACTTCAACATGTACAGAATTCGGCGGCAAGGCTACCTACAGACTCCTGTAAACATGAGCACATCACTCCTATTCTTAAAGATCTTCACTGGTTACCTGTACGACAGAGAATAATTTTTAAAGTTCTAGTTCATATCCCTAAAGCACTAAATGTCACCTCCTCTCCACAATACTTAAAAGATCTTCTACAGCCTTACAAACCGTCTCGCAGTCTCCGTTCCTCTAATAAAAAATTACTTTCTGTTCCTAAATTTAAATTAAAGTTCTATGGTGCTAGGGCTTTTTCTGTCTGCCGTCCTATCTTTTGGAATAGTCTACCAGATGAAGTCAGACAGTCTATACCTCACTAAACATTTTCAAGAGTAAACTCAAAACGTTTTTGTATAAACAAGCTTTTTAAATTAGTATTTAACTTCTTTTTATTTTTTTAAAGTTTTTAATAATTGAACCCCAAACGGTCTTAATTTGATCCTATGTTAGTAACTCAATTCCTAACTCGGCGATTCCTAGTATCCTAACTCGATTATAGTAGCAAAAGTAAATATTCTGTTAAATAAATATTACATAAAGCTAAAATAGAAGTTTAAATAATTATATATCGTTTTAGATGGCTCTTAAAGGCGCCGATACTCTCAGGCTCCGCTTCCACAACGTTACTAGGTAGATTGTTCCACAGTCTTATAAGTCTAACGAAAAATATTAATAAAAGTTTGCTCTAGCTAATTTCACATAATTTTACCTTTTTATTTCAAGAAGACATGCATATGTGAAAGCGGAGCCCTTCATCACATTTCACTCTGATGAAGGTCTCCTCTCGAAACGTCAGTGTCCACTACGCACGTTCTGATTGGCAAGGTAAATTCAACAATTTTTAATTTAAAAATGTTTTCAAAATGCTGCTAAAGTGCTGCATGCAGTAACGTTAGGGCTACGCTTGGTATTGCGGATGCAAGTCGTTGCGCTGCGGTGAATATGGAAAACCACGAGTTGTCCTTTTCAGTCTAAACAGACGTAAGTTTTGGCGTACGCCCTGTTCCGGCTCCCACCGCCAGTGGTCTATTGACGTCATGACGGTGACGTACAGCTTAACGTGATATTGCTAATAATCATGTTGTTATGTATATCTCCAGAAAAAATAGCCTTAATATTATTTTAATTATAATTGATCAAATTATAAACGCATGTTCAATTATCTCCATCCTTGACATAATATTAAGGATCGATCTTTGGAAGCCCGCGAGGCGCTCTACCGGAATATACAATATCAGTTAATATACCATTCTGATCTAATCAATTAGACTACAAAAAAAAGGTGTCTAAAAAGGTCAGACATCATTAAGCCCTAATCAAACGAGAACGCAAGTCATCGCAAGTTGCCAGTCAGAAATTTCTGTGGCGGTCGTTCGAACACTCAAATTAACAAAATAAAGGTTTCATGAAAGTTTTAAACAAGTTTTAACTTTGTCATGGTACATAATATTTTCGGGAAATTATTCAGAGAGGCTGGCTGAGATAGCGTGACTGCCAACTTGCGATGACTTGCGTTCTCGTTTGATTACGGCTTTAGACTGACTATTTATTGTCTAATATATTGATCGAACTCGAACTGTCGATGTCATTTGTCATCAAAGGAAATCGAGCAACATTGCATTCAAAGCTCAGGTCTTCGACATGAATCAGAGTGAGGCCTATGTCTACAATACGTTGGAAGCATTCGTACGTATATGATATATCAGTGATTATTATATAGCATTCTATCGGATATGAGCTTTTGCGTAATCTGATTGGTTCCCTACTACCAGGCTATCAGCTCATATCCTGCTAGTAGAGGAAAAACAAGATGGCGGCATGTTTTTTTAAACTGCCGAAAAGAGTTGAAATTGACGGATTTTTATACAGAAAAACATCAACACCCTCAAACCAATGTATTAAAAAACAACATTGTGTAAAAACACATTAACAAATACACAATTTAGCATGTTAAATGGTAAAATTCACCTAAAAATTACGTCTTTTTTCTTCAAAACCCGACTAAATTAACGGGTTGATATTAATGTGTTGCCAAACAAAGAAACTCACGGTTAAAATCAAGCTTACAATGCACATTTCGTAGGAGATCACCAGTAAAGAGACTTTTTTTATTTAGATAATTAGCATTTAGAGTAGTAAAAAGCATGTTCTTTTTCGAAAACAACTAAGTAATTTAGTTTCACAGCCGAAGGTGTTTCAGTTTCATTTTTGCATGAAATCAAAACGTTTTTCACGACAGCAACGCTAATATAAACAACTGATCCACCTTTTGACTTCATAAAGGTACCTTTTAATCGTTTTTGTTGATCTGCTTAACACATTTTTTGCCTCTCGAGCAACATTTATACAATATTTCGAAGCTGTTTACCGAACAGCTCAGCGAGAAACTCTATGTGCATTCATCAATACGCATGGTGGAAGTATTAGTTGCCTATGCCGGAAGTTTGTCGTTTGAAACATTTCGCTGTAATTTTGTCTCTTGTACAGTGCTTGGCTATATAATAAAACAGTTATACCATTCGCTCTCGTCGTATACGAACTAATAGCCAACTCGGCGAAGCGCCTCGTTGGCTATGAGCTCATATACGACTCGAGCTCATGGTATAACTGTTAAATATAAATCATCATCAGATGTGTACAGCTATGTGTTGGAAGTCATTTCGTTTATCTTTTTAACTTAGAGACTTTTTAAGATTTTGATCTGAGCCGGACAAAAAGGACCATTTCATTATTTTACTCTGACTCTGTTTAACACTTTGAGGCCTGGACCTCTCCCTGTGCTGAATAATTAGCCAGAATAAAATACTAAAGACTCGTCTTCATGCTTCAAAGTGTTAAAGAGATAGGTTTAACACTTTGAGGCCTGGACCGGCTCTCCCTGTGCTGAAAAAATCGTCTGGCGCATTCTCGTACCCAGACCCACGCGCTAATGCGTGAAGTGGCTCTGGGAATCTCTGGAAATATGAGTGTAATTCTCCGTTAGCCTCCGAGATTGGACTTACGTCACAGGACAGCTGGCGCGTGTTCATCAGACGTAATTCTGATTGGTCAATGGTTACCGGATAGAACGTAAGCGAAAATTCAAAATCTGGGACGCTCCATCATCCCCCAAACGACAAAAATTTAAAATCACGTTTGAATTTTGAAAAGCGAAACGGAACTAGCCAGTTTTCCCTCATTGGTCCCCTAATTTTAGACTTTTGTCGTTTGGGGAGTGATGGAGCGTCGCAGATTTTAAATTTTCGCTTACGCTCTATCCGGTGGACGGTACTGGGTTGCATCGCACCATGGTAACCATTGACCAATCAGAATTACTGTCTGGTTGTTGTCGCCACGGCTAGTTCCCACTTCTCTTGCAATGTTTACTCTAGCGAATTCACGCATGCGCAAACGTTTGGCAGCGGTGTTGATCCAGGGTTTCCCAGAGCCTTCGCGAGGGGGGAGCGCGAGGGTCTGGGTACGAGAATGAGTCTGGCGTAAAACAGCAGGGAATTACAGCAGGGAATTTTGTCTGCGCTGTTAAAAAATATCGCGGGCTCGTCGTGTTTTGTGATCAGACGTCTATGACGACCAAGATATCTTCAAGATTTACTAACAATCTGTCGGTCAACCAGAGTTTTAAACTATGTTGTCCAATTAGTGGAGACACTGACGTTTTTCTGATAGGTGAAAGAAGACATTTTAGCCAGGAAGGTGTATACATATCGAAGACGAAGTGATGGTACGAAGAAGCCGCATTGGAGTCAAATTGATAGCGAATGTTTGTTCGACTATAAACTCAAAATTTGCCTTCTTCTCCAAACCTTAAATGCTGGTTTGATTTTATTCCATTACTGCTTTTGATATCTGAGAGGTATTTCGTAATGGGAAAATTGGAGAAAGTGGGTAAATTGTGTATTTATTCCTTTCATCCGACGACTTGTTTACTAGTTAGTGTTATCTTTAAAACGTACTCAGATTCTGTCTTATGTCGAACAAGACCTCTTAACTGCCACAGTGTTGTGCTAAATTTATGTATAATTCCGTTCGTACATAGAAATGTATAATCAGTTTTTTTGTCTCACTTAGATCTTACAATAAAGTTTGACATGCCTACGCTACTAATTTCATTGCGGCGACGACATGCAAATATTGTCAATTTCTGCAAAATCTGCCCTTTTTTCCCAAACGATTTTTACCGATTGTCAGTCTTTAGTTGATTTTCTTAAATTTTAACGACACTTTTTTGTTTTAAAAATTGTAGAATGTGGCCTTGAGCTCAATTAAACTTAACTGCGTGCATTTGAAGCCACGGCAAATTGACCACAACGTACTCAAGTCGTTGTCACCCAATTTATTATCGTACGATTCACTAAAATATCTTTCTATTTCTTCACGTTGTGGGAGGCTGCTTCTGACTGTTTCCAGTGTCCTTTCACAAGCCGTATTACAAACTATACACCTTTTTCTGGGGAAAATAAGGCCATAAGGGTTGTAGGGGCGGGGGGCGGGGGATTTTACCTCCATCTTTGTTTATGTTTTTGAAGTCCCCAGACTCCCCACGACAACTCGCGCGACTATCTCGCAATCTCCACGAGCGCACGCGCAGACAAAATTCCCTGCTGTTCTGGCGTTAGCCAGTGTAACGTACCGAGCTTCCCAATCAATAGACTTCACGACTTTCAGTCAGACAGAACCTCCTTTATTTTAAAAGTTTCGTTACTTTTATACCCTAGGCCCAAGTTGGGCGTTACAAACAAATAACCAAATATACAACTACTACGTATATACATGACCTATGTAAACGAAGGATGTTACTACGGCCTGCGTGCAGCCTCTACCAAAATCGGGTAGAGGCTGCACGCAGGCTAGGATGTTACAGGAAAGAGAGCATTTACCGCAATTTGCTAT
Source organism: Paragorgia papillata (assembly GCA_035771165.1). Classification (NCBI taxonomy): domain Eukaryota; kingdom Metazoa; phylum Cnidaria; class Anthozoa; order Scleralcyonacea; family Coralliidae; genus Paragorgia; species Paragorgia papillata. The sequence continues at coordinate 6,136,840 of JAWNZC010000351.1, forward strand.
ATCATGCTTTTACGCGCTAATTCTGCTAACTAATTGTTAATTTACATTCGTCACACCAGAATAAAATACTAAAGACTCGTCTTCAGGCTTCAAAGTGTTAAAGATATAGGTATCAACACTTTGAGACCTTGGACCTCTCTCTGTGCTGAATAAAATCGTGTGGCGTTAGCCAAAATAAAATACTAAAGACTCGTCTTCAGGCTTCAAAGCTGTTAAATATCAGAAAATGTTGCGCAGATCTGTTTAACGTTAGACGATTTTACTCCAGGCTTATGCAGCCAGCCAAGACTCCATGATTAATAACTTGAAGCCTGAGTTCTAACAGGGTATTTCAGTTAACGTGAAATAGTTATGGCCAGCCATATAAAATCTTGTCAGAACGTTGATTTCAAAACTAAAATTAAATTCATCTATATTGTAAAAATTTGTTTCAAGTAACTAGATGCAATAAATATATTTCACGATATTCACTGGACTGAATTAAAGTTGTCTCTGCATGTGACTATAATTTGAATAACTTTAAATTAAAGAAATTGGCTGATCTACCCAGATATTTGAACTAGTACTGAAAAATTGCAATAAAAGAATCATGCCGAATTCATAAAAAGAAATATGTGATTGTTAAATGGAAGACAAATACCCAAAGTGAGAGATATGTCGAGGGCAGAATCTGAATACACATTGTTGTTAAATCCGGCAATAACTTCCGGCGAATCGGTGCTCTATATGACGGTAGGCGCTACCTCGCATATTCGGAACGGAGTTTTACTGTATTAGCTAGGGTAATTTAAGAATTTATTGTATATAAGTAAGCATGAAGCATTCTTATTATCACTGATCAAGACTCTGTTAATGTATATCCCACTATACATCAGCTTCGCCCTTTGCCCACGCGTTCAAAGCGCGTTCATTGTTCAGTTCCGCTTCAGAAGTGAGAACGGACCAACGTCGCGGGCAAAGCGGATGTAACTGATTGTTCAGCAACGGCATTGACGTATTGTTTGTGAGAAATTGCGGCAATCGTTGCGCAACGGTATTTCAAGTTTACTGCAATGGATATTCTAACAAATCAAAAACAGGAAGTTTAAAAGTGCATTGTGACGCACATGCATACGTGTGATGTCGCCTGTCCCAGTTAAAGGTGAAACGTACTGAAACGGAACTTGGTTGCTCATAGCACTATATATATGGCGTTAACCTGGTGATTTGCACAACCGCATTTAGGTTTCCAACGGCCAACGTTATCAATCCTTCAATTAGACGAAGTTATTTTGAAACAAAGTAAGTATGTCAATAATTGCTTCAGTAGAAGAATCAGTAAGTTATTTAATGTTCAGAATAACTCGAACAGATAATTTAAAGATGATCACTGAGATAACTAACGTTTTCTTGTCGGTAGATAAAATTGTCTGGTCTTAGCCAGAGTAAATACCAAAGTAATTGGTATATATACTGAAAGGATTATAACTAGAGTAAAATACGTGCATGGTAACTATTAGTAAGACATAAAAATCTCATGCTGCCTAGAAAGAGTTATTTTTAAATCAGTAAAAATACGCGCTATAGACGGCTAGTCTACAGAGCCAGGGCCGTCTTATTCCTTTGCCTTGTTTATCTTGAGGCAAAGGTTAAAACCTTATTATTCTTCTATTCTCTATTTCTTTTTTAAGTGAAATCCACGCCACAATCAGCTAGATCCTTAGTTTGACTTGGATTCTATACAAAATTTTGCAAAAAGAAACATCAACATCAACGTCTACTCATAGTTATATTTTCCTTTTACCACGCAGAAAGTTACACAGCAGTAGACAGCACTCCATAATTTTAATTCTTGCAGTTCATATTGTAATTACATGTACGTTCAGTACAACAATGACGTACTGATATTTTTTGTTATAGCTAGATTCATTGAATATGAAAATCATCATCGTTTTCGCTGTAATTATATCAGCTCTTATGACATATGTACAAGGACAAGGTAAGTTATATGTTTGCTATGTATTAGTAGAATTTATATACTAGTAAGTAGTATAATATTGCAAATGCAGCAATCTGATTGGCTACTCTTCTCGATATCTATTCGTCGATAGACAGCGATCGAGTAGAAAATTGGCTACCAGGATTCGCACGGTTATTCAGCAAAACATGCCGCCGGAGCTAGGAGTGCATGGGGGATCTGTTTTTCCTCCATTCTTACACAGAAACAATGGTTATGCTTTGTTTTTTGAAATAATCTCAAAAATTTAAGGTATACAAATTTCTACTAAGACAAATATTCGCTCTCAACTTTCATGAATTACTATAGCCGAATGCATATAGCCCCTATAGCTTCGTCATTAACTATCATTATTTCATGATTGACTCGGTTTTCTTTGATGTCCCGCGGGCTGTATATAGCATACAGCCCTATGAATACTAATTAGATAAGAAATGAAGAAAAAACTAGGAAAATCTTTGTCCAAGGTGGAAAAAATAGACAAAACTTTGTTGGAAAACCTCCTCAATCATGAAATAAGTCAGATAAAACCGTCGAACGTCGGGCTGTATGCAATATACAGCCCTCGTTCTCGGGCGTTATCTATTACTTAACAAATCGGCGCACAAAAAACGTAAGTTGTTACTTGGCGCATAAAATCAGAGCAAAATCACCAATATCAATAATAATAAGATTAATACTTGCATTTACATTTACATATATGTTCATTCAATCATTCAGCTTGGCGCACACAGCCAAAGTCAAACACCGCTCTCCGGCGTGAGGAAATTTAGATTCCCAACTGGCCTATACCAAGTCCATGGCTCAACATGATATACATCCATGAGAAACATTTTTTCTCCACCCAATTTAGACTCATCATGTAATGACAAGAGAAGTTTTTGCTCAAGCAATCTTTGTAAATATTCTTGGTACTCTGGTTGTGACAAGACTTGTGGAAGATGTGGTGGCGGTGAGAATTACTGAGTTGGATAATTATGCTTTTTTGTAGTATACTGTAGCAGAAGATGGTGCCGCATAATAAGTAAACTATATAACTATATAAGTGACTATAAGCAAAGTCACCTATAGTGCTGATTACGTGAGCCGGGCTAGCCCGGTTAACTTGACTCACGCGATTGATTAGGATCTTACTGCGGGTTTAAAACTCGCATAAACTAAATTTACAAAGAAGAATTGGTTTATTTTAGATGTAAAAAAATCTAAACGATAATTCAAATCTCCTTTTGAGGCCGAGGAAAGAATTTCGTGACAAAAGAACCAAATAATTTTACATTGCAATTGTTTGCTTGTTTGTCGAAATATTTAAACGTGTTTGATCACAATTCATGATCATACTCCAAGCTACATAGTTAATATAAAATTATCTAAAATTTCATGACCTTATTCCGAGGTTCACAGTTGGGTTAAACTACTGTTGCATGGTAAAGTTTGTAGAAGTGTTATAAGAAGTTCAGAAGCTATTTCATAGTGTGATACTTTATGGAAAACGTATTATACATGAGATTGCATCATAGGTAATGGAAGGGAATTTGTGGGAAACTTACGAAACCGGAAACATTGTTTGCACAATTTGCTATTATACAATTACGAGCAGCTAATGCACTGAACGGATGGTCCCACATGGCCACGATCAGCTGTTGCTGGAATTAACCATGCAATAGTGTAATGTCACTTAAGTTCAGTAGTGTCTGAATTTAGCTATGTGGAACCACCCGGTATAGGTGCGTGATAAGTACGGTAAAATAAAAATTACCATAGTAAGTTGTGCAAACATCGTTTCAGGTTTTGTAACATCGTTTTAAGTTTCCTATCCAGTTTCCCTTCCATTATCTATGATTTCATGAACCTCCAAAAGGTGGCCACGTGCAAAAACAGCTCGATATTCATTTCTATTTTGGCTTTTAAAACACAAGGCCGCAATTTATAAAGCTTATTAATATAAAAGGCAAGCGTGAAATTTAATTTTAAAAGAAACAAAATGGTCAAATGTTGTAAATACCTAAAGGAAAAATGAGTGTGTTGGCTTGAGTTTACGTCCTTGTATATTTTAAATTTGAAGTTTATACCATGGTTATAATCTTCAATAAATTAGCAATTGAAATTCAAGTTTGTTCAATTTTAATTAATATTGCATCGTAGTCAAAATATAATTCAGACATAATATACCATACACCATAAAATAATCACGCTTGTGCGCTAATTTTGTATTTTGCTCGGCACCAAACCTATATTTTTACAATCACAATTATTTGGCTTTCTACATTGACTGTATATTGAGATACATAGCACTAAAAAAACTCGGCACCTACTTTCATGTACCTAATGTAACCGGGGCTTAGGTCGACAATAGGGCGTGCGATAGAGTTTGTGTATTTTTTTATTATTTATGTATTTATTTTTTCAATTTATTTTTTTAAAATTATTTTTCTTATTTCTTACCACTGTACCACATAATAAATTATACTAACTTTTTTTAGGAAATATTGATCAATGTGAGTCAATGGTGACCCAATGTGCTGTCTCCACTTTGGGAGATGCCTGTGCTTATTTAAAATGTATCAATCAAGTGGCTATTAGTCCTCAATGTCCAAGAACGTCGCCATATCGCGCAAAAATGGCAAGTCTTACAAGGAGATTGATCCCGATCTGCTACTCAATATTTCCTCTTTTGCCATCGTAAGAAATATCATAATACCTTATTTTATTTTTTCTACAAAATCTTTTACGTAAAAAGCTTTTCAGCTAAAAGTATCAAAATTAAATATTTCAATTTTGAACTTATATTTAAAAATATATATAAACAAAATTATGGAACAAAGAGATCATAACTTATATTAGAGAACAATTTTTAGTATTATTTAAAATTGCGCTCTGTGTCATTACGTTTAATAAGTCAATTAAGGCGATCAAAACTGTAATAGCACAAAATCTCAGAATGACAGCATTATTTCTCGAGCATAAAGCGGATACGGCAAAACTATTAACAATTTAGCTGGCTGTCTTATTGAGGTTTTATGACCACGAAAGATCTGGTTGTTAATTTTTCAGGAAACGTAATAATCCAACAGATTTTATAACGTCAGCACATATACAAAGAGAAAGTCCAAGAAACATTACGTCAAATTTCTTACGTTTTTTTAGTGAGATATAGACCCTTTTAATAAGTGCAGAGTACGTCATTTTCCGGCATTGACGTCATTTTCAGCGTTTTGAATTCTATTGAAAATATACAAAACCTAAGACAATAACTGAAGCTAAGGAAATTGAAGATAATTCAAAAGAAAAGTTGAAAAGATATTGACGTCAAAGTAGACGGCCGGCCAACCTCGATAAAAGTGTCTCAAAAACACCGTTGATGGCATTTTTTGTTACAAGCAGGCAACCATGCTAAATCGTATCGGATAGTGTATACTTTGAAAGTGAGGGGTGTTGGCAGCCGTAATTATTGATTTGTATACTAAAATTTAGAGCTTTTTGAAAGCACAATGTGATGGATGGGATATCTGTAAAGTGCTGCTTATTTACGTTTGTGTTTTATTTGAATTAGCTAAATTTAGAATGCTATCCAATCAGCGTAACTCACAATCATAAACAAACAAGAAATATGGCGTGAATACACCTAAATATAATACTTCGAAGAAAGGCCACAAAAAGGTACGCTTGCCAAGAATCCGAAATTTATTAGATCTGGTAGCTACAGGAAAGTCTCATATTCGTAAATTACTTCGTTTTATTTTGGTAATTTGCCGATACCGCCATCTATCTACTGTTATAAAGCTGAGCTTTTGTACTATAGTATAGTATTCCTTATAATATCCTTAGATATTTAACTCACTGGTTCAACAGTACTATCTTGTGATACACGGAAGGCAACCGGTCTAGTCATCTTGATCAATGTCTAAGCTACATTTCTATGCTGGTTGCCTGCTTGTAACAAAACGTTTTCAGATTGTTGTGGCTGTTCTTCTAAGTGTTATATTTAGGCGAATTTGCGCCATGTTCCTTGTTTGTTTATAATTGTGAGCTATGCGAATTAGAATAATCAGAACTTCAGGCACGCTGATTGGATAGCATTCTGAATTTGTAATTCAAATAATACACAAACGTAAATAGGCATCGCTTTACAGATATCCCATCCATCACATTGTGCTTTCAAAAAGCTCGAAATTTTAGTATATAAATCAATAATTACGTCTGCCAACACCCCTCACCCTCAGAGTATACACTATCCGATATGATTTAGCATGGTTGCCTGCTTGTAACAAAAAATGCCATCAAAAGTAATATTTTGAAGCCTTGGCCAGCCCTCTAAGGCCACATAAAAAAAATTCCTTGATTCTCATCACTACATTTTGAAAATGTCGAAGAGGCTGGAGGTTTATATTTTATATTTTATATTAAAATATAAAAAATATTCCATAAAATTTTGAAATTGGAGAGGGAGGTGTTTTTATATTTCCTTGTTTTCCGAAATGTATATAATAAAACACTTGCGTTGAAAGGTTGACAGTTCATATATTTTCCTTCCAAGTCACACCAAGTCCCACCATTTCCCCCAACACACAATGAAATAATTCCGTTGCAGAAATTCTCTACTTGGGACATCAAAAATCGAATATAAAATATAAAAAAATTAAGTTTCCTCAGACTTTCAGTCGGGCGGCACATTTATATTTTATAACAAAATAAAAAAATATGTGTACGTGGTCTCAAAATGTGGTCGGGCAGTGATGAGAATCAAGGAATTTTTTTTATGTGGCCTAAGGGTGAAAATCACGTATTCTATACTTATTAAAAGGGTCTATACTGAAAGCTTGCACAATTCACGAAAATTATTCTATATCCTTTCAATGATGTTGCCTCAAAATATTTATCGAGTAAAAGCCCATTAAATTTGATCCACCGTAACAAGTCGCAATCTATTTTCTACTCAAATGTTTTTCGAATGTCCTACTAAAAGCTGCGATGTTTGAAAAATTTCATCGAAAAAACCCGAAAAAAGATAAAAAAAGATATTAACAAATTATTAAAATATTAAAAAGCAGATTAAATTGAACACTTGAAGATAAAGGCCATATCTGTGTTTATATATGTTTATATATATATATGTGTTTATATTTTATTATATATATATATCTATCTATATATATATATATTATTTAATAAAATTAACGTTGCGATTATAATAATATATATATAATAATATATATATTTATTATATAAAATAGAGTGTTTTATTGATTTTTCCGCCACTAATAAAAGTGATAATCTCACATGTGTGATTATTTATGATAATCGCACATGTAACGATTATCGCTGAATCATAGTTTAAGCGATAATAGTTAGCATTATTTTAGCATTATAGTTTAATACAATTTTTGCAAGGCAATAGGACAATTTTTTTATATAATAAACAGAACAATACATGGATGCTTGGAAATATGAAATTTATTTCTCGTGTTGACCAGGATATGTCACTCGTTTGCTTCGCTCACTCGTGAGATATCCTGGTCAACACTCGAAATAAATTTCATATTTCCGCACATCCATGCATGTATTAGTCTCTCTCTCTCTCTCTCTCTCTCTCTCTCTCTCTCTCTCTCTCTCTCTCTCTCTCTCTCTCTCTCTCTCTCTCTCTCTCTCCGTCTCCGTCTCCGTCTCCGTCTCCGTCTCTCTGTCTCTCTGTCTCTCTGTCTCTCTGTCTCTCTGTCTCTCTGTCTCTCTGTCTCTCTGTCTCTCTGTCTCTCTGTCTGTCTCTCTCTCTCTCTCTCTCTCTCTCTCTCTCTCTCTCTCTCTCTCTCTCTCTCTCCGTCTCCGTCTCCGTCTCCGTCTCCGTCTCCATCTCTCTGTCTCTCTGTCTCTCTGTCTCTCTCTCTCTCTCTCTGTCTCTCTCTCTCTCTCTCTCTCTCTCTCTCTCTCTCTCTCTCTCTCTCTCTCTCTCTCTCTCTCTCTCTCTCTCTCTCTCTCTCTCTCTCTCTCTCTCTCTGAACATATGTTCATAGGATCGGACGATAACCTAAATAAAACCCGAAACACTTCGCAAATTAACATCGACGGTCATGCACTAAACAGTGTTAAAAGTAATAAATGCCTAGGTGTGCATATCGATGAAAGACTCTCCTGGGATGAACACATAGATTATGTGTCAAAAAAAGTTTCGCAAGCAATTGCAGGCCTAAGGCAAGCACGTCCGCTTGTTTCTAAAGAGGTGGCTCTTGCAATTTACAATTCTTTAATTCAGCCTTTATTCGATTATTGTGATGTTGTTTGGGATAATTTCAATGCATCACAGGCAACTAGACTGCAAAAGTTAAAAAACCGTGCTGGCCGCGTTATTACACAACGAGGTTATGACGTCCGATCTTATGTCATTAGAGAGGAACTAGGTTGGAAAACACTACAAGAAATGAGGGATCAACATAAACTTGTCCTCATATATAAGGCGCTTAACAACCTAGCACCTCCGTATTTATTAGATTACCTCCGCTTGTGTAACTATTCAGAAAATTATAATCTCAGAGATCGTGAGATGAAAATTGCCTTACCAAGGCCAAAAACAAACTATCTTAAAAACAGTTTTGCACTAAGCGGAGGAAAATTGTGGAATGGTTTACCCACAGAAGCAAGATTAGCAACAAGTTTAAAATCATTTAAGAAAACTCTCTCAACCTTCAGTTTCCCACAATAGTGTTTTAAATAAGTTATCTTATTGTTTCAAAATAACAAAAAAAAATGTAAATATATTTTTAAATAGTTCTCGGCTTTCACGAAAAGCAATTTATGTATATATTGATGAAATTCCGAGTTTAAATAAATTTTCTGTCTGTCTGTCTGTCTGTCTGTCTGTCTGTCTCTCTCTCTCTCTCTCTCTCTCTCTCTCTCTCTTATATATACATATATATATTTATATATGTTTATATATGAGTTTATATTTTATTTTATATATATATATTGTTTATTTATTTTACATATTATATATTAAATTTGTTTTATGGGAAGGACTGGAAGGTCATTATATAAAGATTAACTCTAGAATCGAATTGGTCATATATATTTATTATAAAAATGCAAGTGTTTTACTAAAAAATACCATTGGTATATTTTTTATATCTTTAGTGGTGAAGATATTGATGATATTTATCGCTTTTTGTATTAAATCTATATATAATAAAACGAAATTTACATGGCGGTTAAACGCTCATTCGTAAAATATTGTTTTCACCATGCACCCTGCACTCGTAGTTAAATTAAGGTTCCTCTCACCTCTACAGGGATTGAACATATTTATGATATTTGGAACATTCTGAGAAGAAATTGTAATATATCTTCTCAGACAAAAACTTCATCTTCATGGACATTTTCACTGCTAAAGTTACCGGGTATGACGTCTACCAGGAATTGCAAACCGGTTTTCTTTTGTTTCAATTTCACAAGTAGTCCTGGTAGACGTCACATCCGGTAACTTTGACAGTGAAAAAGTACATGAAGATGAAGTTTTTGTCTGAGAAGATATATTACATTTCTTCTCAGAATGTTCCAAGTATCATAAATATATTAAATCCCTGTGGAGGTGAGAGGCACTTTAAATTCATATTTTTAAGCCATTGTGTAATATATCTATCAGAGCTAAACCAGAGTCGTAGACTTTTCAATAATATTCATCTGTCACGTATTGACAATTGTACGGATGTTTACAATATAATATAATATAATTTTTTTGCTGGACACGCCAAGAAATTTCACATTTTCAAAAGAAATTTCATTCATTCGTATACGTCCATGCATGTAATCGTAATTCACGTTAACATTTCTTTCCTTAATTTATTCTTAATTTATTTTTATAGGAAATAAACCTTTAAAGTTTTGGTGCAAGTGGGAAATGGTTTAGCCAAACAACAAATTATTATAGCAATATTATATATGTCAAAAATTTGATTATCCACAGTCATTTAATAAATCCATCTGAAATTTTAAATCAGTAATTTATGTTATCTTTTACGTATTACGTAGATGCGTTGAGGTAGTTTAAACTCGGGCGTTTGTTATAAAATTCTTAATTTCAACTCATTTCTAGCTAGGCTGCATGGCTGAGGTTTTTTTTTCGCTTATCATGCCTGTGGGTCTGGCGTTAGCCGCAAAGTAACACAACAAAGGCATCGTTTTTGGTTTGCTCGCGCAGAAATAAGTTAAATTTTGAAATTTAGAGAGAATTTAACACAATAAAAATACTAATAACATTAAAAATCTGACTGCCCCAAACAGGAATCGAACCCAAGGTCTCCAACACACGGTCAGGACAATCGTCAGTTAATGTTATCGAAATTACCGCTGACCATAGTGATAATAAAAATCGGTCCCCAACAGGAATACTGGAATAGGCAGAAATACAACTCAAATTTAGATTGCAAATAAAAATGTTTTATCTGTATAGGTAATAGCATAGTTTCGAGTGCAATTTGGAAAAACCATGCAAGAGTGAGTTTTTCAAAGACTATCAAAATGGCACAAGTCCGAAAGACGAGTGCTGTTTGAAGACTTTGAAAAACTCGTGAGTGCATGTTTTTCCGAACTTTCTATGCTATTTACTTATTAAACGTATTAATAATATACATGGAAAAATGTTGAAAAACTTTACTGAAAGCACTAAGAATCTTCTAGTCTTCTTGCAGGTATCATGGCCAGAAATCGAGGACAACATGGCTGCAAAGCATGCGCACTGAATCCCTTTTTAATTAATTCAATATGGCGTCCTTCAATAGATTTCTTAAGGAAATATAAAGAACAATCATTTTCGGTTATTTACTATTGTAAATTCCGACATGCGAACGTCCAAAACTTCACCAAATTGAACAATCGTTCAGCACTACAATTTCTATTAAGTTTGGAGCGTCCTAAATAGGTTCCCGAGCCCCTCACAAACATACCTCTTATTCGCTGTTTAAAGTCTATTAATCTGCTATATCACTTATTTTGGAGCTCCAATTTTGGCTGCTTCTGTGTTGTTTGTCCACGATGCGAACGTCGGAATTTGCTCAGGATGAACGTTACTTTGTTTTGCGGAGTTGTTCGTTCCACTTTTTCGTTGTTTAATAGGTTCCCAAAGACCTTAAAATGTACGATTTATTGCAGCCGAGTCGTTGTAATTTAATCCATCAAGCGCCAAGATAAATACTGAACTCCACGTGAAGAATCAATGCATTCCTCGATAATTTCGGGTTCTTGTCCGCCATTTCTTATGGAGCTGTTGCTAGGTTGCCAGGGTCTTAACCCCTGTTATTATTATTAAATGTGACTGTGGATTCAGAAATAATAACCGAAATTTATGCGGCAATTTTTGTGAGTATGAGTGTACAGGCCTGTCTAGACGATTAAACCTTTTGTAATTTGATATTTGGGTAAGAAATGGGTCAATAAGACATTTTAGCGAATAACTCTACTTTAATTTATTGCTATAGACTTCTGTTTATAGCCGAAATGATCGATATTTAGCCATCAGAATTTTCAAATTAATATTTACATCTAAATATGAGCCCACAGCCCACTGCCGCTGAGTGTCCTGGATTTCTAGCCATGTTTACTTGACAATATATTTTTTTGTACGTATACGTACAATAGAGGTATAAGTCGTTGTTCCCTCGCAATAATATACAGCTGTCGTCCCAAGTGACACTACTTGCGCTAAAAATTGGAAAATGGGGATTTGGAAAATGGGGATTTCAAGTGATCGAAGCTTTCTGAATACAGCATATTTTAAAAAGAACTGTTATGTCACCTTTGGTAAATAAGTTGCCTTCTTATATCAAAGATACAAAACATGCTCTGCAGATTTTCGATCAAATACATTTCGCGGTCCCAGTAAATTACGTTAACCATTGCGATGGTCTTGAAGCTTTGAAGTTTTTCTTTAATCAACGCACCGTATTGGAACCGTCTACCACCACATTACTTCGTTTGGCAGAACTTGTGCTCACCCTCAATAGTTTTTCATTTGATGGTGAACATTATACAAACAAATAAGTGGAGTAACAATGGGTACTAAAATGGGCCCTAGTTACGCAAACTTATTTGTTAGTTATGTTGAAAAGCAAATCTCCGAACGATACACCGACCATTTCTTTAAGAGATACATAGATGACTGTTTAGGAACAGCATTGTGCTCACGTGTGAATTCAGAGAGATTTATCAATTATGTTAACGATTTCCACCCAACACTCAAATTCATGCGGAATCAATGAAACCAGTGTGTCGTTCCTTGATGTTCCTTGAGGTATATCGATTAATGGTAATGCGCTATGACTTCTGTTTCTTATAAGCCGACCGAGTTGAAGGTGAAGTATATATATATATTATTTTATAATATATATAGTATAATTATAATATATATAGTATATATTATTTTAGTATATATATATATATTGAGGTATCGATTAATGGTAATGCGCTATGACTTCTGTTTCTTATAAGCCGACCGAGTTGAAGGTGAAGTATATATATATATATATATATATATATATATATATATATATATAACATATTAATAATTCATGAATAATCAGCCAATTACAATAGTTCATTCAATCACCTGATTGAAGTTGGATACTCCCAAGATATTAGATGAAAACCGGTGTTCATCTAAGGGGGCCTTTACACGAGCCCGGGTTGAGAGCCAACCCGGGTTAGCTCGCCAACCCGGGTCAACCCGTCTACGAATAAACTCCTGTTAGCGTTTACACGATAGCCGGTTCAACCCGTCTTGCCGGGTGACCCTTTTCAAGACCCAGGTCGACCTGGGTTGGAGAGGTGCGACGGTGTGGAACTTTGGTCAATTCCTTCATGTATAAACACGGGTTGACTTGACTTGGGCTCGTGTAAAGTGTTGGCAATATGATCATTTGTGTTGAGAAAAGCTGACCTGGGTTGAGAAAAGCTGACCCGGGTTGGGAAAAGCTGATTCGGGTTGGGGAAAAAAAGCAGCCAACCCGGGTTCATGTAAACACGAAAAAAGAATAACCATGGATGGCGAGTTGACCCGGGCTGGCACTCAACTTGGGCTCGTGTAAAGGCCCCCTAATTCTTAAGATCTTGATTATCTTTGCAAAATAAACAAGTTGCTGTATGAATAATTTTACACACACTCATGAATAAAATCTCATGAGGGTTTATTTTAATTGTATTTTTCATAGACGGCCGGCCAAGGCTTCAAAATATTACTTTTGATGGCATTTTTTGTTACAAGCAGGCAACCATGCCAAATCGTATCGGATAGTGCATACTTTGAAGGTTAGGGGGGTTGCCATCTGTAATTATTGATTTATATACTAAAATATAGAGCTTTTTGAAAGTACAATATGATGGATGGGATATCTGTAAAGAGCTGTCGAATATACGTTTGTGTTTTATTTGAATTGCTAAATTCAGAATGCATCCAATCAGCGTGCGTGAAGTTCTGATTATTCTAATTCGCATAACTCACAATCATAATCAAAACAAGAAACATGGCGCAAATTCACCTAAATATAACACTTCGAAGAACAGCCATAACAAGCAGGCAACCACCATAGAAATGTAGCTTAGACATTGATCAAGATGACTAGACCGGTTTCCTTTGGTGTATCACAAGGTAGCACTGTTGAACCGCCAGAACCGGTGAGTTAAATGTCTAAGAAACAATATAAGTAACACTACTACACTGTTGTACAAAAGCTCAGCTTTATAACAGTAGATACATGGCGGTATCGGCAAATTATCAAAACAAAACGAGGTAATTTACGAATATGAGACTTTCCTGTAGTTACCAGATCTAATAAATTTCTGATTCTTTGCAAGCTTGTATTGTTATGGCTGTTCTTCGAAGTGTTATATTTAGGCGTATTTACGCCATATTTCTTGTTTGTTTATCATTGTGAGTTATGCGAATTAGGTTAATCATTACTTCACGCACGCTGATTCTGAAGTGAGCCATTCAAAATAGAACATCAACGTAGTTTGCATGACTCCACAGAAATCCCATCCATTCCAATATGTTTTTAAAAAACCATAAATTTTAGTATATAAATTCAAAATTACGGCTGGCAACCCCCCTCATGTTCAAAGTATATACTATCCGATACGATCTGGCATGGTTGCCTGCTTGTAACAAAAAATGCCATCAACTCGGTGTTTTTGAGACACTTTTACAGAGGTTGGCTGGCCGTCTATCAATTGAAATCGCTCGATTGATATGCTCTATCGACAACTCGTTTATCATGTTTCATCAGGGGAATCCAAACACTCGAAAACAATAAAACCACTCGGCCTTCGGCCTCGTGCTTTCATCATGTTTTCTCGTGTTTGCATATATATATATGTTCTGGTTTGATTTCAACAAAATTATGTAACTTATGGCTTTCAGATTACTCTTAAATACTTACCTCAAAATGCAGGAAATATAGTGTTTCACAGAGACCCTAGAAATCCAAAATTTTCCGGGTGGCATGGTCCCCCAGATTCCCCTATAGGAGATCGAGGTTCTTGTCCCCCCCACCCAAACCCAAGACCCTGGCTATACGCCACTGCCTATTTTCATGCTCTCATCCAAACCACACTAAACAATCCATTCCATTCTCAATTTCTGCGACTTCCGCCCGCCTATGCAGTGATGACAAAGATTTTGAGACCAAATCTTTGGAAATGAGATATTTTTTTGTCCGACGTGGCTATCCTACCCCATTAGACATCGCTATTCACAAAGCTTCCAGTATTTCCTGCCCGGACACTTTAACCCTTTCGCTGCCAGATTTCTCCCCTTGACGAGTAAAATCATCTGGCGTTATATAGACAGAGTAAAATAATAAAAGTCGACTTTTGTCGTCTTTTGCGGCGAAAGAGTTAAAACAATCTTCGGAAAGAGTTTCTAATAATAAAACACCATTAGTTCTCACATTTCATCCCTTCTGACTACAAAGTTAGGGATATCATTAGCCGTAATTTTCATATCCTAAAGAATGACCTGGAAACGTCAGCTATTTTCACCGCGGATAACGGTAAACCCTCTGATCTCTTTTCGACGTCATAAAAACATTCGGGATGGTTTAGTGATTTCATGACCTAAATCTAATTTTGTTATTCGGCATAATTTTACATGCGCATGGCACCTCTTCCATGCAACATTATCTACTGCATTTCTTGCAGTAAATGTCGCATGCTCTACATCGGTGAACTGGCTGTTTTTGTTTAGCAAGGGCGGACGCATAAGCAGTGTTTTCACTTAATTTATTATTTTTGACTGTCACTCACCTTTTTGCCCCTCCTTTTTGCTCATGGACGCGGTGGGAATAGCAAATGTATTTCGCATCTTATTATTGATTTGTTATTGTTATTTTGCTCTGATTGACTATTTTTTTTCGCATCTCATTATTAATTTGTTATTGTTATTTTTATCTGATTGGCTAATTTTTGAGCACATCATTTTGTTTACACTCTTTACGTTCCTCTCTGCTTCGCTCGAAACGTTAGAAACTACCTTCAATATTTTCGGCAGTATATTAAACCTTACTATATTTCGATTTATATTTAAACACTGCCTACAAAGCACACTACTTTTGTTTCACTGTTGGGGTTAGTATCGTGAACGCCAGAACGCCTAGCTAGCTCTTGCACGTATTTCCAATCTCAAGTTGAGTGTCAAATCCAAATAAACAAAATAATTATACCATTCATTATTATTGCCTAGCAAATGTCAGAACTTTGAAGTTGCCACTCAACGTGCCAGCCCGATACAAATATGTATTTTGCAAAGGGTTTTAAACAAATTTAACTATAGAATTATAGTTATGGGCACTGTGAAGTCGACAGATAAAAATGATATACACTCTGTAATCTAGTCTGTAAGAAAAATATTTTTTATGTATTATAATTATTATGCTTATAAAATTCTTGGCACATGTATATGCCATTATAAAATACACCTTGCTAGTATGCTCAATGGGGGTGGAGGTGCAAGTTCGGCATCTGTGGCAAGGGTGCGTTGTGCATGGAAGAAATTTATATAAAGAGCTGTCAGGGATCCTGAATAGGAAGGAAGTGTTATTAAAACTTAAAGGGAAAGTGTGTGTTACATGTGTGAGGAGTGCAATGGTGTATAAATGAGACATGGGCCATGAATGTGGAGCAGAGTGCAACATTGGAGTGAAAAGAGATGAGGATGATACGATGGATGTGTGGTGTATCTTCGTGGTGTGCCGAGTGCCGAGTGTGGAGTTGAGAGAAAGAACGGAGATTACTAAGTTGGTGCATGACTGATGTTGTGAGGCGGAACCGGTTGAGATGGCTAATGCGCCAATTGTAGACTAGTTATTATATAGCAAAGGTATACATAATATAGACGAGTTAATCGTGCAGTTATCAAAACAGTGAAATAAATTAAAGTAGTGTGCTGCGTAGGCAGTGTTGAATCTCAGATGAAAATATAATTCCAACATTAAAATGCTAAAATCTACATACAATTGCTCAATTGTTGAACTAATATTTTTGATACACTGTATATTTTTATTGACTGATAATCAATTAATTAGATAAGATTGCATGAAGTACCGAGACTTGCACAAAACACTCTATAAAGAGTACAGCAGTAAAACGTTTTCTTTGCGTGATTTTGTTAACCAAAAACAAGTTTGCATGAAAAGCAATTTCCCCTAAAGGTAGTTCTTGGAAACAGAACTTAAAACCTTTGTTTTAATTTTCAGCGATACAACAAAGTCGTATGAAATAAGAGACCAGAAAAATAGTTTCGTTCAGTACAATAGGCAGGTTCATTATAAGCTATATATACGACCGCGTGTTTTATACAATTTACTGTGATTTTGCGGGGCTGGAAGAGAATACGGTTGGTTGTTGCGGGAACTTTGTTATAACTGAGCTCTTTCGTTATATCAGAGAATAATTTTTGCTGTACTAGTACTATATATAACCAGCAGCTATCTATTTAATTATTTTATTATCAACCTATTCGAATGTTTGGGCTTGTGAGTGTTAAATAATATTTGCGCATGCATCATAATGCATCCAATCGAATGGGATTTGTTTTTTCCGCGTGTGAAAACGAAATCTGGACTACCCACACGTATTAACTTAATCGGACCTATTTTTAAACAAGCCGGCTGTTTTCTTCACAAGAAAGCTTGGGCAAACACAAGAAGTGGACACAGATCTAAGTTAAATAAACCGCACATACGATATCTATTTCATTCACTTGCGATACCAGACATAGATCAAGAATCCACAATGAATATCATTCACATTCTTCCTATTTTTCTGCTCGCCGTGTCTACTGCTTGCTTGTCAGTACATTCCGAGGTTTGTATATTACATTATGTTGAGTCCTACATTAAATACTAAATAGCTATTTAATATATATATATATAATTGTACTGTTTTACTTGTGCAATGTCGGGTTCCTTCTAAAACTATATACAAGCATCTAATCATTAAGCAGAACGAATTAAAATTGCAAACTATAAGTGTCACGAAATCCAGCTTAATTGTTTCCTATAATATATACAGTACAACATTTTCAGCTTTAACTCGGTTAAATATGATCAGGCGTAAATCTATATAGCGTTATGACTGATGTGTGATAAACCCACCAGTCTGCATAGAGATTCTCTTTTATAATCAGTAAAGCCAGTTTTGAATATTTTTATTTTCATCACGCATAGCAGACTAAGAAAATTACATACTGAACGATTTAAGCAAAATATAGGCTATAAATGGCTTAAACATAATTTACATCTTTATGCTTGTGACGCCGGGAGGCAAGAGCAAATTTAAATGTCTTAGGTGACGGCATTTAAATGTCTTAGGATATCTTAACATATTTTTAGGTTGTAAGTTGGATTATGAGGGGAAAGCACAAAACTAATGAGCCAGGTCAAAAAAATCTGTATCTGTGTATAGTATATTGACATATAAAAATTTGTGGAAACCTTTCTCACCGATAAAGTCCTATCTTACACTTTAAATTAAGGAACTAATATATTATTGTTTCATTTAATTAAAAATATATTGCTTTTTAACATGAATCAAAATATAACTCTATTTGCGATCTTATATTTTTTCTTTGTTTCCAATGGCAATAGGATTCCGCACAAGGAATGTCGACGCGTTGGCTGACTTGTACTATTTGCATTCTAGATTTTTTGCAAGCACCTATTTAAACACTGATTCAATAAAATTCTTAAATAAATTCGACACGGTGTATCCAATCAGATGTTTTTCATTATTTTATTTAAATCAATAATTTTTTCTTTAATTTCTTTTTAAATCAGTAATATATATAAAAAATATACCATACAAACCAGATAATGAAATCGCAATTTCCTATATAATTATATTATATTATATGGAGAAGAGTATTTTACTAGCAACTAAAACACTCGTAGAATCCATACTACATCTGTGCATCACTACATCTGGGAACCGAGTGGCGTATATTTCTCGTATGTTACGCTCGCGAGTGACATTTCGACAAGTCAAAGTTTACGCCTTTTGCCGTAAGTTTCGAATCAAATAACGAATCAAGTAAATTTGAGCCAGTAACTTTAGTTTTTCACGTAAAATTACGTATTCGAATAAGCTGTTGTATTTTTCATTTGTATTTTCAAAAAGTTTTAGGTCAAGCGGTTGTAGTTTTTGCATTAAACTCAGTTTTTAAACATTAGGCCAATTCAAAAAAGTATTTCTGTTTTTTATCGCCGCCCGCCCCGAATTTTTTTTTAATCATCGGTTATTGTCGGAAGTAAGTCGGAAACCGAAGACGGGCAGCCATTGACAAATATAGATATAAGAAATGAATATACTTTTCTTTGATAAACGTCGAAATTATTCAGCGAAACTCAAGCTATATAACAAAGCACTTAATGTCTGATCCCTTGGGATGATCCCTCGAGTCTCGATGTTTCCCTCGACTTCATCTCGGGAAACATCGAGACTCGAGGGAAAACAAAACTAACTGTTTCCCTCGGGAGCAGACATTAAGTGTATAATATGCTCCGTTGCATGCATACATGCATATTAATTAAACTATAACAGACCATATATATATATAGCATATTCTCAGGATTTTGGGTGAAGGAAAATTCGAGTGTAGAATATATACATTTTTAAGACCAGACCGGGACCAGTTGTGAAAAATGCAACTACACAGGCCTTCCGGCAGGAATTGAACCCACGACCTTGCGATTCTAGTGCAATGCTCTGCCCACTGAACCACGGAGGGCGTTGCCGAGAGCTTGATCGCGAGTTCTGTATATATATTAAGGTGGTAATGCCAGGAGAGAATTGGGTATATTATAAGTAATATTGGGCATTTCACTCGATTACATAGCATGTTCTCAGGATTTTGGGTGAAGGAAAATTCGAGTGTAGAATATATACATTTTTAAGACCAGACCGGGACCAGTTGTGAAAAATGCAACTACACAGGCCTAATTCCGGCAGGAATTGAACCCACAGTGAAAAAGTAACAAAAAGACCGACTTTAATACAGGTCAAAGTAAAATAATTTTGTATAATCTACATCATATTATAAATTTAATTATACAGTATACTTTTTGAATGGATAAGATATTGCCATAAGGCTTTATTACTGATTACGCTTATGTATATTTACTGATAATCCTTTATCAAATTATTATACTTGGCTGATTATATACGAATTCCTGTAAGATAACAAAAATAAATGGTATAATATGATGTATATATGATATAATAATATGACTGTAATGTGCTTGATGCTATTGCGCATGCATGTTAATTATTAACACATATTTGGATATACATTGTGGCCGTTAACGCTCACAATTTCGAAACTCTATTACGGACGAATAAACTTCTGAACGTAAGCTACGTAGCGACAGTTTTGTCGATCGTTAATAATATTCCGATTACTTCAGCCCAGAATTTTAAATGTGCGTCTACCAGTACGAGGAACATTCTTATATAGGCAGTTTTTTCATTTTCTATCATGCATGATGCATTCAATAAACAAAATTTTTTTGCATGACATGATGTTCAATCTAGAACAAATTTTTGCATGATGTTCAATGCTTTTACAATAGCAAGCCAACAAATGTTGATTTACATCTTAATTACTGTGCATGTTACTTTTCTTTTTGATGAATGTGTATACAACACGTAGAATTCAATTTCCCTGGCCTAAACACAAAGATAGATACAAAATAGACAGAATACATCGCGTTGCAAATAAACACCCAAAGATCAGTGTTGCTAAATTAAATATTAAAGTATATTAAATAAATTATTTTATATTTTTCAGTTTTTTGCGGCAGGTTTTCATGAAAGTTTGTAGAAATACTAGCTTGGTTTCATTTAGTCAGGAAATTAAATTGGATGATATAGGATTTTATTTTCCTATTTTTTCTCAGTTATGTATTTTACTTCATATAAATAAAGACATTAAACCCGTTATCATTGTGTATTCCCACTACTATACTATATACATTTTACAAAATTATGTGCGTTGCGAAACACACGTGACGTTACACACTTGCATTGTTACGTATGTTTCAACACGTGATCTAGCTAAGCAATTGACCTATCTAAATTTTTTGTAATATGGATTATACAAATTTGCTTATTTAACTGATATCGACCAATTTTAAAACAAATGGCGGAACTTAACTGCCGTTTAGCTTGTAAAAATCTTCCTAAGCATTCACTCGATGTAATTTATAACTGATTTTTCCCTAGGAAGCATTCGGTGAAATTAAACGACAAGTCGTTCAAGTCAATCAAAACTTACCAGGTTTGTAACGTATTATTATTATTATTAAATATTCAATTTATTGTTATATTATATTCAAGTTAATTTATTGTTATAAATATTCAAGTTATTATTATTCAATTAAATATTATTATTACTATTAAATGTTTAACAATTATTCACCGAAGTGGAGGTCAATACACCGACACTGAGGTGAATAATTGTTTTAGCATATACCTCATAAATGAAATAACAAGTTTAACATTCTTATATGTATCCGGAAATTTCACACAAGACACGGCCTCTAGCAACTGGGAGTACTCGATATTAGACGACAAAACAGTTTTTACAACTTTTGAATATATTAATGGCTAGAAAATTGTAAAGAAACGTACCTATGGACACTCTTCTACTTAATTTTGTTGACCTTTCTCGTTATTCTACTACATCAGCCTTGTATATCAACAAAATCTCCTTGCTTCGGTAAACAAAGCCAAACTGGCCGCCATTTTGTTTCGCCCGCAGGTGAATAGTTGACTAACAATTAGACAACGAGACTGAGTGTTCTATTTAACAATTAGTCACCAAAGTCGAGGTGACTATCGGTGAATATTTACCGAGCCGCGAAGCGGCCGAGGTAAATACACCGATAGTCACCGAGACTGAGGTGACTAATTGTTTTAGTATAATTTCAGAGGTTGATAAAAAACCAATCACGTTGAAACAAAAACTTTTAAACAACTGCTTTCATTTTAACAGTGGTGATTCTGTTTATTCACAGACGATGTTAGCAAGCCACAGTCTTTGTCAGTAAATAATTTCAAAAAAAGAGTAAACAACATCCTACTTTAGAATTGAACTTGTACATACATTCAAATATATGCTAAAAAGACTTTTATTCTGGTGTTTTGGATCCTGTGTTATGGCTTTTTTGCACTTAATGTTGACATTCAAGTATTACGTCAGTAATATTAAGCTATAATTAGTGTTACATGAAGTATATAAGATGTTCTTTCCGAAGAGAAAAACATGGCTATGTATTGACATTTGTTACTGGATTATATTATGTAAATTATCTATTGTTATTTGAAGCTGTTATTAAAAGAAACACAAAACTCAACAGGTTATGGGCCCAGGACATTTCATAATGTGCCTGAAGCGATTGAAATGTTGTGATGTATTATTTTGAAGACGGATTAGCTACGGACTAACTTGACCGCATGCGAAATGGCAAAAATGGCGTTGACGACGGATTTTAAGATTCAGAAATTAAATGGAGCAAAGTCAGCAAACTATCGCGACTGGACATTTAATATGCGCCTGTATCTCGAAAGTTTAGATTTATTTGAGCATGTTGACGGTTCAGCTGAAATTCCTGCTGAAGAAGCGTCTGAAAAGGTAAAGCAAGAATTTAAGTCTGCTTCGAAAAAGGCCTGGACGTACATTTGTTTGGGGGTAGAACCCGATCAAAAAATCCATGTAAGGAACACAACTACGGCTAAAGAGGCTTGGGATGCCCTGAAGAACCAGTTTGCTAGAATCTCAATATCTCAGACTGTAAGATTACGCCAAAAGTACTATTCAAGTAAATTTCAAAGTGGTGGAAATATGCTGGAGCATATGAACCATCTGAAGTCCCTTCATGACCAGCTAAAAGAAATGGGTGCGAACATTGATGACGGAGAACTAGCTATGACCTTGCTTGGAAGTCTCCCGGATGAATTCAAGCCACTCATCACTGCATTAGATGCTGTTGGAGAGGAAAAGGTCACTTTTAAGAAAGTGAAAGCTATGTTGTTAAATGATGCCGATAGAATTTCTGATTCGAAGAAAGTTGAAGATGCATATTCTGCTCAACGACCATACAACAGAAGAAGATATGAGCCGAAAGAGCCAACTAACAAAGGTAATGAAGTTAAATTTGGTCGGAAATTCAATGGAACTTGTCATAACTGTAAAGAGAAAGGACACTTTGCACGTGACTGTCCTAAACGAAGTAATAATTCACAACGTGATGGTAATCAAAGCAAAGGAAGAAGATCTGCTTCCTTAGCACAGGGGGAAAATGAGCAAGATAATCATAATGATGAAGCAGCATTATATATATCTGAGAATGAAGATAAATGCGGATGGATTATCGACTCAGGGGCGACCCAACATATGACATTCGAAAGAAATTGTCTGTCCAACTATGTGGAATTTAAGAAACCATGCACAGTGAATCTCAGTGATAATAGATCAATCCTTGCATATGGAAAAGGAACTTATCATGTGAAAGCTGCTGTGGATGACCATACTCAAAAGATAGCATTGCAAAACGTTTTGTACCTGCCAGAGTTAGACAACAACTTGCTGTCAGTTAATGCAATGGTAAAGCGTGGTGCAACAGTTACCTTTAAAGACGACAGGTGTGAAATTTCACGGAATTCAAAGATTTTAGCTGAAGGAGAGGTCCAAGGAAAGTTATATGTCTTGAAGATTATGAAAGAGCATGTGAATGTCGCCAAGCAACAACCTAATGCAGATCGGTATATATGGCACTGTAGATTTGGTCACCTCGGAATGAACAATGTGAACAAACTCATTGACGAAGGTATGGTAAGTGGAATGGACGGTGTAAGCAAGACAAATGAGGATCGATTTTGTGAAGCATGCACCAAAGGGAAGCAACATCGCTGTCCTTATCCGAAGACTGCTGATTATCGTGCTAAAGAGCCATTCGAACTTATCCATAGTGATGTCTGTGGTCCAATGTCCGTATCGTCTCTTGGTGGATCACGATATTATGTAACCTTCATCGACGATTACTCACGGTACACGTTTGTTTATTTCATGAAGAATAAGAGCGAAGTCTTGGAAAAATTCAAAGAGTTCCATGCCTATGCTATGAACGTTGGAGTAAATCCAATCAAGATTCTACGTTCGGATAATGGAGGAGAATATTCCTCGAAAGAATTCGAGTCTTTCCTGAAGAGTAATGGTATCGTTCATCAACTAAGCGTACCATACAACCCAGCACAGAATGGCGTAGCGGAAAGAATGAACCGCACCATCGTAGAGTCAACACGATCCATGTTATCCCATGCACAGATGCCAAATGAATTTTGGGCCGAAGCAGCCAGTACCTCGGTTTACGTCCGAAACCGCAGCCCAACGACAGCCTTAACTGGTATCACTCCGTATGAATGCTTGTTCAAGAAGAAACCTGATGTGTCGAATCTACGTGTATTCGGATGTGTTACATACGTGCATATTCCTGACAATCAGAGAAAGAAGCTGGACCCAAAATCCAGAAAGTCGTTTTTCGTGGGATACCCCAAGGATGTGAAAGGATATAAGATATACGATCCTATTTCTCGCAAATTTACTCGCAGTCGTGATGTCATATTTCTAGAGAAGAAATTTCATGACTTTGATGTCCAAAGTTCAACCAACTTTGATGATCGCACAGATTCTGACATTCCATTAGCGATTGAAGAAATTCTTACTGACGGAAGTCAAGAACAAAACGAAGTTCCTAATCAAAGAGTCGCAGAGAATGTCGAACCAAACCAACAAGCTGATGACCAGCAAGTGGGAGCAACCTTCGAGGAGACGTTCATGAATGAAGTTCGAAACGTCGATGAACGAAGAATACGAAGACCACCCAATAGATTCGATGAGGAATGTTATCTAGCGAACGATATAACTGCTGATATAAATGAACCAATTAATCTTAAAGAAGCCTTCTCCGGAGAATATTCAACAGAATGGAAGAAAGCTACCGATTCAGAATTCAATTCCTTAATTGAAAACGACACCTGGGAACTTGTTCAGTTGCCCGAAGGCAAGCATGTTGTAGGCAGCAAATGGGTTTTAAAAGTAAAGAGAGATGAAAACGGCTGTGTACAAAGATATAAAGCTCGACTAGTGGCCCAAGGTGACACTCAAGCCCAAGGAATCGACTACTCGGAAGTATTTTCACCTGTAGTGCGAAGTACAACGATTCGATCATTACTAGCTCTGTCAAGTGCTAAGAATTGGGAAGTCCACCAAATGGACGTCAAATCAGCATTCTTGCAAGGAAACCTAGAAGAAGAAGTATATATGCGACAACCAGACGGTTATGTTAGCAAGGAATGTCCAAACCACGTCTGTAAACTAAAGAAAAGCATTTATGGATTAAAACAATCCGCGAGATGCTGGAACAACGCCATCGACACCTTTCTAAAGTCAAGTGGATACAAACAAATGAACTCTGATCCATGTTTGTATATGAAATCTATCAAAGATCAGAATGGAATTATCAAGTTTGTTATTCTATCAATCCACGTCGATGATATACTGCTGTTTTCCAATGATTTATCCATGCTAAATGAAGAGAAGAAGTTAATCGGTTCGAAGTTCAAGATTGAGGATATGGGAGAAGTGAAGCATATTCTCGGAATGCTTATTAAAAGAGATAGAGAAAGAGGACAGATGACGATCAGTCAAACCAAATATTTAGAAGGTATTCTAAAGCGATTTGGTATGGAGCAATGCAAACCAGTGTCAACTCCTCTAGAGCCTGGGAAACATTTTCAAGAATTGCCAGAAGATGAAAATCCCACAAATACTAACGAATACCAGAAGCTCATAGGATGTCTAACCTATGTGACCACCGCAACTAGACCAGATCTAGCCTCCGCAGTTGGCATACTATCAAAGTTCATGGCGAAACCAAGCAAAGAACATTGGGTTGGTGCAAAAAGAGTCCTAAGATATATCAAAGGCACTATGAACTATGGTCTAGTGTTCGAAGGCAGAAGTGCAACATGTTCTATAGTCGGTTATTCAGATGCAGATTGGGCAAACGACTTGGATACAAAAAGATCAACATCTGGATATGCCTTCCAGATAAATGGATCAACTATAAGCTGGTGCAGAAAAAGACAACCATGCGTTACCAGATCAACAACCGAAGCCGAGTATGTGGCGCTCAGTCATGCAACACAAGAGCTTGTGTGGTTAAGAAGATTACTAAACGACATCGGAGAAAAACAAGATCAACCATCGGTTATGAATGAAGATAATCAAGGAGCCATAGAACTATCTAAAAATCCACGATTCCATAACCGTACTAAGCACATTGACGTGGCATATCACTTTATTCGAGAGAAAGTCAATGACAGATCTATCAACGTGAAATACTGCAGTACAGATCAGATGTTAGCTGATATTATGACGAAGAGTCTACCAAGACAAACTTTTCAAAAATTCAGAGACATGTTAAACGTTAAAGAAATCTAGTTTAAGGGTAGACGAAGGAGAGACGTTTTCGTATTTAAAGAGGGTTATTAAGTTATAATCATAGCTCACATTAAGTGGGAGTGTTGACATTCAAGTATTACGTCAGTAATATTAAGCTATAATTAGTGTTACATGAAGTATATAAGATGTTCTTTCCGAAGAGAAAAACATGGCTATGTATTGACATTTGTTACTGGATTATATTATGTAAATTATCTATTGTTATTTGAAGCTGTTATTAAAAGAAACACAAAACTCAACACTTAATTCATGTTCAATCTTATGTTCTTCATTCATGACGAAGTTTTCGCCACATCGCTACGACCAAAACCTAGCCAAAACATACAAAAAATACGAAGAATTATAGAAAATATACTTCCTTACCTTTATAAAGTTTTGTTTTCACGATATTTGATATGTACAACATCTCAGTGATAAATGTTTTCAGTATTATGCTCTTTTGTTTGTCTCAAAAACTACAGACCCCATTTTGAAAAAAATATAATCAACAGTTCAATGGACCAACAAATTCTAAAATCTCATACTTCAAAATGACAACTCCGAGGGGGAGACTGAAACGAGTAAAGTCAGTGCAGTGTTGAATAAGTACCAGTCTCTTTTCCAAAACTACTTTTGAAAAACAATTTCTTGTGATGCAATAGTCACCGCCTAGCGCGGTGACTATCACCTCAGATTCACCGCTGAGGGGACCAATCAGAAAGCTGGAAAGCCTCTTTTCCACTATGAAATTATACTAAGAGCTGATTAAAAGTAGTTTTGGAAAAGAGACTGGTACTTATTCAACACCATTGAACTCTAAGTAGACTGGAACGATAACTCGCTTGCACGTTTTGAAGCCAAAAATGGCGGACATGGGGGCCGCCATGCACGTCAACCCCAGTCCCTTTTACTGTATAACCGAGAGAAAATGAAGCTGAATTTGGTGAAATGGTTTGCAAAAACAGTTTGAAATCAAAGAAAAACTAAACTTGTTAACCACTTTTAGGCTTAAATCAAATTCCAATATACCGTAGAGTAGGTGAACACTGACATGACGAGTAAAAACAAGGAAAACAGTAAAAATATAAGCTCTCAAATGAAAGTCAACAATACGCAACCAAAATTGCCATTGGTTTGGACAAATATAAAGAAAATACATAAGAATCCCAGGTTTAAAATGAACAGTTTGTTTATAAAATCAGTTAGGTTTTAAATTCCTCAATTTTCAGTAGGAAAAAAACAACAAAATGCACTTTACCGGGTGTTTTTACAACTCTGGAGTTACTCTTCGTCTCGAAAAATGTCAGATTTAGCATTTCCACAACTGAAACTTGAGTTAAAGCAATAATTTAGCATTATCTTATTACTAATTCTTGGCATGACAACCTTCAAACGTTTGAGATAACAAAGAAAATTAAGAAAAACCTGCATTTTCCGTACGAGTTTCGGACTCGAATTTTCCTTTTGTTCGGCAGATATTTCGTCGTTCAATCCATTTTCGTGGGTAGAAATTGTTCAGTTACAAGGCCGATAAGCCCAATACGTACTAGCTTCTTCGTTATCATCTATAAGAAACTTTAGGTCTAAAAAATGGTTGTTTTTTGCAGCGAGTTTTCAGTTTTTCATTGTGCCCTTCACACCTTCTGTTGACGTGCAATGGCTACCCCCAGCGGCCGGAAGTTTGACTTCACCCAATCATGGAGTTATCTATGGAGTTAGCGTTCCAGTTTACTTAGAGTTCAATGTTCAACATAGCCTGGTACCCTGGCCCAATTTCAAAAGAAATACGGGCCAGGTAACCACTAATCTCATTCTCGCGTCATCAGGGCTAAATCCACTTATGACGATTGCAATTTCACTCATAGCCAATAAAAACGCGCGAAAATTCAACCAATAGGAAAGCAGAAGTCTTTAGTGGTTACCACTAATCTCATTCTCGCGTCATCAGGGCTAAATCCACTTATGACGATTGCAATTTCACTCATAGCCAATAAAAACGCGCGAAAATTCAACCAATAGGAAAGCAGAAGTCTTTAGTGGTTACCTGGCCCATATTCTTTGATTGGGCCAGGGTACCAGGCTATGTTCAACACTGCACTGACTTTACTCGTTTCAGTCTCCCCCTCGGAGTTGTCATTTTGAAGTATGAGATTTTAGAATTTGTTGGTCCATTGAACTGTTTATTATATT
Source organism: Paragorgia papillata (assembly GCA_035771165.1). Lineage (NCBI taxonomy): Eukaryota > Metazoa > Cnidaria > Anthozoa > Scleralcyonacea > Coralliidae > Paragorgia > Paragorgia papillata. The sequence continues at coordinate 6,165,057 of JAWNZC010000351.1, forward strand.
TTTTTCAAAATGGGGTCTGTAGTTTTTGAGACAAACAAAAGAGCATAATACTGAAAACATTTATCACTGAGATGTTGTACATATCAAATATCGTGAAAACAAAACTTTATAAAGGTAAGGAAGTATATTTTCTATAATTCTTCGTATTTTTTGTATGTTTTGGCTAGGTTTTGGTCGTAGCGATGTGGCGAAAACTTCGTCATGAGTGAAGAACATAAGATTGAACATGAATTAAGTGCAAAAAAGCCATAACACAGGATCCAAAACACCAGAATAAAAGTCTTTTTAGCATATATTTGAATGTATGTACAAGTTCAATTCTAAAGTAGGATGTTGTTTACTCTTTTTTTGAAATTATTTACTGCCAAAGACTGTGGCTTGCTAACATCGTCTGTGAATAAACAGAATCACCACTGTTAAAATGAAAGCAGTTGTTTAAAAGTTTTTGTTTCAACGTGATTGGTTTTTTATCAACCTCTGAAATTATACTAAAACAATTAGTCACCTCAGTCTCGGTGACTATCGGTGTATTTACCTCGCCGCTTCGCGGCTCGGTAAATATTCACCGATAGTCACCTCGACTTCGGTGACTAATTGTTAAGTAGAAAACGAGGGCGAGTTGTCTAATTGTTTTAGTATCAACCATAAACAACTTTTCTATAACGTAAGTCTTATCAAACATTGTTCCAAATATTCAGATAGTTTTACCTTTTTGTTTGCAGAAGTCTCCCCATACAAAATGTAGAGTAGCTCGATGGCGCATGAGAAAAATCGCTTACAACAAAAAGAGATTGTAATTGCTTCAAATTTGGTGTAGATATGCTCCATAGCCATAAGCGAATTCATTTTCTTATTCGAAAATGTCAAACTGAACAATTTTCCATTTATAGTTTCGGGCCAATGTTTTCATGATTTCATCACTCGTATATAAATTTTAGCGGACGCCATGTTTGGCCTAGTTTCCAGGTTTTGCTTGCAGCGTGAATATGTCGTGGCTTCTGATTGGTCAGGATAGGAATATTCCAGTTATAAGAAGGTTTGTCATTGGATAACGCTAGTAGTGGTCTATCACCAATATACCACTAGTAGCTCAGCAATCAGAATGCCGAAAGTTGGTTGATACTAATGCAGGATATCCCGAGCTAGAGGAACCAATCAGATTGCGTAAAAATAATATTCACCTGCGAGGTCAACCTCGTCCCCAGGGCCATTTGTGGGAGCTGGGCCAAGATGGCGGCCCAAATGGCGGGAACAAATTACCTTGCACAGGCTGCAAAAAATGCGCCATATTTTGACCCATTTTTTACTCGGATCCAGGCTTCACGAAGTTTATCGCGCCTAGTCAGACTCAATCTGAAAACAATCAAAACATTCATTTCCAAATATATTGTCGAATTATTAAAATAAATACACTTTTAATAAATATCTGTAAATGCTTATTATTTATTATTTGCTTCACCGTTGTACCAAATTCGCAAGAAACTGGATTGCCGTTGCAGTGTCTGACCGGGGCCGCCGGGCCGCCTTGTTTTCGTGAGTTTTCGGTGGATTCAATTCAGCGTTTTGAAAAACATTTAGGCTTCGTTTAGTCGAGAATTCTTCTTTGAAAAAAGCCTGCTTCTCAATGGCCAAACACGTAAATTCTGCCCTGTGGTGTACTTTCCTTTCGCAGCCAAAATACTTTTTGACTTTGTTCACCAAGTCTTTCGTTCGCCCGATTTAGAAAACACACTGAATTGCCGTCCCATGCAGGACTTTGTTGTATGGCAGCCAGGGCACAGAGATGACACGACCCATCATTACATATTCTTCCGACGTTTTTACGGGTGTTTCGCCAGCTTTCCTCACATTTTCATTCATTTTGAAGTTGTTTTTTAACAGCCGGCAATTCTGGTAACGCTTATTTAATATAATTTGAGCCCTATAAACAGATGCCCGCGAGTTAGACTGCCGCCCGCCTTGTCAGTCCACCAATCAGAATACCTAAAACATACAATGTTATCTCGACCAATCAGATGTGGTGATAGCTCAGCCTTAGCCTGCGGGCAGGCCCTCCTGTTGCTGTGAAATGTGGGCCTGCAACAAAGCATGGGATTTTTCATCACTCGCGGCCGTCAGAGGCCGCGTATTTCTATTGGTCGAATTTGGCGGCCGCGAGTTTCTATTGGTCGAACAAAATTAATCCAGAATAAATTATTTCTAAAGTTATTGTTTACGGACTTCAACAATGCATGGAGCGAGAGATATTTCAATACGACGGCTATTAAAGACGCCGTAGCTCTTTGAAAACACATCGCTGTGTAACAAAAGAAAAGAAATAGCAAAGTAGATCCGGATTGAAACTCCATGAATCTCTCTGTCTGTCAGTGTCTGGCTTTATAATACAGAAGCAAGTGTCATCACTTCATCACAAATCGAGCCCCATCCGTCGCCTTGACTCAATAATAATGTGCCGTTCAAAACGTCAAAACATGTTAATAAGAGGAGATTACATATTCACTTAATTCGTGTAATAAAGATTATTGATAAATGAGGTAAGCTCTTTTTCAAACGAAGTTTCTTTCTGCTATTAAATGTCTGTGCTTGCTATTGTCTGGAACTTATTGATATTATCCAATTTGTGCGCCAGTGCGTCTGGTATTATTTATATTATCGAAGCCGACTGGCTCGAGGCTACCAGTTATTCAGTTCAGAATGACCCAGTTTTTTAACTCAACAGCCAGAAGGAAAGTCTTGCTAAATTTGATAAAACACTTGAATTTCTTAACTATTAATATGTCGCCGTTTAAACTATAATGATACATATGTCGGCTATCTTTGAAAGCGTCTGAAAGTGTCTATATGTTCATTTAAGTTAGGTTTTCGCACCTTCTCTAGCTACGAAGGAGCGTAACTCATTTCATGTTCGTTCGTATACAGCAGTTCGTGAAAGTCTTCGTTTTGACCTCTTGCAACTTGCACATTTACACGAGAAGCGCTATCTTGACGATATTCTGTCGCCATCACCTGGATCAGTGAATGCCGTGCAGTGAATCACAAACACCTAATCTCGAATAACGATTTATCAATGTTTCTTGCAGAATCAAAGTTATGTTCGTCTTCCACAAATTAGAGATAGCAAACTTATAAAACTAAGATCTGAGGTTGTCATGATCCAATCTTAGTACATTCAATTTGATTCATGCAAACTGAAGACGTTAGCACGCATCGGTAAACTGTTTCGCTACATGTTTTTAGTCTAAAGTTGAATATTTTAAACTCCTAACTACATACCCGATAATCGTTAAGTAGATGCGTTACATTGCTTCTGGCTTTCTTATAAACAGATTTTTTGAGTTTTCAGTAACGAGTATAGTTGATAGTGTGAACTTTACATCTTCGGATTGTGCTTTGAATGAGGATTTTTACAGACTTCCGGAAGAATGTGATTGGTTTGATTCGCGACACTTGCATATTAATTAAGTGGGCGTTATCGATTTACCCCTAGGATTGTTGCAGGCTCTCATTTCACAGCGCCGCGTTGAGAGAGCCTGCTCGCAGGCTAGCTCAGCCTGTGCCAGGGTCATTTGTTCTTGACCGCCATCTTGGCCAGCCCCCACAAATGGCCCTGGGGACGAGGTTGCTGCGAGGTATATGCTAATCAATGTTAATAGCTATACTAATGGAGTTATCTCATGACACACCCACATTTCATTGTTTCGTTCAAACGAACGCGTTAAATCATTTATAAAGCTGTCTTTTCTTTCTCGGTAAATTAAATATTTTTTAATTCATTTGAAAAATATTTCATTGCGGAAACGATGTTTGCACAACTTGCTATGGTAATTATTCACTTACTAGAAATACATAAAGCAATAACCCCTCGCCCGTTTTCACATGAATGTTTTGTAAAACCCCTGATTAGAAAACGTTAACGCAATGGGGCCTGGAAATAGTCACTCCTATCGGATCAAATAACGATCAAAATATAGTTTTAATTCTAGTAGAATATTCGAAATTAAAAACTGTTTAATAACTCTAATTTTTTAAAGAAAAATGTGATGAGGAACAACAAAGAAAAACTTAAGGATGTATTTCGTAAAAATATTGAGATGAACAAAATTGCACGTCGCCTTTAGGGTTATAATTTGCAGTTCTCCCTTTCCATGTTTGAAAAGAACATTGCTAGAGCATCTAAAAATATTTGCATTTTCCGAAGGCATTGAACTGATTGAAAACTACTCAAACAACTGCCTGGCTGGATGCCACGACTATATTCAATTATGGCATTTCAAATGCCTTTAAGCTAATATAACAAAAACAATTTTTCATTTCAAAATCTGAAGTGTTGAAACTGTTTTCACCTACATGTTAATGAATATTTCAACAGCATTTGTACGTTTTACAGAAGAAAAATTGCTCCTTTTTCAATTTTTATGCCAAATTATAGACATGCTACGTTAAGTCACAAGTGGTTTTACATTATTAAAGGACTGTGAACTATTTAAAAGAAAATAAGACAGCAGCCACAGGTAAAAAAAAACGACGGGCAAGCAAAACTGACATGCAACGAGTATACGTTTAAAATACTTATAACAAGAACACACAAAATAGAAAAAAATCTTAACAGTGATAGGATGTAAACAAAGAAACTCGAACAGTATTGCTACTAAGGGGTCGATTACATGGAGACGTTCACCCCGGGCTGAAATTCAACCAGGAATGAAATTCTTGCCATGTTATAGCAAATTAATGTTATTAACCCACATTTATTCGTGCTTAAATGCTTAAATCGCAGTTTTTCTGGGCTGACAGTTTCAGCCCGGGCTGAAAATCTTCATGTAATCGGACCCTAAATGTTCGTGATTGCATATATTTTTACCGTATTTTTGGCCTTTATATTCGTCGGAGTTTTTCAGTAGTACTAATGCTTTTTCCTACTTTTCGGGTTTCGGTTTGACGGGTTTCCTTCTACTCAAGACGTTTTTGTGCTTTATACATAAACGTTGATTTGTTTCTTTTCTTTTGAAGAAGATATACGTATCCCCAAAACTCCTTCCTCAAGTCTTTTTGTCAATAATACATTTTTGCATATACAACGCAGGTGAATAGTGCTTTTCACGCAATCTGATTGGTTCCTCTAGCTCGGGATATCTTGCACTATTCACCTGCGGGCAAAACAAAATGGCGGCCACTTTTGCTTTGTTTACCAAAGCAGGAGATTTTGTTGATAAACAAGGCTGATGTGGTAGAATAACGAGAAAAGTCAACAAAATTAAGTAGAAGAGTGTTCACAGGTATGTTTCTTTACAATTTTCTGGCCATTAATGTATTCAAAAGTTGTAAAAACCGTTTTGTCGACAAATATCGAGTACGCTAAGTTGCTATAGCGGCCGTGTCTTCATTGTCTTGTATAAAAATATCGAGAAGTATAAGAATGTTAAACTTGTCATCTCATTTATGAGGTATATACTAAAACAATTATTCACCTCAGTGTTGGTGAATATAGTGTAGATATTCACCTCGCCGCTTCGCGGCTCGGCAAATACCCAGCACTATTCACATCCACTTCGGTGAATATTTGTTAAATGTTGTTAGTGGAAATCTTTTTAGTCAAGAACTATATTATTCCCAGTGTCCCACAATCTTCACCGCGCGTGGTCCTTCCACACATTGATTCGCATTTCAACACGCGTGTAAAGCGGACTCCACGCATGTCGAGATTAGCACCCTCACCGCGGGCTCCGGGCCTACGGCCCTACGCAACAAGTGGTCCCACATGGCCACGATCAGCTATTGCTGAAATTAAACAATAGTGTAATATCAGTTAAGTTTAGCAGTGTTGGATTTTAGCCATGTGCAGTGGGACCACCCGTTAGGTGCATTAGCCCCTTATAAGTGTATAATTACTATAGCACGTTGTGCAAACATCGTTTCTGGTTTCGTAAGTTTCCTATCCAGTTCCCTATCTATTATCTATGATAAGATGCGTTCCCTCGCGGCCGTTATAAGCTTCACTTGCGATGAAAAATCCTTTATCCCATTCGTGATAATTGATTAACACTTAATTAACCCTGCACCTGAACTTGAAAAAAGAAACATTACCAGAAATTCACGTACTATTTAAAACATGAGCAGCAGTTTTTATCAGATTTAAAACACAAGGCGATAGCCGAGTGTTTTAGATCTGATAAAACACGTACTGTGAATGTTTTAAATGGCTTCAAAAACTATCCATATAATAAGCTCATATAGAAATCAATTTTGAAAATTGAAGTTGTCTGAGCCGCAAAATCGAAGAAAAAGTTCATCGAAAATAGCGAGCGTGTCTCTATCACATATAGAGACACGTCACGGTCATGATTTTCCTTTGTGTTTTCCTCATGAATTATTAATGAGTTTTTGAAGACTATATTAATATACAGAGCGGAAATATTAAAAGTACAGAAGTTACAACGAACGCAAAGAAATGTTGCATGTAAAGCGACAGGAGTCCAGATATCTATAAAATTAATAAACCTTGGGTTTATATTAGCAATTCTAAAATCATTAATGATTCATTATATAAGGAAAACACAAAGGAGAGGTATATGGTGTACATATGCTTAGTTAATCGAGCATATACATGGTTTGGAAACTCGTTCGGCTACGTCATTGTCCTATGTTCTTATTCAAGTTTATGGGAATTTATTTTAATGACGTTTCGTTACTTAATTAACCAGTAACAGCGAAAAAAAGAATTACAAATGAGTATATACTTATGTTACAAATACGTTTCGGGGAACAGCCCCTTCCTTCATCAGCTTCCCTTTCCTCAGAATTTGAAGAAGGGGCTGCGCCCCGAAACGTATTTTATAAAAGTTTGATCAACTGAAGATTTATAGATGCTCATCGACTTTTGGAAGGGCGGGAATCTTATTTTTATTCCTCCTTTTAGAAATAGAACTGGATTCGCATTATTGCCAACCAACACTAACTCCAGTGAAAGTCCCAACCAATATTGTTTCGCCTACTTATGTCAAGCTTCCACGTTGTATGGGTGCTTGCGCCCATGACTATTGGTTGACATGTACAGTTAAAACTGAAGTGAAGTTTCTCTTAAAGGTGATGGACGTTTACGGCAGCGTTGAACGCGGTATTCTTATGATTAATCACACGTCGTGCGATTGCGCATGTCGACCAGAGCTAAATAATTGCAATCCAGCTACTCACGAATTTGACAAGCACACATGCGATTGTGTATGTAAGAATCGTACATGTGCAAATACAAAAAAGGTAGGTATAAAGTATAAATTACACTAGCTGTACCTCTCGTTAGCATTGTGAAGAAATAAGAAATTAAATGCAAAACATGATAAACAAAGTACTCGTTTATGATGCATAGAAGGTCGCTTAGAATTGTTCAACTGACGTATATAAAATTACAAAAAGAACTTGAAAGTTGAAATATTGAAAAAACGTTTGCAACGTTTACAAAAGCTTTTGCATGAAATTTCTGAATATTCATTGTCAAATCTAACTATATATATAGGGGCAATTACAGACCTAAAACTGAAGCAAGAAGGCATTGCTAAATATATTTTAAAATATTTATATGAGCCATTCTCCTTTCTCCGATATACTGTTGACATGTTGCATGTACATGGTTAAAATAATACCAATTTTCACTAAATGCAACATTGAGTTACATGAGTAAGCAGCGAGGTATACGTTTTGGTTACTTAACCTGAACAAGATTGCAGATAATCATCACAATTCATCGTCGTCATCATCGTCGTCATCATCATCATCATCATCATAATCATTATCATCATCATCATCATCATCATCATCATCATCATCATCATCATCCAACTCCTAACGGGAGGGAGGTCAGACCTCGTTGTTGCAGCTGTCTATTTTCCTATAAATCTTCTTCGATGTGAATCTTAATCCATCCACCGTTTCCTTGGCCTGGCACGTGGGCGTTTTGGGCAATATCCTGACTTGTTTTAAATATTCACCATCCACATATATGTTAAGTGTTGACACATTTGCCATTCTCGTAATCACTGGCCATGAGTCCATCACTTCGATCTTTCTCTTACTCAACTTCATGCCATATTGCTTCAGCAACTCAAAACTATTTCCCATTGCTTGTTGCAAATTCTCCTCATTTTAGCTCCTATTCTGATGTCATCAGCGTAGGTCATTGAACTATAAGAAGACTGGGACCATAACTCAGGGGGGGATTTTGAAGCCAGTGCCAGTCCCTTTGCAGGTAGCTCCCGTGCTTCAAGTTACTTAATTTTCATCCTGCCATATATTTTGTTAAAAAATATATAACAAATTACTCCAAAACAACGGATTGAAATACATTGTTTTATACGTATGTTTTTAGAAATAGCATTGGCTTCAATTTGATGTATAGTATAAGTTTCCTCGTTATTTTAAACTTTTTAAAATGTAGTAAATGTTCGACCATATTTCGCTGGGAAATAACACTAAGAAACTTGTTGTAGTTTTTCTGAACAACTGCCATTTTGTTTTCCGAACGTTACAAAATGGCAGTTGTTTTTATATTTTTAATTATTTCCCTTTTAGCCAAAGTCTTGAAGTTTCTATACCAAATAGCATTTTTCAATAGCTTCAGTTTCATATATAGACCAACGTTCAGCGGTAAGTATTTCAGCTCAAAACTCAGAAAAACTAATATTTAAAGATTTTTGGCTTCATCCATTCAGACTTATGGAGTTAGCGTTCCAGTTTACTTAGAGTTCAATGGCGTAGGTCAACTGCAGTCCTCTGTCAAGCTTGACCCACTTCAGTTCTTACTGATGAAGTCCGGCCACATTGTTGTGCGTATGGAAATACGATAAAGGGCATCCTTTCTTTGCATTAATTGCATGTCATGATTCATGCTAATCACTCCAACCAGGCATGTTTCTTCATCCAACCTTGCAGTATTATTCCCACCCCACTCTTGTCACTCTACTGACGTAATACAATTTCCAATCAGCACAAATCTGCCTTGTTATTGACCCTTTTCAACTCACATAAACAAATTACATCAATCTTCCTTCTTTCCATCATATCAACCACTGCCATTCCTCTACCACTCAATGATCTTACGTTTAAGATCGTCACCTTTAAGATTTTTTCACGGGTCTCTTGTTAACCTCCAATAACTGATAACCCAGGCCGTATCACCAGAAGGGTACCAATGACATACTGGCCTGGGCTGCCAGTTTTATGGCGGGCATGCACCGGCACTAAATAGCTGTCCAACCGTTGGTGATCCACCTCTAGATCTGATACAACTCAAAACCTCTTTTTTCACCAGCAACTTTGGATCACCATTACATGCGTTCGCTCCATTCATGCATAACTATTGTTGTGTAAAAACTTTTTATAAGCATTATAAACACAAGAACGAAGCTCAAAACGCTTATTTAAATACCCATAAAAGAACACAAAAAGATAATTTGGCGGTCATTTATGAATAAGGTCTATTTCGTAATTATTCTTTTTCCAACTAAGTTGGTTTTTTGCTTGTTTCTTTTGTCAATGTCCTAATTAATTTGTTATATATGTGTTATAGAAATTGGATGTTTCAAGCTGTCAGTGTGAATGTATAGACGGCCCACGAGTTTGCACTGGATACGAGAGCAAGAAGACTTGGAGCTACAACACTTGTCAATGTGAATGTAATGCGCCTGACGTACAAAAGTGCATTCAGAAAGGGAAATCCATGAAAGCAGATACCTGTCGATGCGTGTAAATATATCATGATAGTGGTAACACTTGTAGTCTTGGTTATTAATGTAATAGATTGTTAAACATAAATCAAAATTTTAGTCTATGATATATTACACTCTTTTTCAATGAAGTCTGTGTTATGACTCGATCGGTAATCCAGAGCAGAGTATTTAGAATATAATATATATGCACACCATACGTATATGTAATACCAAGGCCTTATATCATACACAATGGAGATAATTAAACACTGCTGAACTGTAATAGGTAAACTTCTTCTGGAAATATATAGCTCACATAACAACTATAGTCTTGAGTGTACATCACTATTCACTACGACTGGGTCCAGGCTACATCGAGAATAACTGTTTGTTTTATCTTAAAGTATATAAAATAGGTTGCGTCTTACGCAGGCCGGGATTGGTCAATTACCGTTTTATATCAGGCTATGCAAACATGGTTGTGACGTCACGGTACATTTCTTAGTCTTATTTCATAAAACAAATGGGAAATAGATGATCTGTGTTTATATAACCTGATGCAAACACTCGAGTAAGTTTGGGAGAATTCGAAAGTACTTATGTAAACCCTCGCCTTCGGCTCGCGGCATAAACTTTAGAATTCTCCCAACTCACTGCACTCTCGTGTTTGCATCAGGCTATATAAACACGGACGACAATCTCATCCGTCCTTAAATATGAGACGATATTGTCTCATGCCGATTTGAAATATTTAACCAATTTTACGCCGCTTGGCTTAAAACCATGCGGGCTCCTATATCTCCCGTCAGTCAAAAAATTGTCGCCACAAAATGGCGGATTTATAAGGGCAAAAGGAACTCGTCCCAGGACTTTTTAACAGTTTTTAAAACGGCCGCGGTTGGTGATGTTGTGGAGTGAACGATGGATGTATTTTAGCACTGAATTTCTTTGTTTTTTGCACCGGGAAACTTACTGGATTAGTGAATTTAAACATAAAGGCATGTGAAGTGGAATATCCTTCGCCAAAACGAAGTAACATCAAATTCTGGGTGTATACTGGAGATGATAGCGATAGCGGCTTTTACGAATGGTTTACAATATATTTGAATGATTTCCACTTGCCAATCTGTGTCACACCTTACAACTCAAGTGATTTAGAATGAATGTGGAGGATTAATCAAGAGAAACAGTTAGGTGTTTTATATAAACAGTAAGGGTTTTTTTGTTTTTTTAATCTAGTCTAATACAGTCTTTTCGACATCATCTATTATTGACATCTTAAATCCGTGTTTTTTTCTCATAGTTTCCCTTATGTATCTGACTATTTTCTTTTCTTTTAAACAGGTTTTTTTCAAGTTTTGCATGAGGGTATCTTTTTGTTGCTTTTTTTAATTGTGGTGAATTGATCATTTTGAACTTTTAGCATTTATAGACCTGGAGCGAGGGGAATTCGATGAAATATTACCTCCGCGAGGTATGATAGCCCGGGGGATATATCATCCCGAGGGGTAATATTTCATCGAATTCCCCGAGCGAAAGGTCTATAAATTATATATTATATCGAAACAATTAATCTTTCAAAAAAAAAGCTTAAATAATGTTAATAAAGTTAGCTTAGTTTAACTTTTGTCCGCTTTTCATTTGTCTGTTTCCATTTTGTTGCCGTCTCAAGGCTTCTGGATGCATTGTTTGTTGCTTTCCTTGTATTCCCTGAATCCTTATTTTCTTGTAACCTAACAATATTATGAATGTTCAGGCGAAACGTTTTCTTATCTTGCCAAACTCCGCCATTGTTGACAGCTTCGTGAATCGTGCGTAACATTCACGCGTGGTACACGAACTCGAATACCCCGCCACAGCCGCTGTGGAGGGTAATTCTACGATAAATTAACTGGTTACGTGGTACAAATCAAGCTCTCTGGCTGGACAATTTACAGTTGAGATATAATATATACTGTTATAGTTTTTAGTACGTTTAATAAAGCAAGTGTCCTGCAAATTGTTTTATTTTATTATCACGTGTATGTGTCTGATTTGTTGTCATGCATGTATATCCAATTCATCCCTATGAAACGTCCTCCAATTCTTTATTTTGAGAGGCGATCAATGCAGTGAACTAACTTACTTCGAGTTCGATTCACTGGAATGACTCCTTGCAAAATTCAAAATGGCGGATTTATAAGGGCAAAATAAAATTTCAATTATTGGACCCCTGTCACGTGACAGAGCACGCATTCTAGGTCTAATATTTAACAGTTATACCATGAGCTCGAGTTGTATATGAGCTCATAGCCAACGAGGCGCTTCGCCGAGTTCAGCTTCGAAATGTTGTATAAATGTTCAGTCGAGAGGCAAAAAATGTGTTAAGCAGATCAACAAAAAAGATTAAAAGGTACCTTTATGAAGTCAAAAGGTGGGTCAGTGGTTTATATTAGCGTTGCTGTCGTGAAAAAGGTTTTGATTTCATGCAAAACTGAAACTGAAACACCTTCGGCAGTGAAACTAAATTACTTAGTTGGTTGTTTTTTAAAAAAAACATGCTTTTTACTACTCCAAATGCTTATCTAAATCAAAAACGTCTCTTTACTGGCGTCCCCAAATTGTGCTTTGTTTTGCTCGGAATTTGGGATGCATATTTTAACTAGTAAACCTTGATATCTTCTTTTAAAATGAGTAAGAATAGACGGGCATTTTGTCGTATTGTGGCTTTGTCGTATTTACAGACAATTCGATTATCATTTTAGGCTGTAGTAATCCCAAACTTTGAATATACTCGGGTTTTTTAAGCTTGTCAATTGCAACCAGGTTGTTATGCTCACGCCATCAAGTTTCCAATCCAGTCTTTTTACTATCCATGGTTATATGTATGACTAGTACTAGTACAATTATTATAGTTAAAAAGTTGTTTAAGAGGTCCAGTTAATTTATTGTCTTTTGCAAATTTCTTACATATATCGTCTCTTCTCTTAACTAATGTTTTGAGACCAGCTCTAATCAGCGACTCTTCATATGAAGTATCAGGATTAATTATTTTCATTGCTCTCTTTTGTACCCTTTCTATTTTGGCACTTAAGTAGTCAGGGATTGCAGACCATACTGGGGCTGCATATTCGAGAATTGGTCTGACTAAACTGCAATATACCGTTACTAGTTGTGGACACCCAATCCTTGCCTTTCGTAATATACGCAGGATATAGAGTCAACTCTCTTGTTAGCTTTCTTGATATACTCGCAGTGGAAGTTCCAAGATAGATCGTTACTTATATAAACACCTAGTAATTTGTACGAGGTAACAGTTCCTATAGTAGATTCTCCAATTCGTAATAAGTCATGAAATGGTAATCTATACTGAAGAAAATCGATAACCATCTCTTTGCACTTCTTTGGATTTAATCGCATACCTCTTGTATTACTGAGCATAGTCGTAAATATCGTTGACCAAAAACCGCGTTATACTCGGTGAACATCTAGGAATTATTTCAATGGTGGTTAAATCGTCCACAAATTTAATTCTAAAATTCCAATCCTGAATTAAGCTGTTTATCAACACAGCGAATAGGATCGATGGGACCCAATTTGGTGCCTTGGGGTATACCACTTCGTATCACGAATACGTACACATTGTTTTCTCCCCGTTAAAAATGCCCTGATCCACCTTACTATTGTAGGACGCACCTCTAATTTTTCCAACTCGGTAATTAAGATATTATGACCAACTAAATCAAATCCTTTACTAAAGTCGGCAAAGAATGCTCGAACTGTGCAACCACCTCTATCGAGAGCTTCTAGGATATTGTGTCATAAGAAAATTAGCGCTTGTGTTGTCGAGCGGCCTTTAATTGCAAATTAGTATGGATCAATCTTAGAGCTAATGTCGCTCAATAAAGATTCCAAAGTAAAACTCCCGATTATTTTTGCTATTTGGGGCGTCAGTGATATTGGACGGAGGTCTTCTTCTATGGTTTTCGGTGGCATACATTTGGGAATATTTTTCCTTGTCTCAGGGTAGTATTATAAATGTCGGATAAAACTGGCGATAATTCAAAAGCAAAGTCTCTAAGTATCCTGTTGGAGATATTATCGGGACCAAGTGATTTGTGACATTTAATTTTCTTTAAGGCAATGTACACTTTATGCGAGTCAACCAGTATATCAGATGTACACTCTATAGTTGGATAGTTATACTTGGACACGGCTCTAGCGGTTGAAATTCTGCGGACAAATTCACGAAGTAGTTGTTAATGTTCTCAGCTAATTCATTTATGGTAGAAGCTGCATCACTCAACAATTGTTCAGGTCATTCCATTTGACTTGAATTACAGCCAAGCTTTCTAACTTCTTTCCACCATTTGGAGATGTTATGGTCTTTAATATTATGAACTTTGTTCTTATAGTACGCTTCTTTGCAGGTTCTAACCTCCCATTGTACTTTATTACGCCAGATTTTAAATACACGGGACTGTTTTCCATATTTTGCAAGTGATGTTTGTCTCTTAGAAATTAAGGATTTCAACTTGTTTGAGATCCATGGTTTATCCTGAGTGCATGCTTTTTGCTTTTTCAAAGGTAGGAGTGCATTTACGGCATTCATTATCTCATCATAAAAGAGCTTGAATTTATTTTCACAACTATCCTGATCGAAAACGTCACACCATGATTTGTTACATATCCATTTGTTACATATCCATCTACCGAAAGCACGTATGTTGCTATCTTTCATTTCTCTCTTAGGGCCTGTTTATATGGAGCCAAGTTACCCGGCTAGCCGAGTTACTCGGTAAACAGAGTTACCCACCATGTATAGAAATACAAAGCTATCCCGGCAGAGTGTTTATATGAGACAGGCGGGTAACTCGGCTAGCCGAGATCCCGGCAAAACAGCCGAGATCTCGGCATGCCGGGATGAAAATATTCCCATATGAACACTCTCTTGCCGGGTAACTCGGCTAGCTGAGTTGAATTCGTGACAACAGCGCACGCGCCACTTATGAAGACAATCGGACACTACTCATGGAATGTGAAACCATTATAATGCGTGGGCGTCTTTGCCGAGTAACTCGTCTCATATAAACACTCATCTTTTTTCAGCTCGGCTTGCCGGGTAACTCGCCTAGCCAGGTAACTCGGCTCCATATAAACAGGCCCTTAAAGGCAAGCCTTCTTTCCCCAGTTATTTTCGTTCGATCCATATCTATTGATATTAATATGAACTGAGAAATGGTCGCTTCTACCAATATTTGGGAGTTGTAATGGTTTGTTGAAAAGTTTGGGTTTGTTTACAAGACACCAGTCTAATATTTTTTTACCTCTTGTTGGAACTTTAACCAGCTTTGTCAAAGCGGAACCTCTTGTTATAGTGGACAGTTTTAAATTAGTACTGTTGGGGTTAAAATCACCAGTGAGAATAATAGTAGTCAGGAGTCCGGATACTTGTTAAGAAAAAAATCAACGTTAGAATTTATATGTTCAGCTAATAGCTCATTATCTTCTGCTTTTGACGACGGTGGGAGATAGAGTACTCCAACTAGAATTGTGGAAGTATGACGTGGAAGACGAAATGGTTTAAGATGGATCCACAAGGTCTCGAGACCAGGTGATTCAAGACTAGTTAGTCTTTCTGCAGGAATTGAATAATGTATGTAAGCACAAATTCCACCGCCCGCACTTTTATTACAGTTTGCCGTTTTTGACAATTTTCACTTGCTGTCTCAAGGACTTTTGTCCAGGATTGTTGTTCCCAGAGCCTGCGACCTTTTGGCCACGACTATTTAGAGAATCAGAGACTCTTGTTTTCTCTAGGTCCCAGTTTCTTAAGTATTAACTGTCATTATTGTAGACTTGTTGTCAACCATAATCATCTTCGCTATAGTTCGAAAATAAGGGGAAATACTCTTGTTTACCAATAAATAATATCAGCATGTTTTACAAAGGTTTCGACAAGGTATTGCTTGTACGAATATGGCCTTTCTTTACTTCCAAATCATCAACCGGATATTTGACGAGAGCGTAAATTTGGCTGGTGTAATGAAGGGTGTACGTCGTACGATGTACCGAGTTTCTTTGTTGGGCAACAAATTAATATCAACTCGTTAATTTAGTCGGGTTTTTGAAGTAAAAAGACGTAATTTTTCGGTGAATTTTACCATTTAACATGCTAAATTGTGTATTTGTTAATGTATTTTTACACAATATTTTTTTTTTATACATTGGTTTGAGGGTGTTGATGTTTTTCTGTATAAAAATTCGTCAATTTCAACTCTTTTCGGCAGTTTAAAAAAACATGCCGCCATCTTGTTTTTCCTCTACTAGCAGGATATGAGCTGATAGCCTGGTAGTAGGGAACCAATCAGATTACGCAAAAGATCATATCCGATAGCATGCTATATAATAAACACAGATAGTTTATACTACTATCTGTGTATAAAAAGCCAAATATACAAACTCTTCCAAGTTGTCTTTTTACTGCAATTTTAAATCTGAATACAAATTGGAAGAATATCTTACAAATATAAAAAATAGGCATGCCCAGGTCTACTGCGTTTAATGCCTCAGTATAGCTGCTATGGTAAAAACAATGATGCAACTGTGTACTTGTAACAACCTTGTATTCGTAGCTGAACAAGATTCTTGAAAAAATTGATGGAATTGTATAGTTGTAACAACCTTGTATTCAGATCTAGAGCTGAACAAGATTTTTGACAAAATTGTCTACTGTATGCTCACAGGCCATGCTGTGTTTTAACTTTGATAAAGAACTCAGACACTCAGAGTAAAGCCAGCAAGGCACAGAAGGCTAAGTGCTAATAACTCTACTCATATCTGGCATGAGTTCCAAGCCCGGACAGGTGAATGGTCACCCATTCAAATACTAACTCAATCCAAATGGGCTTTACTCCGGTCCTCAGTGGTGAGAGGCAGTGCACTAATAGCTTGACTATTAAAGCTATGGCACTAAAAGCTAGTCATAAAGTATGGTAGTAAAGCTTTAAGTAGGTCAATCAAATTAACATAACTATATAGCAAATCACAAAATTTGACTTAATTGACTAATTTAATACAGTATTAAAATATTTTCGTTACAACAATTTGTCAAACAATAATGCAGTCTAGTTAGAAGATTAAAAAAATCGCTTGAGATAACAAGCATCTCGAGTATTACTGCTGTAAAATTTAATAGTGAAAAAGATGTCCAGCAAATTATGTCATCAAAATTATAAGACAACCATACATTAATTGTTCTTCAAGATATATGCATACATGCAGTAAAAGGTACAATAAATGTTTGCACATTCATAACACAGATTTTGCATGACATTGACAGCTGCAGCATACATTTTTAACTCCATTAAGTATAGGTTAGTTACCTCAACCGAGGTAACTAAGTAAGTTATTAACGGAGGGCCGAAAACCTTATTAGTACATTATCACCGAGGTTGCCTAAGAAAACTGTTCGTTATCACAGAGATTGTCTAAAAACACTTCGGTCGCGATGATAAATCCTTTATCACATTTGTGACTATGGATTAAAGCTTATTTTCCCAACCACGCATAAATCAAGTTAATTGCCCCGGGCTAATATATATTAGCCCGGGGCAATTAACTTGTCGGGAGTTACTATTAAAAATAAACAACCGCGGTACATCAAAGAAAACCGAGGTGATAATGTAGCTAATACTGTATATAGACTTGCCAGTTACTGACATTTGACTATTTGTCATCTACATCGACAATATGTTATTTAATAGCATATTTTGCTCGTGGACTACCATAGGTTTTGGGCATTGTTGCTTGACCATGAAGCTAACTTTGTTTTCTTAGAAGAAGGTCATCCATTTCTATTCGGCATCGCAGTCTTGTCAGTTTACGAAGCTCGATCAAACATGTTGGCCATATAAATTGCCTCGTCTGAATATTAAATTGTCCACGCAACGACTCGATTAATTTGCTTTCAAAAACTTTTATCATCATTCCAACAACGTCCAGCACATCACAATCAAGAATTGACTACGATTCATACTTAAAATACTTACTAAATTTGTAAAAACTTCCTCTTGCGACCATGCTGTCAACAATGACTTATGAAATACTTGGTGTACAGTAGTTATTTTGGCTTCGGTGGTCTGTCGTGAGTCATTCGTTTTATTCTATGTTTTGATTGGCTCCGAAGGCATTCTTTTGTTAACTTACCTTAAGCTTACCTTACATTACACGCACGGCAGCAATGTATCTACTTGCGCATGCGCAGTAGATACAAAAACCATCACAGAGAAAAACATTTAGTCAATTTCGTGTCAGCGGCCATAAACTTCAAATTGAATATGGTCGCTACCACAAAATCCATCGTGAGCTTCGCCTCTGCCAATTCTGTGATGCAAATGAAATAGAGGATGAATATCACTTTGCACTATCTTGTAAATACTATGAGCAAGATAGAAACAATTTAAATGATATCTTACAAAATGATTTTTGTATAAATTTGCATTGTCAAGCTGAAAATGAATTGCTACATATAATGTCATCTAATGATACAAAATTAATGAATATATTTTCAAAATGTATTTTATTGTGTTTTGTGAAGAGAGATCATTGCCTTGAAACCAGGAATGCTTCAAATGTTAACTCACGCACAGCCATTACAAACCAGGTGTTGGTTACTGTCTGGTATTATACTGTAGATACTCAATTTTTATTGATCTCTGTATTGATATTATTAATTTATTATACAGTAAATATAATCTATGTAATCTATGTAATCTATGTATTCTATGTATTGTAATGTAATTTATGTATTATGTTACCATTGTAATAGTTGCTTTAGCAATACCATGTAATAACTAGTTCATGCTAATAAAGCCATGTTTTACCGTTACCGTTACTACTTGTATTTAAGGTTTGAAACTATAGTGACCTCTGATAAGTAATATTTGGCATTTCATTCAATTAAACTATACGTCTTAGAGATTTTTGATGAAATTAAAGAAAAGATTCGAGTGTAAAACTCATGCAGATTACGACAAAACTGTTGATCGAACCTGCGACCTTGTGATAATGCAGTGCGTGACCTGCACACTCAAATTTTTGCTTCACCAAAAATATCCCTAGAACACGAGCTTTGAGACAGGCACATTTGCACAACACCGATACCAAACAAACGTTTTCAAAATTAAAATTGTAGCTATCTAGATTTAATATGTGAAGCCATAACTTGGCCATATCTTCTATTTTGAATAAATATTTTAGAAAGTACAATAAAGAAGTGTCATTTCAGGCTCGATCACCGGAAGCTTTTGAGAAGTAGGGCAGCCGAGCCCCATAGCCAGGCGCGTTGAATTTTAGGGAGATGCGAGGGCATGCATCCCAGAACATTTTAAAATCTAAAGTCTCTTGTCTTGATCTTAAATGCCATTTCCTGCATGTATCAAAGTTGTTTACGTTGGTGAACTTCGCCAGATGGGTGTGATCTAATGTAAATCAGCATAAACAAAGGATCTAGCTCATTATTATTAGATTCGGCACATGAAAAGTTCGACGTTTGAACTAAGTTTGAGGGACGGTTCATGACGTATGTATGCTGAGGATCGGATCGATAATTTATAACAAAATTTGTTCTTTTTTGAAAGCCCGTTTTGAAACTCACGAGTTTCACACATGCAATATTTAAACTCCCATGTGGAAATGTTGCCCATCCAAATTAAAAAAAAAGCAAAATCACAAAACTTTTATATCGTATACATGTATTGTACTTTTTAGAAGAACATCGATGTCAGCAAGAAAAAATGGCTAAAATGTGGGGCGGCCGCCCCTGCTCCGTCATCGGTCACGTAATTGTCATCTAGGGCTCAGAATTATTTTCTAAGTAAATATTTGAGCTTGACAAACATCTACCGAACGTCTGTTATACATAGATGGTCATATTGCACAATTTGATGGCAACCTTTGTAACATCTGCTTATAAAGCTAAGCTTCTCGGCAGGGCACCACGTGATTTGCCAATATTTTGTACAAACTGCGTGCACAGAACTTTGATGTCACAAAATAGCAGCAGAATGATGCATTTCAAAATTCTGAAGTTAGCCGTGCTGTAAACTATACTAAAGTATCGAATGTAGAATTTCCACAAGATGTTGCAGTTTTATTATAATCGTTGTCTACGATTTTAGGTCCAAAACATCGAGTGTGGTTACACTTTGAGGCCTGGACCTCTCCCTGTGCTGAATAAAATCGTCTGGCGTTAGCCAGAATAAACCTTAAAGACTCGTCTTCATGCTTCAAAGTGTTAACGCCTCTGGAGTAGATCCGCTTTTATCTCTACAAAATAATTTTGAAGATGGTGGATTGGATTATAATGATAATTATCGCGTGTTTAGTGTTTACATCGCATTTTTCTTATCAATATTTACCCAAAACTACAATATTTTTTTCCATGGTAAAGATAGCTGAAGCAGCTTAGCTTGTTTTAAGATAAGCAAATAGCATATACAATACAAAAATTCAATTTGTTGCACGAACAATGTCTGTAGTCTACTGGAGCTTCACATTACTCATTCTTTTTACCCAAGGAAGAACGTCAACCGTTTCACAAGGTATTGTCATGAATTATTAACTATAGGTCTAAACAAAACCACAGGTTTTTACGGACAATATATTTACAACGAAAATAGCAGAAATAAAAAACAAAATCTTATAGGGCCGATATGCCGACCCAGTTTTGTTGTCTTGAGTTTTTCGCCAATGGTGAATACATATTTTTAAAAGACAGAGGAGTGTACTTAATTTCTTAAGTAAGAATCTTTAGGTTAAAGGTTTCGATGGGACTCAATTTAAGGGAAGGAAAGGCCATGCGAAAGTCACTGCCGGCCGTTTTGCATGTTTTATTTCTGACTTTCAATATTCATGCAGTAATAAAACGCCAACTGGCTTTCAGTAAAGCAAATATTTTAGGTTGAAATTTTTCATATAAAATTGACGCGTGTGGGTCACGCCAATTAATAAGTCATAAATCTAAGATGTGGCATTATATTCCTATTTTCTGAACGCATAATAAGCATGCAATGGTATTTAAAGAGGCTATAAAGTATATCGCAAATTCTCTCAGCAAATTTTCTCTTGATAATGATAAAACGTATAAGCTTTCAGTCAACGTACGTTTTCAAATAATTATTTTACTTTCGCTGGTTCGGTGTTTGAGACATTCGGTGATATCGACACTAGTTCAGTAAGCCAGGCCAAAAAAAATAAGTCGTATATATATAAGATGTCGCATTAGTTGCTATAGCCATTAATAATTATACCACCTTTCCCCAGAATATTGGCACGGATATCCACTGAGGCTACATATATAGTATATATATTGTGAATTATCTATAAGCGAATTTTTTCAGCAACGCGATTACAAAATGATATATCTTCAGAATATACAGGAACAGGTAGTTAAATCATGTTAAATCATTGCAGAAAAAGTCCGAGAAACCTTAGGCCTATACTTATGTCATGTGTGGTAGTGTAAGTGTTCACTTACTCGGTCAGCTAATTTCTGGTCAAAGAACGACTCATCACTGCGCGTAGCGTGTTAAACTGAAAAACACGATATTTTGCAGCAGTCTAGCTGATACGAGTCAAAACTCAGATATTTACATGCAGATTTAGACTAATATATTTTTTCCTTATTAAGAGCAAAGTTATATCAAGTTTGATTTAATCATTACATATTGCACGGAAACAAGTGAACACCTGCAGCCATGCATGATGTGTGCAAATACCGCGTTCGTTATCACTAAAGAGTAGTCTTAAGATCTACGACGCGGCCTTCTATAAAGAAAAGAAAAAAATATTGTATAATGAAAAGAAAGAGAATGAATAACTTGCAGTCTCAACAGTATTTTCAACACCGTGCTCGTTTGGTAAACATGGGAACCATTAAAACAACAGAGGGTAAAGGCAAAAGCAAAAATCATGTTTAAGATACTTAACAATATGGGGCCAGAATGTCTGAACAAACTATTTACTTTCAGGCAAGACGTCTTAAGTCACAATCTTCGTGACAGTTCTTCTAAATAAAGTGTATTTGCCACAACCACGAACAAACAATATGAAAAAAAGTCTTATGTTTGATGGCGCCTCAATATGGAATTCCCCACCATCAAACATAAGAGACAGTAAATCCTTTTCAAGCTTTAAACGAAAAATTGCTACTTATGTTGACACAAACTAAGATTTTCTCTATATCTATGTAAATACCGAAACTACAACCAATGTAATATAGCTGAGTACTGTTCTGTTATTTTCGTTCTGTTTGTAAATAATGTAATTTTGCTTATATTGCTTTACACGCCCATCGTGGAAACCAGCTTTTGCTGACGATGCTAGCGTGGTTAAATAAATCTTAAATAAAACGTCACTTTGAGCATTGATTTTCATATCGTGATGAGAGCAACGTGAACACCCTGAGACCTGGAAGCTGTTGCTTAACTCTTTCACTGCTAGATTTCATCCTTTGACGAGTTAAATCGTCTGGCGTTAGCTAGAGTATAATAACTAGACTGTAGCAGTGAAAGTCAACGTTGACTTAATTCAGCCGAAACGCTACAATCAAATGCTTCAATTACAGTTGCATTTTAACATTTTAAAGGCCGCATCGTAGATGTTAAAGCTCCCACTATTAGTGAAGACGACTTCAACCGAGTTCAATCTTAAATCATTAATAATTCATGAACTTGGAAAACACAAAGAAAATCAGTATTGTTCATGTCGGTGGTTTAGGGGCCGCTCATATTGAGGCGGGCTAGCCCAATTACCGGGCTGATTTTATGTCACGAAAATCTTTCTGTCAGACCACAAAAAAGAATTAGAATACCCTGTGTGTTATGCTAACAGAAGAACGAAGCCAATTTTGCTTTGTTATAGCATTCGACCTTTCTCAAATAGCTAGTCGTAATAAGATTTTCGTGACAAAAAATCAGCCCAATAACCGGGCTAGCCAGCCTCATGCCTCATATGAACAGCCCCTTATTAGATATCGAAAGAAGAAATTACATAAATTAAGCAAGCGGTCATCTCGATTTTCTCTTAAAATACTGATTTGTTTCAGATATACTACATCATACACTCGCAAGAATGTTTTATCAGAACATCGAAACACTAAGACGTTTGTTGAAAACTCCTCCTCGTGTATATTACATATTAGATATTACTTCACTTACTCTTAAACTTTTAAATCCACAAATGTCGCGCTATTATATAATTATTATTATATGGCACGAATTACTTCCGGTAAAACCACGCGCTGTGATTGGTTGCTGACGTGCATGCGAGATTCTCCGGCGTAATGCCCGTGGGTGTTTTGATGAAGTTAAAGGAAGCGAAGACCAAGAAATACAAAATTGATTTTGTTCGATCTTTACGGTAAAATATCAAACCTCGGCCTTGAACGAATTCACGTCGCTATCGCTCGGTCAATACAGCAAGACCTCGGTTTGATATTTTACCGTAAAAACCTCACTCTCGGTTATTAAGTAGTTATTATGTCACGCGGTTTCAGAGAGAGAAAAGCGTGCGCGCTTTTTGTCTAAACTGAAAGCAATTTAGATGATGATCTATATATATGCATAGCCATCAGAAATTGCAGACGCTATTGGCTCTCACTAGTGGTTGATTTACATATAGTTATACAACTTTTAAATGTATCTTTATGATGACGTAGCTAGTTTTAATATATATATACATTACCCTTAAAATCGAGTGGTACACTTGTATTAAAATCGAGTATATTCGTATAGATTATAGGCATTTATATAGATCGTTACAAACGCAAAATCTTCGATTCTTAAAATATCTTAATTGATACTTATTTTACTGTCTTATAGAAAGGTTTTAATAATTGCAACATAGAACACAAAATGTATGAATTTCAAAAATCATTTTCTAGGGGAACTATGTCCTCTGGAACAGCGCTTTTTTCTCTTTACTCTCTACAATTTTGCCATGCTCGATTTCCAGTCGTATCTCGGGCCCCGGTACTTACCTCCCCCGAAAGAGACAGATGGGCGCGTGAGCCATACAGAACGTGTACTTGACGCTTTGCATGAATTAATTGCACGATGGTACCACATAGAAGCTGACTGAAATATAAGTGACTTGCCTGATCCTGTAGGCTAAATGCCGAAGATATAATGGCATTATTTAATCAGTTTCTCGAGAGCTTCTTGTTGTAAATATTTTAGACAATCAATCTTAAACGTTTCTAAAATGCGATCGCACGCCTCACTCATCATCACTTTATTGATCGCCATTCGGAACTGACGAGGAAATTCATGCGGTCAGGCGTTCACTTGGGCTGCTGGCATGGACGCCGAGCCTGAATCGAAGACTGAATATGTTGCATACTTCACACTGCTGGTGAACATATTTACGATCACGACAGTCGTCAGTCACATCTGATCGTTGTTTAACTACAAAGTCAGCCAATCACTTTCAAAATCTACCAACAACGTGCAAGAACACCTTGATCAAAAGGCAAAGCTGTTCAACTTTTTCTCCAACTCCAAAAGCGAAAGGAGCAAAGAACTTGCAACATGCCTCATTCCACTCAGTCACACGGCTAAGTAAAAAGTGAAAAGTAAAAAGCAGAAGTAAAAAGTGAAAAAATGCAAGATCGTTCTATAGTAAGTTTCAGATGTCCTCCTCCTTATTCAAAAACGTATAAGAAATACTACTTACTAGTCGATGGATTAACGATATAAGTTAACACACGATCTAAATTAGAGATCTTCTGGCTATGCGTTCTAAATGTAAACGTGGTCACGAAAACATCGAAATACCTTCGAACCAGTCACGTCGTGAATAATAATAAAAAGGACGGCTGTGGAAATAAACCTGGGAACAACACTTATATATTTCCTCATTCCATTTATAAAAAGACGTCCTCCTTGTCGTCCATGTCGTGTAATCTTAGCTGCGTCGGGTTTCTATAACACAAGAAAATAAACCTGATTATATTTTATTGCACGCTCTGTTACTATAATGATTGCAATATTTTAACTGGACAGCATAAAAATGTACGAAGATTTATAAGATATTTTATGTAATGTGGAAAAGTGCATTTTCAAACACAGGATGTATAGATCATAATCGCCTTCGTCCTCGTCCTCCTTCGTCCTCCTCCTCATTATCATGATTGTCATCATCATGCCATCGTCATCGTCGTCGTCGTCATGAACAGTAAGCAGCAATAACAGCTGCACGACAGCAGCACCAAGACTACCACCACCATAATCGTCGTCATCACATCAATTAATTTATCACAAAATAAGATGAAACAACTGAACAGTAACAAACGTCTGTGATTTCTAAGCACTCTGAAGTTTTGAAATAGAGTCAGTTTTAGGGATAAAGATAAAAACATGGGCCCGCATTGACTGATCATAAGGCCTTTTAATGAAACGTTATGAAACACAGCGAAACATTTAAATTCATAAAAACTATATCTAATTTTTTTTACCAGTTCTTCGTATTATAATTTGCTATTTGATAATTATGCTGTATATTCCAGATTGCAAAGAACCACTTTTTGGATCTGAGTTGGTCCTTGGAGAATATCATAATTATAAAAACAGCGGGGCAGTTCTTATCCAGACCAAACGCAGCTATGCTGATTGTGAAGATTATGAAATCAAGTACACGTGGAATAGCAGTCACCTCATAATTGGTCCAGTTTCGAGCAGTTACAGTGGAAAGTACGTTATGAGTTTGATGAACATTTCAGGAATATGGAAAAACTTTTCATTTTGCATCGAAGTTAAACGTAAGTACAATTTGAACACGAAAACTTTTATAACCTGAAAAACCGTTCGTTTTAGGCAAGAGAGTATTTTTGCTATGTATCTTTATTTAAATCAGTATGGAATCCAACTCACAATGTTGCATATGTTCTTCCTTGGAGCCATGCATATATACTATTTACAGAATGAGTGGCCGTTCTGTATCGGGGTATACAGACAAAAAGCGAAGCCGAGTGCCTGTATCCCAATACAGGACGGACATTAAGTTAGCTAAAACTACATCATGTTAAAAGCTGATAAACTTTCGAGGTAAGGTTTAATAGGCTACGATTATTAAATTAGTGATGTGAGCATGCGCTTTGATTTAGTATTAGTCCCATATTTTATATTCTAAGTGACGTGCCATAAATTGCCGTTCTGATGATCATTTGTTAATGTTATTGAACAAATGTTGTTCACCAAATCGGTTTGCATCTTCACCTTGTATGAGGACGCTTCCAGCGTATCTCACTCAAGATAGTTGAATGCGAAGTGTCTGTACACTTGCTACAGAACTGATATCAGTGTCTGTAAATGTGATACAGAACATAGTTAGTGGAGGGGGGTGGTTTGGAAGCTCCATTGTCTTTCAAGATTATGGAATGGTCATGTTATTGTGTTCATGTTGGAGGAAGGCAATTGGTTGAAGAAAGGAAATTCTATGGACATGTGACGACGAAGGACTACACAACGAACAAAGGACTTACAACACGTGACGATGAAGGAGTGAAGGACTACACTAATTAAACCCGAACGTTGGTATTGGATGACTGCTTCATTATACAGAAAATACAATACGTTCAGTGACCATGGAATTAGACAAATTGAACAAAAACATGGAACAATGACTTTTGCCGAGTTTCCAAACCATCCCCCTCCACTAACTATGTGCAGAATTTTTTTTTTGTTAAGCAGTTCTGTATCGATCACATTCATAGACACTGATATCAGTTCTGTATCGGGGTTAATAATATACATGAAAAAATATCTCGACTGTGATTGGCTGATTCCAGTGCAGTTAATCCCAAACAACAGTGCAGAATTGTGTTATCACAGTGCAAAAATCTGTAATCACAATGCAATAATCTGTTATCACTAAGAACCAATCAAATTGATTGTACAGCGGATTTTTCCCGACACAAAACAAACAAAGATGGCGGCCAAGATTCGGCGGTTTTGGGGATAATTTGTCCAAATTTGAAGCTAGTTATGCAAGTGAAGTACCTACAAGAAGACCAGAAGCTTCTTTATGTCTCGAGTAAACTTTTTCAAGTAGTAAAGGAAGCGAAGCGTTTTCAACAAATAAATATGCGAGGAGTGGACGGCTAAACACGTACGTTAAAATGTTAGTACAGTTGTTTTGAACATTTTTTCATGTATATTATTAATAAGTAATAGCATGGTTTCTCGTGCAATTTGGAAAAACATGCACTCGTGAGTTTTTCAAATACTTCAAATAGCACTCGTCCTTCGGACTCGTGCTATTTTGACAGTATTTGAAAAACTCACTCGTGCATGTTTTTTTCCAAATTGCACTCGAAACCATGCTATTACCTATACAAACAGACATTGATTAAACCTTAATTTCTTTTGAATTTTCCTCATGAATTCAGTGATGGATTTACAGGGGGGTGCGCACCCCTGGCCCTTGGCCAAGGGGGCAGGGGGTGCCAATTACTCAATTATCCAAAATCCCAACTGATTCGGCAAGTATTAAAACAACAAGTATATCGCTTTGAAGTCATTTTTATTTTTTAATAATGGAAATGCTGCATTTTGAATACGTCGGGGGTGCATATGTAGCAGCTACCTAAGATTCGATTTATTGGATTTTCCCCGTTATTTTCTATAATTTTAAATGTATTTGTATAATAAAACGTCCACTTTATCCCTACATTTATTTGACATCTTCCAGGTTTGATTAAATGCGCTATTGAAAACACGATTTAAAACTTTTAAATCTTTCTTCAAAGTACCGTCAGAATTTCAGAGTTCCAAATTTCAAAAAATTTTCGGGGGGGCATGCCCCCGGACCCCCCTGGGAATGGTTTGTTTTGTGTGATTCTCACAAGCAAATGTCGCACACACGAGAGACTGTAATTCATAAGTTAATTGTGGGGTTTTTCCAACCCCAATTAGTTGTTTAGCATTCTTATGTTCTCTCTGTTTTCTATAAGACGCTAAAAGATGAAAGATTGCGGCGCGCTGACGTGTAGCCGCTGGCTCGTGAGATAGCTTTATATTAAGCCATGCACACGGAAACATGGGCTCTGGGAACGAGAATACAAGCGATGCTTTTGACGCCAAGGATTTAGCGGTTTTATGACGATATCGCGTTTGTGAAGAAAAGTATTGAGCATTCCACATACATGTAAATACATTTGTGGTGCGCTGACGTACTAGCGGCTAGCTCGTCAATCAGCTTTATAATTTCGCTTGTAAGTTTGTGCAGAATTGATAGCCACAGCCACACAAACTTCATGGGCTCTGGCATTGTCGCATTGAGAATGAAGCGATGTTTTTGACGCGAGGAATTTTGGCGGTTTTTTGACGATCCGTTTACGACTGTTTCCAAAGATTCTTCCATTGGAAGATCCTTTTCATAGTCAGGCATAGCATTTAAGAGTTAGTGTAAATTATAAGTTACGATACGATATAATGATGTTAAGTAAGACAAATGTTTATTAAACGGTCTGTGAAATTTCCAGAAGCAAGTTAAAAAATTAATTTTTAATTTTAATTTTATATTTCCTTTTTTTAGACCGAGAACCGCAAGTGACATCAAAACACCTAATTGTTGATAAAGGAGATACGATAAATATGACTTGTACTTACGAAAGCAATTGTAATGCACTTTGGTACAAAGTCTCTAAAATGAATCCATTACACATTGCTGAGAAGAAAATACTTGGTGGCTACATGAGAGCAATCACTTATGTTAAGGGTAACGCAAAAAGATCGTATATGAAGTACTCGTACAAATGTGAAATCTCCACAGGACAAAAAGCTGTTGTAACTTTAGAAGTAAAAGGTATAGAAAAAAAAAATATATATATTTTTTTCCCTTATATATAACAAGGGGAAGTAATGATTTCATGTGGAAAATAGTTATTTTAGTAGTATATTCTGAAAATTTCTTTATATTGCAATTTAAGAATACGTGCTAATAAAATATTTGGTATACTTTCAGTAAAAAAAAACAACCCTTAAATATATATATATGAATAACATTTACACGTTTATAATCTTCAACTTGCTTTGTAAATTATAGAAAATATTTCTAAATTAACGCTCTACGTATAGCAGAGAAAAACCAATAAAGAATTGAACAGAACGTGATCTGGTAGAATTCTAAGTATACTAAGTTATGAAGTAATAATAATTTTATACACTGCAAAACCTCCAAATCTTGTCAAGATAAATTTTCTTATTTTAAGATTCTATTTCTTGTTTTAAGATATTTAATTTTGTTTTAAGACAAAATATCTTGTCAAGAAAACCCATGTAAGATTATTATCTTGTAGACGGGACAAGAAAATCTTAAAACAAGATTTTTCTCTTAAAACAAGTTTTTAGGGATTTGCAGTCATGTATATATGCATGCATATAGATTAGCCGTTATGACCTCGTTTTAAAGTAAAAATTATTTTGAATTTCCCACTTGAAAACGAGATCATAAGGGTTAATTTATATAAAAATAAAAGAATATTAATTCGTTCGCCATTTCTGAAATATAAGGTCTATAATGTCCATAATTTTTATGCCAAGCTTAAACAATTTAAAAAAAAGTAAGAAATTTGGCTCTTTTACAACCAGAGTAAAATTTTAAAACGTCAAGAAGCAAGTATATGTTTACATTTTACCCGCGACCCTCTAATTCTACTCTTACTAGTATTAGTTTGAGTTGCTAGAATAATTTCAACTGTTTCTGTTTATTAACTATAGTATTTATAAATATCTCCATTGTATTTTGTAGATTTGAAGGAGCCAAACATGAAGCTAACACATGTATCAACTTGGTATCCTGAAAATTCAAAGGCAGCTATTAAATTAAGCATCTTTGGATCTCCTTTACCAAACTTGACATGCATACATAAAAGAAATATGGAAGAAATACTTTCCTGTTCAAAAGCTAACATGAGAAACATTTTGTACGCAGCAAAAAGCAGGCCATGCAAATCGCAAAATGGACGTTATATGCTTTCTTCGTCTATCAATCAATCGCCGAAAGTAATTTTGCAGATACAACAAGTAAAACTTGAAAAGGATAATGGTACCATATCATGCAGTCTCATCAACTCTAAAGCGCAAAGAAAAAACTTTACTTTAGTGGTTAATATCGGTGGTACGTAATTATACCATATCTCTGCTTATTATTTATTACTAATAGACAGACAGAGACAGACAGACAGACAGACAGACAGACAGACAGACAGACAGACAGACAGACAGACAGACAGACAGACAGACAGACAGACAGACAGACAGACAGACAGACAGACAGACAGACAATCGAAATGTAGTAACTTAGGTTAGATATACTGCCGAAACAGAGAACGTAGGAATCTAACGTTTCGAGCGAAGGCACTTCGTCAGAGAGAAACGTAAAGAATGTAAACAAACAATGAGCTTATATACGAAAGGTAATCATGTGACCAAAAATAAGCCAATCAGATAAAACTGACAATAACAAATTGATAATGAGATGCGAAAAATTAGCCAATCAAAGCAAAATAACAATAACAAATAGATAATGAGATGCGAAAGACATTTGCTATTCATATCGTCGATGAGTAAAAAGGAGGGGGTGTAAAGAGGATGAGCGAGAGTAAAAATAGATAAATTAATAAAGTGAAAACGCTGTTTATGTCCGCCCTTGCTGAACAGAAACAACATCTTCAGAGGTGTTAAATAAAAGAAAAACGTTCGTTGAGTCCGTGAGGATGAATGGTACCAATTTTGAAAATGAGACGCTTTTCTAGTCTTTTGCGGCTGACATTACCGCCAGAAATGGGTGAGATGGCACAAACTTTCATGTCTGAAATACAATGGTTGGCACTATTAAAATGTCGGGCAACAGGCTTGTCAACATCATTGTTCCTCACGGAACGAAGATGTTCAGCAAACCTGTCAGATAAACGTCTGCCAGTTTCACCGATGTAAAGCATGCAACATTTATTGCAAGAAATACAGTAAATGATGTTGGAAGAGATGCAAGTAAAATTATGCTGAATAACAAAATTAGATTTAGGTCCCGAAATACATGTAGCGGAGTTAAGAAAGGAACACGTGTAACAACGGGTACGGGAACAAGAAAAGGTACCCGCAGGTGCCAGTAGATTTTTTCTAAGGGCACTACGCACTAAACCATCACGAATATTTTTATTACGCCGAAAAGAGATTAAAGGGTTATCGGTGAAAACAGCTGACGTTTCAGGATCATTCTTTAGGATATGAAAATTGCGGCTAATGATTTCCTTATAATACTAATGGTATTTTATTATCAGAAACTCTTTCTAAAGGTTGTTTTAAAGTGTCAGGACGAGGAATACTAGAAGCATCTGTACCCGTTGTTACACGCTCGAAACGTTAGATTCCTACGTTCTCTGTTTCGGCAGTATATCTAACCTAAGTTACTATATTTCGATTGTTGTTTCAACACTGCCTACGCAGCACGCTACTTTTATTTCACTAGACAGACAGACAGACAGACAGACAGACAGACAGACAGACAGACAGACAGACAGACAGACAGACAGACAGACAGACAGACAGACAGACAGACAGACAGACAGACAGACAGACAGACAGACAGAAGGACGGAGACAGAGACAGAGGCAAAAACATAACCACCTGACGGAGGTAATAATTGCAATCAAGCATTTTTTCAATTATTTTTACTACACGGAGAAACTTTTATGAAATTTTCATCCAATTTTCAACAAAATTAAACCAAAATTCAATTATTTGGTCCTTGATCTATGATCAATCTTTCGACAAACTTTCATATAAAGCAGACTGAACTGCATAGTGGTAATAAAAACCTAACAATTAATCGTTTTACTCTCTTTTCTTCAAGTCTCCCCGCAACTAAACGTTACAAGAAACAGCAATAATAGCAACTTCATTGATTGCATCGTCAGGGCAAATCCTTCCCCAGAAATATCTTGGAAGCAGTGTAATGAAAATGGTACAAACTGTAAGTATCTAAAGAAGAAAGCTAACAAAGAAGAAGTTGGATATGGAATATATAAAAGTAGTATCCTATTGAACACTTCCCGCTCGCACGTGGTTGAATGCGAAACTAAAAATATAATTGGTAGTGGTAAAGGCAGCTACATATTTCGAAAACAGCTGAATAAACCGATAAAAGGTGGGTTTTTGTATAAATTCTTATGAATTATGACCCGTCAACGTGTTATTCTCTTGTGGTCAGTTCCTTGGAACCATCTGACTCAAACATATAGTGAGTCAGATGCTTGTAACAAACCCTAGAAAACTATTGCCTATATTTCATTTGGCCCTACGCGATGCTCCAAAATCACTGCTTCAAGAAAAAGGTAGAAAGAGCTACGATGATCTTAAAAACAAACGTGTTCATCATTAATGTCTAATTAAGCTGCCAACATGTCCAGAACTGACACGTAACACTGTTCCAAGCTCATAAGATATTGTTAGAGTTCTAGCTTTAACTGGAACAGTTAGTTACTCGTGTAACTGGCGTAAAGCATGTGGCACAAACTTTACGCCTTCTGCATGGAATGGGACTGAAAATTAATCCATGTGTTTGAAGTGCAAATATATATTTAAAGTAATCGGCAATTTTGAAAAAAGTCGTGCTGTTCAAAAGCCATTCAGTCGTTGTCCTGGTCCTGATGACTGCATGCTCAAAATGTTTAATCCCTAAAATCAAAATGGTGATGATGATGATGCTCATCCATCACATTTACTTGTTTATCAGAATCAGAAACAAAGCCTGAAAGCGCCGTGATAAATAAATTAATTAAGTTTTAGATACAGATATCCCAGAGTCTTCTCAGCGCAGTGTGAGCTTGACTAGTTTGCGCGCGCATACATTGCGAGGTTGTGCACTTGCCTTTGTTTGACCCACCCAGGGGCACCCACCTACACCTAATAAAATGCAAGGTAAAATATACATTTCCACTGCTTTGACAGTGTGCCTGATGCCTGAGGTGGGCTGTGGCTGGGTTTCCATGGTTACCTCTGCTCAAGGGGATTGCATTCCCCCTTGTTGCTCGGCACCAACCATATAGCTCCAATAACTACAATTGGCGATCTATTCTTATTGTACAACGTTTCGATGTCATCAAAAATAGATGTTTTATCGCTGATATTTGCGTCTAACTCTACTAAACATTATTTATTCATAATTTAATTTTGTTTGATTTAATTTTACAGCAGTGTGTTTGTGAATTCTTTTTATGTATACTTCAGCCGTCTGTAAAGTAAATCTATACCCTATATTCAGATTAAATTATTTAATATAATTTTAGAAGACGTCGACAAAGTTTTCTTCATATTCGTCGGATGTGGATTATTTTTTCTCCTCGTCGTTGTTATTGTAGTAGGTCTGTACTGGAGAGAGCGTAAACGAAAAAATGCATATAAAAAAATTTTGATGGCAAACAGTAACTATCAGGTATGTATCGACATAGTTAATATTTAATTTTACTTTATTTTATTTTATTTTCCCTAGTACGCTGTATGACCATTAAAAGTAGGTAAACTAGATGTGCGCATCCCAAGATGGACCTGTAAGGCTAAATCCACTTGACCTAACTTGAAATACCCCTAGCCCCAACATTTGTTTGGTTTAGGTTAAAATTAAAGCACTCCTAAAATTATAAAGTATGTCGTCAAAACTTCAGCGTTGAAGATTTTTAACCTTATAAGTTATTGAGATTTTCGTAATGATGCCAACAAGGCATGTATATAATGACCTAAAATAAGAAAAGGAGAATTGTAGAAGATTTAATACTCATGTGTACTTTGTGAACAATTTCATTGTACTTTCCGCTTACAATTTAAAGATTGAATTCTTCAATAATATCCATGGAGAAAATTTGTAGTTTAAACAGAGAATAATACATGGCTGCGCGGAAATATGAAATTTATTTTGAGGTTTGAGATATCTTGGTCGACATGAGAGAAATAAATTTCATATTTCCAAGCATTCATGCATTGTTTTTAGTAGTGGCGTAAACATCAATATAAAACACTCTATTTTATGTAATAAAAGTTCTTAAAATATTTAACGGTACCGCTAATTTGTTCATATGCGCATCTATACTAATATATACAACAATACTTTGATTTACGCAAAAACTGTTTTAACATTTTCTTGCATGGTTTTCCGATACGTCACTGCTTGACGAGTAAAATCGTCTAGCGTTACACAGAGTAAAAAGGTATGGTATTAGACAGAGTAAAAAATGTTAGTTTTCCGAGACGTATACGTCCCCTCAGTCGAGTAAAATCCTCTGGCGTTAGACAGGGCAGAAAAAATCCCACAACAAAAATGCCAACCTCGTACCCAGGGTCTTATCTCCGCTGCGCTGCGAAAAGACCCTGGTTGGGGCTGGTCACGTGTTTCGAGGGCGAAAGTATAACTTACTGGGGGTGGGTAATTTTGAAACGTGGCTAAACTGAATCACGCAGACAATGTTTTTAATTATAATCTGATTTACAGTATTTTATTGTAACAAGATATAAAGGTGTACGTTAATTCTCATGAAAGCCAGACTGCATGCCCAAATCGATGTTTATTCACGTCGCTTTCCTCAGCGTTGTGCGATACTGTATATAAACTGTGCCGTAGAAACAGAAGTCGCCGTCCTGATTGAAGGCCTCTAATAAGTCTCGATTTGCTTTTGCGTATAAATCTCTTCAGTTGATTAGCGTCTTGGGTTTTATTCGTCAAAGTCTGCCCGAAACACCGCCAATTTTTCGTTAGCCGTTTTGTGTCCCCCCGCCGCTTCGCCTTTGTTGTTTTTATTGTAGAAACTGTCAATTTTCAAGCGTTTTGCTTCGTTTCTGTCTGTTTGCGTTTATACGAAATGTTTGCCTAAAAGACAAAGACTATCAATAAACTATGAAGATTTAGAATACTAGAGAAAAGTAATACAAATGCGCCTGAGTTGTTTACGGAGTCGCAAGAACGAAAAATATATAATTTAATACGTTGGCTGAAGCGAAGTAAACATATTTATTAAAATATACTATTTAAACGTTGGTCATGATGCATTAATTTAGATCTTTCGAAATTTAACGTTTATAACGAAGTATTTGTTTGTAATACTAGTATATTATTATACAGTGACAAGAAAAACATTGAACAAGCTAGCAACAACGTTCAGCGCGCGATATAATATTAAATACTGTGAAATGTTAACAAAAATAAGTAAAACGCGATACTGAGAGCCAAACAACTTTAATGAAATTGAGTTGACAACATAAACTTGTGGCTCCTTTTATGATGAATTAACGTTATTAAATTTCCTCACTATCAAGACTATGCGAAATTCACAAATTCTTTTGGTTATTAACAATCGTTTGAACCTCCATTCGAACGAAAGCGTGGAAATCATCCCACTGCATCTCTCCAAACGACCAAGGCTCGCAGAATACACATACAGATTTAACACCTTGGGCTTGCAGCTGTCAACAACTCAACTAGGCTTTAGACTCTTATTTTAGAAATTTCAAGAGGTTAGTTCATTACTTTTACTTTTTCTTTAAATTGATTTCTAAATCGTATCAACAACAGTTTGGTGCCGTTTCGTGCAGCGGCGGGTGTAAAGTAGCCATTTATACTTGAACTATATTGCTGATTTTTAAAACGCTATATAGCTAACCTTTTAAACCCGCTTACTGTTAAATTTAAAACTCTCTGTTCCATATTCAGGCGGCTAAATATCACATCACTGATGACTGTAGAAATCCATTCGAAGAATAGAATCTCTTTAAATTTGCTGCTCGTCGAATTGAACGACGTCGAAGTTCAGAATTGTTCCTTCGCTAATACCAGATTGTTCTCCATGGAGTGTTTAATTTTCGCAATGAGCTTTCCAGGTATTGCGACAAATTTTCAAAATAACCACCCGACCCTGACAAGAAAAGTTTGTTATCTCCCATATTCTGGGAGACACGTGACCAGCCCCAACCAGGGTCTATTCGAAGCGGGGGGCGGGGGCGGGGGAGCGGAGATAAGACCCTGGGTACGAGGTTGCAAAAATGCATGGAAAGCCTTTCATTGAAAGAATAAAAGACTTTGACAGTTTTAAAAGTAATAATATGCCTCATCTTGTTATTGGAAACTTTACTTTGCATTTAGATCGATCCACTGAAAACTTTAAATGAGCAAATTCACAATCTTCCCTACGATAAAGATTGGGAGTTTCCATACACTTACTTGGAATTCAAAGAAGTTCTTGGTTGTGGCGCTTTTGGAAAAGTATATAAAGCACTTGCCAATGGCATTGGTATGCTCAATTCTCGAGACAAAAGTGCTGATGCTAAAAAACAGCGAAAACAGCTGAAAAAGGCTCGAGAAAAAATGAAATTTACTCATACCGAGGAAAACAAGAGCACCATTGTTGCAGTTAAAACAACCAAAGGTCAGTATATGACAGAGTGACAGACATGTTATTTTTAACAATTATATTATGATAGAGTCGTATAATCACGCCGTTTTCACAGGTGGGCAACAGTGAACTCTATATATACCTGGAAGGCTGACTCCAGCAATCAGTGGACGAAAAAGTGAGGCAAAAATGGCGGACATGGGGAATTTTTGGACGTCAGTTTCAGGCCCTACGCTCCGCAGGCCCTCGTTGCATCATGGACAGGTCACACACGCCGAATTTAGGGCCTGCAAGATCCTGTAAAAAAATTGGCAAACTTGGCACGGAATAAATTTGCATAATTAACTACCATTGTTAATAGCCATGGCTATATCCGAAGATTTTGAAGGACATTGAAGATTACGACATACGAATCCTAGCTTTAAAATGAAGGAATTGTTGAAAAAAGCAATTACGGTTGAACTTTGTCACCTTTCGGCCAGAATAATCAACGAAAATGCAATTTAGTCTACCCAGAGACTCTTGGATTTATAGTTTTTCGGTTTCCACAACAACTGGAACTTGAATTACGCTACACTATATAGCCTACAATTTAACAAAATTAAATCTCGTTAACTCTTGGTCAGTTGACAGTCTTCGATAGCTAAATAAACAAAAAAAAACAATAAGAAAAACCTGTACTTTCCTGACAGTCGAATTTGCTTTTGTTTGGCAGATATTTTTTCCTTCAATTCCTTTTTGTCGCTAAAAATATTATTGGCAGAAGGTCGGTAATTCTAAAACATATTGATTTCTTCATTGTCATGATCTGTAAGAAAATTTGACCGAATTTCCTGGTGGGTCACAGTGTTAAAAGAACTTGGACGTACGTTTGTCGAACAGTGGCCGGAAACAATTTACAGGCCCTCTCAAAACTATCGCCTCTAGGGCCTACAATCCTGGACAAAATTGTTGGGACACTTTGCCGATTTTGCCGATTTTCGCATAGTGTCCCAAGCACTTTTGTCCAGGATTGTCTGAAAATGACGAATTAAACAAAATCGAAGAAAAAAACAATTTGGGGGCGGCGATTCTGCGCAGTTTGCTCGAAAATGACATAAATACGCTCCCACATGCATGAACAACAAATTGGTTCTGGGGTATAGAAGTTGCAATGTTACAAAGTTAAAAAGCTGTGTTTTATTGAAAAATCATAAACTCGTCATTTTCAGACAATCCTGGACAAAATTGTTGGGACACTTTGCCGATTTTGCCGATGGACAAAATTGTTGGGACACTTTGCCGATTTTGCCGATTTTCGCATAGTGTCCCAAGCACTTTTGTCCAGGATTGTCTGAAAATGACGAATTAAACAAAATCGAAGAAAAAAACAATTTGGGGGCCACATAAAATCATAAACTCGTCATTTTCAGACAATCCTGGACAAAATTGTTGGGACATAGTCTCGCTGTGCATAATGGGGTCAGTCCCCATTTTGTTTACAGGATCTGGCAGGCCCTCTCAAAAGTGTGACCTGTCCATGATGCAACGAGGGCCTGCGGAGGAGGCAGCATCTTGGATGTCAGATCTTAGTCTTTTTTCTCGCGGCCGAACCACAGCAGCCCAAACGAGTGTTGTATTCCTTTTGTGTTTCCTTTTGATTTCATTTACTTTCCGGAGGGCTGCGTATGTTGACCGTTGGCACAAATTCAAATCGAATACAGTCGCTATAAAATGCATGAGAAATATACCAAGACCCATATCAATTCGAAATAAATGTTCTTAACTTGTTTCTGCTTAATTTCTATTTGTTGATGCTTGCGTCTTTCTGACTTCCGAGTCGAGTTTCAACTATATTTCGACGAGTTCCATTCACGGTCAATTATAACCTCTTTATACTAAAAATAGGTGAAGGCTGGTAACTTTCATGGAAAATATTTCAGACAACCCTAATTTAAAGCTCCGTAAAATACACAAAAACCGCTCGATCTCGTGAAAATTGCCATCAGTACATTTGTCAAGAACTGGGCTTTCCGTTCATTGCTCTTTCAACTTCTTTGCAGCTCGACTGAAACGTTTATACCCACTGGCTTTGGCTTCACAAGCTCTCGCCGTATGCGTATACGAACAACCTGTGTCACCTCAGTTTGTATGAACATTTCTCGAGCTGCGAAGATGAACTTTTGGGACTTTGGATCGAAAGAGTAATGAACCGAAAGCCAAGTTCTTAACAAATGTATACTGATGGCAATTTCGGCGAGATCGAGCGGTTTTTGTGGATTTTACTGAGCTTCAAGTGAGGGCCGTCTGAAATATTAGAGAGCTTAAGCAAATACAACGCGAACGTCAAGGACAACGTCCGTAATAGAATTTTCCTCACACAACAAAGAAGATGAATAATTTTTAGTAATAATAATACCATAGTCATGACGTCAAATCTCTCAGAATCCAGGCGTCGCTTCTGATTGGTTATTCTGTGATTATTTAATTACAGGGCCTGCATGGCTCATCTCAGATCAAGATTAACACCAACCGGCTCTTTCTGATCTGTTTCTCGCGTACTGGCTCGTGCAATTTTGGCACAATTTACAAATATTATACTTGCCGAGTAAATCTTTATAATCACACTCTCTATCGTGTGATTACCTGTTGAAATTTAACTGACAAGCAAAAGCTAAACACCATATAACTTAATTTTAGTTCTTGAATATATTATCTTTTTCAGATAATCCCCATATTGACGACATTCGTAATTTAGCTGGCGAACTAAAGATGATCATTCACGTTGGACAACATGAAAACATTGTAAACATTCTTGGTGCGTGTACAAGATATCCAAAACTTTATATGATAATTGAGTATTGTGTAAATGGCAGCTTGCGTGAATTCCTACAAAGCAAGAAAGGCTTATTCGAACCAACCTGGGCTGAAGAAGATTTTACTTCAAACGAACGGTTCACCATTGCAAATCTTGCAGCGGCTGCAATACAAGTGACCAATGGAATGAAGTTTTTAGCTTCAAGAAAGGTAAAATTCAAATTGTATAAATTTTGATAGTCGTAGATGTCAAAACCATTTGTAGAGTTTACGAGAAAATCAATGGTACAAAAGTTAATTATGGCGCATTTTAACCGCTTCCGCAAATTAATTCGTAATCCTCGAGTCCGGAGCGAGGGTGCTATTAAATCTCGGTGTGAGTCGGGACTGTTTTATACGCGTGTTAAGAAAACTATGTGAACAAAATTGAGCAGTTTGATTATGTATTTATTCGTATACTGTATATTATGTATGGTAAGGTACAGAGCGTTTTCATCTGACGTCACGGCGGCCATATTGGTGTACCAAAACAATGAAATGGCGGCCATATTGGTGTACGGTATGAGAATTAGCTCTTTCTTATGCAAATATTTCGTATTGTTTCACCACCCCAATGGGGCCACCGATCACGTGAGTGAAAACGCTCTATAGACTAGTCTCCTTCGCAGCCGTCAGTTCGGGTTCGTTCTCACTCCCCTCAACTACCGGCTGCTTACCCGAGCAGTAAATTCCTTTCCAATTGTTGACCAATCAGAGTCAGACTTCCAATTTCTGGAAACCTGACCTCCGACCTTGAGCTAGCCTTGAGCTGCCGTTTCAATCTTCGAAGTTTGAACCAATATTTCGGAAATTATTGCTTATAATTTAGTAAAAATTTTGCGTAAATGGAATCAATGAGATGATGTTGTAACTGTGAATCGCAATATGAATACATGCATGTACATGAAATAAAGTTAAAAGCGCCACTGCATGGAATATGAAT
Source organism: Paragorgia papillata (assembly GCA_035771165.1). Lineage (NCBI taxonomy): Eukaryota > Metazoa > Cnidaria > Anthozoa > Scleralcyonacea > Coralliidae > Paragorgia > Paragorgia papillata. The sequence goes on from JAWNZC010000351.1 coordinate 6,204,952, forward strand.
CTGAATAACATTGAGGTTGCTAGCCAGACATGGCCAGACATCCCCGTAAAATTTATTATCCACTAGATACATTTCGCCAACACCTCTAGCTTTTTTAAAACTTTTCGCACAGAATTATTTACACGACCAGCAAGAACATATTCATACCATTCTTCGTAAATTTTGTAAAGCTCTGAGCTATAGTAAGCGAAATATTAGCTTTCAAGTAAACTAATTCGGGCAGTCGCTTCAGACACTATAAAACCGTAAACACCTTTCAGCTTTTGTTTACAATCTTAAATTTCTCTCAACGCTCTTACACTTTACACTGACTTTCACGCTTATTTGTTTGCATAGGCAGCAAGAACATAATCAAAACAATATTCTTCATAAATTTCGTGAAGTTCTAGGCTAAACTTTTCAAAATATTAGCTTTCGACTAAACAAATTTCACATAACACTAGCCATAGCACTAGCCCAGGACGGCTTTATTTAGCACGACAATGGTGTAATTTCATTGGCCCATGTACACAAAGAGAATGGAATGTATAGCTCTCGGGTGAGCAGACGTTAGTTTGGGGAGGTAAGAGCGAGCCATAAGAACGTCTGCGAAGGAGGCTAGGTATAGACTTGCGCGGTTAAACATTTTTGGGCACTGGTAAAAATGAGACAGAAAAAAATTACGTCAATATTTAGGTCACTTAATGATGTTAAAAAAATAAACCATTGCTATTAGAAAACTATTTATAAAATAGATAAAAGTTCATATGGGCTGACTAGCTCTTATATATGAATCTATGATGCAATGATTCGTGCCTAATTAACCACTCCATGCATATAGTACACGCAGACGTATTACGAGCAACAAATTGCTGCAACATTGTTGCGTTGCAAGTCGAAAAGCGTTGTTGCACGTATTACCACCCACTTTGTCACGCAACAAAATTTCGTTGTTCCAAGTTGAAACAGCATGTTGCAGCAAGTAGAACTGGCGTCTACTTTTTTCAACATTTTTTTTCAACTTGCAACAACAAAATTTTGTTGCGTGACAATGTTTAGGGTGAATGGGTGGTAATACGTGCAACAACGCTTTTCAAATTCACCAACGCAACATTGTTGCGAGACAAATTACAGCAATTTGTTGCCGGTATTACCTCACCTTTAGTTGGTCAAATGTTTTTTGTTGTCATTCTTAAGTCTTATTCTGACAAACGGCATGCATTTATTTTCTATCTCTTAAGTTAAGTAGGTAATATTTCATAAACGAGTGGGAGTGTTTTACCATATGCAGGGGTTACAAACACGAGAGGACAATGAAAATCACGAGGCCGTTATAACCAAGTAATTTTCATTGTTCTCGAGTGTTTGTAAAACATGAGAGAATAATGAAAATCACGAGGCTGCAAGCCGAGTGATTTTTATTGTTTTCGAATGTTTTACAAACACGAGAGAACATTAAAGATTACGAGGTAATAGGCCGAGTGATTTTTGTTGCTCTCGAGTGTTTGAAACCCCTGGTAAAACACGATACACGAATATATGAAATAGCTTCTCAATTATAGTTCTGGGACTTGGTGATATTAATTGGTGCATATTAGATTTATAGACAATGGTTACACGTTCACTTTATAATTAAGAAATGTAGTAATAAACGGTTCTTTGTTTGTGCCGTTTATTATCTGGTTTCTTAAATATAAATTCAGTTACGCGACCTTTACCGGGTTTCAAATCTCATACACATGACCAAATATTTTTCTCTTATTGGCTAATTAGCTCATGAATTATTAATGCATTTGAGAAATAATTATAAAGCATATATAAAGGCAATCAAAAAGTCTATTATCTTTTTCCACAGTGCGTTCATCGTGATCTTGCTGCGCGTAACGTATTAGTTACCGAAAACTATGTAATGAAAGTAGCTGATTTTGGAATGGCAAGAAATGTACTCGATAAAGGCAACTACGTATCATCTACACAAGGATATCTTCCTGTGAAGTGGATGGCTTTAGAATCCATACTCCAAAATGTGTATACTGAAGAGAGTGATGTGTAAGTACACTGCATACGAACATAAAACTAATGAACTATACGAGTAACCTGATGAAATAAAACAAAACAGGGGTTAAACTAAACTAACCTTATTTATACTGGATAACTCTATCAGTTATATCTAAACTGTTATCCTCAGAGGTCCAGTAAGGGCCTACCCTCATTGGTCCAGTGTTACTACAGGAGGAAACCGGAGTACCCGGAGGAAACCTGTGGTGTTTAGTAGAGTCAAACTAGAAACACTCTTCCAGCCGAAGTGAATTTTTTGAAGTGAAGATAACTGCACCTTGCAGGAATCGAACCCGGCTCGCAGAGGTGAAAGTCACGTGCACTAACCACTGTGCCACCAACACTTTCTGCTTGAAAGTAGCCAATCAAATGCTTGGGGAGCAAACTGATAATTATTGAGATGCAAATATGTTAAATCATTTGCTATTTTTACAGATCAGTAAACAGACTAAAGAAAGATTATTACGATTTTTTCTATACCCAAAAAGACAACAAATTTTAAGAAAATTTTTAAATCCAAAATTGTGCTGGTTGTTGAGATATTTAAAGCAGACTCGGCGCGGGCACTTCCCTCTTCCCAGTCTATACATAGCGTTATATATACTTACTACTTATTGACCGAGCGTGAGGTCAGTACTATTTAACAGTTATACCATGAACTCGAGTTGTATATGAGCTCATAGCCAACGAGGCGCTTCGCCGAGTTGGCTATTAGTTCGTATACAACTAGAGCGAATGGTATAACTGTTTTATTATATAGCCAAGCACTGTACAAGAGACAAAATTACAGCGAAATGTTGGAAAAAACAAACTTCCGGCATAGGCAACTAATACTTCCGCCACGCTGAGCTGTTCGGTAAACAGCTTCGAAATATTGTATAAATGTTGCTCGAGAGGCAAAAAATGTGTTAAGCAGATCAACAAAAAAGATTAAAAGGTACCTTTATGAAGTCAAAAGCTGGGTCAGTTGTTTATATTAGCGTTGCTGTCGTGAAAAAGGTTTTAATTTCATGCAAAAATGAAACTGAAACACCTTCGGCAGTGAAACTAAATTACTTAGTTGGTTGTTTTTGAAAAAGAACATGCTTTTTACTACTCCAAGTGCTTATCTAAATAAAAAAAGTATCTTTACTGGTAAACTCCTACGAAATGTGTCTTGTAAGCTTGATTTTAACCGTGAGTTTCTTTGTTTGGCAACAAATTAATATCAACCTGTTAATTTAGTCGGGTTTTTGAAGTAAAAAGACGTAATTTTTAGGTGCATTTTACCATTTAACATGCTAAATTGTGTATTTGTTAATGTATTTTTACACAATGTTGTTTTTTATACATTGGTTTGAGCGTGTTGATGTTTTTCTGTATAAAAATCCGTCAATTTGAACTCTTTTCGGCAGTTTAAAAAAACATGCCGCCATCTTGTTTTTCCTCTACTAGTAGGATATGAGCTGATAGCCTGGTAGTAGGGAACCAATCAGATTGCGCAAAAGCTCATATCCGATAGCATGCTATATAATAAAGTGAAATATCGGACCAACATTTTTAGTACGGACCGATATTTCACTAGTACAGACCGAACAAGCCAGGTCAATATAAGTAGTTCATATGACTACAAGAGTTGTAAACGTTCTGTGAAAACTTTAGAAAGTGTCAGGCTCGTATTCGCCACCATCTTTCTTGCGAACTAAACCAAAATGGCATATGTTCCCCCATTTTTAAAATACTTTCCGTTTATATAGAATCCTCCACTTTCTACCCCATTCCCAAATAGCATTTTTCAATTGCTTTTGTTTGACATATCGCTCAAGGTTGTACGTTACGTAGTTGAATAAAAAACATTTGAAATTATATAATATTTGTGAGAAGTAAATGTTTGATATTATTACGAACATTGCTACGAACATTTTGAACATTTTAAAAAGTTTCACATATCATGGAAACTTAAAGGGTATTGGCAATAAAAATTAAGTTTGTCTCATTAAAAAGAACTCGCCAAATGGTATAAGAAGACCTTTTGTAATTTTTCTGTATCTTTCTGGTGTTTTGAAATATTTCGACGAAAGACAGCGTGCTGTCCGCCATCTTGTTGTAATATTGGGTCTAATTAACTAGGAAATTGGCGACGTCACAAGCAGGGTAAACCTGATGAAATTACTCCGTGGGTGCACAAATTTCTACGGAAAGCTTTTTAAATGTTGTGGGTCAATTTAAAATGGAAATAGCGCAACAACAAAAACGAGTTTCTAGCTCATAATGTCATAAGGTTGGCAAGATAAAAATTTCACTTTACCCTGCCTATGTCGTCACATGCATAATTTTGCATATCGAAAATAATTCCAAGATGGCGGACAGCACGCTGCACGCTGAGTTTGGTCGAAATATTTCCAAAACCAAAACAGATACGGAAAAATTGTAAAAGGTCTTCTTACACCATTTGACGAGTTCTTTCAAATGAGATAAACTTAATTTTTATTGCCAATACCCTTTAAACTATACATCAAATGAAAGCTTAACACAATTTCTAACAACATAACTGCACGATATATTTCAACAATGAGTAGTTCTGAAATATTATCGATCTTGTTGCATTTATAAAATTCTCTCATGGGTCCGGAACGGCAGATTCCAGACCGCTCAGGAACCAATCAAATTGCTGGATTCCACGTTCCAGACCGCTCACGAAAATAGTCATATAATAAAGTATAATATTGTTACTATTCGTTATATTAAGATGGTCCTTTGGTATATTACTTTGGGAGATGATAACACTTGGTAACACCCCATATCCATCAATTCCTGTTCAACAACTCATTTGTTATCTAAGTGATGGCGTAAGAATGGAAAGACCTGAACATTGTCCAGTTGAACTCTACCGAGTTATGTTAAACTGTTGGAATGAAAATCCAAAAGAACGTCCTTCTTTCGAACAACTTCAGACCAACATCATAGATTTACGTCAAGAGAGAATTACTGAAGTAGTAAGTTTATGTTTTCGATTTCTACAACCATGACTATATAATAGTTTTGTAGTTATACGGTATGTTAAACAGCTGCATGAATGTCTTTTTGTAGATCAGAATGAAATATGAAATAGTATAATGTGCTAAACTCTGCATGCTTGCTTGCATGCTTGTATTATTTTTATTTATTTATTTATTTATTTGGTTTTCGTGTAGTATACACGAGGCAAGAGACAACAGGGTTATGACGCTCTAATCAAGGTCTCTTCCCTTAAACAAATATTGTTACAAATATATACAATAATTGCAAGTTAAGAATACTTATGTTGAGCTATAAAATTACAGAAACGTCATCACAGTCACATCATTAAGATTACATATACTACTTACAATCAACGACACATACAAAATATAGTTCTACTAACAACAAATTCTGAAGTTTGTTGAGTCAAGGTTTCTCATACAACTACAGTTTGGACAAACTGAGCGCCAGGTTGATCAAAGGTACTTTGAAGAAAAGCAAAGTATCCTTCTTTTAAATATTTTTAAAATTTGTTGTAAACGTTTATTTCTTTTGTTTGGTCAGAAAGATTGTTCCACACCCTGGATGATCTTAAAAAAAACTGTTCTGGAAATGTTTGGTCCGAGTTTTTGGTATTTTAAAATTTCGGCGTTCATTTGAGTGCCTGAGATTGTTAACTGGTAAATTCAAGAGGTATCGTGGTAGATCAATTTTGTATTTTCTATTTAAACAGCCATGTAGAAAGAGTAAGTCCTTGATTTCATGCCAGTATGAGAGCGGAAGAAGTTTGGTTTTCAATAATCGTTCTTTATAAGGTAGAGTAAGCCTCTGTGTGCCAAGAATATAAGAGGTAGCCCGCCTGTGTACGCCTTCGATTGGCCAGACCATGTTTCGCTCGCGTAGTCCACATGGGGACGAACAAAAGTCAAGTAGAGCAACCTTTTGGAATTAACACTAAATGACTTTGTATTCCTCTTCAGTAGTCCCAGCATTCTTTGTGCTTTGTCAACAACGTTGCTTGTTTGTGACTTCCACTTGAGGTCAGACGTAACCAACACTCCAAGGTCCTTCTGAGTTGATGTCGATTTTAGAGCATGGCTACCTAGCTTATATTCAAAGCACACCGGATTCTTTCTTCTGGTGAAGGTAAGTGATTCGCATTTGAGCTCACTAAATTTCAGTCGCCATTGTTGACTCCAGTCATGAAGAAGGTTCAGGTCGGCTTGTAGAGACATGGCATCTGTAGTCAAAAACACACAGCGCTCAAGAACTTTAGAGATGATGCAAAGAAGAGATACAGGACGGTAGTTAGACACAAGTTCTTTATCTCCTTTTTTGTGCACAGGAACGACGTGAGCATACTTCCACTGGGATGGTAAGCTACCAAGCTTAAGAGATCTGTCAAACAAACAACATAACGAAGGAGCAATTTCAAAGGCACATTCCTTGAGTATTCTAGCAGGAATACCATCCGGACCATGCGCTTTGTTGGGGTCAAGTTGGTATAACACTCTCGCAACATCTTCGCTGGTTAAGACAATATCCTCCAAAAGAGATTCAGAATTGCAGTTTGCATTGAAGTCTGGAATAGACAAATCATCGGAGGAGGCAGTAAAGGACGAAAAAAAGTAGTTGTTAAAAACCTGAGCTTTTTTCGGGTTCTGGTATTGCGAATTATTAGGTTTTACTGTATTAGCAATGGAACCAGTTTTGGTGCGTGCTTTTAAGTAAGAGCACGGTACTTTTCCCAGATAAAATTGTTGGCATTTCTGCCACGGGATAACGCTTTTTTTCTAGTAGAGTTCTTTAGGTGAAGAAGATGTAATATTTCACCGTTGATCCATGGAGGATTGATTATTGACGTTTTTTATCTCTTATGTGTCGTAAAAAGTATACAACAGAATGATAGAAAACTGGATCCTTGTGTTCAAGCATTGTATATGCATAACCTGTGTCCCAGAAGGCGTGTGTATGCATGGTATGGAGCACAAGCAGTAGACAGTACCACAATTTATATATACCTGCACTGAATTGCAGAGGCTGTTTCCATGTCTCGCGGTGATGAATAATATAAATTAGAATTTTAGATTTACAAAAGATTTTTAAAGATTATACACATCAAAAATGTATAATTAAAAGTTGAGTATTAGAAAAGGTACGCAATTGAATATACTCGGAGCACTCTGAACTTGAATTTGGTTATTTTACATCAGCTTTGTTGATACATCATCGACGTGTTTGTGTTGCCAAAACGAACAACGAATACGTGAATATTTAGCTTCTCATCTTTCAAATCTGAGTAAAACGGACTTTGCATTGTAAAACATACACTAATTAAGTCTTATAAAGAATACTAACTGTATGTTAAATATTTACCTTTATGCATCTTACATGTTACTGGTGCGTGATGGGCATATATTACTAAAATTTTGTGTATTTAGCATTTATACACTTAATTAATGATAAATTATATAAAGAACCAACATTGGTAGTGTGACAAATGTATTAAAGTGGTTTTCTGATGAAAATATTGTTGGCAATATTTTTGCATAATCCTGCAGATGTCATGGTAGTTAGTAATAGTGCAAAGTTTCATTTCAAAATTCGTTGAAGAATAGGTGATCTTCTACGTGTAAAGTTTGTATATTGGAGCGCCGCCACTAAAGTGGCCGAGCTTGAGAAGAATGAGTCGAGGAAGCTTATGACGTCATAGACTCAATAACAACAATGAGCCTTTTGTTGACAACAACAATGATCTTTTACTTTTGTTGAGGCTATGACGTCATACGTTCTCCTCAACTCATTCTTCTCAAACACGGCCAATTTAATGGCGGCGCTTCAAATACGAACTTCGCACGTAAAATACAATTAACTTTAACTTTGTTTTTTTGAGTTTCGAAATAAAACTTTCCACAATTATCAAGTACCAGAAACATTACCAGCAAAATTTACATCAGAGAACCACTTTAACTATATTAAAATGTTACAAATTTAATGTTATATGTTTATAAAAATTAAGACGTATCAATCTAATTATTAGTAATATTAGAATTATGTACGTCAATAAAGAAAAACTGAGTTAAACATTAATAAAATGATAATTATGGGACAGTGAACTCGGGTGGAGAATAATAATAAGGTGTTACTCCGAGTGACGAACCATACCGGACAAGTAGAGAAAACTCTAATTGGTCCGGCTGGGATTCGAACCCGCGACCTTCGGTTTACTATCCGATGCTCTACCAACTGAGCTACAGGTCAGTGGGAGCTGAAGGTCGGATGATAGTACTTAGGCTATTTGATATTTCGAAACAGACTACTGTAGTTTCTTCAATATCTAGACAACAGACTACATATACATTTACTTGTCCGGTATGGACATTCATTCGAAATCGTCTTGTAATGAAGACAGACGACTGTTGTCTAGATATTGAAGAGACTAGTCTGTTTCGAAATATCAAATAGCCTATGTATATTATCATTCGACCTTCAGCTCCCAACTTGACCTGTAGCTCAGTTGGTAGAGCATCAAACTAGTAAACCGAAGGTCGCGGGTTCGAATCCCAGCCGGGCTAAGTAGAGTCCGGTATGGTTCATCACTCGGAGGAGTAACACCTTATTATTATTAATAAAATATTTTCAATGCATTTGATAAGTATAAGTAGAGCATGTTTTCCAGGTAGAATCCTCTCTATAAAAGAAAAACTTCTTTTTATTGTATTGGTGTTTGGTTTTGGCAGGTATTGCCTTTTAAGTTGTAGCAATCTCTATTTGATAGCGAAAAAATGATTTAAATTGGTTTTGCCATATATGATCACCACATATCACTAGAAGAAGCTATTAATTATAGCAGAAGCTACCAACACATATTTTTGCTATGTTACAGCTGGATTTAGAAGGGTTCTATTCTATAAAATTTCTAAAAATTACATATATGTTGCTCTTTTTCAAGTATCTATATACTAAGATTTAAAGCAATTTACAAAAGTAAACGTCCGATAATTAAACCTTTGTATATATACTTGAACGGTTGTTGTCGTGAAAGAAGTTCATGGTTACCGTCGATCAAAATTCCGCTCTGTGATCTTGATTTATTGTTAGTAGTTCAGCATGTATAGTTCCAGGAAGTTAATTTGTAACAGTATTATTTTCCTGACCCTTTCTTGCTTACCCCCTGGAGCCCGCCAAAATGATGCGTGCGCAACACCTGGAAACTCGCAAATTTACGCATGTACGGATGTCACACTACATTAGCTCCCAGTCTTCTACTAAAACTATAAATACGTAAACGCGACAACCCCTGGTTTGTTTTTAAACGTATTTTTGTAAATACTCCACCTTTGATTTAAATATCGGCATTTCTAACGTTTGGTGTGAAATAATAAACCCTCTGTTATTGCATGCAGTTCTTGCTATAGTTTCTGTTATCGAAACGAACTAAAGATAAGACAGTATAATAGGACTGTTAAGATGAAGCAAAAGACAAATTTTCGTTAAAAAATATACAGAAAAAATATGAAAAACCTGTCAAGAAATATGTCACGTCCTAAATCCCAAGGCTGGTTTTATTATAATTTCCAAGTTAAGCATCAATGGAAAACTTAGCTTATGCTCTGCATAATTGTTAAAAAGATATTCTGTTTATATGGAAGTGTCCAAAGTAAACAAATAATAAATTTTCACTCTAAAATATATTTACACTGGTCGAAAAATTATCTTAATCTTACCTAATATTTTGGCCTTCTTCTTTGGAAATTCACCTTCGGGTTTTGGGATTGCTGCCCTGTTTTGGTTTCCATTCTACTCAACAGTCAACAGTCCAGTCTTCCCTTTTCTTGATTGTCTGCTATTGCTTGCTTTCATGTCCTGTGGAGCGTATAACCCGCCAAAATGCGTGCAATGCGTGCGCAACACTGAAAGTCACCACTTTACGCATGCGGGGATGTCATGCTAGTTCCCAGTCTTCTATTAAAATTACTGTAGGAGTGTAGGGAGCCACTATAAGTTCTTCGGGCTGGAATCGTTTTTAATTTAATATTTTATTTCTATACTTTTCAAGGATTCTTCTGCTCAAACCTGCGACAGTGATGAGAAATGTGACTTCAAACTGTAGGTATATATTCTATTAGAAATAGATTTGAAGGATTCACCATAAAAATTACAGAAAAACTCTCTGAAGAAAGTTCAGGACAAATGAGACAAAAATTATACATGCATGACGATCTCTATTTAATAATGAAAATATATTGTTTATTGTTTAACTAAATATTAACTAATATATGAACCCCATGTGTTCATGCGGTTCAGCTTACACAAGAAAATCCGTTTCTGTAACCCAACACTGATCTAGTGAATTATCACACAAAACAAAAAACGGTCTGATGATGTGTATCTTGACGACATTTCAAATTTGTTACCTGGTTCGACCAAATTTGATGTTCTCATACGAAAAAGTTAAGTGTTCTAATTTATAAAATAAAACCTTTTCTTAACGGAAACATTCGATCTTTTCCTTTGACACTTTTTTAATATCACGCTTTTATATATAGTTTTAATTTTTTATGTTTTGTCACCTTTGTTTCATATGCTTCCGATCTCTCCCGTCTGATCTGCTCATTTGTTAACCAAGTTCTTCTGTCACTTCTTCTATCACCATCTATTTTTCTATCAGTTACTGCAGGTATTTAATTTCAATCTCTGTAAACAATTTATTTGCTATGAAGATGTTACTAGGTTAGCCGTAACACAACGTCAGCATTAATTTTGAAATATTATTTTAATTCCTTATGGTATTCCTCAAAGTTATTTGATGAGCTATTATTTTCTTAACAAGATTGCACTTTCCGCTTGGTATTTCAATCGCAACTATTTTACACACTGTGAAATAAAAGTAGCGTGCTGCGTAGGCAGTGTAGAAACAACAATCGAAACCTTACTATATTTCGATTATTTTACACACAGTTACTCAGTTTTTTACTTTTCTTAATAAATTGTAAAACAGAAAGTGTTCCAACTTTAGACCATATAGTTACCATGGTAAGAAAGATTGCTATGAAAAAACTGAATCAGACATGTACATGTATATATATAACAGGACAACGTCTATACATATTCAAACCATTAGCCCAACAGTAGATATAACACAGTAGACCGTTAATAATAATCCACAAAAAAGCAACAAAGTCAAGAATTACTGCTTACTGACAGAGCGTGAGGTCTGTACTAGTGAAATATCGGACCGACGTTTTTAGTACGATGTGAGTGTGAGTGTGAGGAGAGAAAAAGTACATAATACATTATTGTGGCTGATACATTATGCTGATTTAAAACTTAACTAGTCAACATGCATTAAATTCTTTACCTGAAAATGGTGTTCCAGCAGATCTCATGACTGTTGAGACTGAAGATGAAATAGTCTCAGATGATAGTGTTATGCCTGATTTAGGCCCACCTACTAATAATCCTTCTGAGGACACTGTATATAATGACTCAACTGAAATGAGTAGTTTTTTACCTGTTGGTGAACAACAAGAAATAGACGCAGTTAGGCTGAACAAGCTTTCTGCAAATGAACCAATGAAATGGCCCACTGTTGAAAATGAGCCATTAAATGAATATCAGGTATCACATCTGGCCACTATGGCTTTTATAACACGGGCACGCGGACACGGACACACGGACACGGACACGCGAAACGCGGACACGGACACGCATGCAGACACTGACAATAACAATGAACACTTTGGCCTAGGTCAAACGACGAACTTTACATGAGACGAACTAAATTCTTCAAATTAAGTTCATGACAAGATCGACATTTGACTGAGTTAAGTTCGACTGATTGTTTTTGGATCGTCTGGGACGTTCTATCCGTCTGACGCAGACGGATAGAACGTCTGAAGATCGTCCCTGGGTCAAACGTCGATCTTCTCATGAGGGGAACTAAATGCATAATTTAAATTTAGTATGATAAATTATGATAATATGGATTTTGACTTCTAGACACGCCCTGTGTAATCGACGTCGGGGGATCGATTCGGGTGAGGTGCAACCTTTTTTTCTATTTTTTTTTTTTGGTCTTTTTTTTACTAAGCAATTTTTACTCCCTAATATGGGTTATTTTAACTCCAAAATTCGGGAGTTATTTTAACTCCGACATGCAGTGGAGTACTTTTTACTCCCAAAATCGAATAGTTTTGAACCTTTTTTATTAACTCCTGTTTTGGGAGTTAAAATTACTCCATGAAAATAACAGTGTGTGTATCATGTTTTCAAAGCACAAAATACTTTTGCCTTGACTCGCGCTCGATTTTCCCAAGGATGTACCCGAATGGATACCTCTGGATACTCGAAACGGTTTTTTTTAAACGAGCATTCGGTAAATGTATTCCAAGCATGATTAAAGCAGTCCATCTCACGTCGTGACAAACGACGGCATGAACGGAAACGAACAATATTAGTTGTATTGTTACGTGACAAAATAAGTAGAGTTGATAGAAAGCAGAGTTGCAACATGAGCACTCGTCGTTTACGTAGAAAAATAAGTGTGTTCACTTCTCCCGCGCGAATTGTGAAGCATTTTCCAAAGCGAACATCGCTGTTGAACATTTATACTTCGCGCCATTTTGAAGTTTTGTTTGACCTTCCGCTGACCCAAAGAATCGTTGCTTTGATTCCGAATTCGTTTCGGCTGCATTAAGTTCGACGTTTGACCTAACTGTCGAACTTAATTAGTTTAGGTCGACCCAAAATAGAAATTTAGTTCGTCTCAATTAAGTTCGTCTTTTGACCTAGGCCTTAACACTTGACAATTTTGAACATTCGTCACATGGAAAACATAATTTATATTTGCATAATGAACTGATAGCTTCACAATTGCTGATTACGTAGATTTGGGGTCTCTGAATAAAGGTATATGATATATATAATAAAGGTAATCCGAAAACGGATTAGTGTAGATTGGGCGTCAAATAAACACGGGGGGTAAGTTTTTCGCATAGTGGTTATTGAAAGTTGTATGACGCTTGACAATTTTAACGATTTTTTTTCTGGCTCTCCTAGCTGAATGTATATTAAACTGAGGGGGGACGCGGACACGGACAATTTTTGGTCATAACAAAGCAACCATCAAATAGCGGTGTTTAGGTTTAGTGGCTCAACCGTGCTATTTTAATAACAAAAAACAAACGATTTGTGCATGGCCTACGCCGTTCCAACAAAAGTTTGCCCGGTTTCCAGACCATTTCACGATTGACTATTGCTTTCATTGATATTATATATATATATATATATTTAGTTCCCTTACCAGTACATTAGTCAATTATTATTTACATTTATAGTTACTTTTGTCTCTAGTAATAGCAATCAGCAGAAACAATTAGCTACATTGAACGATCAGTTTGGATTACGATGGGCATCGTGGCAAGTGCACTTATTTAGGTGCAGTAAAACTCCTGCTTTTTATTCACTGTTCAATGTTTCAAAACATTTGTTTTCCATCCTAATATATATGTCTATGTAGCATACAATGCACCAAGAAGGCCATTCTACCATGTGCATAGGCCTTAATATATTGTTAGTAGGTCGTAACACCCCATGGAGTGACGACTTTTTAAGGTGGCTCCATACAGTTTCTAGAAAAATGGAAAATACAAGTTTGAGAGTCCAAAACACGTGCATAAACAATTTGGAAAAAGAATAAAACTAAATGTTATGCATAGTTAAACATTCTGACAATTATTTTTGACGAATAATTTATTTTTTATTGAAAATCACGTTTGTTAATTTTTAAAAAATTTGGATCTACAGAATGTTTTTATAATCGGCCTATTGATTACTCATACTTCAAGAAAAGTTTTAATGAAAAAAAAATTGGGGGTCACCAAAGTTTTTTTCGAATTAAATTAGTTGAAGGGTAATTGGCAGCCATTTTGAAACATCATTGTTGCCATAGCAACAACTGTTGCTATTTATTTGGTAACAGTTTTTGATTGTCAGAATGTTTAACTATGCATAACATTTAGTTTTATTCTTTCTCCAATTTGTTTATGCACGTGTTTTGGACTCTCAAACTTGTATTTTCCATTTTTCAAGAGAACTGTATCGTAGCAGAACGTATATCTTTATTGCTATTTAAACCGGTAAAAGAACAGAGTTTTGAAATATAAATTATGGTCTAAGTTGCATGAACAATTACAGCGTGAAACACAGTCAACGTAACTTGTTTCGTGCAACGGCGTTGAGAGGCAATTACATTGTACGAAGAATTGCATTATGACTGAGTAATAATAAAAGCTTTTAAACCACTCACAGCCATTTTTAAAAACTTTTTTTAGCCCAAATACAGCCTTCTCCTTTTTACTGAATGTCTAAAAAGACTTTATTTAACCGTTTTTGACCTTAACTCAAAAGTTTCAAAAATGACCAAACTCGGGCAAAAAGTTAAGGCTAAACCCTTCACTTTTTCTTTCCCCGATTTTTTTTTCAATCAAAAAATATTTTTTTCCGCCCAAATACAGCCTTCTCCTTTTCACAGAATGTCTAAAAGGACTTTACTTACCCGTTTTTGTCCTTAACTCAAAAGTTTCAAAAATGACCAAACTCGGGCAAAAAGTAAAGGCTAACCCCTTTACTTTTTCTTCCCCGATTTATTTTAAAAACCAAAAAAAATGTTTAGCCCAAATACTGCCTTCTCCTTTTCACAGAATGTCTAAAAGGACTTTTTTTAACCGTTTTTGACCTTAACTCAAAAGTTTCAAAAATGACCAATATCGGTCAAAAAGTAAAGGCTAACCCCTTTACATTCCCCCCCCCCCCCCCCCCCCCCCATTTTAAAAAAACAAACAAAAAAAATTATATTTAACCCAAATACTAGTCTCCTTCGCAAACGTTCTTATGGCTCGCTAGAAAAACTCCCTAACTAACGTCTGCTGTAACGAGCCACACATTCCATTCCCTTTGTGTACATGGACCAATTAAATTACACTATTGTCGTGCTAAATAAAGCCGTCGTGTACTGTGTTGTTATGTGAATTTATTAACTTGTTTAGTCGAAAGCTAATATTTTGAAAAGTTTAGCCTAGAACTTCACGAAATTTACGAAGAATATTGTTTTGACTACTTAACCGTTTTTGACACTAACTCAAAAGTTTCAAAAATGACCAATATCGGTCAAAAGGTAAAGGCAAACCCCTTTACTTCCCCCCCCCCCCCCTCCGATTTTTAAAAAAAAAATTAAAAAATATTCTTTAGTCCAAATACAGCCTTCTCCTTTTCACGGAATGTCTAAATTGACTTTATTTAACGGTTTTTGACTCTAAGTCAAAAGTTTCAAAAATGACCAAAATCGGTCAAAAAGTAAAGGCTAACCCCCTTACTTCCCCCCCCCCCCCCCCTCCTGTAACGAGCTGTAAAAATTTGAAAAGTTTAGCCTAGAACTTCACGAAATTTACGAAGAATATTGTTTTGACTATGCTCTTGCTTCCTATGCAAACAAATAAGCGTGAAAGTCAGTGCAGAGCGTAAGAGAAATTTAAGATTGTAAACAAAATCTCAAAGCTCAGGTGTTTAGTGTCTGAAGCGACTGCCCGAATTAGTTTACTTGAAAGCTAACATGCATTTCGCTTACTATAGCTCAGAGCTTTACAAAATTTACGAATAATGGTATTATGAATATGTTCTTGCTGGTCGTGTTAATAAATCTGTGCGAAAAGCTTTAAAAAAGCTACAAGTGTCGGCGAATGTTACCGCGATGTCTGGCCATCTCGGATATTACTCATCAGCCTCATAATATATATTCCAGGCAGTGACGCTTTTAACTTTATTTCATGAACATGTATTCATATCACGATTCACAGTTACAACATCATCTTATTGATTCTATTTACGCAAAATTTTTACTAAACTATAAGCAATAGTCTTCGAAATATTGGTTAAAACAGTCAGCTCAAGCCTCAAGGTCGGAGGTCAGCTTTCCAGAATCTAGAAAGCTCGCTGTGATTGGTCGGATTAAGGGAATGGAATGTGTAGCTCGTTTCAGCAGACCTTGGTTGGGGAATAAACGTGAGCCATAAGATCCACGGTCAGAAATGGCGGCTGCCGAGGCTCGCGAAATACGGGCTGACCCGTATTAGCTACGCATGCGTAGAACGAATATCTTGCGTGTAAACGTCATCAATACACGGCCGACAACTCACTTGAGCCAGCACGCACGTGGACTGCGAACTGCCCCATGAAAGTGGCCGATTTTCTATGCGATTTCCGATCGTAAGGTCTGCGAAGGAGACTACTCAAATACAGCCTTCTCCTTCCCACCCATTGTCTAAAAAGACTTTATTTAACCGTTTTTGACCCTAATTCAAAAGTTCGAAAAATGGCCAAAATCGGTCAAAAAGTAAAGGTTAACCCCTTTACACCCCTGACCCCCCGCCCCCGATTTTTAAAAAAAATAAAAAATAAATGATTTAACCCAAATGCAGCCTTCTCTGTTTCACAGATGGTCAAAAAAGACTTTATTTAATCGTTTTGACCCTAACTCAAAAGTTTCAACAATGACCAAAATCGGTCAAAAAGTAAAGTCGAAAATTTGGAAATACAGCCGAAAACATCGGCAAAGCCCATGAGTATTTTTAATAATAAAAAGTGCATGCAAAGTCAATGAAAAACATCCCGTCCACATCAGTGAACTCGATGTAAGTTAAAATGTGGTAACTGGAACGCTAACGCGTAAACCAAATTAAAAGGTGAGGCAAAAGTTCCAGGCCCCTGCGCGGTTTGCAGGTAAGTTTCAGTCCCCCCATGAATGTTTTTTACACGGACGCAGCAGCAGGGAATTTTGTTTGCGCTGTTAAAAAATATCGCGGGCTCATCGTGTTTTGTAATTGTATCGTCTTTGGCGAAATTTTGAAAATGTGGAGAAGGTATGACGACCAAGATATCTTCAATATTTACTAACAATCTGTCGGTCAACCAGAGTTTTAAACTATGTTGTCCAATTAGTGGAGACACTGACGTTCTTCTGATAGGTGAAAGAAGACATTTAGCCAGGAAGGTGTATAAATATCGAAGATGAAGTGATGGTACGAAGAAGCCGCATTGGAGTCAAATTGATAGCGAATGTTCGATCGACTATAACTCAAAATCTGCCTTCTTCCTCCAAATTTAAATGCTGGTTTGATTTTATTCCATTACTGCTTTTGATATCTGAAAGGTATTTCGTAATGGGAAAATTAGGAAAAGTGGGTAAATTATGTATTTATTCCTTTCATCCGACGACTTGTTTACTAGTTAGTGCTGTCTTTAAAACGTACTCAGATTCTGTCTTATGTCGAGCAAGACTTCTTAACTGCCACAACGTTGTGCTAAATTTATGTATAATTCCGTTCGTACATATAAATATATAATCAGTTTTTTTGTCTCACTCAGATCTTACAATAAAGTTTGACATGCCTACGCTACTAATTTCATTGCTGCGACGACATGCAAATATTGTCAATTTCTGCAAAATCTGCCCTATTGCCTCAAAATATTTTTACCGATTGTCAGTCTTTAGTTGATTTTCTTAAATTTTAACGACATTTTTTGTTCTAAAAATTGTAGAAATGGAGCTTTGAGCTCAATTAAACTGCGTGCATTTGAAGCCACGGCCGATGTTGACCACAACGTACTCAAGTCGTTGTCACCCAATTTAATATCGTACGATTCACTAAACATTGTGGGAGGCTGCTTCTGACAGCTGTTTCCAGTGTCCTTTCACAAGCCGCTTTACAAACTATACACCTTTTTCTGGGGGAAATAAGGCCATAAGGGTTGTGGGGGGGAAATTTTTACCACCATCTTTGTTTATGAAGTCCCCAGACTCCCCACGACAACTCGCGCGACGCATGCGCAGACAGAATTCCCTGCTGTTCACGGACGCCCGTCTTGAGCGAACTCATTCTCGTTCCCGGATCCCCTACATTTAAAAAAAGTAGGGGATCTGGGAACGAGAATGGAGTGAACTGCGAAGGCTCGAAAAAAGGTTTGAAAAAATTATTTATCAAACTATTTTCAGACTAAACGTGCATTCATTAAATGTTTTAATTTCAAAATATTTCGAGTAGAGCACACTAGTAGCGCCCCCAATCGGGAAGTATAGAGACAAGTGTTTGCCTATCTCGAAGTAGGTTCCCTGAGGTCCCGCTTCTAGCGGCAGCGCCCAAAATGAAAGGCAAACTTTCATTGTGTTACTGGTTTGTTTTCTCAATAATTTATTACAGTTTGCCTAAAACATAAAATGTGGGACTAACACGAAATCAATGCGCATGTCTATACACTGTTATCTTAAAACTTCCAAAAGTGCACAGTGAGATCGGAAAAACAAAGATTTCGTATAGTGGGGCTATGTTCTTCAATTCTCTGCCCAACTTCCTTAAAAATATTGAAAATACTTCTATTCTTAACTTTAAAAATACATTAAAAAATTTATATTTGGAACAAAATTATAATGTAGCCCATTTAGAGGATTTTGCATGTATAAACTGTAGATACAAATTAACATGCACTTGTACTCAATAATTATACAAGAGCGTGTTAATTTTATCATTAATCAATTTCACAATTAATGAAGGCCATCTAGCAGAATACTCATGTAAAGATGTTTTTTATACCATCTTTAAATAAAGTTCATTCTAATTCTAATTCTAATTCTACATGTACTCGCGTGGTGAATTGGAGCCGCACGTGCCATTTACTCCTCTTCCTCCTCTTCGTCCTCGCTCGTTGAAACTCGGGTATAATCATCAACATCCTTGGCGGCAAAGATATATATGGTCCATATTGCGAGGAATATCACCGTCATGATAGAGTAACACCATAGGGCTATTCTTGGTCCTTTCCAGGTGAATAGACATCCAATGATGGCCGTGCCAAGTTCTTTTCCAATACCCTGGAACATTAAACTCATCATACCTTAATCGAAACAGAAAAATACTAAGATAATTCTTCATGTTCAGAACCAAGGCAAATACTTTCTCCTACAGACCGAACAGACTGATAAGGATGAGACTGATAAGGAATTCGTTTATGGCTTTTGGTTCTCTTCTTCGTCTGGTGTTTCTAGCTGAAACGCTCTAGTCTTTTACGAGGTGGCAATTTAGTAGTAGTAGTAGTAGTAGTAGTAGTAGTAGTAGTAGTAGTAGTAGTAGTAGTAGTAGTAGTAGTAGTAGTATAGTAGTAGTAGTAGTAGTAGTAGTAGTAGTAGAACTTTATTTAATGAGGGTAACACATGACAGCAAAAATGCTGATAAACTTGTGGCCCTCCTACAATTCCTATATAATTACAATCATAATAGAATGGCAATTTAACTAACTAAAGAAATCATTAAAAAATAAAACATGCAAAGTAGGTGTAGAGTTTAAAAATATTATTATACATATATAGGTTAGGTATTAAAAATTAGTGTTTCAAAATTATCAATATGTTCATATTTTGCTAAAAAGTAAGAACGTATTGCTTTATTAAAGCTACTAAAAGTTTCAGACTTCTTAACTGAGTTCGGCAAGCTGTTCCACAGTTTAATACTTGACACAGTAAATGTTCTACCACCTTCAGTCTCACGTTTGTACCGTGGACAAATTAACGAGATTTGTATTACTGTGTTTAGTTTGACGTACGTGAATGTCAGAATTTCGTGTCAATAACTGTTCGATATATGATGGAGTAAAATCATTTAGTCTTTTATAAATTAATTTACATTTATTAATTTTTATCTCATCGAAAAATGGCATCCAACCCAGTTTGGAAAATAGATCTACACTTCTGGCAGTTTTGTCGGCATTCAAGATTATCCTTGCAGCTCAGTCTTTTTTGAAACCTGAAGATTTTCTACAATTTTTCACTGGAACAAGAACTCCATATAGTACAACCATACATCATGCAGTTATCATGGCATTGTAGTAAAGCATTCTTTCACGAACGGGAAGACATCGCCGGATTTTGCCAAAACACCAATTTTCTGCGCTAACTTTGTACTCAATTTGTCAACATGTTCGTTAAAGGACATTTCTTCATCAATAAGTCCAAGTAGTTTCTGCGTAGAAACCTGCTGAATTTGTTCACCATCGATGTACACTTTCAACTCAGTTGACGGGACTTTTTTCATCGTTTTCCGGCCACGAGCATTGTCATTAAGTTTTAACTATTTTAGGGCCTGTTTATATGGAGGCGAGTTACCTAGCCTGAGTATGAGGCCCTTCTTTTTGGTGGCTAATCATCCTTACTTGCAGCCTGCGGCTGAATTGCGAAGGACGCAGATCAACGTGGCCGTGTCGAGGCATATCAAAGGCGCTCCAAACAGACGCCAACGACACAGTTCAGACCACGGATCACAGCTAAGGTTAGGTGTTGATTTTATGGAGGGAGGAAAAGCGGAGAACCCGGCGAAAAACCCTCGAAGCACAGGAGAGATCAACTACAACTCTACTCACATGAGTCCAAGCCCGACAATGGGGTCATTCCCAAGCGGTCACCCATCCAAGTACTAACCCCGTCTAACCGGGCTTAACTTTTTTTGAGAGAAACGGAGAGAAAAAGAAGGGCCTGGCACAAAATCTATTCATAGACCCATGTTCTTCGTCCAGAATCTGGACGAAACCCTGATTGGTTGAGAGACAAAAGCCGGAAATACATCAACGACAATTAAGTAATTAACTGATTCGAAAATCGAAAGTTCTTCACCAGGGAGCTCTAACAAGTATTTTTTGTTTTAAACAGTATATACATCCATACACACATACATATTATATATAAATTACCGTATAGTTTAGTAGTGTCCTTGCTCTCGTCTCTAGCTTGTTGCTCCAAAAACAAACCGAATCAATGATTCGCACACAGAGCCTGCAATCCATTTAGTCATTTTCTCGTACTCAACCCCCGCTCGCCGCTCGGCCAACTCACCAGACAGAGAGAAGAAAGAAAGAAAGAGAGAAGGGAGGAGAGCAATCACGTCATGGATTGATGATCACCTCATATTGGTTGTTACAGTTTACAAACGTGGAACAATTTATGCTCCTTGTAATGTTATAACATAGATAAACAAGTGTGCGAAGTTTTACGAAGAAAATCGGACGAGAAAGATCAGAATCATAAAGACAGAAGTATAGTTCGATATGGTTCGATGATCACCGCATATTGCATGGAACATTGAAACGGAAGTGAGAATATTAATGATTTTTTTTTCTTGCTTGTCTACATCTATAATTAAAGGGGATCGCTTATCCATACTATTTATTCATTGTTTACAATTTACGAGCTGTTCTAACTTCCGTTAATCCGTTTAAAATTTGAATTTGAAATTCGAGGTTTTACTTCCGTTCCATGCTATATGCGGTGATCATCAAGCCATGATGTGAATTGCTTTCCTCGGCGAGTTGGCCGAGCGGGGGTTAAGTACGAGAAAATCCTTGAATCCTTGATTCGGCCTGTTTTTGGAGCAACAAAAGGCAAGAGCAAGGACACTACTTATATATGTATGTGTGTATGGATGTATATACTGTTTAAAACAAAAATACATCTTAGAGCTCCCTGTGGTTCTTCGTGGAATTGCCGAGAAACCGCCCAGACTCCGACTAAAAAGTTTGTGTTTTCTCAAATTTGCCGTTAGCGTTTTTGCCATTTTCATGGACAAGAGCGATTATAAAGAAGCTGAAGAAGGAACCTCCGCGTTTTGCCCGTAATACTATGCGTGAAGGAAGAGCAAGAACTGTGCAATGTGTATTGAAAACCAGCCTAGCTGTCAAAACAAAACACTGCTGCTGTCTTGTCGTCTCACTACGGGAAGAAACACGGATTGCGCTTGAAAGTTCATTCTAATCGGAAAAGCGAACGCAGTGTCCGTAATTTATAGTCTACTGGAATTTATACGCAAGTACTGTACGTATAAAGTCTGAATACAAACCATATCAAGGCCGCTTTGCAGCCTTTGCTTGACTGAATGTCTGAATCTGAACTGAAACGCGTGAGACAAATTATTATCTCGTCGCGTGCATAAATAAATTTAAATCAAATCAAATCATCAAATCAAATGGGGTGTAACATCAAAACATTTGGTGAAAACATTTAAAATGTTGTGGCTATTCGGAAAATCGGAATTGCCGTTGTGCATTTAATTAAAATATCTGGGAATATATTTGAGAATTGTTGTAATCAAATATTAAAATATTTGGTGGTTTCCGAATCCCGATCGTATAAATAATTTCCTTAATTGCAAATTGCTGGTTCATTACAGTATACAGTACTAGATTTTACTACGACATTGCCACTTCGAAAGATTACTTGAAAACTGAATAAAGATGTTTATGCACAAGCAATGAATTTTTTGAGGTTCGATAATTTGTTCGGTGAAGCTTTTTATGACACACGCAATACAAAACAGGAAGTGATTTTTATTGGCGCGTCACATGAATCCCTAGGGGGCGGAGCAATCTCGTTCCCAGAGCCCACGTTCCCCCGGGTGACGAAGGCTCTGAGATAATCCGTTTCACATCGATATTTCATTGGCTGATGAACATGATTACTCTTCTTCCGGATAACAAGAATCCTGTGATGACGTGAACGGATTATCCCTGCAGTAGCCTGCGTAGCAGGCGTTACTGGATGAGGGGACTGGGGAGAGGGCTTAGAAGTAACGCGTGCAGTGGAGCTCTTTGGTTTTGTAAAACCCGTTCGCTGACGAACGGTATTTTAATTATTGATTACGCCGAATGTGATTCGCTTAGCGCCCATAATCTGTCAATCAAGAAGGTTTAGTAAGTAAAATTAATAATTTCAATTCTAATTTTCAAACAAATTGCAACGATTTATATCAAAGGAAATATCTAAACAGCATCTTGGAGTGCTTTTGCGATTTGATCAAATGAAAATGCTGAGTGTCAGCCTCCTCGACACACATACCATTCAACTAAGTTTTATATTTAAAACCTCCATGCAAGAGTTTGGAATATATCTTAATAATAGGAAGTTCCTGAATTTGATTTTGAAAGCGAATACCGTGAGACGCTTTGCTTTCATATGTCTCTGTCAGTCATAAAATTTCTGAAAATATTTGCGAGCGAACACCGTGGGACGCCGCAGACATTTCCGTTCAATAATGGTATACCTTTCACTCAACTGTTTTATTTTGGTAAACACTCGCTGTCATTACTGTTCTCTTCATGAATATTCGTTGACAGTGATAGAAACTGGGTTACTCTACCATTCACACCTAATTTTATAAATTTCCAGACCACAGTTTGAGAAATATTTGTGAGCAGACACCGTGGGACGCCGCAGACATTTCCGTTAAATAATCACTACTATTTATATACCTTTCACAACTGTTTTATTTCGGTAAACACTCGCTGTCATTACTGTATTTTTTTCATGAATATTCGTTGCCATTGATAGAAACAGGATTACTCTACCATTCACACCTAATTTCATACATTTCCAGTCCACAGTTTTAGAAATATTTGTCAGCAGACACCGTCGAGAAGAGCTCCACTGCAGGCGTTACTTCTAAGCCCTCTCTCCAGTCCCCTCATCCAGTAACGCCTGCTACGCAGGCTATCCCCGCAGAGCCTCTCGTTTCCCGCCCGCTGGGTAAGGGGAACGTGGGCTCTGGGAACGAGATTGGTGGTGGAGGAGAAGAATCAATGATTTGTGCAGGCTCTCTTTCAAGAGAGACTGATACTCAGGTTACGAGTTACCCGGCCAGCCGAGTTACTCGGCACTTGGCGAGTTCCTGGTCGGTAGAGCAAACACTGTTTTTTCCACCGCAGTGTTTATATGAGACAGACGAGTAAGTCGCCTTGGCGAGAACCAGGCACTGGCAGCCGGAATCTCGGCAAAGCGGGATAAACATTTCCCCATATAAACACTTTTCCCCGGGTAACTCGGCATAGCGGGATGAATTTTCTATATTCGTCGTCACTTCATGTCAC
The DNA here is from genome assembly GCA_035771165.1 of Paragorgia papillata. Lineage (NCBI taxonomy): Eukaryota > Metazoa > Cnidaria > Anthozoa > Scleralcyonacea > Coralliidae > Paragorgia > Paragorgia papillata. The sequence goes on from JAWNZC010000351.1 coordinate 6,228,925, forward strand.
TTTCGTCGATGAGAATCTTCTCAAATATTACAACCCGCCAGGTAACTCGCCTCCATATAAACAGGCCCTTAGTATAGTGGTCAATTACAAATCCTGCATCCCGATTGGCTGAGCTACTCACGGTCTGTTAGTGAATACTAATAGACCAACTCGGCTTCGCCTCGTTGACAATCTGCCCATACGTAGCCAACCCAGGCTCGTTGTCCAATTGTTAAATATGAATCAAATGTAGTGTCTGCGTAGGCAGTGTTTCAAATCCAAATAGAAGTGCAGTAGAGTTAGTGTCCTTCCGAAATATGGAAAATAGCTGTCTAACGTTTCGAGCGAAGGCCCTTTGTCGCTCGAAACGTTAGACATATATTTTCCATATTTCGGCAGTACATTCGCTCTACTGCACTTCTAATAGAGCGTTTTCACTCACGTGATCGGTGGCCCCATTGGGGTGGTGAAACAATACGAAATATTTGAATAAGAAAGAGCTAATTCCCATACCGTACACCAATATGACCGCCATTTCATTGTTTTGGTACACCAATATGGCCGCCGTGACGTCAGATGAATACGCTCTATTGTTAGATTTCCGCACATGAAAGTCAAAGACAAAAACTCCAGTTTATGAAGCAATATTTTTAATTTCTTTTATTTGAGAAATTTAAATTCTGCTAAATAAAATAACTATTTCCTTAAAAATCATTCAGAAAGATGACTACCTGAAACAAACGTATTTCTTAATTTATGAAAACGCATAAAAAGTGTGCGTTTTCACACGAAAATGGGTCAGTGTCGACGGGGCAGTAAAAACCAAAAATGACACAACTCTGTTTCTATTTTCATTCTACTGAAACACGTGATTATTTTTCCTGAAATGTACTCAAACCTGTCATGCGGTATTTTGATTAACGATGCTTGAAATCAATTGAAATTTAATATTATTATTAGTCATGATTTTGACCTCCCTCATTGTTAACTCTTCACCCGCCAGCAGAGTCATATCTGACCCTATGAGCCAAATTTTATATTTTTCAATTGTGGTCTTTGGGTGAATTTCCATCGATTTTGATAAAAAAATCTTCGATATTATTGTAATTGTAACAATATGATCGCGTATCATCGATCGATTCATTCAGCAATGAATCCCTGAAAGACGCTTCATCTTCAGGTTCGTTGCCAGAAAATTATACATCACTATCATCGTCCATGCTACTTTCATCGCCGGTTTCTTCATCTGATGAATCTTGCTCATTTTCATCAAAAATTTAATATTAATTACAATAGACAGAGTATACACATTTCTTCTATATTTTTTAATTATAAAATTGAAAACTACAAGTTACTATAACTTATCGCTTGACAGGATATGGCAAGCTAAGGGTTTTGACAGGATATACACACAAATAATTATTAATATACAAATATTAAATAATCATGCCTCTTGCTCTAAAGCCTCTATAAATGCTGTGGCAAAACTGTCAATGCAATTCCTAGTGCTTAATATGTTTTGACAAATATAGAGCTTTAACAAAATTATAGAGCAATGTACCAACGAGCCCATCAGATTATTTTGCAGAATTTGAATAAGTCAAAATACACACACGCAGGTAGTAGCGTCTGATCAGAATGCTGATCAGAGCAAACACAACAAACCCACACCAATATTGGCATATATCGCCGTCGTGGTGTTGACCAAGTTCAAACGTAAAAGCAATTTATCAGTAGGGAGAAACTGCTACGTCACAAAACGTCATAAAATGGTCAACAAATAAATAAATAAACTCTCAAAATTGAGATTTCGTTGACTAACATAGCTCGGCAAAGAGGTCTGAGCACGAGACACAGAACCCATGTCAAGATTAGTGAGCTGCCTCGCGTCTTTTTTTTTTAAACATTTTCTAGCTTGAGATAAATTCCAAAAATGTAGTAAACAGTGACAATTGAAATAATTGCCTGCTAAAATTCTCATTTGTGAAGGGAATACTTTATGAAATTGCTCCAAATTTTGAGGACTTATGTAAAATAGTTGTATATTTTATTTCCTGCTGAAATTTTTAGTCTTTTCTAAATACCTTAGAGTTTACAAGCTCCGAAACATGAATTTTTAAATATTTTTGCTAATTTTTAAAAAAATATGTATTCTATAGAGTTATTTAAATTTTCCTATTTGTAGCTATAAACAGTTGCAACTATACTTTTTTCTTAATCTTCAGTTAATGAGGATTCATTTGATACATAGTTTTATCAGAATAATGTCCTTGCTTGTCTGGGTGCTCAAAAGTCCAAGCGTTGGTTAAATTTGAGAAATATCCCCAAAACAATTCAGCGGGCAAAGGTTAACATTAAGCTCCTTCTTAAAAAAGGTTTAAATAATCCACACTTTTCACATTTCTAATCTCAGTACTTTTTGGTGGGACAGAATCCGCGAGGGTGGACATTATACGCGTCGCGGATGGCGTCCGGAGGGAACAGTATCCGGTAGCAGATATTATTCGGGGACACACTTTCCGCTGTGTCCGGGGGGCAGTTTCTGCGGGAGACACAATCCGCTGTGACACCGGGTCATGTTGTATCACGTACTAGCTACATGGCGCTTTTTGCGCTGGCGATCACTGAAAATCTTACCTTGGATAAATGCAGAAGAGGCTTTGGAGCTGGCTTTCGAAAAGTGAATGACCAACGATGTGTATGCAAGGACATACCCTGCTGACTGGAAGATGTCGCAAACAATGACAAGCCATGAGATCTCGATGAGTGCTAATCCCGCGAAAGATGTGGCAAAGATGAACAGCGCAAAGGCTATCGTGTTCAGTTCCCCAAAACGTCTGATTATAATGCGGGACAAGAAGAACCACACGCCAACCAGCGGTCGCCTTATTAATCCCGAAACCGCAATTACGAATGGGCTACCACCAAGCTCTTGAATATACCAGAACTCCCACCGTATTTGGAAGGCGAAGCACGAACCAGCATGGCAACAAATGATCAGCACCAAGATGTAGTGAGGGTTAAGCAGAACTCTCTTAACTTCAGCGTAGTCTACCACACGCTTTTCCAGATACTCGAATTTCAGCCAAGGTAAACCTGCCAGCGTCAAAAACTGTAGCACCGCCGAATAATAAAAAGCGACGAAGTAACCGTGAGCCAAAGTTTCACATATGTAAAACGTTATTTGGGATACCAACATTCCGACGACGAACAACCCCACACCGGCTCCGATCTCACCCCAACACGCATACAAGCCGAACTTTGTCTTGTCTTCTTTTGTGAGTGTTACTGTAGCCACCGTTACGTATGTGACAATCATTCTCTTAGACAGTTCATACGCGCCCCTTATTAGCAACAAGTATATGAACACTTCGCGTAGTCCATGGACTTGGCCGTTCTGGTTGGTCGCCTTTTGGTAAGTCGACGTGTGGTAGGTTTTTATTGATCGATTCACATGCGGGTTTGGGGACATTGTGCCAGGTATAGGATTCTCTTCCGTTCTCGACAGAGAAATTCTGTTGCCGCCGTTGGCAGAAACTTCAGTAATATTGAACGAGATGTTCGCGAAACGGTACGTCGCCGCATTGTCTGCAACCGCTGTGTTATTCCCGATGCTTTTATTTCTTGCGGAGGATTCGCACGCTGGATGAGAAGGCTTTGGAAGGAGCCAAAGAATGATGAGAGGGACCGTAACCAGTACAGCGAGAGCCAAGGCTAGCCTTCTCGCTCTGAACTTGTCTGAAAGATATCCAACGATCGGTACCCCGACCAGTTGTGTCACCACACCAAGAAGGGGAGTGAAGCCGACGAGAATCGCGCTAAGACCAAGTTGTTTGAGGTACAGTGGCGTGTATTCCTCAATTGATGCCACGCTGGAACGGGAGACAAAGAAGACGAAAGCGAGAGCGACGTCGCCAGTGGAAAGAGAGAACATTTTCAAGAGCGACTTTCTCTCTGCTGGGTGCGGCTATACGGTTGGTTTCTTATTTATGCGGGCACTCAACCGCAGCTTCTTTATAGGCCTCTAGGGGCTGTTTACATGAGCCGGGCTACTCAGGTGTGTTAATGTCTGGGTCCAGTCCTCTCTGCGCGATCAGCGCAGGCAGTGCAAATAAAGCGTCATTTTTCATTCAAAAGCGACGTATTCTGGGAACGGTTCTTTGTTAATGTTGTGTAAATATGTTTTACTGATTTTATTAAATACTAACTTTGTGCAGTAAAGTGTCACGTGATTAATTATAAACACAAATATGCGTCGGATTAATGTGAAATTACAAACATGCCCTGCCGGGAAGGAAAAGCGTGTTCTTGTACATCGTTTTTGTGTTAATGTGTTAGCTATGAAGGTCTAATACAACAATCAAACTTCGAATGTTGACATTATTAGGTATATCTCCAAGAAATATGGCATGAAAGAGAAATTTTGACGAATATTTTACGAATTATGTACATTAAAGTAATTAAATCGATCTAAATGACACTTTCGAAGTTTGAACACTATAGTTGGGAACATATTCTACCACTACAACGCAAAATGAGCATTGTTGTACAAAGAGAACCTTCCCGGCAGAGCCTCCAAAGTTTGGTGTTCGAACTCGCTAGCCGAGGTTTATCAAATGCGCCATATTTTTCGACGAAACAGAAATATATTTGCCCAGCGGCTTTCCGCATAACCCTGGAAACAACAAGGAAAGTCAGAAAAGTTCGAAGTCTTTGCTGTTTAATAACTCCAGAGTCTGTAAATAGTTTTATAATTTACATACGTTCAATATACTGTGCGAAACAAAGAGAGTTATGGTCAGCGAAGTTAAACAAGATTAAAACGAGTCCCGAAGTATTATACACGGCGCCAAGTGAAGGGAATCTTTGCTCACTTTAATACATTTAATATACATCGCTGGATACAACTACAAGTTTTCAATCGACTTAAACATTCCGTGAAAGGCTCCATGAATTTCAAAGCCGTGGAATTTCAAAGAACACGAGCCGTATCTGAAGGCCTTTTCTTCTTCTGATATTATATAAAAAGTGGAGCAGCTCAGCAGTCAGCAGCTGACTCCTTGGATGAAAGTTGATATTCCTTTTAATATTCTGATTACCTCTTACCATTTAATATTCTGCCCTATCAATATAATTTTGAACTGATTTTATCTCCTGGCTACCATTATTCTGCTCTGTCAAGATGATTTTGAGCTGATTTTACCTCCTGACTACCATTATTCTGCTCTGGCAAGATGATTTTGAACTGATTTTGCTTCCTGACTACCATTATTCTGCTCTGGCAAGATGATTTTGAACTAATCTTGCCTCCTGACTACCATTATTCTGCTCTGGCAAGATGATTTTGAACCGATTTTGCTTCCTGACTACCATTATTCTGCCCTGGCAAGATGATTTTGAACTGATTTTGCCTCCTGACTACCATTATTCTGCTCTGGCAAGATGATTTTGAACTAATCTTGCCTCCTGACTACCATTATTCTGCTCTGGCAAGATGATTTTGAACTGATTTTGCTTCCTGACTACCATTATTCTGCTCTGGCAAGATGATTTTGAACTGATTTTGCTTCCTGACTACCATTATTCTGCTCTGGCAAGATGATTTTGAACTGATTTTGCCTCCTGACTACCATTATTCTGCTCTGTCAAGATGATTTTGAACTGATTTTGCCTCCTGACTACCATTATTCTGCTCTGGCAAGATGATTTTGAACTAATCTTGCCTCCTGACTACCATTATTCTGCTCTGGCAAAATGATTTTGAACTGATTTTGCTTCCTGACTACCATTATTCTGCTCTGGCAAGATGATTTTGAACTGATTTTGCTTCCTGACTACCATTATTCTGCTCTGTCAAGATGATTTTGAACTGATTTTGCTTCCTGACTACCATTATTCTGCTCTGGCAAGATGATTTTGAACTGATTTTGCTTCCTGACTACCATTATTCTGCCCTGGCAAGATGATTTTGAACTGATTTTGCTTCCTGACTACCATTATTCTGCTCTGGCAAGATGATTTTGAACTGATTTTGCTTCTTGACTACCATTATTCTGCTCTGGCAAGATGATTTTGAACTGATTTTGCCTCCTGACTACCATTATTCTGCTATGGCAAGATGATTTTGAACTGATTTTGCCTCCTGACTACCATTATTCTGCTCTGCCAGGATTATCTTGAGCTGATTTTGCTTCCTGGCTACAAATTCTTCTGCTCTGCCAAGATAATTTTCAACTGATTTTGCCTCCTGCCTACCATTATTTATTCAGGCTGAATAAAATAATTTTGGATCGGTTGCTGCAGTCGGTGCTAATTCACCCTACTCTGTTGCTGGGCAATGGCTTACAAGTTTGCTTCTTTTGACATTTTTTCTTGGAAGTACAGCATCTGGCATTAGCCATGAGTGTAAAATTCTATTAAATGGGCTACTTGGATAGGTTTAATGACTTTATGATGCAGAAATACATGTATATGTACATTAAGCTGTTATTACTCATGCCCAAACCATATTTTGAATCACCTGAATGACTGGATACAGCTCTCTGCTCCTAAATTATTTTGTTATTATATATTGTACACTGTTTGTGATATTGTACATACACTCACACAACCCAAAAATAAACACAAAATGTTTACTTTATTTGGTTACTTCAATGTACACCATATTATTTTATATAAAACAGTTGGCACATGTATATGTTGAATTGTGATTGGTTCTTTTATGTTCCTTCTTCCATGAGGTTGCTTGGGGATGCACTGGATCATCATTGTCAAAAGGAATATTGCATTGTTACCTGAAGAAAAGCAGAAAATGTCAACAGTTTATTTAAAGCATTTAAGGCACTTGTTGTTGGGTAGTGAGTTTAAGCTCTAATGTGTAATTAAACCAGTCCTAATATATAACAATATAATATTAAGAATTGTTATCTAGAGTAACAATAAATAATAAAAAAATTAATAAAATTAAACCATGATTAAATGCACAGCAATGGCAAGAACAAGTTGTCAAGATTTTCAAGTCTTTGGGCAATTAGATCAAATTTTACTGTGTATGTAACTATTAAAATCATATAATATATACAGTAATGGTATTCACAATTTATTAATTTGAGACAGACCGTAAGTGTTTGTCTTCACTGTTGTGCTTATGTTTAGATATGTGTAATACTCAAAAGTCAAACCAAAGTACACATAAATGTGTAGAGGCTCGATACAAACACAGACAAGTGAGACAACAGACAAATATACTTCACTAGCAACCAAATAAATATCGCTTACCTTGAAGAATTGACGACTTTCTTCATACCATTCGTCGTTTTCGGCTTTACTGTATAGTGAGAACGACGTTTACTAGTTCATCCACAGTTCATCTCGGAGCAAATGTAAACCTTTCTGCTCTATCACTCCTTGGGTACTTAGCAACGCCATTTTGTAATCGAAAAAAATGTCGCAAAGCGCTAAAAACAGCGACGCGGCCGCGCACTCGTTGCGGCGAAATTACTGGGTCGAGAAAAAATTGGACCCAGACATTAACTCGCCTGAGTAGTGACTCGTCTCACGAAATTCTTTCCTCGGCCACAAAAAGAGATTTTAATCAATCTTCCTTGTACATTTAGTTTATGTGAGTTTCAAAACCACAGTGAGATCGTAATCAATCGCGTGAGCCCAGTTAACCGGGCTAGCCCGGCTCATATAATCAGCCCCTAAAAGCTTCTTTTAAAAGCGATCAATATCAAGCATGAAGTTAATCATGCGACTCAAGAAGAATTGCATGTTGCATGTCTCGGAGATTCAACAAAATATCTCCCGAGAAAAAGCCATATATTTCCAATATGGCATTTTCTCAGGAGATATTTTGTGGAATCACCTGGACAAGCATGTAATTTTTCTATAGTATATCCCCATAACACAATATATGGTTAATAATGCAGTCTAAACGGTTCACTAGCCGGCATGGATATACTTTTAAGACAGATGAATTAATTAAGATTTGATCGCAAAAATATGCCACTGACAAGATCGAGTTAGGACAATGTGTATATATATTTCTACGCCACACCGAATTTTAAGCCACGGAACTTACACTCGCCGATTTGTGTCGCAATGGCGCGTTGCGAGATAAATCGGGCATCTGGCTACACACGTCGATTTGTGTTGCGTTGTGAGTTTTCGACCCCAAAACAAAAACTTGCAACGCCATTGCGACACAAATCGGTGACACAAATCGGCGTGTGTTCACACGACGCAACGACATGCGAGTTTTTGTTTTGGTGTCAAAAACTTGAAACGCAACACAACTCGGCGGCGCGTGTGTCAATTGTGTCACGAACAATTGTGTCACAAACAAGTACGTCACAAAATAGCTTCATTGCATGTGTCCGTTTCTTCTTGGCTGCACAACAAGAATCCTTCACATTGCTTACGCAAAAATGATCTCAGCAACTCGTTATGCCAAGGCTCAAGGTCACAATCTGGTCGTATATTTCTTCACGGAATGCCGCTGGCATTACCATTTAACGTTGACATTTTATCAAGAAGTGGTTGTATTTCAGAAGTCCGTCATTTTCCTGATGACATCCAGATAAATGCGAACGGGTCAACAACTACCTATAAGCTCTTTGGTGCAACCTATGGGAATGGTACTCATTTCAAGTGTGCTATGTGCCTTTCCGCAGAACTAAAACCACAAGCTGTATGGTATGAGTACGATGGTGTATGCATGGGAACATCAGTAAAGAGGACTGAATAGTTTGCAAACGAAGGGCGCTGAAAAAAAATAGTTTGCAGAGGTACTAGCCTGCGAACCCAGACCTATTTTTCTGCCCTCGTGCCTCCCGCGAAAACTACGGTCTGCGAACCCAAGCAGAGATTTGATTTCCGTGACGTAATACCTTTTGTTTCGTGTTATCCAATCAAATTTGAAAATATATTTAGCTAAAATTGCCCACGCGTGAACTCACGCTGAACGAAGTCAAGGAGGGAGCACAAAATATTTGCAATTTTGACAAGTATATTGTATAGTACTAAGTCTTTATATAACGATGAACGACACTCCACAGAAATTGTCACATCAGGCCGATATTTGCTTTCTTTGTATTGAAGAAAACATTTCCCGCGACAAAGGAGAAAATTAATTAATTTAGCACTAACCAGATGTTGACCTCGACGCCGCTCAAGAAAGCTGAAACTCATCTTCACCAGTTCGAGCAGCTTCAGAAACTCAAAAGAAAGAGACTAAAGTTAATCTTACTGTAGAATATCCGAGTAAAACTATACGGAAAGAACTGGTAAATGACTTTGCGGTCCTCGGAAAAGCAATTGTTCACGGCTCTCATCAGAGAATTGCCACGGAATTGAAGAAATATGACACGTTGAAACGAATAAAACGATGCGTCCTGGACTTCTGACTTTGGAAGTTATTAATGCACCAGTCAATGTAAACCTCCGCCCACCCCAGGCCGCGGATAAGCGGGGACTTGGATTTCGAAACTAGAAAAAAGTGTTGCAGACCTCGCCCCCCGGGGACTTGCTACAAGGAAAATCCCCCGCTCATGTTGTTGAAAAGAGTAATTATGCCACATTCGATTACGAAGTTCTCCCAGAACTCTATGCTCTATTTGTTTAGTTTTAAAGAAAGAAAATCAAGCAATTTTGTGAATATTTAATTCTACCAAAGAAACAAATTTCTCTTGAAGTCGGTTCTACATATTTACAGAATCAGGATGACTAATTTGAATCACAGATTAGTTAGTTACCTGACAACCAGTTGAAACCAACACCGCTGCCAAACGTTTGCGCATGCATGAATTTGCTGGAGTAAACATTGCAAGAAAAGTGACTAGCCGTGGCGACAACAACGGAACAACCAGCAGAGTTGGACTGGCTTCGTATTAGGGGCGGTGCCATTAGGGAGAGGGGCGCCGTCAGGGTTTCTTTCAGAATATTTAATAAAGGGGGGGGGAAACAGGCAATACTTACTACGTGTGGGGCAAGGATCGCCGAAGGCGCGAGCAACTTCTAGGGGAGTCCGGGGGCATGCTCCCCCGGAAAATTTTGAATTTTAGAGTCTCTGAAATAGCATTTCCTGCATTTTGAGGGGGGTTTGAAAGAGTTTTGAAGGATATAAAATACCAAACAAAATATTTAAATATACTCATTTTCTATAGGAATACACCATAACATGCAAGGCATACATCATGAGGACATGTCGTCATACATGGACAAATCAACTCACATTGTGTGTACCATTAATTAGGTGACTACTTCATGTCAGGCTGTCAGCTGCGTGAAGCGTACTAAAATATTATTTAATCGTAATATACTATTATATACTATTAGCTGTACCATAGTGATTAAAACGTAAAACGACTATAAATCCAAAATCGGGTTTTTAAATAGGAATTGCACTACATATCAAATATAATATTATACAACGGGAAAGGGGCGTAGTAACGGCATCCTAAGGGGCGCATGCATGTGCCATTGGCACAATGGCACATAGGGCCAGTCCGACTCTGACAACCAGACAGAGAAGACAAAGTAAGAGTCGACTATTCATTTGTGTTTTAAAAAAAAGGGTAAAGAAAATTACGAAGGGGTAAATTCAGAATATGTTACAATATTGACAAAGAAGCCATGCACAAATTACCTACCTTAACGTTCTGGTAGTATGCTTATAATTTTAACTTTTGTGTCGGACTCTCGGTCCAGTCCAAATATTTCAGTGTTTTCCCGCTCTTTTTTGCGGTGTTGTTGAAACTGCCATTTTGGTAGAGCGCGATGACTTTAGTTTCCAGTCTTCTTTCTTCTGAGAATGCCCCGGTCCATTCGGCGGAGAGCGACAAAACAGGCTTATGCCCCGCTTGTAAGTGACGTTTTATTTGTCCAAAACCAGAAAATGTCTTTGCTATGCCCCCGCTTATCCGCGGCCTGGGGTGGGCGGGGGTTTTCATTGACTGGTGCATAATGGCTTATGTTCATGACGATCGACAGCCTTCCACGCTCCGAGTAAAAACAAAGGCGGATGTTAATAACAACTTTTGAATTTGAAATGTTATGCTTAGAATGGAAACAGAGAGCCCCTCTTCTCTATGCCTTTTTGATGACTAAATACGTCTTCAAGAAAAGAAAATCCTGAGTGGCTTCACTGGCTTCCCAGTATAGCAGTGGCTGGTTCGACAATAATGATAACTGTAGTATAAAGCCTGGTTTTCACTAGAGCATAAGCACAAGCATATATATGGCCATGATAAACAAAAGACCATACAAAGAAATGTAACTCCTGTGTATGCCGGTAAGGTATCTGACATTTTGCCTGGAAACGTCATACAGTATAATAATTTTTCCAACTGTAAACGCGACAATTGTTGCCGTTAATAATCCGCTGTAATGACATGTTTAATATAAAAGTTTCACAGATAAAATTATTTTTTGTTTTGTTTTTTCTTGAGCTGATGCTTACGTCGTTAGTGAAAACAATGCTTAAACAACAATTATATTACTTTTCAAAGAGTATTTAGCACTGACAGATCGTTAAGAAAATGTGAATGACAATATTTAATATTGCTAGGCTCGGTTGAAATGAAAGCTGTAATTTACTAATATATTTATATAGGACAAAGAACAACAGATATTTTTCTCAACATTTTTGTCTTAAATATAATCACAACAACATAATAAGTCATAAAACATATTGCACTCTCAAGAACAAACTCGGAATCACATTTCAGTGAGTATATAAATATTTGCAGTGAACCATTTCCCGCCATATCATCTTTCATCACCTAGCCCTCAAACACGATGGAAAACTCTCCGTTTAGCAACGCTTTCAGTCGATCGAACCGAACATCTGATGCGATTCGTTCAGCGATACCGCACTATAAATCCCAAAAGAATATTTAAGGCGACTGACTTGATCAGGCTTCGCTCGGCTGGAAGTGAACCAAACACGAGTGGCAAGCCTTGAAATATTAGGGACTTCCCAAACCAGTAGGCAAATTCACGAAAAGATATCCTTTCTCTCTTTGCCGACGTATTTCATAGCATGCTCTTGATGTTTATTCAACCTTTTAATGCTAAAAACTTGACAAACTTTGACAAGCGCACTTTCGATATTTTCTGACATTTCAGAAAGGAATTGTTTACCCCCATGGTGCGCCACAGCGGGTGAGCGCGTGGTTCCCACTTATTTTCGGGAATTTACAAATTAAAACATAATTATACCCCAACATAAGACCATAATACATCATTAAGATCGTTTGTAAGTCAGCTATTTAGATTTCAGGTTATTTTGCATGATATTTACTCCTGTTTGCCGTTAAAACACCGCCAAGTTTTGGTAAAATTTTGGAATGTTTGTTCGATACATGGTAGATTGAGCGAGTCTCCGCCGAGATGGTTTTTTACCAAATTATTGCTAATCTACGAAATAATTACAACAGACAAATGCTTATAATAATGCATAATGCATGGTGATTCATGCCTGAATGAGAACGGCGTGTTTTCTAATCTCGTAAATTCGTAATAGTCATTAGCTGATTGCAGATGTAGACAAACTCTAATTTTTGAAAAACAGCTTGGATTCTTCCGACACTTTAATTCTCTTTCTCTTTCGTTTTATATCTACCTGATTTTATATCTAAGCTGATTTTATTTTAAATGGGTGTTCCACCGCGTTATTTTGCCCATCCGCCTTTTATCCCCCATCCACCTTTTGTCATCCGCGTTTTATCCCCTATCCGCCTTTTCTCATCCGCGTTTTATCCCCCATCCGCCTTTTGTATTTGTATTTGTATTTAATAAGATATTCAGTTAGCTAGTGCTAGTTTACACGAGGTCTTAAAATAAATAATTAAAGTAATTAATATATTTACTAAAATTTTGAGTATAACTTCTAAATGGATAAATATATAAATATATAGTAAATTACATATATATTACTTTTTTCTATGAGTTAGAGGGTTAACACTAATTATATAAACCAACTAAGCTGCTTACGAAAAGCCGATTTAAACCGAGATTTAGAAGCTATACTCTTAGTTTCACTATTGAGATTGTTCCATCCGCCATCCGTATCCGTCATCCGTATCCGCCATCCGCATCCGCGCTTTATCCCTACCCAAATGCTAGAGCAAACCCTTATTAATATTTTTTGTTAGACTTAAAAAGACTGTGGAACAATCTACCTAGTATAACGTTTGAAAGCTGGGCCTGAGAGTATATCGGCGCGTTTAAGAGCCATCTAAAACGATACATAATTATTTAAATTCTATTTTAGCTTTATGTAATATTTATATTTACAGTAGAATATTTACTTTTGAAAGTTGTCATATATACAGTAGTGTTAACCTCTCAACATGGATTGTTTTTGAAGTTATTCAAAACATTCGCAGCATTCGTGTTATATCAGATTCAAAAAACATTCGGCTATCGCCTCGTGTTTTATATATTTGATAAAACACGTACTGCTGCTGACTCGATCATGTTTTAAATATTATTTAAAATTAAAGCAATGGATCGGAATTAAGTTGTAAACCTTGTAGTAATCGAGTTATGATTACTATAATCAAGTTAGGAACAATACTAGGAATCGCCGAGTTAGGAATTGAGTTACTAACAAAAGATAAAAGACCGTTTGGGGCTAAAGGTCATATATATATATATATATATATATATATATATATATATATATATGTATATTTATTTAGTAGAAACTTACTAGTATTCTATTGCAAATGCGGCAATCTGATTGGCTACTCTACTCGATATCTATTCGTCGATAGATAGCGAGTAACAAATTGAGTACCAGTACTCGCGCGGTCATGCAGTAAGTCGGGGTTCTACCTGAAAAATGGGCACTTTTTGAAACAGCTAGAAAAGGAAGACTTTTATTTAAACCCATAACTAATTATATATCATTAAAAAGCTTATTTCCCATAGATTTTTAAAAAGAATGTTTCAAAGTACCAAACTCAAATGTAACCCGACACCATGCATAATAAAAGACCACAAGCTGTGCATGATCTATATGTCCTTGAGTAAAGTTTTCTTATTATTGGAAATAAAAAAACTGTCTATTTTTGCTACCACTATGCAGTAATCAGATAGTAGATGGTAAAAAGCGAAGGAATTTCCCAAATTTCAAATCCACACAAAACGGCAACAGTACAAAGTTGCAACAGCAAAACTTAGTAAAATTAGGATCGTTAAAAATTTATAACTTCTTAACTACACATCCTACAGAAAATTCCCTCACTTATTACCATCAACCTACTGTGAACTAATTTTCCTGAAAATTTCAGGTCAATAGCTTTAATTCTTTGTAAGATATCTTGACTCAAAGTCCGAGTTTATGAATTTTGAGAAAAATATCTTTAAACTTTAAAAAAATGAATTAAATGCCAATATCTCGCACAATATGTTTGCAATAAGTACTAAATGTGCAAATTACAATAGAAGTCACTTTAAAATCCTCCAGCTTCATAAGTGACCCCTTCTCTCTCACGAAGGGCTTCTTCCCATCTATTCCGGATCATCTGTACCCCTTGGCGTCGCCGCTTCTCTTTCGCTGTTGCCTGGCTCTCTGCTTTCCAGAGTCGTTTGTTGTCCTTATTTTGTATTGAGTGGCTAGTGTGGGACCTTTCAGGATAGAAAGCCTTTTCATTATTTTCTTTTTGCTTTCTGCTCCTTTATGGAAATGGCACACTGCTGATGCTGATGCACATCGCACGTCTTTGGCACCATGATGCTTGTGCTTTGGGCATCGAACCCTGGCAAACCAGAGAGTTGATGAACTCATTAGGATTCTGAGTTGTGCCTCTTACACATCGCTCAAGAAGTTTAGATTCACTAAGAGTCATGAACGTTGGTTTCAGTACCTCAACAGAAACCTGTGGCAAACAGTCATCTCCTTTGTAGGTCTTGGTACCAGATGCTGCATCCTGTTGCCATTTGCACCAGGAATGTTCCCCACGAGTTCAGAATCTGTGCTGCTTGGTAGAATCTTTTGCTGTAACACTATGGTGTAGAATAGCAATAATGTTCTTCTTCATTGCATAGACAGCAGCATCCACTTCCCTGTCTGAGGGATTGGCCTTGGAGATGGTATTTTGACAGATGGCAAGCCCATAATATTTTTGAAGCTGCTTGATTTTTGCTTCCGTTAACCGGCCACGACCACCAATAGACTTTCCATCCTGAAGATTGCCTTTTGTTTGGGCTTTAAGATTGAGTAAATGTTTTCCCATCCTCTTTTGCACATGACCGACACAATCAAGCTTCACCACTTTATGATCATCATAAACATTTTCAACAGAGATGAAAGCCTTGCTATCTCCATCACTTACCATCCATGTGTAACGCATTTTGTGCAATTCAATGGATCTCTTCCAGAGAATTTCAGCTCCTTCAGCTTCCGTTGCTGGTGAACTGCCATCAAAATTGATGTCACATTTGCCAGATGCCAAATGCTCCCTCCTCCACTCTTCAAACTGCTCATCATCTCCATTACACTGCGATTTCTTCCAGGCGCACTTTTGACATGACTTTTACAGTACGTGGTAATCGAGAACCTCACCTGTATCTACTGAAATCACAAACACCACACCAGTTAAGGAGGTAAAGCCTCTCTTGGCCCAAGTGCCATCAAAACTCACAGCAGCATCAAGAACAGCAGTGTCGTTGGATTCTCCATTTTCATCCATTATTATCTTCCGGAGCCTCTGTCCTGCGCTGAGAAGTTTCTCTTTGGCCACAATTTCTAAATCCTCCAGGATCACATCAACTTGCTTGTAATATGCACCTCGAGACATACATGGCATTTTCATAATGCTGCAAAATAAAGCAAGCCCTTCATATCCAGATCCAGACTCAACTGCATAATAAACAGCTCTCCTGTTTACATCAAAAGACTTTCCTCTCTCTGTGATGTTGACTGATGTATGTAATCTTGTACTTTCATCACAGCCATCACAAGACGGGAAAAGATTAGACATTAGTCCAGCCCGGTCATTGCTATCCTCTTCAATGGTTATATTTGCTGGAGAAAAAAAAAAGCAGTGATTTAGTGAATAATTTATTCACTATTATTGATATTGCCACATGGAAACAATATAATATAATTATGTTCTTTTTCTTATTATTCTTATATTCTTTGCAAATTCACATTTGAATATTGAATAAGGTTATATTAAAAAAACAATTCAAGTAAATGAATGGTAAAATGCAGGAAGGTCCAATGCTCATTTACTTTCTGTTACTAAGTCTTGCTGACCTTCTTCACATCTGTGCATAGAAGAAAGCACAGAAGATAAGTTCTTCAAATGCACCAGTCGGTAACTATTTTCATCCAATTCTTCTGTTTCTTCTTCAGATATTTCATCCTCAGAGTTGTGAAGCTTCATTTTCTTCCGAGAAGCACTTACTGGTTGTTCAACCTCATTGTCATTATCAGAATCAGAAATCTCGTGCTGTGTTTTGTGGGATGCCCCTTGACTTGATACAGCAATTTCACTCTCTTCCGAAACACTTTCTTCAGCAGATTTTGCGTGTAAATTAACTCCACGGAACCCTTTTCCTTTCCTTGTTTTTCTGTAACGGCTTCTATGCAAAGAAAACGTTTGTCAGTGTGTGAGTAGAATAATCTTGTTGGCGGTTGGATTATGACTGGAGAAGCATCTGGTACCATATAGCACTTCATATGAGAAGAACATGATGTCCTTTTATATTATTTGCCTCATTTCATTGTTTTCTGGGAAAGATGCTTATTTCCGTTGTCATGGCAACGTGATCTTCCTCAAAAACCTCGTGCAGAAAAATGCCTTGTTTACATGAAATTGGTGAAAATAATTCAAAAATAATGTTGTCAATGGAAAGTTAGATAGTAAAAGATGTATGTTTTGATATAAACAAAAATTCCATTTCGCGGCCAAATTTTAGGTAGAACCCCGCCTAATCAACAAGGAGGCCACGAGGAGTGAAAGATTGTTTTGCCTTGGTTTTCACACAGAAAGAATGGTTATGCTTCGTTTTTTGAAATAATCCGGAAGAACTAAGGTACACAAGTTAGTTTATACTAAAACAATTAGATTATTCGCTCTCAATTTCTATGAGATGATAGTTGACTCGAGCTCCGCTCTCGTCAACTATTCACTCAGAAATTTCGAGCTCATAATCTAATTGTTAATTATATATATATATATATATATACAGTATATATATATATATATAATATATATATATATATATATATATATATATATATATATATATATATATATATATATATATATATATATATATATATAGCCAGCCAGCCGAGCTGCCTGGTATATACCATCTGCAACGTTGGGTTTTATCTAGATCTGCATGAGCTCTCAAAAATTTTCCGTTCTGCCTTTAAAAGAAACCTCGCATGATAGCAAAATTGCATGATTCATTCATTCATTCATTCATTCATTCATTCATTCATTCATTCATTCATTCATTCATTCATTCATTCATTCACTCGGCATTCATGTTTTAACTAACTGTTCTATATTTTATTGTTTGGCTTTGTACTATACATTGTTCATAATATTGTTCTTCTTTGTATTTTTCCAGAGAAAAATTACTAGGCATTTGGTGATTGGTCAATTGAATTAAAAGTAGTCTTTTCATTGGCTTATCGCCAGAAGTTTCTATCACGGCAAACAGACGAAACTCCTGCAAAAGCCAATCACATTCAAGGATTAATTTGTGATAGAAACGCGTAAATTTATACTAAATGCAGATCTTATGTTGCACAGATATATAGCCAGAATATGATTTAATTTCAACGATTTATTATACTAACAACAAATTTAAAGTTTATACCATACATTATAAGATATATTTACATGCATCGGCATTTTTTCATATCCATTTTTGTTCCAAATGGACATGGTTTCGGCAGATATACACATTGGCATTTTCTCATATCCATTTTTGTTCCAAATGGACATGGTTTCGGCCAACATACACATTGGCATTTCTTCATATCCATTTTTGTTCCAAATGGACATGGTTTTGGTTGACATACACATTGGCATTTTTTCATATCCATTTTTGTCCCAAATGGACATGGCTTTGGTTGACATACACATTCGCAAGTATCTGGGTTTATAACTTTCCTCCTCAGATTGCACTTTTCTACGTCCTTGGGAAAACATTCACACTGACAAGTGTCCTGGCTCCAAAACGTCTTGCTCTCGTATCCAACGCAAATCTGTGGGCTGTTTTCGGTGCATTTCTATGACACATAGATAACAAATTAATTAAAGTATTGGGAAAATACGTACGTAGTTCGTAAAAGAATGATTACTATTCACGAATCACACCGTGTTGTCTTTTTCGCCACTTTGCAAAATTGTAAGAGTATTTTGGGATTGTTACAGGGAACAAAATCTGTTAGTTCTGACATTTCAGTCGTTCCCCATAACTACTCCCGCAAGAGCCAATCCTCGCAGTCTTTTTCAAAGTAGTTAAATGAATGCTGGGCTAACCGGGCAATATATTTAAGCCTACTTCAAGACAGTAGATCATTATAGATATATAGATAATTTATTAAGATTGATAGATAGTTTATTAAAATTAAATCACATTACAGCTAAAAAACTGAATTGCGTGATTGTACAGAAATAAAATATTACAAAAAAAAAAGTGAAATATTAAATAATTACAATAAAATATATTATATGTAAATAGTCAATCATACTATACTATTGAAAGTACGAACAGATATACCATAGAAGCTTTAGAAGTAGAACTACAAAGATTTGTACATCACCGTAAATCACCTCAGATCAGAACTGGTAAGCTAAAAACGATGTAATTTTCCTCTTTTTTTATCCATGCATGTACATATATATGCATCATCTGTCAGCTCAATATATGCATGCACTATGCAAAGCCATGAAAAGACAAAATGGGACCTGCTAAATCCTGTCAAGAAAATTATTTGCTCTTATCAAACAAACACTTATGTGATTTTATTGAGCGCTTGTGGAATAATTCTATATTTCCCGTAAATAGTGAAAAACTTGCTATTGGATCACACCGCGTATCTTTGGCATGCAATTTTCATTGAGTCAATATTTAATCAGGGTGCTTGGAGCAAATTTTGAGCGCAAATAGTATAAGTGGAAACGCTACATTCCTTGTGCAGAATCCTACTGCCATCGGAAACAAAGAAGATATGAAAGACCTCACATAACGTTTCACTTTGATGGCTATATTAAGTATATGCTTTGATCCGCACCGTACAAAAACAACATAATTATTTTTAATTTATAAATATTAAACAAAAATATACAATATATACGTTGGTGTGTGTTTGTATTTCTTTTTTCAAACCTGCTAATAAAAATTTCACATACAAAGATAGCTAGCTATATATTCCTTCCGTCTTCATATAAGCATGCATGCTGATATATATAACTCTTATTTTTAAATCATTCAGCTTTTATTAATCTATTAAATCATTAAACTAACATTTTGCTCATATTCTGCTGCATGATCGAATGACAAAATAGTCAAAATGTAATACTGCATAGAGATCTTTGTAGCAATGTGGCTGCATGATATAGGTAATTTATACGTCCGATTCTATTCAAGAGCCAAACTAGCTAAAGAAGACCATTATTCAACCTATATATCTAAATCAGCTATAAAGAAGCTAAAATATTCAACTGTAGGAGATAAGCTAGTTGTCGTGAATATACTCCAGGGGTGTTTATATGGAAGAGGGACAGCCCCTCCTAGTAGGGCTAGCCCACTGAACTATAAGAACTCAGAGGGGATTTTGAAGCCAGTGCCAGTCCCTTTGCAGGTAGCTCCCGTGCTTCAAGTTACTTAATTTTCATCCTGCCATATATTTTGTTTGAGACGATAACAAATTACTGCAAGTGAGGGCCGTATGTTAGATAACCTTTACGGTTAATACGTCTTTTTCCCTCGTATAATAAAGTTTTATTCTATATTATTCTATTCTATTCAAGACAACGGATTCATTGAAATACATTGTTTACGTGGTATGCATATATGTTTTTTAGAAATAGCATTGGCTTCAATTTGATGTATAGTATAAGTTTCCTCGTTGTGTTAAACTTTTTAAAATGTGGTAAATGTTCGGCCATGCATATTTCGTTCAATTCGTTGGGAAATAACACTAAGAAACTTGTTGTAGTTTTTCTGAGTTTATAGCTGAAATACTTAACGCCGAACGTTGGGCTGTATATGAAACTGAAGCTATTGAAAAATGCTATTTGTATAGAAACGTCAAGAGTTTAGCTAAAGGGGAAATGATTAAAAAATATAAAAAACAACTGCCATTTTGTAACGTTCGGCAAACAAAATGGCAGTTGTTTTTCAGTATATTTTTGAGTCATTCCCCTTTAGCTAAACTCTTGACGTTTCTATACCAAATAGCATTTTTCAATAGCTTCAGTTTTATATACAGCCCAACGTTCAGCGTTAAGTATTTCAGCTCAAACATTTAAAGATTTTTGGCTTCATCCAATCATATGGCCTCTCTCCTCCGCAGAGGTTAAATTTCGGAAATTGGAGGTTTCGGGGGTCGTCGGAGATGCTCGGAGGCGTCAGCTGGACATAAGTAGTGCGGGCGAAACTAGTCCAACGGAAAATTACATTTAACCTCTGCCAGATTTCTGTTGGCACAAGATGTCGGTTTCTTGCATGACTTGCTAATTCACGGATAACTAAGCCATCCACGTCTATATTAGTAACATATTTGTTGGTAAGTGATTATGACATGTTTATAATATGTCTTTCTTGTAAAAAAGACAAAATATACTCAGTTTTTTTCCCGTTTAATATATCAGACGAAGACTGACGAACCAGAGGATAACATACTTATACCGGCCGACGTGTAGCTCACATTGAAACAACGAACTTTCCTAGTTTGTCCACACATTCAATTAACTGTGGTCGTGTAACCTTCTGCTATATTCGACATGTTTTCTACAACCCGCAGTTCGAAAAGTTATTGACACCCCCCTGATGCCGCCATGTTGACACAGAAATCTGGCAGAGGTTCTTTTTTTCGCTTTCTCTTTCGCTATCCGCCCGCACTCCTTATGTCCAGCTGACGATTTCGACGCATCTCCGACGATCCCCGACATAGCCGATCTCCGAAAGAACCTCTGCGGAGGAGAGAGTCATATGGCTTGTTTATGGAGTTAGCGTTCCATGCAGTCTGTATAGAGTTCATTGGGCCAGCCTTGTTTACCGAGATCCCGCCTAAAATTTGTTTTGGTTAAAATGAGAGAGGGGCCATGCTTCCTTGGCGTGACCCACCGTTTGGCGAGATCTCGCTATACAGTGTGTATAAAAAAAAACGGAACCCTTATTAGAAAATGAATTAGTATTCTTTTAAAACAACCTATTGTAGTAGTTTGAAAGCCCTAAAAGTACTGCGTTATAAATTAGTCAGCACATAAGTTAAACAGGCAGAGAAAAAGCTTTTAAATACTTTCACCATGCATACACTTCAAGTTATCTTAATTTCCCAGGGATATTAGACCGTGTTTTTTATGCATCCGTGGCTGTTTGAACAGAATACTACTGAATTCATTTTCTAAGGGTTCCGGGGTTTTTTTATACACACTATACAGACCACCCAAGATTTCGCCGAGGAAGGTTGGTCTTTAGTATTTTATTCTCTTGTAGAAATCTGTGCACTGTATGTGTTCAATGAACCTTTACGTACTTCTCAAGTTGTTTAATAAACTATTATTCAAAGGTTGCTTTGGAGTCTTATTATTTCATAAAATCCCGCGGTTAACATTTGACATAACAATATCCTTCGACACTCGGTAAATGCTATCTTTTAGAAAACCTTCTTCAATCGTGTTTTAAGTCGGATAAATTCGGCCCTCGGGATCTATCTGGCTTAAAGCCTCCGTTCTCGGTATTTATCCTATACATATAAATATAAAAGCCCTTCTAGAAGAGCTGTCGTCTCCATATAAACCCCCTCTCAGTTCGCAATTTTAAATCGTCCCCCTTATTTTAGACGGAAACATTTTCTTTTGAATTTATTTAGTTCCTCAGTCTATATGATTTGATATAGTGTTGAAAGGACAGGGCACGAAAGTAAAACAGCGTAACTTACTGCATTACTTCTGTCCTACTTATTATTGTAGAACATAATGTAATATTACAAACCTTGGAATGTACTGACAAGCATGTAGCAGACACAGCGAAAAGAAATATAGGAATACTGAGAACGATATTCATTGTGGATTCTTGATCTCTGGTATCGCAAGTGATTGTGAAACAGTGAACTCTATATAAAGACTGGAACGATACCTCCATAAGGTCGGCCCTATGATTGGATGAAGCCAAACTTCCGGCTGCTGGGGGCAACACATGAACGTCTGACCAACGTCCAAGGAGCGGTAGAAAACAGACAATGGTCCAGCGAGAATTTTTTATTTTTTTGTAGTTGAACTTCTTTTGAATTGATATAACGAAGTCAGCATGTATTAGAATCATTGTCCTTTCTGTCTGAGGTATGTTTGCTGGCAAAAATAGATTGAAGAAGGAAATATATTGCCAAACGGAAGCAAAATTTTGCTTGGATTGATGGAAACTCCTGAGGAAAATTCAGGTTATATTTAGTATTTACTTGTCTTTATTTTATGAATTCTTGCAACCCTGTCAAGCTGTGCCTTTGCTCTTATGAATAGTCTCCTCATGCCTTTTGAATCATTGTAAGACCACATATATTTTTTATCTTTGATGCCTTTAAAACACTGTCGGTTCGTATTTCTGTGTTTTGTTCGATTTTTTGACTGTTCAGAAAATTTAATATTTATGGTTTTTATTGATCATGTCAGCATCCATATGCTCGACAGATTATAGCCACCAGATTTCAGTAGGCTTTAGCCCTGATTAATGCCATCTTTATTTGATTCAAGATAGTTCATAGACTTTTTTCTGGACTTTTGATACCTCAACTGACTCAACACTTGGAGCTGCCCTACAAAAAATCAAGAGATCCGCGCGATTTCGGACTCAAAATGTGTTTTTTTCCAAATATTCATGCTCCGTTTTTGCTGCTAAAAGCCTTTAGAAGAAGTATCTATTATTGTAGCATGTTTGCATTTCTTTGTAATTGGTTCATAACAAAATATAACTTGAAAAATAAAGATTTTCTTGCATATAAAGAGGACTGGGGCCGCCCTGCATGTCAGCCTCCATGACGGCTTCAAAATTTGGTTTGTAGGTATCGTTCCAGTCCTTATATAGAGTTCACTGTTGTGAAATATATAGATGTTGTATATGCATGCAGGGCGGTCTGTTTTATATAACTTCTGTGTCCACTTCTTGTTTTTGCTCAAGCTTCCTTGTGAAAACAGCAGGCTATGTTTAAAAATAGCTCTGACTGAGTACAATGGCTGTGGGTAGCCCATATTTCATTCAGTGCACACGGAAAAAGCAAATAACATTCGATTGCATGACATGGACAAATTTAATTTAATTAAAAAATCACAAGTTTGGCCAAACATTGAAAAACCTACAACTAATGACATACTCTTAACTTTTTCTCCTCTCTTTTTCTGTGTATCCTGATAAAGTAAATCTTCCCTTATCTTCACATCTTGTTTACTTGTATCTTGCATGATAAAGGGGCTTGTCTCCAAAACGTTGATATTAAAAAGTTTTCAAAAACATACAGTTATTCTGATTGTATTATATCCACGTTGAACTGTAGGAAGGCAGTACGAAGATGCAGGCCTCGAATTTGGGAAAGGAAAATTAGGCAAGGCCAGTTTGGCCTTGAATGTTACAATGTTTTTCAGGGCATCAAGGCCAATATACAGGGCATCAAGGCCAGTTTGAAACTTTCATTCAGTTGCTATTTGAAGCACCTTACCATTCACTGATACAGCAAGATTTAAAAAGTACATGTATAGTCAAATACCGTTTCCGGAGCTTGCGATCCTTCTGTCCTACAGAATGTTCAAGGTTACTTGAAGTACAGACCGCCCTAGCGCTTGGCGCTACCCAAAAGGATTGCAGGCTCTGGCAACGAGATTCAATTGGGAAATCATATCCAATGCAAGATTGTCGAATTTAACCGATTATTGTTACAGAGTAGGTGAATTTAAATACTGCAGATATTTCAGCAGAGTTTTATATAGGTTTTATTGTCAATTTTACTAATCATACACTTTGTATTACAAAGCTTAAGTACTGTGGTTGAGGGCAGCCCACTACTGGCTGTGAATTTCAGTATATTTCGAGGGCATAGCGGCCAACAAGCAGGGCATCGACGGCCAGTGGCCGCAGTGGCCGCCGATGCCGCCGCTAAATTCGAGACCTGAAGATGTTCTATGTTAGGGGGCTGAAAAGTGTGGCCTCTAGTAGCAGCGCAGTAAAACGATGGCTATGTGAAAGAAAGATGAGATCAGAAGCGGCGCGCTTTCGGTTAATTAGATGTCTGCATTACCGCGGCTCATCTTTGAAACTGAAAGAGAGCCTGAAGGTGAGGTAATACGGGCAACATTTTTCTTACCCTGCTGACAGAGTGCCCCTTAGTTACCCCGCAAGCGGAGACTGCCAACGAGCTCCACTGTTCTTATTGAGCATGCGCCTTATCCTTTGTAACCGAGCCAAAGATAAACTCGGTTACCGGCCAATAATATAATACTCGCCACAATCAATAACGGATCAGCCGGATATCAACCAAGGGGGAGATTTGGTAAATCATCGACTTACCATGGCCAGTGGGAAGAAATACGAAAGTATCATTGCAAGATTTCCTATCGGAATCGAACGATTTTCCAGTCATCAAGCGGGACTTCCTGTTAAATCTTTAAATAGTCGTTGAATCGGAGCAAGTGATTTACCAACCTCGTACCCAGGGTCTTATCTCCGCTCCCCCGCCCCCGCCCACCGCTGCGAAAAGACCCTGGTTGGGGCTGGTCACGTGTTTCGAGGGCAAAAATATAACTTACTGGGGGTGGGTTATTTAAAAAGGCTAAACTGAACACGCAAAGACAATGTTTTTATAATGTGATTTATTTGATTCTGACAAGACAAGGTGTACGTTTTATAACTGTCAAGAAAGCCAGAGTCAGACTGCATGCCCAAATCGATGTTTATTTACGTCAGTTTCCTCAGTGTTGTGCGATGTTGTAAAACGTAGAAACAGAAGTCGCCGTCCTGAACTCGAAGGCCTCTATGTCTCGATTGGCTTTTTGAAATAGTAAAATACGTGTAAATCTCTCCGGTTGATTTGCGCCTTCAGCTTGGGCTTTATTTGTCTATGAGTCTACCCGAATACACCGCCAATTTTTCGTTAGTCGCTTTGTTGTCCCGCCGCTTTGCCTTTGTTGTTTTTTATGTGCCAATGAACTGTCAATGTTTTCAAGCGTTTCGTTGCGCGCGTCTGACTTTTTGCGTTTATACGAAACGATTGCCTGAAAAACAAAGACAATATCAGTAAACTATGAACATTTAGAATACATGATCAAGGTAATACAAATGTGCCTGAGTTGTTTAAGGAGTCTCAAGAACGAAAATATAAATATATACTTTGGCTGAACGGCGAAGTAAACATATTTAATAAAATATATTGAAGTTTGAACGGTGGTCATGCAATAATTTGGATCTTTCGAAATTTAACGTTTATAACGAAGTATTTTCCATAATTTAGGAAACACAGAACGGTATAACATTCGCGCTGGTTCAGTGGTGCGTTTTGCCGGCCGTGTAATTCTGTAAATACAGTGACAAGAAAAACATTGAACAAGCAACAACGTTCAGCGCGCGATATAATAATACTGTAAGATGTTAACAATAGTAAGTAAAACGCGATACTGATAGGTAGACAACTTTAGTGAAATTGGAGCTAGCAATTAACAGTTGACAACATGAGCTTGTGGCTCCTTTTATGATAAATATTTTTAAATAAGGTTGGCTCAGTTTAAAAATCAGCAATATAGTTCAAGTATAAGTGCCTACTTTAATACACCGGCCCGCAACTGCACGAAACGGCATGAAATTGTTGTATGCGATGTGGAACTTAAAGAAATAGTAAATGTAATGAACTAACCTCTTGGAATTTCTAAAGCACAGAATAAGAATGTAAAGCCTTGTTGACAGCTGCAAGTCCAAGGTGTTAAATATGTATATGTATTCTGCGAACCTTGGTCGTTCCAAGTGATGCAGTGAGATAATTTCCACACTTTCTTTCGAATGAAGGTTCAAACGATTGTCAACCAAAATAATTTGTGAATTTCGCATGGTCTTGATTGTAAGGAAATTTAAATCCGCTACTGTAAAATTTAAAACTCCTGTTCAATCTTCAGGCTGCTAATATCAGATCGCTGATGAGTGATGACTGTAGAAATCCTTTCGAAGAATATAGATTAAAGATTAAATTCGCTGGTCGTCGGATTGAACGACGGAAGACTTTTGTAGATGTTCAGAATTGTCCTTCAATAATACCAAATTGTTATTCATGGAGTGTTTTAATAATTTGCGCAATGAGCTTTCCCTCGATATTGTAAATATTCTTGCATTCAAGGTACTGCGACAAATTTTCAAAATAACCACCCGACCCTGACAAGAAAAGTTTGTTATCTCCCTTATTCTGGGAGACACGTGACCAGCCCCAACCAGGGTCTTTTCGCAGCGCGCGGTGGGCGGAGATAACGGAGATAAGACCCTGGGTACGAGGTTGGTGATTTACCGCGCGGAAACCGTAATCGCAAAATGAATATAAGAGCCCAGCTAAAATTTTTAAAATGCAATACCATAACCAAAGGAAACCATTTAACACTTTGAAGCCTGACGACTAGTCTTTAAGGTTTATTCTGGCTAACGCCAGACGATTTTATTCAGCACAAGGAGAGGTCCAGGCCTCAAAGTGTTAAAACAAAATATATTTATTGACGTTTCGTTACTTAACCAGAACATCTTCAGAATGACTTAAAGATTACATTGAATATACTTATATATAACATTAATATAGTTTCATGTTACAAGAAAAAACGGTATAAAGGAGATTAAACAATTTAAAAATTTAAACTACAAACGATCAAAGAGATTAAACAATTTTAAATTTAAAATTATATAATAGACCAATGACCAACTGAATGCTTACCAGGTGACAAGTACAAAACAGAAATAAATAAAGATGACAAAAATAATAAACTTTATTATATAAAATAGAGTGTTTTATTGATTTTCCCACCATAATAAAAGTGATAATCTCACATGTGTGATTATTTATGATAATCGCACATGTGACGATTATCGCTAAATCAGCATTATAGTTTAATGCAATTTTTGCAAGGCAATAGGACAATTTTTTTATATAATAAACAGAACAATACATGGATGCTTGGAAATATGAAATTTATTTTTCGTGTTGAACAGGATATGTTACTCGTTCGCTTCGCTCACTCGTGAGATATCCTAATCAACACGAGAAATAAATTTCATATTTCCAAGCATCCATGTATTATTCTCTATATATATTAATGTTATATATAAGTATATTCAATGTAATCTTTAAAACTGCTTATATCACTTGTGGGATTTTAACGTATTTGAATAGAGCAAAAAAAGGTTAGTTAATAAGTTATTTTGCCGTTTTACTATAATAGTTTCCGAGATATTTCGCCAAAAATTTCCGTCGTTCATTTTTAAGCACGAGTGCCTGGGACTCAGGAACCTTATAAGCCGACCGTTTTCTTAGTTGGAACTCTCGTGCGTAATGGAAAACGGGCGTGAGCTCGACATTTCGATTTTTCAGTCAAATATGTTTTTTTGTGAAACGTAGTGTTTTGGATTGACTCGTTACTGAATCCCAGGCCCCCAAGGTGTTAAAATGAACGACGGAAATTTTTGAGAATTGGCATGTTCAGAAGCCAATATGTCAGGAACTATTTGACTAAATCAAAAACGGCAAAATAACTTATTAACTGATTTTTTCTGCTCTATTTAAATACGTTAAAACCCCACAAGTGATATAAGCACTTAAGTAATTCAATTAAAATTTAAAGAAACGTCAATAAATATATTTTGTTATAAATGGTTCCTAAGTCGTTATGGTATTGCATCTTAAAATTTTGAGCTGGGCTCTTATATTCATTTTGCGATTGGTCGTTGAATCTTTAAATAGTCGTAACCTAGCAACGTGCGTTTCAAATTTCACTCAACCGTGAGAATAATTATTCAACTGTCTGGACAGGAAGTCCCGCTTGATGACGGGAAAATCCTTCGATTTCGATAGGAAATCTTGCAATTTATCGGAAATCGAACTCGTAGTGAAAAGAATAGCTATCTGTTTTCCTTTGTTTGGGAAAAACTAAGTCTCTCTCAGGAGGTCCCGATGTGAAGCGGCTGTATTTGTACTGTATTTGCAGGTTGTACACAAGTGTTTCGCATTACAGTAATACCGTGGGCGCGTAGAAATTCAGCAATTTTAAATAATTGTGCATGCGCGTGAGATAACCGGTTTGACCAGTTTAAAACTAGATTGACTCATCCACTTTCTTGAATGATCGGCTGATGAAAGAAAGTGGACTCCTTCTCCGCTTGCGGGGTAAAAGGGGCACTGTGCCAGCAGGGTGCGGTGCAAGTTGAAAAGCGTTGTTGCACGTATTAACACCCACCAGTTCTATACATGCTGCAACTCAACAAAAATCAGTTAATCGCTTAATTTCCGTTGATATATTTCCGGTTTTTGTCTCTCAACCAATCAGGATTTCGTCCAGATTCTAGATGAAGAACATAGTTGTGTCAGGCTCTTCTTTTTCATTAGGTATTAAATAAATACCGAATGATTTTCCGTGCTTAGGCGAGTGTCAGTTCAGCTTTTTAAAGTCGAGCAAACTTCAAAGTGTTTTGATCAGAGTATCCGGAAAATCATTTGGTATTTTTTTAATAAAATAACTGACTTTAAAAACTGGTAAATTCGTCAACTACCAATCACATTTCTTCTACTAACACTTTGGTGACTCAACAACCAATCACATTTTCATTTTTAACACGTTGATGATGCACTGAGCAGGCGAAATGGAGAAGCTGGCAACTCGTCTGACGGATTACGGTCTGAGATGAATATCAGTGTTTGAACCATAAAATGCAACTCAACCAATTGGTGAAGAACGCGCAAAAATAAACACCTGCATGATTCAATACCGAACTATACCTGGTAAATATACTTTATCGTTTGCAATAATCATACTTAATGTGTACAATTAATAAACATTGGCACATCTAGAAATATACTGTATAGTCTTGTATACATTCAGAAAATGTCAGCCATTACAAGGAACAAAAATGCAGTCAACGCTGCCGTTAAAACAACAAAATTTCAAGAAAAGTAATAAGTAACAAACTTAATAATATACATGAAAAAATTTCTCAATTTTGATTGGCTAAGAGCAGTGCAGTTTTTAGGAAATACAGTGCAGAAAGGAAATACAATGCAAATTTTTGAAGCGAATAAGCCAATCAAAATCAATAAAAACTGAAAAGAGCCAATCACGTGCTACAATAGATTCTGACGGATGGCATTTTCCAACCTCGTGCCCAGGCTCGTTCCGCACATAATAAACAAATATGGTGGCCAAGATTTGAAACGAAGAAGAATTCGTTCAAATTTAAAGCTAATTTTTCCTTATTGTTGTCAAGTAAAGTACCTGCAAGAAAACTAGAACATTCTTAGCGCTCTTAGTAAACTTTCTCGAGTAGTGGTAGAAGAAACAAAGCTTTTTTAAACAACGAAATATGCGAGGAGTGGACACGAGCGAAAGAGAATTGTAATGTAAGTACAGTGACTTGGACATTTTTTCATGTATATTATTAATAAGTAATATCATGGTTTTTCGTGCAATTTGGAAAAACATGCACTCGTGAGTTTTACAAAGACCTCAAATAGCACTCGTCCTTCGTACTCGATCGTACCATTTTGATAGTCTTTGAAAATCTCACTCGTGCATGTTTTTTCCAAATTGCACTCAAAACCATGCTATTACATATACAAATATGTTTTCCAACAAACATTTTTCAACTTTAAGCTAAATTAAGTAGTTCTACAAATAGAACAGTTCTCCACGTGAAACGCTTGAACAAGAAATTGCTTACTTTCTAATCTAAGCAAATGGTGGCCACAGCCCTTCTCTTTGGAGCTGGTTCTAATTCCTCTGTGATTAAATCCTCGTTGTTGGTAATGGCGTTTACCATAGCTCGTAATTTTCGCAAATCTTTTAATTGGTGGTGGATTGCAATCACGTTCTTATCATACCAGGTTCTTGTTTTTTTAATCAGTGCATATGCCTTTTGACCAGTTCCACCAGTAGTAACTGTAGCACTGTATGTAGTACGGGATGACTCTCTGCTGTACCAGCCGCTATTGGCAAAATGTTTGTTGACCCAGTTTCTGGCATGCTTAATACCACTGAATGCTTGGTAGGTGGTACTTTGATTTGGCCCCCTTAAGAAGGCTTGAACTTGAGGATGACCTGCAATAACAGCATTATCTTGATTCCAAGAAAATGGCGGTATTCCCAACTTTTCCACTTTCTCTAACTGCTTAATTCTCGCTTGTAGAAGCTTCAGCCAGAATGGACTAGCACCTAAATCTTCAGAAGATAGTGTTTCGATCAGTTTTTGAAGGAGTGAGTTGTTGGGTGATTGATTGGAATAAGCAAGTACAGCATTAGTAAACGTGTTTAAAAGCTGCGTGTCGTTGAAAAGAAACAGCAGTGCGGCTGTTTTGCCAACCCAAGCAATGGCATCTTTGGCGGAGTCGAGTGTCTTGGCTTCCACTACATCAACCAAGGAAATAAGAAGATACTTGAAGCACTCGTTCTCACCAAGCGCGGTGTTTCTGGTTTCATTCATACTCTCCAGAAGCTTTTTCAGAAACACCGCCCATCTACCATACTCGGAAACCGGACTCAGCTTGAACATTTTCAAAATCGCGTCAGAGATGGACTGCCAACCAACAGCAACAACTAGACGAACAAGTGATGGAATAATTCCATCGTCCCCAAGACAATAGTGGCTCTTGACGCTTGATTGAAAAATAAACGAAAGGTCGTTTAGTTCTCAAAATAACTGAATACTCATGCAGATATAATGCTTTTACACCCGTTTTCAAAATTACGCGACCCCAGAAGTTGACATGAATGTGGCGTGATGTGAGTTTTATAGCAATTTGTTGTCAAAAAATGGCGGACATCAATACGAACGAGTCAGAACACAATGAAATGAGGACATTAATGCTGGCCGAATGGCGAATTATTTAACCAAATAACAATGCAATTCATGGGAATGTTGAATACGATGAGAAAGTAAGTTATATTGAAGTATTTTGAATTGCCATAAAACTCACATATCGGCTGCAATATTTCCGGCCTGGTCGCGTAATGTTGAAACCGGGTGTAAGGCCTGGCCAAACGCAAATAATAAAATACATACCTTGACCATGAATGTTGAGAGACCTCTTTTGCCAGGACATCCGTGAGAAATAGGTTAACCAGTCGAACCGAAGCTTCGGCACGTAATTCTTCCAAAATGGTCAACATTGAACAAACTACATTCGCATTTAGTGAAATGGGTTTCGAAATTGCAAAATTTAGAACAATATTTAAGTGGGACATCGCCTTTTGGTACGAGGGATGAGTGACAGGAAGATCCTTCACTTGCGAAAATTCGTTAGCCAGCCAGTTCACTGCAGATTGGTAGCCATTTTCACACATTAAATGAACAGAGTTAGCTTTCGGCCAGGCGAAAATGGCGTAATTGCGATACCAATAGGTTTGTGTGGCTCCTTCATTACCAGTCGGACCAGTGTTTTCTTCGTCATAAGCTTCACCCCAAAAAGCATCTTTGTATTCCTCACTGGTCATGCCTGATGGGCACCGGTAATTGACGACTTCATCTTCAAGGTCAACTTCCATACTTCTCGTCATATCTTGCCTTGCGCCATTCAGCTTAAACCATTCACCTTCGACACTTATCTCCTCCGTCTCATCGCCGTTTGGTTCAAAACCACCATCATCGCCCCACCGACCTCGATAGAAATCGCCATGTTGATCAAGTTGACGCGTAACCATTGCAATGTGGAAGTCAAATTTCTCTTCATCTGGCAACAGTTCGTTAGCTGCTTGAAGTGCGCTGGCCACAGCTGCATCGTGCCCCTTCAAGGCTTTTGTTCCATTTCCAGACAACGCAGCACTTGAATACTTATGGGCCAGGACCCAGGAAAACTTTTTTCTTTCTTCCGTGCAAACTCTTGGAAGAATTTCGGCGATGTTTTGCAGGACCACGTCACTAGCTGCTGGAGTTGGTGGTGCACTCGTTGCATTCCAGCAAAGGGAATAGACAAGCGCAAGCCTGTAGCCATTCGTAATCTCGGTTACCTCGTGCTCGCAGTCACTGTAGTGAGCCGCGTATTTACAGCAGTATGACGATTCCTTGCAGTCGAACTGCACTTCTTTTACGCTTCCTCGATGTTTCACGATCAACTTTCCTCCTTCAAAGATTGATGGAAGTTGTATCACCATGGTCGCGAACATTCTATTCTCTTTCTCGGTATCCCGATGCGGCAAAAAGTGGCCTCCTTTTTCATAAAAAAGTACCTTGTAAAGAGATGCCTGGACAGCTTTGTCGTTGCAACCCAGTTGCTCTTTTACTACTGCCACTACATTCTTCACTTCTTGGTTAAACACGTCATTTTTTAACAAGACCTTATTTGGTTCTAGCTGCCAGCTTTTCCGGACGGTTTCGTCAACAAGTGTTTTCTCTCCCAACCCAAAAGGAGCTTTCTTTGCCACAGCAATTATTTTCTTGGCTTGTTCTTCCTGGATAGGAAGGGCGATATCTCCAACGTTTTCGATGAACAATCCAGGAAAGGGTAATTTTGGCAGGCACCCACTGCAGGCAAAATCTCCTGCACCGTCCTTTAATGCATGTAATTCTTCATACAACTCCTACATAAAAGAAAGAAGGCAATCAACATCGAATTGTCTTTGATCAATCGTACTTGCAGGCTATATACAAGTGTTTGAATGCATCGATTAGGTCAAATTTCATGGGAATTTTGGGTGGGAACGTATGTACTACTCCAGCTTGGAAACCTTTACACATATTGCAATTTGCTCACCCCCATGCTATTTTTTAAATAAGCGCCCCTGTCCAATGCAGATTACCGCCCCCTCCGATTTAGCGCCCCCCCCCCCCCATAAGTACGGGGGGAAATAAGCGCCCCGGGCGCTAATTCTGCCATTTACGTAATTTTATTTGCCATGTCTAAAACAACAAGTTAAGCAATACGAAAGTAGAAATGTGGTTTGGTGTACACAAATGTTGTGCTATATAAATGCACATATGTGACATGATGTAGAAAACAATGTGTAGCTGTGGTTTAGCTGTTAACATTTGGGACATACCCTTTATGAACACAATATTATTGAATAGAAATGGTGTTTATATGTACAGTAGCTGTATAAGTAAATCTATCAAACCTGAGATGGTTTCAAGTGATAAGAAAATTTATGAATTACAAATTATATAGCGACTCATTTTCTGGTGATGTACTTGTGACAGGTAATAATCAGATACTTTCATTTTTTTTTGTTAGAAAATTACAAATAGCTGTTTGCTTACTGTTGGTGTTTAATAGCTATACTGTTGCAATATTTAGACGTTTCCCATAAGTATTCAAAAGTTTTTGACTCGTGCGAAATGCCTTGTTTATCGAGAACTTGTATTCCATCAATAGTATAGAAAACTTGGTAAAATATTTTAAATTTACTTTGTGTTCCTCTAAGAACATAATTTCGCCTTTTAAAATGAAAGGAGTCAGAATGTAATCTGATACATTTTACAGGAGTGCAGGTTGAGTACTTCCTGTTCTTGTGTGTTGTAAATATCAACTGAAGTCATGTTAGCATTATCAAAGTACCAAACAAAGTGAACTATAATTAGATATTTATTTTAGAAGTATTGAGAAGAACATTTTACATTAAGCACATTTAGAGTTACTCCTAAAACACTCGTGTTTTATGATTAAACACATTAAGTACTGGTACTGCAGTAGAAGTATTTCTTGTTTTCAGTTTTCTTACTAATAAAATTATAATTATGTTCTCTTTGTCTTTCGTGCATATTGTGCTACTTGCAGTCAAGGGATTTTGAAGTTATCAGCATGCAGTAGACACATGTATGCACTGCGTACCTATTTTTATTTATTGGACTTTTTACGGGTGATGACGTCAAAATTTCACGATTATCAGTAATTTTCCCGCCAAATTAGCAACCAGCTCACGCGCGGTAATAAAACTCCAGGGAGCCACCTTAAGGTGAAAACCAGTTAAGTTTTCTATCATAAACTGAGGTTACCACAACACTTGTAGATATCCCTTAAAACAATATAGAACGAAAACTACAATATGGGGTCACCACATAGAATGAGTATCTCAATCCTTCAGATTTAGGCCGGCGAACGGCGAATTTTGCCGGTGGTTGAGCGGATTTTGTAGCAAATTCGCCGTGTCTCCATCGTATTTCGCCGTCGCTGGATAAATAAATAATCCATGAATGATTTTAAAGTCCACAACGCGTGTTTTGTAACCCGTTTTGTGTGAAAATGTTCGAAGTAAACTTGCTCTCCGCCATATTGAATTCTACCGCGCTGTGGAGTCTGGGATCTACCATTACTTTACCTATATTATATCATATCCGACTCAGTTGTATGGCATTTTTTACCTCTGAAATGGCTGGAAATGGCATTTGAGAGCTTCAAAATTCTAAAATTTTCCGGGGGTCATGCCCCAGGAACCCCTTTCACAAAAACCTGAAACGCTGAGTATCGTCCCGAAATTATACTTGTAGAAAAATAGGGTCACCACTTAGTGTGGGTATCTCCCCGAGATTAAATATTAGTAAATATATAATATGGGGTCACCACTTATAACGTGGGTATCTTCCCTAAGGCCCTGTTTACATGAGGCGGATTGAGTGTTCAAGTCATATCTCGCATGTTGTTTCCCCTTGTTGTGTTTACATGAAGAAGATTGAAAGTTTTCGATCTGATCGAAACGGATGGCTGAAGTCAATCCACGCAGTGGAGTGGATGACTTGAGATTCAAGCTTGAATCGGCTTGAATGTTTCCAATCTGATTCATCTAAACACGGTTTGACTTGAAATGACTTGATACGCACGAGTGAAGTTGGTGCGTGTCGTGCTAAATGGCAGTCATTTAGGGAAGCACAAAAAATAGTGTTCCAAAACCGAAAACAGTGTTCCAAGCAAATTGGATTCTCCATGTAAACATGTGCCTGGATTGACTTCACTCGCGTTTTTCGATCCGATTGGACTGTCAATCTGTTTATGTAAACGGCCTAACTTGTATTAGCGAAATAGAAGCTAAAGAAATTGACTTTCCCAAAAGAAAAAATTTATATCTCTGAAAGATATCTCAAACAAGAAAGAACGAAATTAAAGAAAGAATCCGAAGAGAATGATCTCCAAAGAGTAAAATAGATTTCTTTACCAGAATATGTAAGCGCAGGACAAAATTTTCCCCATATGAACACATCGTCTGGCCTACAGGATGAAATCATTATAACTTCAAAAATAATTTCTTTTCGATGAAATCTAAGGATAGTCGAATTTCGTGGTCTGTTAAGAAGCTATGTTCCGCCAAAGCGGAATTTGCAATTCTTTTTGCCGAAAAGAAAAGACAAACTTGATAAACAACAAATGAAAGGAGCAATATACTCTATTCCGTGTAAAGATTGTGAAAAAACTTATATACAAAATCCGTTTTGACAGAACATAGCTTCAAAGCAGACCACGAAATTATATGGGACAATGCGCTTTTATTACCAGCAACCCACGGTATTTTCAATACTATTATTTAATCGATTGATAACAATCTAAAATCTTCCAATAAGTCTCGTTTCAAATCACTCTTAAAAGAATCTCTATTGGAATTCTATGAATAACTAATTATAGGCTAGGCTATTATATATATCTTTTTCTCAAGTGTGTGTTTAAGTCATCCGATTTGTATACTTGGACTATTTGCCATATTTTCTCTGCACATGTAAGTTAACTTGTAAAATAAAAGTAGCGTACTGCGTAGGCAGTGTTGAAACAACAATCGAAATATAGTAACTTAGGTTAGATATACTGCCGAAACAGAGAACGTAGGAATCTAACGTTTCGAGCGAAGGCCCTTCGTCAGAGAGAAAGTTAACTTGTAGTTGATTTGTAAATTTTACTATGAGTGCTACCTAGCTCGATTAGCCTAATTCCTCGGTTATTTCTAGGCAGCCATTACTCAATCTTTAAAATTTTATTTTCTACTTACTGATAAAAATGTAAGATTGTATATAAATAAATTTGTTTGTTGTGTTGTTGTATCACGGGGAGTTATACCCACAATGAGTGGTGACCCTATGTTTCTATAATTATAACTTCAGAGAAACACCCTATATGCATGGTGACCCCATATAGTTTTCTTTCTATATTATTCTAAGAGATATCCACAAGTGACAACATCAGTTTATGATAGAAAACTTGACTGGTTTTTTACTTTAAACCAAAGTAGCACTATACACCATGTCTTATCCATTACCTGGTTGCTCATAATTTATTAGACCAAGGTTATTAAACTTATTTCTTCAACCCTCTCCCGGACTGAATGTGATGAGAACATAGCATATTCTGGACTAATAAGGAAAT
Organism: Paragorgia papillata; assembly: GCA_035771165.1. Lineage (NCBI taxonomy): Eukaryota > Metazoa > Cnidaria > Anthozoa > Scleralcyonacea > Coralliidae > Paragorgia > Paragorgia papillata. Next base: position 6,265,661 of record JAWNZC010000351.1, read on the forward strand.
ATAAAAACATTATACCGCACACGTAAATGCAGGGGCGGATTTAGCGTTAGTCAAATAAGTCATACGACTAAGGTGAAAAAATCCGCGAGAAAAAATAATTATCGTATCGTTCTTCCCTAAGTCTCAAGATCGCCGAGATAATCGATTAGGTGAGACTGCCGACCGGCATATTAACCCGCGTCGCGCGGTTTACTTTGTTCTTTCTCGACGGATTTGAGGCTATTGTATCAGCCGCTGTGATTGGTTGAATTTATAAATTAGCCTTTATAGCGATCTGTGATTGGTTTGCCGGATGTTCGCCGGATTTCTTTGTCTTTCTCGACGGATTTAGACCCCTTTTATCACCCTTTCTGATTGGCTTAATTTTTCAATAGCTCTTTATGAAGAGCACGGATTGGTTTAGCGGCGTTTTACTTTGTAGTTCTCGACTGATTTGTGGACTGATCAGTGGCGATTCTGACTAACTTGCGCTAGTCTGGTCCGTATATTTACTACAAGGCACAAGCGGATTCTTTCGTTTCGAACATGGCTTTGCCTAATACAAACGTAATAGATCTTGAATCTTGATGTATTCGCTTTGACGGGTAACCACGAGATTGTGTTGCGAGAGATTTATAAAACGGGAAGTTTAATACCGTCGACTCGAGGGTCAACAAGCGATTAGGATGCTTTGCGCAAAGCCGAGCATTTTACCAAGATTGGCAAGACGCTTCAAAGGAATTTTGGCACTGAGATATACGTGGTAATATATACGCCAACCGAGACGCCAACAATGACAAGAAGAAACCTCGTGCTGCTCTCAAGTAAGCTTAATTTTCTAGTTATTTATAAATATTAAGTACGACAATAACAACCTTCGCCACGATTGAGACCACATGGCATGTCTTCAAATGAAAGGTGACCTTTATTATTGTTAGAATCTTATTTATTAATATATTTCTGGCTGTCCTTTCTTTCCTAGTCTTAATATCTACGTGTTTGTAGCGCAAGTAGCTCAAATTCATTCAGGGTTTTCCCCTCTAATTCTTGTATTTGTTAATGGTTTGAAAACTTAATTGAAACATGCCATCACCCTATTTATATTAATGTGCTTTTGAGACTAGCATTGTAGCAAAGAGTAGCAAAGAATTGAAATACGTACAAGCTAAAGGATTTTGTCAAGATTGGATAATGTAGACTACTTCATAAATTCATAAAATAGATAGTGAGGTCTGGCAATCATAATCATGTTATTTTATGTGAGAGGCCATAGTTAGGGCCTGTTTGGTTTTCAAGGTAGGGTTACCCCTACCCTGGGTCAAAGTTATCACCCTGCTGCTTGGGTCAACTCCATTAGATGTGTGGTTACCAAGCACTAATGACAAGAAGCCTGGTACAAGTAAAAAGTTGTCTGGGGTAGGCGAGTTTAATAACCCTACCATGCAGCTACTAGGGTAACCCTAGTGTGGTGATAGGGCTATTCTAGCACCCGGGTTACCCTAGTGTCCTTGTAAATACAACAAACAAACAAAACAGGAAAAGTATGAGAGCTACATGTAGGGTAACCAGCGTGCTAGAGTAACCCAGTCGTTGCTAGGGTAACCCTACCTCCTTGTAAACAAGCCCTTAGTATAGAGACTGAGTCAGGCCTACAACGTTTTTGAATTTGACATAGTATTTAAATGTTTTAGGTCTGAGGCATCTGGGAATTGCCTATATAGCTCTGTTTTGAGCTCCTGTATAGAGTGAAATGGTCCAACCTGCAGTATCGTTATCAGTTACATATAAAATATTTGAAGTCATGAATCAGACTTATTAAATGTTTGAAGTAGATGTGTTGTATCTGTTGTTTATTTCTTGGTTAAAATAATTAAATCTGCTATTTCAATTACTGTAACATATAAATTGTAAAATTATTTCTCAAATGAAATATAAAAATGAAACAATTTCCATTTAGACAAAATAATTTTTGGACATGATGGTACTTAGAAAATGCAAATTTTCCTCACTGTAGTACCCTCAGAATGCAGAAAAAGCATTTCAGACCCAAAATTTAAAAATTTTCTGGGGAGCATGACACCCCCCCCCCCCTGCCCACTCCCCCTAGAACCCAAATAGTTTGGACTAAGGTGACAAAAATCCTAGATCCACCCCTGAAATGTGTAAGGTATACCAAGATATTATATTTAAACTCGATATTAAAGCATATTGAAGAAAATTGCGATGGTGGCATTACGAGAGTCAATTATTCGGCAGGAAATAGAATCGAACCCACGGTCCTAGAAATCTAGTTCAGCTATACATTTACACCGACACAACCTCGTACCCAGGACCTTCTCAAAATGGCGAGGCGGAAGAGAAGACCCTGGCAAAGGCTGGTCACGTGACCCCAAGAATTTTGGAATATTTTGATGAGCAACTCACACTGTACTGGGGGGATCGGCACAGTCACTGATAAAACAGAGTTACTTGGCTTGCATATGTAAAACTATTCAGCGAACTATTTAAGCAACCAAGAATAAATAAAAGTCCAAAACGGCACAAATAACAAGACATTCTCTTAACAAATTTATCAAATCAGTTAATGACCATCTTTAGTGAGTAGCGTCATATTTGCTTTATACTGAATGCAAGCAAAAAGTGTTTATTTGTTTCTAGACTTTCTGAATCAAATTTAAAAAGTTTAGAATTATACAAAGTCAAAGTCTTCATACGTTTGTATACGTTTGAATATTCATATTAAAGTACAACCTCAACAAGGACAGCAGATTGAATAGCCGTTTGAATATATCGACAAATACGACAATTAAATTTCTACAAAATATGAACCCAAAAATATACTGGACGGTAAATAAATTTCAACTACAGTATTAAAATAAGTCGCGGCTTAAATAAGTCGCGAACGGCTCGTATAAACGGTCCATCCGTCAATAAGCCGCGACTAAAATAAGGCCGGCGTGAACTGAATCTCAGACCGGACTCATGAAAACGATCTACAGTAAAAACACTATAGCCTACAACTGACCTAATAGTCAGTCCGACTTGAGCTCGGGCCGGCCTCATGTAAACACCCCCGTATCCCTTGGCGCTTGGCTAAAAACATTCTCGTTCCCAGAGCCTCCCTAGCTGGCGCACTAAAGTATGCATGGAGAGGATACTCCAATCCCCTCAGGATTTATACCACTGCAGAGTTCGGTTTAACAGTCAGGTGACTGAGCTATTGAGATACATGGTTGGCACAATCATTTTGTTAAATCACTTGTTAAATAATAATGCAATCCAGTTAGAAGGTAAAGGAAATCGCTTGAGATAACAAACATCTCAAGTATGACATTCAATTTGAAAGTTTAATAGTGAATGAAAAGATATGCATGTCCCTGCAGTAAAAGGTAGAATAAATGTTTGCACATTCATGACACAGATTTTGCATGACATTGACAACTGCAGCATACAATTTAATTACTCCATTAATATATAGACTTGACAGTTCTGACACACTCTGTATATAGCCTGTAACTGACGTTTCATTTGACTTTTTGTCATTTACATCGACAAAATGCTATAATGCTATTTAATAGCATATTTCACTGGTGGACTACCATAGGTTTTTGACAATATTGTTGCTAATAAAGCTAATTTTGTTTTCTTAGAAGAATGTTATATATCCATTTCTGTTCAGCAATGCACATGATCCTTGTCAGTTTACGAAGCTCAATCAGGCTGCTGAACACATGCATGTTGCCCATATAGTAATTACATGTAAATTGCCTTGTCGGAATATTAAATCATCCATGCAACGTCCATTAAAAAGCTTGAAAAAACTTTTATCATCACTCCAACAACATCTAGTAGATCACAATTAAGAATTGGTTATGATTCATACTTAAAATACTTACTAAATTTGTAAAAACTTCCTCTTGTTGAATATCCCACTCCTTGAATATCTCACTTCATGTTGTTGTATTAAATAATGACTTATGAAATACTTGGTGTACAGTAGTTATTTTGGCTTTGGTGGTTTGTTGTGAGTCAATTGTTTTATTCTATGTTTTGATTGGTTCTGAAGGCATTCTTTTGTTAACATAACTTAACTTAACTTACATTACACGCACGATAGCATAGTATCTACTCGCGCATGCACAGTAGATACAAAAATTCTGTGGGGCAAATGAGGAATTTATAAACTTAACCTTGACACATAAAAGCAAGTCTCAGCAGGGTGTGACATTTATATAGATATACTGTAAATATTTACTGATAAGCCCCCCCCCCCCCCCCCCCCCCCCGAAAACAATAGGACTATTTTTGCAGATACTGGTTGTAAACCATATCCACTATGTCATGAGCTGGGATGTACTGGATGGGTTGACTGTGTTTTGACAATCACGTGATCAAGGTATCAATAAACCATAAAGTAACGCACTTCACAGCCTTATTTGTGTACAAACGTTATACGAATGCTCACGAAGGTAAGCCGAATTGCGCTTCAATGAATGTGATATATAGTGCACCATCAAACATACAGTAATCAAAACAAGCACTTGGAGTGGAGAGTTGAGCGCAACCTCGTCCCCAGGGCCATCTGTGGGGGCTGGGCCAAGATGGCGGCCAAGAACAAATGGCCCTGGCACAGGCTGAGCTATCACCACATCTGATTGGTCGAGATAACATTGGATGTTTTAGGTATTCTGATTGGTAGAAACGAGGCGGGCGGCAGGCTAACTCGCGGGCATTTGTTTTTAGGGCTCAAATTATATTAAATATAGTAGTGATACCAGAATTGCTGGCTGTTAAAAACGACTTGTATCACCACAATGCAGAATTTACGTGTTTGGCCATTGAGAAGCAGGCATTTTTCAAACAAGAATTCTCACCTAAACGAAGCCTAAATGTTTTTCAAAACGCTGAATTGAATCCACCGAAAACTCACGAAAACAAGGCGGCCCGGCCAGACAACGGCAATCCAGTTTCTTGCGAATTTGGTACAACGGTGAAGCAAATGATAAATACTAAGCATTTACAGATATTTATTAAAAGTCTATTTATTTTAATAATTCGACAATGTATTTGGAAATGAATGTTTTGATTGTTTTCAGTTTGGGTCAGTCAAGCTGAACTAAATATTCAGAAAAAATTGAGCCTGACAGGCGCGATAAACTTAGTGAAGCCTGGATCCGAGTAAAAAATGCGTCAAAATATAGCGCATTTTTTGCAGCCTGTGCCAGGGCCATTTGTTCCCGCCATTTTGTTTTTGGCCGCCATCTTGGCCCAGCCCCCATAAATGGCTCTGGGGACGAGGTTGAGTTGAGCGTTCTTTAACACATTTTGAAGACAAGAGGGGTTGTTTTGGCAATTTTAAAGAACTTTTCAACGTCGATGAGATTTTTTTCCAAGATATTAAAAGAAAACTTATACATGAATATAGATTTTAAATATTTACGTTGATGGTATGTTGAATGAAGATTTAACACATGAAGGTGTCTTAAATAATGAAAATTATTTACTCTTCTTCGCAGTTAGATAATTTAGATTAGAAATATTGTTAAGAGAGCTCATAATTCAGCTCAACTATCAATATTGTGTCGTGAGTAAATACAGTATCATTGACATTGTTTTTCTTGTTTCTAGATGTATGTGTACAAACTATATATTTGCGAGTTCACTCAGTTCTCACAGAGTCAGCGTGTTTGTCAGTCTCTACATGTATTTGTCAGTGTGTAGTTCACTAGTCTGTGCAGATACAAATCTAACTCAAAACTAAGCTTTTGTGTTCAGCTGTGTTCAAACTGTATTGTATGAAAATGAACAGTATATAAACAATTGACTAATAAAAAGTTGCTTTCCATAATTATAAAATCAATAAGGTGCAATAATTTACAAATAACTTTAATGACTAACAACTAGCTTAAATGTAAAAATGGGAGTGAGAAGTGAGAATTGAGTTGCCTTTTGTTCAATTTTGCAGCCTGACCAGCTCAAATTTGGCAATGTTTCACATGTAATTTAACACAAACACCAAGTTATATCCCTGTCCCTTGAAACAACAAAGTAACAATCAAACTATGCAAGGAACTGCCTCCTCTCCCAGGATAACTCGAGTAGTAGCATTTGTGCATGGAGGTTGGGATAACTCTAGCCTTAGGGTTACCTATAAACCTTATTGCTCAAACTGAGTTACCCCTATGTTTCAGAGGCTCAAGAAATTATTCCATTACATGAGTAATTTTAACCTGGGCTGGCAATAGCCAGGGGATTCAGAATGTTCCATATGATTTCTCCAGCAAAAGTTGATGAATTTTAGCTGGATGTATTTCTTGTATCGCCCAATTTTGTGTCGGTTCCTAAAAATTTTGATTATGGCTATGCTAGTGGGCAAAGGCACATTAAGGAATATTTTATGTCAGTTAATGCTGATATTCTTATTCAGCAATCAGGGCATGGTGTGTGGCCCTTACTGGGTTAAACAAGCATATTTGGAATTTTCATTTTAGTTGAGTAGAAAATTTTAGCCATGGGGCCTTGGTCGTTTTAAACAGACATGGTGCAGTTTTCTCCTCAGTTTGTAAATCCATGCTGAAATTTCATTCTATCCTATTTACTCAATATGCTCCCTAAAGCACTCAGCTCAAATTATTCAGCTTCTTGCATCCTTGACATCTTCAGTACACTGGTGTGCTTGTGTGTGCAATTTACATTGTTCAGTCATCTGTAAACAAAATACCAGTTCCGCATGTACACAGCGCGTACCTATTTTTTTATGCCCGAGCCCGGGCGTAGGGCTGAAGGCCCGGAGCCCGGTGAGGGTGCTAATCTCGACATGCGTGTAGTCCACTTTACACGCGTGTAGAAAAAGCGAGGGAGACGAAATCTGGGAAATAGTTTATATATATATATATATATATATATATATGTTTGGTACGGTGTCACGCGGTAAGAATAGTTGGACACTGGTGACTAGCGACGAAGAAAACTATAAACTCTCAAACAAATAGTATTTTGCTTTCGTTTATTTAAACGAAACGAAATGGAGCACGAAGAAAAGAAGGATACAAACAACCCGTTTAATATATCTTGAAGAGAAACCAGAGAACTTGAAGAAACCAAACACCGTATGGTAAACAAAAACTCGATCTGCAGTGCTTGTAGTCACTCCGTGCCTCCGTGGTCAAATCATTTTAAAGTTAACGGTAGGATTCTTGTTGTTTTCAAGTTTTCGCTTAACCTAAACAATATACAGCTTCACGTTTTCGTGCTTTCCCTTTGCTCGTCCAAACCATAAATCAGCTTAACTAAAGCTAACTTAAAACACTACCTTTATAAGCTTATGTAGACGTGATGTTTTTCATTGGCATTGCATGCACGGATGCACCTTTTATTTATTAAATATTCATGGGCTTTGGCGATATTTTTGGCTGTATTTCCAAATTTTCGACTGAAACATTGTCTGTTTAATACTTCTTTCTAGAATCCGATTCTACCGAATTGTTTTTATCTCGGACTCTATTATAAATGTAATTTTTGAGCTGTTGACTTTTAATTCTGCCTTTGCAAAACATGTATGCATAGGGAAGCCATTTAAAGCTTGTTAAAAATAATCCCTTTTGAAACCTCCTAAAAACATATTTTGTACAACCAGAATTTAATAATGAAATGTAAGTTTTGCTTTGATATGTTAAATCAGTTTAGTCATCTTATCCATAAATTATAGAATTATCTTGAGGATTATCATTTGTTTTTATATCTGTTTGTTTTTATATATTGGCTGTATATCAGGTGTGCTTATTTTAATCAGGGTGGGTGTGTGGGTGGGGGTGTTTCAAAAAAGCATTTAATAAAAGCGGGTGAGGGGTTGTTGCATTCATGTATTTCTAGTATAATAATAAAACAGAACGATATATTACATGGTGGATGTTTAGAAATTATATGAAATTATTTCTCGTGTTGAACAGAATCTCTCAAGTGAGCAAATTTACTCTCTATGCAATACATCATACACAAGGAATGTTTCATCAGAATATCCAAAAATCGAGACATTTGTTTTGATATAGTGATATAGCATTTACAAACAAATTAGTTAGTTATATTTTTAATACGAGAAAATCGAGGTGAAAGTTCGCTTAATTTATGTAATTCCTTCCCCTGATATCCAACGTCATCCAAACCACCGACACGATACATAAATTAATATTAACGACTCTGAGATAGTTCTTTAAACCCCACGGTTGTGGTGAACAACAGTCAAACAGTTGTCCTTTGTCACAGCGCCATGAATGCCAGCCAGGCAGCAACCAAAACTATGATATATATTTTATATTAATAAGGTTGCTGAACCGTGGCTGGGTCTTTTAAGAATTAAACACAGTGTCAGTGGGAAAATACATAAAATTTTGATATAACTCGTAATTTACTTACCTCCATAGCAACGTAACGAATGAAACTATAAAAGTTGGGAACACCAGATCAAATGATCAATAGATCATCACTGTCAGAATAATAAAACAAATATGGACGTTTGAATATTAACGATCCTAGATCTATTTCACAAATTACAATGACGCAAATATGCAAGCTACGACATTTCTCAAACATTTTAACTACGATTATATGTTGAAATACTTACGTTATGATAAAAAAACACTCGGATACAAAACAGACCATGCGAAGAGAGAACGAACCGAGCACATGGAAAGAAACGAGCCTGAATGTTGCCTGAATGTCATTATCATGAAACGCGGGAAAACGCTAAAGAAGGGCTAGCCTGGTAACCACTAAAGACTTCTGCGCGTTTTTAGTGGCTATGAGTAAAACTGCATTATAAAATAACATGTATACTACGCGAGCCCTGATTGGTCAATTGCCGTGTTTGGATCAGAGTATCCAAACACGGAAAATTCCCGCCAAAACGATTTGTTGAAAATGTCGGACAGTACATCATATTCACTTGTGATTATTTTATAAAAGAAATACCAAATGGTTTTTTCCATGTTTGGAGACTCTTATCCAAACACTTGGGAAATTGCTCGACTTTCGAAAAGCTAAAAACACTCGCCTACGGCTCGTGTTTTGTTACGCTTTTCTCCAGTCTCGCAATTTCCCGCGTGTTTGGATCAGAGTATCCAAACACGGAAAACCATTTGGTATTTCTTTAATCGTCGTAAGTGGATTTAGCCCAATCTCGTTCCCAGAGCCAAATATGCCCGGCCGCGCGGGCAAATCAAATGGCTCTGGGACCTGGGACAAGCCGTTTGAAACCCCACGAATCGTGGGGTTTTGGGGCGTGCGCAGTTGATAATTCTGTCCTAGTCCTTCTCGGCTCCTGTTTATTTCGAGTCTTCGACTCAATATTTGCATTGAAAGTTGTGTTTGGTGTTTTCAAATATATTGAGACTTTTTGACTATGGCATGTACTTTAGCGTCTGAAGTTGAGCCTGGCCTACTGGATGACGCAGTAAATTATTCGCTGGAAAAGATCGGGAAAAAAGACTTATGTGCATCCTTTTGCTGAGACCTTTATAGTACTATGGAGATAGTCAATGACCGAGATGTGTTGGCAGTCCTGCCGACCGGTTTTGGTAAACGTAAATCGCTCATATTTCAACTTCTCCCATTTGTCTTCGACTTTCTCAGTGGTGAAGAATCGGTGTCTTCGGTGATTGTGATTTCTGCTTTAAATGGTTTGATCCGAGATCAAATTGAAAAAGTCACATGCTTGCGATAACGATCAAAACGCTGAACTTCCTGAACACAGAAATACCGATTAGGCTGACACGTTTTCAAAGTATAATGCTGATCAGTTATCGACGTTTCAACTTAATTGCAAACTGTATTACTTTTTATGCCGCTTTTGTATGACTGAATATAAAGACGAAGGTTCTCAATGGCAACCAGCACACTGCACGTCACGTTACACTGAACGTCATCATGCATCTTTCTTTCTGATTGTCCAGTCAACTTTTAATGCAAATGTATTATGTATCTATAAACTGCAAAATTTATGCAAGGTACAAGGAATCGAATAAACATTTTTTATATACATCTTTTATTTTTAAGATATTATACTGTGTCTGTAAGCTACAATATTTGAGGGTCACCTCAAATAGTTTTGAGGGTCACCTCAAATAGTATTGTCCCAGATCATGTGCTTTTGTTTCATCTATATAGCACTTTATCAGCGTTTATAATCACACTTAAAAATAATTATTAAAAAATAATTTTAAATTTTTCAACATAAAAACTGTGAACCAGCAGGTGGAACATGCCTATCACAGTTTATATGATCATGCCACAAAGACTTAAAGAGCACATCATTGCTGTTGAAGCCTGCTATTTAGGGCACTTTCCAATTGACGAGGTTAGACCGATCAGTCCGGCCAGAATGGACTTGCTTTTGATTAGGACCAAATTTTCCAGTCAGACCATCCCAGATCTCAAACGAATCGTGTTCCATTTAACCGGACTGACCGGTCTAACCGTGTGTATGGAAAGCCCCCATAGTTGAACAGTTTAACAAGGACTCCTCCATTAAAAAATTTTAATATATCAAAAAAATAACAATATTTTGATAATTATTATCTGAAAACAAGAATAATATATTTGTTTAATGTGTTAAAAATACTATTGAAGTTACTACATTAATACCATATTTTTGAAGTCAGAGTCAATTATTGATGCATTTAAATTTATATTTTCTGCAGCAACTTCTTGGCAAAGATAATATGAGGTGGAAAAAAGTTGATTTCTTTTTGGGACAGCAGATTGACTATGACAACCAAAATGTTTGCTGTCACTTTTAGTACCAATACACGTGCATACCACTGATCGTGCATACTGTTAGGGGTTTAAGCTGTACACTAATCTAGTATAGCAACACAAATAAAATACAAAACAATATGATTTTTTATTTTAAACTTTTTACTCATTGAAGTCATCAGAAAATGATGATAATTTAAATGAGTTAGAACATAAAAATTAACTCTCTCATTTACAACTTGCCCAGACTTCCTCAGTTGTCCCACAACAACATGCATAAGAGTTGAAATGCTAATCTTATTTAAATTATTTATTAACAATAAATTCTGCTATAGTACTCCTCAGTATCAGACGTGTGACCATTAACCACATTTGTTTGTAGGTACTGTCAAGAGCAAACCTAATGTTACTAATCCCTCTGATGCCATAATGATGTGCTCTAATTTGGCTAGCACAACAGTATATACAAACATTCCATAAAAATATCATAACTGCAGTGCCAGTTCTCATTATAAAGTTTTGATTATATATTACAAAACAATATCCAAAACTAATGTTGTGTTGAGTGATAGCGGTGACATAGGTCAGTGAGGAATTTAAGTTTCGAATACCCTGGTTACATAGGCAAGTGGAGAATTTGAGTTTCAAATTCTCCGGTGGCTAGCTGAGCAGGAAATCTAAAGTCTGGTAAGGCTATTCATCAAAAAATAGCATTATCACATGGTACAAATCTAACTCTCTGATTAGACAACTTAACCGTGAAGTATATTTGAGAAATAGAAAATGGCCACCTGTATTTACTGGTATATAGCCTAATATAAACATGAGTGAGTTGGGAGAGTTCAAAATGGCTCAAGTTTACATAAGTACTTTCAGATTCTCCCAAACTCACTCGAGTGTTTGCATCATGTTATATAAATGCAGGGCATTCTATTATGAAAATAATAGGGCTAAGAAATGTGCTGTGACATCACAACCATGTTTGCATAGCCTGATATAAACACAGTAACTAAGCAATCACATTGTGCATAAAATACAACCTATTTTAAAAAATAATATATTTAATTACACTAAACAATAATTATATTTGGCAGAATACTATAAAAAACAAAATAATAAGAAAACTGAATATACATGTACTGTGTCTGTACATGAACCATTATCAAATATTGGCATGATGATTGATGATTCAATGTTGCAAGAGCACAAACAAGTCTATTGGTTTAATAAAAGTAATGGATATTAGGATATAGTACTAGTCTTTGAAAACTGGTGTAACCATTGCCAACAACTGAACTGATGTAGACTCATTTTAATATAGCTGCTGCTGTATTTGTAGATTCTATTAGACTACAGTCTAAGAGTGTCAGACTCAAATTTTAATAAAACAAATGCAGTACGCTGTACTGGCCTGGCAAGTGGCAACATTTCTGGCAATATAAGAATGTTGTACTTATATTCCTTGAAGTCAAACTCAATGTCTATATGACAATATGCCATAAATATTTGTAGCACGAAACTGAAATCTGAAAAAGTGAATTCACGTCACGACCAAAGGCCTTTGTCACGACCCACAGCTACGACGAATCTGCCGTACGTTCTCCCGTAAACGCTTAAATCAGGGATCCAAACATGTTACTAAGCCAAATAAGTATATTTCTTGTCTCTTTGGAAAGAATCTTTCATTTTGTCAGTTTAATTCTCATAAAGATGTTTTCATTTTGCTCCGCTCCTCTTGAAAATTCAACATGGAAACATTAGAAACCGTTGGGAGAATGAGGATGAAATTATCTGCTCAGCGCAGTAGGCGTTGAAGCGTTAAACCAATCAGAGGCAAGTTTCAAACGGCTTGTCCCAGAGCCATTTGCTTTCCCGGGGGGGAAGCTGGCTCTGGGTACGAGATTGGATTTAGCCCTGATGACGCGTGAATGAGATTAGTGGTTACCTGGCCCATATTTATTTTGAAATTCGGCCAGGGTACCAGGCTAAAGAAGGGCCTGATACTCAGGCTAGGAAAACGCTAGCCTGGTAACCACTAAAGACTTCTGCTTTCCTATTGGTTGAAATTTCGCGCGTTTTTAGCGGCTATGAGTAAAACTGCAATCGTCATAAGTGGATTTAGCCCTGATGACGCGAAATTGAGATTAGTGGTTATCTGGCCCATATTCTTTGATTGGGCCAGAGTACCAGGCTAGGAAAACGCTAGCCTGGTACCTGGTCCAATCAAAGAATATGGGCCAGGTAACCACTAAAGACTTCTGCTTTCCTATTGGTTGAAATTTCGCGTGTTTTTAGTGGCTATGAGTAAACATGCAATCGCCATAAGTGGATTTAGCCCTGATGACGCGAGAATGAGATTAGTGGTTACCTGGCCCATATTTCTTTTGAAATTGGGCCAGGGTACCAGGCTAGGAAAACGCTTCCTATCATTCCCGGGAACTTTTGTCCGTGCGGGGTTTCCGAGTTCGATGGGGCAGGCGAAAGTGCGGGGGGGGGGGGGGGATTAGGGAGGGGGAAATAGAGGGGCGGTCGTCAGCCCTGGGAACGAGGTTGGATACAATCTCGTACCCAGAGCCTGCGATCCTTTTGGTCATTACCAAGGAACGGAGGCTCTGGGAAACTCCGATGAAAAAGACCCCAAAATTGGGTTTTTGTTCCCAGTCCTCTGGTTCCCAGTTCCTATTATTTGTTACTGTCATCGACGATCTTTAGCTTGTTCGAAGACCAAGGAAAATATTTGTTTACCGATAAAGAATGGCCCAGTATGTTTTACAAAGCTCTTGACAAAGCGCTACAATACAAATGGTCTTTCTTAGCTTTTCTCTAAATCGTCAACTGGGCGATTTAACGAGAGTGTTTTATATGTCCGCGTCGCCGTCGGCACTCGGCAGTGATCGGCTCAGCCGCTCAGGTAAGGAATTGTACTTTCTGCCAGGAATTTTGGCTAAACTACATCGACCTTGAGTTGTATTCTCTAATATAATTTTAAAGTTCTGAGACGGAACTGCGAAGAATTACGAGACGAGTCAGACGATGGACGTTTGTTTGGCGACGAAGCAGGGGAATAATAATAGTTCTAACTTGTATAAACTATATAATAGTTCTAACTTTTTGCTGTTTTTAATTATTTCATGTGTTCAATTGTATTTTGGGTCTATCGTGTATAATTATGTGTTACAAAACGTCGAGAAATCGATTAAACAAGTTAGCAACGTGCACATTATTTGAAATTTTACTGTTTTTAAACTAACCAATCAGATGACAAGTTTCATCGGAGTTTCCCAGAGCCTCCGTTCCTTGATAATGACCAAAAGGATCGCAGGCTCTGGGTACGAGATTGGGTTGGATACTGAAGAAAGGGATGACCCGTTGAATGAGACATGTTTGCAGTCAGTATTACCAGATTATCCTGTTATAATACAACAAAATAATAAAAAAGGTTCATTAGGAAACGAAGTATACAATATTGCACCTGGAGAAAATAGGCATCCAGCTGTATCACTAATGACTGATAAAAAATGTGAAGAGCTCGCATTTCCAGTGTTGTTTCCAAGAGGACGTTCGGTTTGATTATACCGAAGATAGAAAGATTAAATTACACCAGTAAATTAAAGTACTTTATTATATAAAATAGAGTGTTTTATTGATTTTTCCGCCACTAATAAAAGTGATAATCTCACATGTGCGATTATTTATGATAATCGCACATGTGACGATTATCGCTGAATCAGCGTTATGGTTTAATGCAATTTTTGCAAGGCAATAGGACAATTTTTTTATATAATAAACAGAACAATACATGGATGCTTGGAAATATGAAATTTATTTCTCGTGTTGACCAGGATATGTCACTCGTTCGCTTCGCTCACTCGTGAGATATCCTGGTCAACACTCGAAATAAATTTCATATTTCCGCACATCCATGTATTATTCTCTATTTAATGTTCACATTATTATGCTTACATTACAGTGGAAAGTTTGCTACAAATACAAAATATATCCTTTTTGCACAATTTTCAATAGAGGGAAAAAAACTTAAAAAAGTGTCTGATAGTATTAATATAGCCTTAAAGAAAATTCATGGGCAACCTGTCACTGCATCACAAATAAAAGTAGATCAGTAAACAAGCTAAAAAATTAAATGTGTCAAGATCAGGCATATTTGTTCAAATTGTTTGCGAATCGACATTTTTCTTTTGTCTGATCTCTCGGCTGGAACTAGTTAGAAATCTATCCAATATTTACAATAGAAATGTCGATGTAAATTACATGTAACAGGTTTATACTTTAGAGTAAATGTGGAATGAATTGTGGACAATTATTAAAGAACGAAATTTGTTATTTGTCTGTATTTATGGTCCAAAACGCTTGACCTCGCAGACAGTATAAAAGCACCATCATTCTGGGAAAATAGGTACGCATTGCGTACATGCGGCTACTGGTATTTATTTGGCTTAGGGGCTGTTTACATGAGGCCGACCCGAACTCAGGCCTGGCTGGATTTTGCATTTTGGGTTTTGTTTACGTGAGGTCAGTCTAGAAATTATATGGCCTTGATTCCTATTATGTCGGTTAAAAAGCGGGGTTTTTTGCATAGTCAACGTTAGCCTGAGTATCAGGCCCTTCAACGTCTGTTCGAATCAGACTTATGGGTTCTGCTTACATGGAAAGCCGACTGGAAGTCTTAAAATTTCAGTTCGGTCTAGAAGGCGATCTGAGATTAGGTCGGTGTGAACTGAATCTCAGGTCAGACTCATGAAAACGATCTATAGTAATTACACTATAACCGACCTGAAACCAGTCCAGCCTGAGTTCGGGCCGGCCTCATGTAAACACCCCCTTACAAAAAATAATTGAACAATGTAAATTGTTCACGTTGACAGTATAAAAGCACGGCCATCATTCTGGAAAAATTGTAAAATATTAATACAGAATGAGAATGTACAGGGCTTTCTTGAAGATCTGTTTTTTTGTTTTTTGTTTTTTTTTAATTGATTTGCCCATATTTTACAAACAAAAAAGAATAAAGTAAATTAAGTGTTCTGCAGTTTTCGGTTAACAGGCTTTTTGTTAAAGACCCCTAGTTTAATTCAGTAATTAACATATTTACATTGAGTCAGTTCAATATTACATACATTGTATACTTTTACATAATGATTTTAAGAAATTTATAATTACATAATATAAAATAAAACAAACATATAAAGAAGTATACAAGCAAGAGAGTATAAAAGGTGAAATTTATACTCTCTTGATACAAGGTAACTAATTCTACAATTATGTAGTAAGCTGGATATATTATAAATAAAACGTTGAAAGAAAACTAATACTAATTACAAGTATTAGACTAGATAAACCTTGTTTGATAAACAAGATTTTCAGGTTTGTTCTGACATCTCTTAGGTCTACCTCGACAAATTTTATTTTCTCCTCAATTACCTCGAGCGCATCAAGTTTCTTCATCATCATCTTCATCATTTCATAAATCTCATCCAGCTTCACATTTTCGTTTCCTTTTTCTGCCTTAGTCATCGGACTGTCCGATAGTTTTGAAATTTTTGTTTGAACTGACTTCAAGGGCGTATTGTTGTTTGAATTATTGATTGCTTGCGCACTGCGCTTTTGAGCGTGTTGTCTCGACGCCATCTTGTATCGCGATATTGTACTTATTATGTATCAATATTATACTTTATATAATAACATTGTGTTCACTTCCATGACAGCAGTATGATTATTAAAATTGGAAATAATGTGTAGATTATTTGTAGTTTATTAATATTGGTCACTATTGTGAATATTATACTGTAGTATTTAATTATGTTGCTATTGCTAATTACTCGGGCTACCTGTGGTAGCCGAGTCCAGGTTTCGGCATT
Organism: Paragorgia papillata; assembly: GCA_035771165.1. Classification (NCBI taxonomy): domain Eukaryota; kingdom Metazoa; phylum Cnidaria; class Anthozoa; order Scleralcyonacea; family Coralliidae; genus Paragorgia; species Paragorgia papillata. Next base: position 6,282,265 of record JAWNZC010000351.1, read on the forward strand.
TCTCTTCTACGTCGAGGATTGTCAATTATTGCATCATCCGTCCCCGATAGGCTTTGCGAAACTGAGATCATGAGGCGTATTTGTGATTTCTCTGATCGCATCATACATATTTCCCGAGCCAGCATGGATACCCAAAACAAGCAAATCGAGAAATATTGTCTCCAAAACCATCTCCACAATCGTCGCCAAATAAAAAGAACGAACCAGTGATTGGTTATATGTTCACAATCTAGAAAAAGAAACGACAATTACCCCTGTAAAAATCAGCAATTACCTTGTAGGTCCAACGCGGGGTGGACCGAAGTGATAATGAGGAGATACGCCTTAACAATATGACTGTCGTTCAGGTGCCCACCTCGTCTGGATATAGCTTCCAGTACCTAGCAGATGAGGAAAAGAAAGGGAAGATAACTCCGTACGCGTTGTCTGTAGTCATGTCAGAAACATTTTAACATTTAATTTTAACATTGATTTCGAGGGTAGAGGCTGAGTTCAGCGTCAGGTGCGGATAATGGCGCATTCTGTATAGTAGTAAATAGCGGCCCATTATGTGTAATGTCTTGAATTTATTATTTTATGTACGGGGTTTGCCTAGTTGGGACCTCGTGATCCGTTCGCTAGCCCCTTATCAATATCATCTTTTTCTGTTAGTAATGTATTGTGATCTGTTGTTATTATTGTAGTACTGTATTACTTAGTGAGTTTGATTAAAGTTTCGATTATTATTATAATCATCATCATCATCATCATTATTATTATTATTATTATTATTATTATTATTATTATTATTATTATTATTACTATTATCGAAAACCTGGGTCTGCGAACAACTAGACAATACCGCGTCAAAATATATCTGAAAATGGCTTGAACTGCATGCCTGGAACACTCAGCAACGCTCTGCTCCCTCATAATAAATTAGGTTTAAACATCATTCTTCACTCAACCAAATTTATCCAATGTCAAACCGTCTCTCGATGCGCTCTAAAATCTTCGCCAAATGAAGATATCAGAAATCTATGGAAGGACACGAGCAACAACAAAAATGTGCAATACGACACATACAAAAACACTAAAGTTGTTTTGAAAGCCGTCAGAAAAGAGCACGAAGACAGGCTTCAAAATCACCTCATTTGACAAGGTTCTTTCTTTTCAAATATCATTGAACATTCTACATCTACGTTCAACTCCATATGGTCTTCCGTCCAACGCAACCTCCCCAAGAACATCTTCAACTTCACCATTCGATACATCAACAACACACTCCCGACACGCAAAAATTTATTGAAATGGGGAATCTCTTCAACATCTGATTGCTTTTTCTGCTCGACACCTGAAACTTCACTCCACGTTGTCGCTGGATGCAAAACGTACCTGGAAGAAGGTCGATTCACATGGCGTCATGACTCCGTTCTTAATTTCATTGCATACACACTTCAATCCGTACAACATTCCACTCTTTATGTTGACCTCCCTGGCTTCAACAGCCCCTCAGTTCTCACGGGAGATGAGTTGCGTCCTGACCTTCTTTTAACCATTGAAAACAAATATCTTTACATCCTTGAGCTCACCGTCGGATTTGAGTCCAATCTTCACCGCAACGTCACCCGTAAGAAACACAAATATCTCGATTTAGTTAACGAAAAACAAAGAAACTATGAAAAGGTTAAGTTCATAAATCTATCTCTGAGTGCACTTGGAATTTTCGGACAGTCATCAATGGATTTCATTGAAATGCTAAAAGACTTTCAATTCGACACTCCCTGTAGAAAGTACTGATATCGTAAAGAAAATCATCAACATATCAATAAGAACCTCGTATTATGTATTTTGTCGACGTAACAAAGAATGGAATAACCCGAAACTAATGACATTCTAAGATTTTTATTCTCATGTAGCATCAGTTCAAATAGTCAGTGGTAAACTACCTGTAAAAGCAAGGTTTAGCTATCATTGTAATTTCTACGTTTAATGATCAATAAATAAAGTTTACATTACTATTATTATTATTATTATTATTATTATTATTATTATTATTATTTTGTGCTTCACACCATTAGTTGGTATAGGTGGTAATTAGCCTAGAGCATCAAGCTATTTCCCATAGCCTCAGGTGTCTAGGATCCTACGCAAAATCCTCGCTGTTCCCAGCAAGCAAGCCTTTTGAAGTAGATCAATGTTTACAGATGCTCCAAGCTTCGCAACCCAGGACTTCAGGTTTTTGCTCACTGTCCCGAGTGCTCCAATTACAATAGGGATAACAGAAATGCGTCTGCAGTTCCAGATCTTTCGAACTTCCATTTTTAAATCCTGATAATGCTCAATCTTCTCCCTTTCCTTCTCTAACACTCGTGTATCGAAGGGACAAGCTACGTCAATAATCGCGCACACTCTTTCTTTCTTTTCGAATACGACAATATCAGGTCTGTTATGATCAAGATGGCGATCTGTCTGAACTTTAAAATCCCACAAAACCTTCACTTGCTTGTTTTCTGTCACTGCCTCTGGGACATGGTCATACCAATTTTTGCTACACGGAAGACTGAAGTTCTTGCAAAGGTCCCAATGGATAGCTTGAGCTACCTTATCGTGTCTCCAGTTCTTGTACTGGTTTTGTGCAAGCTTCTTACATTCGGCCACTATGTGGCTCACAGTTTCCTCCCTCTCTCCGCACAGTCGACGCACTGGGGACACATTTTGTTTGTCAATCTTACTCTTTATGTAGTTTGTTCGAAGGGCTTGGTCTTGTGCCGCAGTTAGTAGACCTTCAGTCTCCTTCTTCAGGGTTCCCCTCTTTAACCAATTCCATGACTCTGGGCCTCTGACTTCTTCAGTGCCCCTCACAAACTGCCCATGCAATGCCTTTTCTCGATAACGGTTTAATCTCCTTTGTCCTACTCTTTCCTTCTCCTCTCCTTCATCCAAGATATTTTCATTCTTAACAGTCATCAGCAATCTTTCATGACTAGCTTCCACATACTTTGATAAACTGCCAACTTCAACATTAACACAGTCCTCAACGCTTATCAACCCTCTTCCTCCTTTTGATCTCTTGACATAAAGTCTGTCTACATCTGCTTGTGGATGAAGTGATCTGTAGATGGTCAGCAGCTTTCTTGTCTTTCTGTCCAGCACCCTTAGCTCTTCCTTACTCCATTTAATGATTCCTGCCCCGTATCTTATCAATGAAACGGCTCTTAAATTAATGGCACACACAACATTTCCACTGTTCAACTTTGATTTCAAAATCTTCCTTATCCGTCTTGAGTATTCCTTGGATATAAGTTCCTTCATGTCGCTGTGTTTCATACCATCCGCCTCCAATATTCCAAGGTACTTATACCCATCTCGTTCTTCCAGTGCTCTGATGACTTGGGCATCTGGCAAAACAATGCCTTCACAGGTAGATACCTTTCCCCTCTTCAAAATCAATATATACAGCACACTTACTAATCCCAAATTCCATTCCAATATCCTTACTAAAGATCCGGACAGTGTTTATCAAAGTGTCAACTTGTTTCTCATTCTTTCCGTATAATTTTAAGTCGTCCATAAATAAAAGGTGATTTAGGAGACCATTCCCATCCCGCAAGTCGTAACCAGCCTTCACTTTCCTTAACACCATAGACATAGGGATCAGAGCCACCACAAATAACAGTGGAGATAGACTATCCCCCTGAAAAATTCCTCTCTTTATATTTACGGTCCCCAGTGTCTGCCCTCCCGCAGTTAATTCTGTTTTCCACCGATTCATGCTTTTTTCCAGAAGTGCGATCATATTTCCAGCTGCTCCAAACATATGCAAGCATTTAATGACCCACGAGTGTGGGATCATGTCGAATGCCTTTTTATAGTCTACCCACGCCATTCCGAGCCCAGTTTGTCTCCTTTTGCAATTTCTAATAACCATTTTATCAATTAGCAGCTGATCTTTCGTGCCCCTAGACTTTCGTCTACAGCCTTTCTGTTCTTCAGGTAACAGATTCTCCTCCTCCAGGTGTTTATATAACTCATCCCCCATTATGCCAGTGAACAATTTCCACATTAATGGCAAACATGTTATTGGTCTGTAATTTGACACAATGTTCCCCTTTTCCTTATCCTTAAGGATCAGTGTTATTATTATTATATTATTATTAGTGTTGTTATTATTATTATTATTATTATTATTATTATTATTATTATTATTATTATTATTATTATTATTATTATTATTATTATTATTATTAGAAAGTGAAAGTGGCTCCTTTGTGAACATAAAGAGAAAACTGAAGACAGGGAGTAAACCAGAGATTGTTGGAAGGAACAATTTTAAAATGCTGAAATGTGCTATAACCGATAACAGTCATAACACTGACGCGCTTCGAATAACAATCTGGGAAGACTAAATACAGAATGTCGAGGATGGCTTTGTTTACCAGCTGAATAACGTCGGCGTGAGAGTTCGTCATCACAGCAAATCCCTCACTACGACCCCTATAACTCGGTTTATCAAAGAAGGTGACGCAGTCTGGAACAGGTAGACGACTCCACTGGCGCCGAAAATTATGCTGCTACCACCATTAGATACAACAATGGAGATCGAATCGATGAGGTCAGTTAATGCTGAAAAATTTAGAAGTTGCGTTCAGTGCTCGGCAAAAATTCCACCCGCAATCCACACAAATATATTTAAGTGCCTCCGTTGTGATGGTCATAGAATGCGGTTTGACGATTGTGAAGTCATGGTGGCTTGCAAAATTACGATCCTGCCAGTGCCCAGGGCCCGAAAATTTTGAGGGCCCTAAAATTTTGAAGCATTTCTCCTTGCAAGTTACGCGTGGCAATCCACTATGTAGCCTGACGTTTGAAATTTGAATACAGATCTTTAATGTCCGGAAAAGTATTCACTGTCTTTTGAGTATTTTATGACGTTTTCTGGCCTTTAGAATTCTGTAAATCCTTCTCCTAAAATGCAGGAAATGGCATTTCAGAGACTTCAAAGTCAGAGACTTCAGAGATTTCAAACTTTCTTAGGGGAGTATGCCCCCGGAACCCCCTAAACATTTCATGCGCCTTTTGGGCGCATTGTCCCTCCTAATAATCATGCTGGCGCCGACACAAGTGCCCAAAATTTTTGTATTGCCCAGGGCCCAAAGACATGTTAATGCGGCCCTGTGTTTTCTGAAGTAATTGAAAAATTATTGAATATACTGGACATAAGTTCTTTATCAGAAGATCAAATCGCGGAAAAGTTGCTGCTGTTGGAGAAATTAAACATTTCGTTCGACAGCCACGACGTTGTCACTAAAATAGAACAATGTCAATAAACCGTGGCAACTTATATTTTATATTTACTGTATAACTGTCGTTCTAATATATTATCAGTAATAATTGGCATTTCACTCGATTAAACTGGATGTACTAGGTAAATTTGGTGGAGGAAAATTTCAAGTGTGGAATGGGACCAAGGCCTTCCGGCTAGGAATTGAACCCTGCGATGCTAGTGCAGTACATTATTGTGTGCTCCAATGTTATATTAATTACACTTGAACTGTCATTGTCTATCACGCCATCCGATTAATTTTCGTAGTTAAATTATAGCTTCCGCTGCATGCAACTGAGGGCCGATGGGTAGTAGAGCGCGGTACGACTCCCGTCTGATAGAAACTCAGTATACCTGCGAAGGAGCCTATAGTTAAATCGTGAGTATAAGGATGAAAATTGGATCGTGTAAACGTAGACACATGTACGCATTGCGTGCCTATTTTTAAAAACACTCGCGATTTGATTACGTTTAACTTTCAACAGTTAAACATACAAATTCAGTATACACCATGCAATCTCGTCCACAGAGCCTGTGGTTCTTTTGTCCAGTGACAGAGCTATGCTCTGGCCGGCCATCAAAATGTCGAGGACTTCCGAGGGAACGCACCATAGAAATAATATACCTAGAATGCGGGCTCCTATCTCCTGTCAGTCAAAAAATTGTCGCCACAAAATGGCGGATTTATAAGGGCAAAAGGAACTCGCCCTAGGACTTTTTAACAGTTTTTTACCCGGCCGCGGTTGATAACCGGTGTGGAGTGGACGATGGATGTATTTCAGCACTGAATTTCTTTGTTTTTTACGCCGGGAAATTTACTGGATTAGTGAATTTAAAGATAAAGGCATGTGAAGTGCAATATCCTTCGCCAAAACATTTCGAACATCAAACTCTGGATGTAGAAATGGCGACGATAGCGGCCTTTTAATACGAATGTCGAATGGTTTTAGTGTTTTTACTGTTTTACATTATATATATTTTAATGATTCCCACTTGCCAATCTGTATGTGATTTATACTGAATGTGGAGGATTAATCCAGGAGACAGTAAGTGTTTTGTTCTTTTTTATCCAATCTAATAGGGATTCTAGCTTGTGATTTTTGAAATATAAAATGTTTATGCACCTGTCATACTTTTTATACATCAGTCTTTTCGACATCTATAATAGATTCATCTATAATAGACATCTATAATTAAGATTTTCTCCTAGTTTCCATTATTTATTTGATTATTTTCTTTTCTTTTAAACGGGCTTCCTTTGATGCAGACAATTTCTGAGTTTCAAGTTTAGCACGAGTCTATCTTTTTGTTGCTTTTTGTAATTGTGGTGAATTGATCGAAATATAATTTTGAACTTATAGTTTTTAGTACGTTTAACAAAGCAAGTGTCTTGCAAATTGTTTTATTTTATGCTAATGTGTATGTGGCTGATTTGTTGTCATGCATGTATCCAATTTATCCCTAAAACGTCCTCCAATTCTTTATTTTGAGAGGCGATCATTGTTGTATATATATCCCACCCCTTGCAAAATTCAAAATGGCGGATCTATAAGGGCAAAATAAATTTAATTTGGACACCTGTCACGTGACAGAGCACGCATTCTAGGTATATTATTTCTATGGAACGCACATGAGGATTTAACCAGAGCCGATGGCCATAGGCGTATGGGTCCAAATCCTTCTGGTTTTTTTTTACCAGGAGTTGCAAACACGAGAGGACGATGAAAATCACGAGGCCGTTAACTGAGTAATTTTCATTGTTCTCGAGTGTTTGCAAAATGAAAATCACGAGGCTGCAAGCCCAAGTGATTTTTATTGTTTTCGAATGTTTTACAAACACGAGAGAACATTGAAAATTACGAGGTAATAGAGCGTTTTCATCTGACGTCACGGCGGCCATATTGGTGTACCAAAACAATGAAATGGCGGCCATATTGGTGTACGGTATGGGAATTAGCTCTTTCTTATTCAAATATTTCGTACTGTTTCACCACCCCAATGGGGCCACCGATCACGTGAGTGAAAACGCTCTATAGGCCGACTGATTTTTGTTGTTCTCGAGTGTTTGCAACCCCTGGTAAAACACGATAAACGAGTTTATGAAATAGCTTCTCGATCGTCATATCAATTATAATAGAGGGATTTGATATCGGTGCGTATTAGATTATACAATGGTTTCACGTTGAATTTATAATTACGAAATGTGGTAATAAACGGTTCTTTGTTTGTACCGTTTATTATTATTTATAAATTCAGCTTGCGCGACCTTTACCGGGTTTCAAAACTCATACACATGACCAAATATTTTTCTCTGATTGACTAATTAGCTCATGAATGAGTTTGAGAATTATATTTAATACATTGCAAAAAGGATAACCATTGTAAACTATTGTTGACGTTGCTCTTATTAATATTCATTTACAAATGTATTGTGTCAGTGAGCCCTACTCAAACGACTTGGAAAAATAAATGTACGTAGATAAAGATATAAAACTTTGCATGTGTAATTGTGTATATACAGTTGGCAAAAACTTAGAAAAAATATGTATCTCGTCCATGTCTTCTACCGAAGGTGTGAATTATTTTGACCATGTCATTCTCAATAGTTCTGTTAGCATAAGCTCGTTCAGTGTTAATAAGAGCAATAGAATTTAAACGTTTTTGACCCATTGTTGAGCGGCCCACTGAAAGAGCGTTCGGCTGAACATGACGTATAGCAGGAATCGATGCGAGAATAGTGGCTGTCCTTCAGGTAGCAATTCGTTTAGTCCATCCTGAAACATCCTGTTAACTACATCTACCGCAGTTTTCACTTGAAGGTTGGAGTCTTCAACGACATCGATGGAATTTTTATGCATGCTCATCTCCATTTCAAGAAGGCCTCTGTCCACACCATAAATTTATTTTTTTTATTGCTGCCGAGCATCAGCGAGGCAGCATGGCATTCGTCTTGGGTTAGCTGTGTCTTTACTCGTGCCCAGTCCATTTCCCGAGCTATGTATAGTGTACTTGGTTGAGAATTGTGTATGGATGTCTGGATGTACACACGGATTCACATATTACGCAATCGCATCGCGAATGATTCCTAGCCTGCGTACAGGCGCTCATACAGCGTATTCAAACCAGTGATTCAAACAGGAAGATTATACAAAAGTAAATAATCTGAATTTAATAGCAGTTCAAATCTCGCCACCACCGCCAGGGGATTTTCTGAACAAGCTGACCATTGATTAAATTCAAGCTGAATTGCAGCGTTAAAAGATTTTCGTGTGAAGGTAAAAGACAACTACGTTTAATACAAAATCTAAATCCAGTTTAAAAGTTTAATATGGTTGACCAATTTAAAAAGATTTTACAGCTGTTCACCATTTCGTTTAGGCCTTAGGGATTGTACAATATCGTAAAGGTATTATTATTTCTCTGGATTTACGGAACGACTTATTTTTTGGGGGCCCTGGAAATTTTGTACCCTGGGCACTTGCCCATTGGTTATTAAATGTGGCCCTGCTGAATAGTCAACATAGACTCAACTTGACCTCGTCAGTTAAACTGTAGCAAGATGAAATCTTTATAGTGTTAATTGTTAAATACAGTACAAATGTTCACATCAATCAATCAGTTTTTTACAGCATACCACTGAGTAGTTTAAAGATAAATTAAAATAGTTCAAATTCAAAACAAAATAATATTATACACTCTGTGTAATATGTAAATATAAATGTAACATAAATTTATATCAATGTAAACTCAATTTGACCTCATCAGTTGAAGTGTAGCAAGATGAAATGTTAATAGTGTTAATTGTTAAATTCAGTACAAATATCAGGATTTTGAAGCTTGGCATGGTGATATACGTTAATGTAATAAAACAAAATGTTTGCAGTTATAGACAATGTTTATTAATGATAAAAGGTGTATAACTGCAAATATTTTGTTTTATTACAGTACAAATATTCACATCAATCAATCAACAATTAGACTGCAAGAAAGCTTAAATGGAGTTGATTATATTCTTATTGATGAATATTCTATGCTTGGTCAAGTTGCTTTTGGCTGGATAGATAGACAAGCGTTGCAAACAAGCAACAGGATTTCATGACAAAGTTCTTGGAGGAAAATCTCTGATTTTAATTGGTGACCCAGGTCAGTTACCAACCTGTAGCAGATAAGCCTCTTTATCACGCTAAACCATCAAGTGCTGATGGTGAACAAGGCTATCAAACTTACAGAATGTTTGATAAAGTTGTTAAGCTCACTGTAAATCAGCGAGTACAAGGTATGAGTTCTGAACAGGTTAACTTCAGATATTTATTGTTGCGATTCCGTAAAGCTGAGTCAACAATTAGTGATTGGAAGTTACTTTTAACTCGTCAGCCATCAGCCATCCAAAATTTGTCTGAATTTCAAGATGCTACCAGACTCTTCTACAGCAATGAACAAGTTGCAAATTACAATCATGAACAACTGATTAAACTGGAACATCCAGTTGCTCATATTCATGCTCGCCATTCATCTGTAATTGCTAAAAAAATGTCTTCAGAAGATATGTCTGGATTAGAACCTGTGGTTTCTAGCAAAGGGTGCTAGAGTTATGCTAACCATGAATTTGTGGTCAAGTGTTGGTCTCTGCAATGGGGCTACTGGAACAGTCATTGATTTCATCTTTGACAACAACCATCAACCACCAACCTTACCTGTTGCTGTAATTGTTCAGTTTGAGAACTACAGAGGTCCTTCATTTGATGACACTCGATCATCATGTGTGCCCGATCACTGTCTCCTCACAGACAGAACATGGTTTTCATGAGAGGCAACAAGTACCTATTAGACTTGCTTGGGCTCTAACAATACACAAAAGCCAAGAACTCACTCTACCAAAGGCTTGGATAGATATTGGTAAATCTGAGAGAACTGCTGGAGTCTCATCTGTTGCCATCAGCAGAGCGAAAACACTGTCATCCTGTGTTATTGAATCAATGACTTATGAAAGATTGACAAGCTTAGGCTTTGAATAAGGAAACAGGCTTGATCATTTGGCACAGATTACCTGTAGTGCATATAACTCACCAAACCATTGACGTTGAATAATATCAGGGGATTTCAATTGTGTATCTCAGTTACATCGACATGTACTGCTATGTGCATGTTATTCAATGAAATGTGTTATCTATTTCAGTTTTAACTCATAAATTAGAACTACTTTAATTTATAATCAGGTGTCTTTTGTATAGTTATAAAATTACTAAAGATGATTGGCAAGGTCAATGGTAAGTTTTCATCTCTTATACAATGAAAATCATTCATCACCTCTAAATTGTAATCCAATCCAATTCCCTGTGTTCTTTGTGAACTGTATATACTTGTATGCATGCTAACAAACAATGTTATTCTTTTATAGATTTCTATAATTTTTGATAAACAATGTTGGCTGGCGACGTGTAACTACAAAGTCTTCTCAAAAGAAATCAACTATCAAACTGTTCTTCTTCATGGGAAACTAAGAAAACTCATTCATTCACTAATGACAATGGATCTCAGTGTTAGCTATTGAATACCATAACTTGAAGTATATAAAATGCCATCTCTTCACTTTTCGGGATTGCTATACAGTATATCTACAAGATGCTATTTCATACAGCACGTGTGATTTAAGAATTATAAACTACACATTTGGTTTCAATCATCAATTTCCACACAAAGAGTTGCAGTATCTGGTTATATATCCATATATATATATATATATATATATATATATATATATACACTGCATCTGTATCTTTCTGTCTGTAATAAACTACATGCGATGCACTGCCTGTATGTTGAAATCTGAGAAGAACTGGATTATCATTTCACTCAAAGCACTATCGGAAAACTGTGATTCACTTACAACAGAAGTATTACTCACTCCTACTCTTTGGATAACCATGTTTGCTGTACAGTATTACACATTTTCTTAGAAAATATACTATGTTCCAATGATGGATTGTTACTTATCAATGACTATAGTAAAACTCCTTGAAAGTATAGTGCATTGTTACCAAGGACTAGTAAAAATCAGAGATTATAAACAATGGACAACTCCAAAGTGCTAACGCACAAATTCTGCAAAATACGTTGATGAATTTCATGGTATATTGCTCTAATTTTTCAGCTCTACAATTGTTATAACATGAGACACTTGGAATTACTTTGGCAGCTTTCCCACAGCAAGAGACATTTAATAACTATTTGTACCTGTATATTATAATAGTGTGTATCTTGTCAAAACCCTTGCCAGTTATATCAAGAGATAAGTTGTATGTATAATTTTAAATGTTCTAATTAAAAAATTGAAAATAAATCTATAAATACTCTGACTGTTGCAATTAATATTATTAACTCAGAGCTTATTTTACAAATTTGGTGAAACATCAGGAAACTAATCAGGATTTTCGTCTCAATAACGAGGCAGCACTTCACTTGCGATAGTAACTTCTAGTATATATATATAAACATATTTGATACATTTACATTTGCCCCAAGAGCTAAAAAAGCTCATCGTGGGGGCTTACGTAAACTAAAATTACTACATAATGACTTATTGACTACTAAGGAGACGTGTATAGTTTAACAGACAATTACACACAGACAAAAACGAAAGAAGAAACTAAAATCACGAAAAAAACACCCTACAATAAAAATCTGACACCATTTCGAAGCTGTCATCCGAAGGTGATTCGTTTAGCACAACGCCTCCCAGCGCACACAAAATGTCTTGATGAGATCATTACCTCCAAATCGCGAATTCATTTCGGCAAGTACTTTGTCAAGGCATCGGTAGAACGTATTGATACGGTAGTATTTTTTCGGCGACGTCACACGCAAGTATCAGTTAATTCGCCGATGAGTGCTTGCAGGCGGCGGGATGGTTTAGTTCTTGCTTCTTTGAACGTGAAGCGAGTTTCTTTGACATCTTCTTTTATCTTACCAGAGAAGATCAGGGCTCTTTGCCATAACAGTTCGAAGTTATCTTCGTTGCAACAGTTGCTGAAGGTTTTTATACTGAGATCTGCATTTCTTCTGGCCGTGATAACGTCCATACGCTTTTTATATAAGTAATAACATGACTTGAGGGAAATTAGCGATTAAATTTCCCCGCCGCCGAGGGAAGATTTGTGAAAGTCCGAGGGCCGCAGGCTCGAGGACTTTTACAAATCTTCCCGAGGCAAAGGGGAAATTTAATCGCTAATTTCCCTCAAGTCATGTTATTAGTTTGTAATATTATGATCGCCGAGGAAAACTTTGAGAATCTCAGAGAAGTTGCATCTAATTTTCCCGTGCATGTTGATGAGGGAAAATATATGCAAGCGGGAAATTTAGACAAAAGATTTCTTTGTCTTCTAATTTTCCCTCATCAACATGCACGGGAAAATTAGAAGAAGACAAAGGATTTCTTTGTTTTCTAATTTTCCCTCATCAACATGCACGGGAAAATTAGATGACAAAGGATAAATTTCCCTCTTGCATGAGCGATGAGGGAAATACGAGGTTTACATTCCCTCGGAGAACAAAAGAATCCGAGGCGATCATGGTATTACCTTGCAAATACCTACTAAGACAGTTTGTATTTAACAATATCACTTTCAGAAGGAGCAACCAAAGACGAATTCAAAATCACAAATAGCATTCAGAAGGGCGGTGCTGCCAGCATATGTCTTAGGATCGTTATCATCCGCTAAAATGAGAAGAGCTTTAACAATTTTGGCAATTTGCTCGGTGATGGTCTTTACTGCGTTCCATCTGCACGACCATCTCGTTATACACTCAAGGATTGTAGTGTAAGAACAGTGTGATCATAGACATTATTCAAAAATGGATCGTCCATTCTGCCTCAGACAGTCGTTTCCTGTTCTCCTACATATATATATCCTCGACCACGTGGTACCCATGCAATCACGTTCTTGTTAATACCTAACTATTACATCACTCCTTTATTTTTAAGATTTTTTTTTACTATTTACAAATCTACAGTCCATACTAATGGTTGTCCATATCTTTCCGGTCTTCTTTTGCTTCTTCTTGATTTACGAAATGTCGATTCATTCACATCAGCATCATTGTCATTTTGGTTAGTGTTGTTATATATGTTCGTTATCATGTCCTGATTAATTGTTGGGTAGTCTTCATCGTCACCTGTGTCTGTGTTATTGTTCTTTTGTATCAGTTTAAAGTGTGACACGTTTCCCGTAATAGTATGTCCGTTCTGTTTCGTGCTGGCAGGTGAGTTATATCTGTGTGTCACTGCATGTGCATCACTGAAATTGGGTGTTAGTTTGTTTTGTTTTTGTTGTCTTACTAGAACACAGTCACCGACTTTGATGTTACTCTTCTTTGCATTTCTTCTCGGTTATCTGCGTATTGCTTATTGTACTGCTGCTTCGATGCTTCGCTTTCCTGAGCTTGCTTGTGTCGGTTGACTATATGTTATACGCTTGTGTAAGACAGGTAGTTTTCCTTTAATAGTTCTGTTAAATAGCAGTTCAGCTGGTGGTACACCCGTTGAAGTGTGCGGTGTTGTGCGATATTGTAGACTGTAGTAAAAATCTGCTTAGTTCCTGTTGCCAGGGACGACCTTCAATCTTTGCTGCTTTCAATGTCTTGCCAAGTGGTTGTATGAATCTCTGAACTTCTGCGTTTCCTTGCGGCCATCTTGGTGTCGCAAATTCTGGCTTGATTCCTATAGTGCCTTTAGATATCGATAGTATTCATTACCACTAAATGGAGGTCCATTGTCACTCTTTATTACAGTTGGTAATTGGTATACCACGAGTTGCAAAGATTTTATCCAGCTTTGGTATTACTGTGGATGCTTTAGTCGACTTAACAATTTCTACTTCAGGAAATCTTGAATACCTGTCCATTACTACCAACAGATATTCACCTGAAGGGAGTGGTCCATATAAGTCAATATGCACAGTCTCCCATGGTCCCTCTGGCATGCTCGTCATTACTAGAGGTTCGGGTGATTTTTGCTTCCCCACTGCATGCTTGACATGGTATACATTGATCAATGGTGTTCTTGACCAGGTTGTCAATGTTCGGAAACCAGACCTTTTCTCGGCTTTTGTTTTGGTAAGACCTGAGTCTCATGCTCTTTGTTGAAGTGATTCAGGTATCACTATTCTCGATCCACGAAGAACGTATACAATACCATTTCATGTAACTGTTAGTTCATCTTTTACAGCTTTATATGGTTTGACTATATCATATTCCCATTTGTTCAACTTTATGGCAGCTCTTAGTCCTTTCAAAGTTTTATCTGAGTCTGTAGCTGTTTTTATTTCCTCTAAAGTCATTGCTTTAGGTACACTGTTCTGGGCTACAAAGTTGATATGTTCCTCTGTCATGTTCTGTTGCTTAAAACTTGTTCGCGTAGGGTGTCTTGACAAATAATCGGCTGGATTGTTAGCTCCGGGCTTGTAAATCACTTTAAATGGGTATGGTTAAAGATGTAATGCCCAGCGTTCTATTCTTGCTGAAGGCTTTAACTTGTGCATGACTACCATAAATTACCTCCAGCGGCTTGTGATCGGTTACTAGGGTGAATTCATTTCCATAAACGTACAGGTGAAAATGTTCTACTCCCCATATTATAGTAAGTGCTTCCTTTTCTGTCTGCGAGTATCGCTTTTCAACTTCTTTTAGGGCTCTGCTTGCATACGCTACTACTTTTTGTCTTTTTCGTCTTCCATCCCCTTTGATTTCTGTGAGAGTATTGCTGAAACACCTACTGGGCTGGCATCAACAGTAATATATGTTTCTTTCTGTTTGTCGAAATAGGCCATACATGGAGCTGATGAGGGCTTTAGTTATCTGAATAAATGCTCGTTGATGGATGTCTTTTCACTCGAATTTCGCATTCTTTTTGGTCAGGTCGCGCAAAGGGGCTGTTATGGTTGCAAAGTTAGCGATGTACTTACTGCTATAGTTCGCCATTCCAGAAGGCTTCGCACCTCGTGTAGCTACGCTTGTTGGTATTGGTGCATCTTGCAAATCTTTGACGCGTTTTGGATCTGGTTTACTTCCTTCTTCTGAAAATATTTGACAAAAAAAACCGAGTGTTACTTAGAAAACGACATTTCGACTGATTGAGACGTAAACCTTTGTTGGAAAGGCGTTGTAGACACTTGTCTAAATTCACATCATGCTCCTCGCGTGTTTTATCGTACACAAGAATATCGTCTGCGATGTTCTTAACTCCTTTTAGGCCTTGAAGTTGTGTCTGTAACGTATACTGGAAAATCTGGGTGGCGGCATTCGTTCCGTAGTTAAGGCGTTTGTAGCGGAAAAGACCAATGTGTGTATTATAAGTAAGAGTTATGTACCGACTTTCCTCGTCCAGCTCTAGTTGATGATACGCCTGCGAAAGATCTAGCTTGGAAAAATATTTTGCACCGTTTAACTCGAAGTTGATATCCTCCACAGTAGGGATCGGGTGACGTACTCTCTTATACCATGGTAGGCTGGTCTTCGGGCACACGTTCGATTATATCTTCACTTTCTAATTCTTCTAGCGCGCATTTTATTTTCTCACAAATGTGATACGGAATCCGTCGCTGTGGTTGTACTTTAGGTGTCTGGTCTTTGTCAATATTCAGTTTCACTTTTTCTCCTTTTAATTTCCCCAGACCGTGAAACAATTGTTCATGTTTGTTTAAAACTGTGGTTCCCGACACCTTGTTGATGTGTAAGGTCTTGGGCTGTTGTTGATGAAATTAGATTACCACTGCCTTTGTTTGGGCGACATAAAATGTTGCCACGGCAATTCGTTTTCGGGTTTCGATAAGCGCTTCAAATTTTCCTACGAATTGCATGGGCTTCGTAGCGTTATATATACGCAAACGCTTTAATGTTTGTTTAAGTTTAGTTCCTTTCATCTTTTCGAAAGTAGTTTGGTCAATCACATTTATCGTCGCTACTGTATCGACGGTTGCTTTGAAGGAATGTTGACACACCTTGACATTCACCGTCGGGGATTTATTACATGTCATCATCCGAACTGTCTGTGTCGCTTTCGGCTTGGTTGATAGAGTTATCTGGAAAACGCGGACACGGACACGCGGACATGGAAAACGCGGACATGGAAAACGCGGACATTGAAAACGCGGACATGGAAAACGCGGACACTTGTATTTTTTCATTGTAAACGTATATCTTGAATAATACAAGAAGTTAAAATTCGGGGTCTGTTTTATACTTTATTTCTTCAAATTGTCGGCTGGTATAAATGGCTTTTAGTTTTAGATACCCTGCGGCTTTATTTATATCTGCGGTCGTAAATATAGCCTAATCCTCTCAGTACGGCTATATTTGCAGCATTTTTTGCTTCGTTTTATATACATTCAATGCAAATCAGTGTATTCAGTGAATAAGATCAATGTTGCCCTATAGGTCTAACTGATCTAATAAGAGACGATTAAGCGCATTTGACCAGCAGAGTCATTACGCCTTTAAACGGCAGGCTGGAAGGTTGGAGAAAACGTGCCTCCAGACTGTTAACGTATTTGCATCCCTCCATCATTATTTCTAATATTTTATCTTTTTTTATATAATGTAAATAACTTTAAAACAATAATCCTTTGGTAAGGGGGCAATAAAAGAATTGTTACCCACTCACACTCACTCTCTCTCTCTCCCCTTCTCCCTAGTCCCTTCATGTATAAAGTTCTCTCTCTAAAATTACACAAATAAAGCTCTCTCGATTTATCTATGATCACATGAATAAAGTCAAATGTAAACTTAGTTTCCTGGTTTAAATGTTTACCAGCGGGAATGAGAAAAGAACATAATTTTATCCCTTTCTTGTAAAGTCTGTCAATTCTTCCTTTGATAACATGAACTGATCGCGATCCTTTTTAATTTAGAAGGTATGGAATTATAACTCTTGACAAAATTATAAAAAAAAGATAGCGTTATAATTGACGGTACCGAAAAAGATGGCGGCGGTACATTCAAGCACAATGCTTTGGGACTCGTGTCCTGTTGATCATTCCTTCAATCATGTTCAAGTATTGCACTCTTCTTTATTTCCTGTATATTTGCATTCTTTCATGGTTGTAAAGTTAATAAATAAATAAATCAGTTCAAACAACAACAAAATATCATTAAAATATACTGATATAACTAAACATTGTTTATCATGCTAAGATGGATTAAGAAGAACTTCATTCCTACCACAGTTAATCGTTTAAAAACCCTATCTTCCAATAATTCTGCAAGAAACAAAATTTCATGCACACAAAGGATTGTGGTTAAATGTACAAGTCGCCATATTTTTCAGTACGGTCAATTCCATATTTTCTATTTTAAGAGGATTGATGCAACGTGTACGACCTTTAAGTTTCAATCATCAAATAAGAATACTATGTGAGTGAAAGATTATTATGTTTTCGGACTTTATATTGGTTTTCGGACGAAATAGGTTTTCGGTTTTCGGCTTATATAGTAAGGGACAAACGTTCGCCGTTTTTTACAAGTTTGATTTTAATCACATTGTGAAAACGAAAAGTGCAAAAAAACAATTTTAACCTTTCCCTATGTTAAACTGTGTACTGTTAATTGAAACTGAAAGGGATGTATTATGCATCTTTAACATCATCGTGAAATAGTCTCGACTAATTTTTACAGTAAATAACTGAGTAAATGACATGCAACCGAATCAACTATGCAAACTGTATATAGCGTAAAAAACTACAACAATCTTAACTTGTTAGATCCCTAACATTAAAGTAACATAATTATAGCTATCCAAGTGTTTCTTTACCAAAATGCGACGAAATTAACGAATATATGTCAGATAAACGTCTGCCAGTTTCAGTGATTCACCGGTAAAGCATGCACTTATTGCAAGAAATACAGTAAATGATGTTGGAAGTAGTCTCCTTCGCAGACGTTCTTATGGCTCGCTAACACTAGTGAGCGAGCCATAAGAAGGTCTGCGAAGGAGACTATGTTGGAAGAGGTGCAAGTAAAATTATGCTGAATAACAAAATTAGATTTAGGTCCCAAAATACATGTAGTGGAGTTAAGAAAAGAAAAGGTGTAACAACGGGTACGGGAGCAAGAAAAGGTACCCGCTAGTGCCAGTAGATTTTTTCTAAGGGCACTACGCACTAAACCATCACGAATATTTTTATTACGCCGAAAAGAGATTAAAGGGTTATCGGTGAAAATATAGCTGACGTTTCAGGATCATTTTAGGATATGGAAATTGCAGCTAATGATATCCTTAACTTTGTATATAGTTGAAAGGATGAAATGTGAGAACCAATGGTATTTTATTATCACAAACTCTTTCTAAAGGTTGTTTTAAAGTGTCAGGACGAGGAACACTAGATGCTTTGTTAATAGCGGAAGAAAAGCGTCTAGTTTTCAAAATTGGAACCATTCATCCTCACGGACTCAACGAACGTTTTTCTTTTATTTAACATTTCTGAAGACGCTGTTTTTGTTTAGCAACGGCGTACATAAACAGTGTTTTCACTTTATTTCGTTTTCACTTTCTCTATTTTATTTATTTTTTCTCTCTTTTATTTAACACTTCTGAAGATGCTGTTTTTGTTTAGCAAGGACAGTTTTTTCACTAGCTTAATTAATATATCTATTATTTTACTCTCGATCATCCTTTTTACACCCCCTCCTTTTTTGCTCATCGACGGTAGGAATATAGCAAATGTCTTTCGCATCTCATTAATTTATTATTGTTATTTTGCTTTGATTGGTATTAATTTGTTATTGTTATTTTTATCTGACTGGCTTATTTTCGGTCACATGATTATCCTTCTTATATAAGCTCGTTGTTTGTTTACACTCTTTACGTTTCTCTCTGACGAAGGGCCTTCGCTCGAAACGTTAGACTCCTACGTTCTCTAGCTGTTTCGGCAGTATATCTAACCTTACTATATTTCGATTGTTGTTTCAACACTGCCTACGTAGCACGCTACTTTTATTTCACTATTTTGCTATTGTTATAGGTATAGTACCTATTTATTACTTATGAACTATTTATTTGTATTTATTTTTAATGATCGAGCGTTTGAAACACGAGCCTTTGGCTCGGGAGAATGGGCAACCACTCCCCACGTCCATCGATAATAAATAAAATTGTATTGTATTGTATTGTATTGTATTGTATTGTATTGTATTGTATTGTGTATTGTATTGTATTGTATTGTATTGTATTGTATTGTATTGTATTGTATTGTATTGTATTGTATTGTATTGTATTGTATCAGTATTGATTGTGTTGTGTTGTGTTGTGTATATACAAACTGTTTGTGCGGGCCCCCTGTAACGAAGTTCGAGACCAAATTTTGACAATGGTGGGCAAAAATCGAGCAGAAGCAAAATTTCAAAGAGCTGTCCTCATTAAAATTCTGGAGCAACAAGAAACATTTTGGTACCAAAACAAAGCGAATTCTTTCATGTTTAAATGAAACGAATTTCTTTCGAATTTTGTCAAATATTATAAATATGGTTGAATTGTTTGCTGTAACTAAACTCGTCATAATCAGCAACTGGCAATAGTGCTTGTGAAGAAACCAATATTACGTTACAAATATATACTCCTAGAGAGTGTCAAATGACAATGGTGAGAAAGTAAAAGACTTCAAATATCATCTACACAAATTTCACGATCCAAAGCCCACTTTTTCTAGTGAAAGTAACATAGGTCATACTTTTACGATTTTCAGGAAATTGAAAATTTAGGTGATTTTCAACAATAAACAGTTCTTTAGTTCCTGAAGCAACAAAAAATACCCACAGAAAGATAATTTCCTGCTTGTTATAATAAGCTGATCAGTGTTCTTGTTGCTTCTGTATAACGTCAAATACCCTTATCAAAGTAAAACTATGGAAATTTTATGGTACTTAATGGGCCATATGTGACCCATAGATGTGAATCCTATGGGAAGGTACCGTAACGATGGTAATATGGGGCTACTATGGTGCACTTTTTTGCTAATTTTCAAGGTATGGAAAATACATGGGATGGTGAGTCTATGTTACACACAATACGGAAAAGCTATGGGGATGATAAGCCCATTAAGTACCATAGAATTTCCATAGTTTTACTTTGATAAGGGATATGGGCTTGGCATTGATATGGGTTGAGTTAACAAGTCAGTCCCATAGGTTTTCCATACCAACCTGGTAAACAGCAACTTTATAATTTTTGAGAACTTAGAAATTGTGGGAGACTGACAGTTGTAAGTGATAGTACTAGTTTTTAACTTAAATTGCCATGTAAAACAGCTCCCCTGGCCCCCTATGGTGAATAACTACAATATGTAAAAGTGCATCAGTCATGAAAAAATTGAATAAAATTATAACAAATATATAAAGCAATATTAAAACATGTAAACAGTCTGTTATGCCAGTGAAATAAAAAATGCAAACAACGTGTAGTACAGTCCACATCCGTTACGAAAATGTCACATAAAGTACCAATTTCTTAATATATCAACATGTCGGCGCCATAGACAGGGAACGAGCACCACACGCAAAGCGTCATGGGATATCTGTCACCTCCATCTTGGCGGAGTTGGCGAGTTTCTTTCCCGTGTTGTTGTTTTGATCGAAGAAAATAAAGATATCTGCTTCATTTCTAGTCCGGGCTATCGACGTTTCCTGCCTACTCTGTTTCTAAAAATGACTTCACTCCTTGTGGGAATATTTGTCGTATCGTTTGTCAACGAGCAGCCAAGTACAGATAATCACTCGCCACTTTTTGGCCAAGTTTAGTGACCCGTAAAAGCAATAAACATAACATTCGGATTACTGAGCCGAAACCAGTACGCTACGACAAAACAAACCAGAGAAACATATTTTAGAATATCTCAGCAATGTCATAAAGAAATCTTACTTTTTGAAACGCAGTTTTCCAATCAAAACAGCGGCAACGAAAATGTCTATAATTTGATCATCAATGTCAAGGAAGAAAACTAAACGCAATGCATTCTTGGCCGACCTTCGTACCTCCTCTTGCCCTCTGCACATACACTAAGGTCGAAGCCATGCAATAGGCCGTATCACGAATTAGAGCATCATGGGATATATTTTGGTTTTGGAGGTATATTCAAAATTCAAAATGGCGGCGGCGTGTAATAAAATATATCCCGGAGTTACCGCGGAGATTCTGTTCACATTACATTGCGATATTTTGCGAAACTTCTTGCGTCTGAGAAACGAAAAGGTTTCTGGTGTAAAAAAAGTAATAGTTGAAAGGTAAGGTGATTGCTACCAAAACTTAATGTTGCGTTGAATGGACGTGTTTATGCTAATGAACCGTGAATGTAGAATATAAATATTAATGAGCAAAAATTAATTTCTTCCTTGATTTTATTGCGAAATCTTTGATACTATAAAAGGATCCTGACACTTCTTACCCGAGAGACACCATCACAGATAAATTTAGTCAGCAGAGAAGGAGATAACACTGTTCAAGTCAAGTCTTCATCAGCACCATTACCTGGCTTTATTCCTTCGTCGGGGTGGATTGCAGATCCAACTTACATACGAGCTAAGGGCTTCAGAGTGGTGCGAACTGTCGTCTATAACTACCTCGTAGATAGAGTAGCAATATCCACTGGATGTCAGGGTGATTTTAGAGCTCTCAGCCAAGGACATAACTTGTATCGTTCGAAGCATGTGACTGTTGTAGAATGGCATAACGACATTCAATGTTACCGAGGCATGGTGAGACCAACGATGAAGAAAGACCGACTTTACCGTGTTTATATTTACTGCACTGGTTTACAAGAAATAAAAATGGCACATTGTGAATGCACAGCAGGGTAAGCTAAACAAATGTGGTAAAGCTAATATTTAAATAGTGTGATTATCATTATATTATGTTTTAAATTGTTGTTGCTGTGCAGTGCAAGGTGTCATGTTCAGTTGTAAGTACTCAGAAAAAACTCTAAGAAATTATGTTTTCATGGGGCCTTTGTGAAAAACACCTCAGAAAATAGAATACATTTCATAACTGAATAAAGTACTGGGAATATTGTCAAGATTTCTATGGTTGAGCAGTGCTTCAAACTGTTCTTCACAATACTACAGTATGTCTATGAAGGCTTCAGTAAAATTCAAGAAATTTGTTCCTTAGTCTTTCAGAGTCTTGTGTGCATGTTTCTGCCATTTTGCATGCCTTGGAGGACTTATTCAGCCAAGATAAGATGTCTGAGTCAGTCACGTCTGGTTGCTGTTCCTGGCTTTATCCACGACCGAGAAAAGTAAGTCCACTTCCCATGAGTGATCTCCATTTGGAAAAACATGTCTGGGCCCACAGCAAGTCAAGACAGTTTAAAAAGATGGAAACTTTTAATCCCTTCCCCCCAGAAGCAAGATCACAATATTTTCACCAACAATCCACTGTCAACATGGTTTCAGACATGGAGAATAGTGGTTACATTTCCACAACACTTATGATACTGAAAGAGAATACCAGACCGTACAAGAAATAGTTCTTTAAATATTTGTAAAATCTGTAGGCACCACTCATGTAGTGTTCATATATTTGTCAGTACTGATTTACATATGATTTACAATAATTGAAAATAAAGCATGCAATACTGTCATATATTTTGTAATATATTTATATTAAAATTTCAACATTAATTACACTGGAACTTATAAAGTGGTTGTAACATAAACACAATAAGACATTGTCCCTGTTGTTGGTGTTTTGGGAGGATTTTTACCTTGGTATATCATAGTTTGGGGCAAGTCATTATAGAAATACCAACCAGAATTTGACACACATGGTTTGTCAAGATACACAGCTGAAGTGAAATGCCCTGGGACCCAAAATGTACATGCCATAAGATTATATGTACATGAAGAATATAATGTAATTTGTTGAGGTAAATCTGAAATGTGAGCAATTACTTTCTGTGTTACAAGATGACTCAGGTAAATAAGTAGAATGGGTGGAGGCTGGTTTACAAATAATCTAGGTTGATAAATTCTTTCACCTGGACACATTCCTTCTGGGGCTACTTCCCTAAACACCAAGTCATCTAATGTGCTACTTTCTGTTGGCAATAATACTGAGCAACTATTTGAGTGGCCTTGGAACATCCCTGAAAGCATGCTGTAGAAAGTTGTTCCATTGTTGGTATCTTCACAGCTCTTGTGGGATCTAAAATATAAAAAATTACAAATATTTGGATAAGAAGGCTAACTAGTATCCTAATAATTATCCTCCAGGAGTCTTACACTATTGTATCGAGATATGATCACAGTGCAGGAAAATGTTTGCTAAGCCACTCTGTTGACATTAATTACCTGATCATTATACTATTTGTAGTGTGCTGGATCTCTGATTTAGGGCAGTTAGGGTTATTACAGGTTGACTTCTGTGTGGTTTGCATTAGATCTCCCAACTTGCTGACAAAGTACTCCTCCTCATCACCATATAAATCAACATGGCCATGGTAATCATCTGGAATCCACTGGGACACCCAAGCAAGCTTCACCTCTCCCCACTCTCTTTGTTTAAAATAATCAAAGGCATGTGTCAGAGCAATGGCAAAAGAAGAACCCATGGTTCGAAATCTGTCTAACACCAAAGGCCGCATGAGGAATAAGTAAAAGAATATGTTAAGCATATTATCAATGGTACATGTATTTGAAAAAGTTACATGACCATCTTTAGAAACTCCACCCCACGGTAAACAGTTAGTTAAAATAACTGGTCTAGCAGTGGGTCCCAAATTCTCACCAACACCATCAGACTGCTTTATTTTAGAAACTGCAGGTGTAGACACCATTAAAGGTTGACGAGGTGTTTGTGGTGTGGAACCATTTGAACAAGATTTGGTTGAAACAGAAGGCTTGACTGAAACAGAAGGGTTTCTTGAAGCAGAAGGCTTGTTTAGAACTATATTAGTAAGCATGTTTCTTGTAGGAATAACCTTGTTGTACTCTGCAGTGACAGATGGTGGAAGCTCAACTAATGGGCCATTGAAATTTGAAAGGTAAGCACATATCTGAAAAATCATGCTTAGTGATCTGCTGCATTTGAGGGGGAAAACTGAGTTAAGGATCCTGTAATGTTTCATTCTACCAATAGCACGTTCAACATGAATTCGCAATGAAGCAATCTGCCTGCTTGCTACAATCTCTTGTTTCGACAGCTGTGCCTTGCCATTTTTGAATGGTGGCATGTTAAGGGTGGCCTTTTTTTCATCTAACAAATCTTCGATAGTGAAGCCTCGATCAGCCGTTATATGATCCCCTTCCTCGATATAATTCAACACCCCAGACTGGACAACAAGTTCCTTATCTGATATGGAGCCAGTGTACAGTTCTGAAGCAAACATGACACCACCAAATGGAGCCACTACAATCAGACCTTTGGCTGTAGAATGGCGTTTGTAGCTGGACCATGTTGTGCTTTGGCAACCAAGGTCACTGACGATGGCCTCTGAATAAAAATTTCTGTGGCATCAAATATCGCTCGTGTATAGGGGTACTTCTCTTGAAAAGCTGTAGGCATGAGCTTTTTGTTAGCTTCTCGGGAAATCCACCAGTTTGTGTTTACAGCAAGGCGATTGTACAACACAGCAGTCCATGTGTTGATAAGCTGTGAAACTAATGACTGGCAGATTCCAAATCGAAAAGCTAAATCTTCCTCTAGTAAGGCCAAACGCAGCCTCATAAGGGTAAGCAGTAGCTCATCATGTGGGTAAAGCTTTCGTGGAGGACCTCTTTTGTTCCCGTCTGGAAATGTCCTAGGTCTTCCCCAGTACTGTAAATTATTGATTGGCACACCTAAGTTATCGCATAAAATATGAAACGTCGTAGTATTCGGTAGTCCAGTATAGAGGCGGATAAGTTTGTCATTTCCATAGATGTGTTCTAACCTCATCGGTTGTATTTGAATAGGCAAGTATTCATCATCATCATCACTTTCAGCGTACATATTTTCATCCAAGTTGGTGACTTTATCACCTAATGTTTCATAATCACCGTCCATTTGTTCTTCAGGGTCATCATTTTGATTCATACTAGATGTACTTTCATCCCCAATGACCTCGTCCTCAAGGCTATCAATATCATTTATACCATTATCACTGGAAATCCTAGTTACTAGTTTACGAGGCTGCTTTGGTTCTGGCACGAGTGATGGACTTCTAACATATGGCACATCAGTCCTGGACGACTTTTTGCCATTCCTGAAGTGAGCGCTGCAAACCCTTGTGCTCTGATTAACTTGCAAAGTTTCGCGCCTAATAGATCGAAGCCATTTCCTTTGTAGTTGTTTATTTGCGGGAAACCGATGATAAGAAACATTTTTATCACGGGTACTTTTATTAGTACAACCAGGAGCACAGCAAACGTTCACCATGTGAACTGGATGAGATCAATGAACTAGCATAAAATAAATTCACATGGCGATTGAGCGATTCTTCAAGTTCTGAAGTTCGCCACTACGGCACTAGCCACGATGTTTAGAGTACATAATTTATAGATACAATAGATAAAAATATTTATAGTTACTAACCTGTTTAAACGGGCTGCTTTCACGGTCTCTTGAGAACTACAACTTGGAAACACACGCGAGTAGAAAGCACTGTTCATAGCGCGCCGCCGCCATTTTGAATTTTGAATATACCTCCAAAACCAAAATATATCCCATGATGCTCTAATTCGTGATACGGCCTATTGGATTAAAGCACTAAGGAGTATGATTAACGTGAATGTAAAAACTGACCTTGAATGGCATCACTATTTTTTCAATAGACGTGTAAAGTTAACAGGATTGAATTGCGGTTGTTTTAATGTCGTTAACAGGCTTGAGGTATTTCTGGCATAATAGTTAGGGCACTTCACCTTGGCCGCATGTGAGAACAATTGGCCGTTCGTTTCCGTTCCGAGGAACTTGAAACCAGAGAAACATATTTTAGAATATCTTAGCAATGTCATAGAGAAATCTTACCTTTTGAAACGCAGTTTTTCAATCAAAATAGCGGCAACGAAAATGTCTATAATTTGATCATCAATGTCAAGGAAGAAAACTAAACGCAATGCATTCTTGGCCGACCTTCGTACGTCCTCTGCCCTCTGCACATACACTAAGGTCGAAGCCATGCAATTGGATTAAAGCACTAAGGAGTATGATTAACGTGAATGTAAATACTGACCTTGAAGGGCATCACTATTTTTGCAATAGACGTGCAAAGCTAACAGGATTGAATTGCGGTTGTTTTAATGTCGTTAACAGGCTTGAGGTATTTCTGGCATAATAGTTAGGGCACTTCACCTTGGCCGCATGTGAGAACAATTGGCCGTTCATTTCCGTTCCGAGGAACTTGATGGTCCTAGTGAGAGCTATCATTTCCTTCAAATTATGAAGTTTAACCAACTATTAAAACCACCATCTGATTGGACAACCTTTTAAAACGAAACATCACCCGCATACCACCCCCCGGTAATCACGCCCCCCGGAAACCCTAAACCTAATCACAACCCTCCGGAAAAATGAACACCACCCGCCGCAGAATCTTTATTAGGACTCAAGACACCATTTCCAGTCCAAGAGCAACGAGTGAAAAATCAGTCCTCTGGTTCTGCCCTGCTGGGCTGGAGATTGATTTCATGTCAAGTTCCCCCGCGTAGTGCAATTCAGTATTTCAATCCAGGCGCGCAACTAGGGGGGGGGGGGGGGGGTTGCAACCCCTGCCTTTTTTAACCCCTGCCCTTTTTGTGAGACGTCTAATACTAGGTTAGACATTAGAGAAACAGATAATTAATCGTCTGTTGTAGTACGCAATACAATTCTCCGCAAATCTGGCGAGACTCAGAAGCTTCTAGCGTGGGCCCGGGCGTCAGCTAGGCTGAATATAATTATGATAAATTTTAAATGAGAGACCAAAATAAAAATTTCTCCAACCAAAAATACGAGAAAAGCGTCCTCAAAATGCAGGAAATGCCGTTTCAGAGACCTAAAATTCTAACGTTTTCCGGGGGGGGGGGCAATTTTCCGGACCCCCTAGAATCTCGGCTTTCCACGCCACTGGCGTCCAGTCCCAAATTGTTTAGAATACTAGTTGCACCCCTGCAATCTGATTGGACAATTTATTCATGAATTATTTCAATAATTGTCAGAATAATTTGAAGAAGTCACTGCTTGCTGTCACTGTCAGTGGTAAATTTCAATAAAATCTTCACCAACTCCAATCTGCACGCATGTATAATACATGCATTACCTTTGCATTACCAGAAATTAATGACAAAATGGCCACCGCTTGAAAGCCAATTTACATATATAATATATTCCTTAGAAGATGGCGTCCCATTTTCGACAATAAATATATATTGGCGAATATATTAAAGTGAGAATTCTGCTTATCGAGTAGCTTGCCAACTATTTGCCGACCTCCTGATCTAAACAACAACTATTATCCAATCATTCAGTCACCTATTTATTTGCATCAAGTATATCTACGATCCGCCAAATTGTGTTGAAATAGTAAACAAATACAAGCAGGTTATCCACCACTGGTTGCGGTAGGATTTTGTTTGATACTTTCAAAATCGTCCTTGGTCAAATGCTCGAGTTGATAGAGGAACCTTTATCTTGCATGTAAGAGATTACATATTGACCAAATTGGCCCAACTTGTTATGACAACAAGAAAATATGCATTTTGAACTCACCATGATTGACGGAGGCTCAAACACTGACGAACGATAGCTCGAGAGATATAGTCATTTGGCGGATCGTTGGTGTACCTGATTTAAACATATAAGGAAGTAAATAATTTGAAAGTCGCTGTTGCTTAAATAGCGAGGTCGGCAAATAGTAGGCGAGATACTCAATTAGCAGAATTTTCATTTCAATATTTCCCCTCAATATATTTACTGTTCAAAATTGGATGCCATTTTATAAAGGCTATATGTAAATTAACGGCGGCCATTATGTCATCAATTTCTGGTAATGTGACTAACTAGTTGCCATTTTTAAAACTCGTCTAGCAATTGGTAGAGTCTTGTTGTGCAATTCCCAAAATGCTCGGGAAAAAGAGCTCTTTTTAAATATTCATGCATGCATGTGAATGTTGCAACTCTCTCCTCTGCAGAGGTTCTTTCGGAGATCGTCGAAGATGTGTGGGATCGTCGGAGATGTGTCGGAATCGCCAGCTTTCGCCCGCACTACTTATGTCCAGCAGGCGATTCCGACACATCTCCGATGATCCCCGAAATTTCCGATCTCCGAAAGAACCTCCGCGGAGGAGAGAGCAATATACCAACCAAACTGGCGCAAGTAAAGACGATGCTACTTCATATTCATAGCATACGTACATTTATTCGTTTACAAAAAATTGTTAAATATTAAAATTGGTTTCGATTATTACAGTGTTTAGATTAAATGTCATGACCTGTGACATTTATAAACCAAGCGGCTATTTCAAAAGACCATATCGGCTTAACAAACAAAAATCAAATTTAAAAATCAAGTTTATTGTAGTAATTATTCAAGGTCGTGTAGACTGCGGCAAAAATTTTCCGCTACTTATAGCTGAAATGTCAAATCAACGTTTGTTATTTGCTTTTCCTTCTACCGGTTTAACGTCTGGGTCGAGAGAGCCACAGCGCTGGTTTCCTAAGCAGACAGGCGACGATGCAGCACAGCAGTACGCTTGACTTGTTCCTGGGAAGCAACACACTGGATACTGCACAAAGCAACAAGAGTTGGTTTCACCACAACACACTGGATATGCCTTTGGACAACAACTATTACTTGAAGGGCAGCAATTTGCTCCAGACAGAGGGCAGCACCAGTAAGCTTGGTTAGGTGGTGGAAAGAAATTGCTGTTGCGTCTTTGCATACCTAAACAGAAATAGATGGAAAAAATAACAATATTCAGTAAAATACCGCGAGTATTTAACTCTAGTGCCTTTTACGCAATCTGATTGGCTCCTTAACTCTTTCCAGTCCGAATCAGTCATTAGGATTTTATTCTGGCTAACGCCAGACGATTTTATTCACCTCTGGGGAAGCCCTCGGACAGGAATGAGTTATAAACCCTAACCCTAACTATCACAATAATGTTTCTTCTTTAAGTAAAACAATTTATTTTAATTTTGTATTTTAATAGTTACTACTTACTACCAGCACAGGCAGCTCGTAATGTACATCAGAATATTGTCGTTGAAAAATGTTTTGATAAAAAGTATTTCTGAAATAAACTAAATACGCTTAATACCTGGTTGGAATGATGCAATATCACTTATGAAGTTCGAAGACGAAGGATTTTTGACTTCGTGCATGACGCGCCGCGAGGTGCGAGGACTGTAGTCTGTAGTATTTATCCAGTATTCACCTCCACTTTGGTATATAATTGACTGCCCTAAACACCTCTGAGCCACGGATGCGTAAAAAACACGGAGTCTTAGGCATACTGTAGGCGTACCAAGCGGGGGGCAGGGGGGGTGCCCCCCCCCAAACGGGCACTTTTTGAAAGAAATTTCGGGTAAATTCGGGTAATATTGCTGTTAAATATTCATGATCGTATGTTGAATACGATCTAATAATCGACAGTCGACGTGTTCTCTTAAACGCAACATTGCAATATTGACGAACAACATTGCAATTTTCATTGGCTATTTGCCCGAGTCAATTTGCAGGGGTGTTGGTAGCACAGTGGTTAGTGCACGTGCCTTTCACCTCTGCGAGCCGGGTTCGATTCCTGCACGGTGCAGTTATCTGATTAAAAAAAATTCACCTTGGCCGCATGTGAGAAGAGTGCTTCCAGTTTGACTCTGCCAAACACCACAGGTTTCCTCCGGGTACTCCGGTTTCCTCCTGTAGTAACACTGGACCAATGAGGGTGGGCCCTTACTGGACCTCTGAGGATAACAGTTTAGATATAACTGATAGAGTTATCCAGTATAAATAAGGTTAGTTTATAGTTTATAGTTTATAGTTCAATCATCATTCACAAGATGACAGTTATTTCGCCGGAATCGTTACAGACGTTTATTCTCAAACCGCCTTGAAAAATATTCCAAGTTTAATACAATATCTGCAAGAAACTACGGTGGCCCGTATGTGCAATACACAAAAGAAAATATCAGTACACAAACAAAAGTTTCAATTCACAAGTAAATTAGCCGATACACATTATAAAGTATCGATTCACTGAAACGAATTTCAATACACAACAAAGTTTCGTGCAATACACAACAATAAATATTTTCAGTACGTAATAAATTCTAATTCGATACACAACAAAGACTAGACTCTCGATACACAACGAAAAGTTTTCGATACACAACAAAAAATTGCATGTGGGAATCTCAGGGACAATAGGGGACAGAGCAAGAACAGAGCAATATGATCCAAGATAAACCATTCTGTACATGTGGTCTAAATAGAATCTGAGAGTTCAGTGAGATTTTTAGTCGTGTCATGCATGTTCAGTTTAATTTTTGTATTTCTTTGAGCTCGAGACAATGTTCTGTTGTATAATTGTGGAAGCTCTCAGGGGCGGATTTAGGATTTTGAAAACGTCAGTCAAAGTTGTGGTCCAATGGCCCCCCTGAAAATTTTTGAAATTGGGGTCTCTAAAACGGCATTTCCCACGATTTGACAGCACATTTGAGCAAAATTTTGAAACTTTTAAAACATATTTTAAAAGGCACATTTTATTATGTTTACAAAACATTTGTCCAAATTGGATGTTCAGCATTTATATTTTTACAAAGCTTTAAACTAAAATATTTGCCAAACGAGAAAGGCGCAAACACCCAAAAATGCATGCCTTCTAAAATTAACTAAATATTCACTGTCTCAAAGACCTTGTAGTGTGTAATTTTCTCTAATTTAATAAATTATATGTTATCTACCGACCACCGTAACATTGATATAAGCTAATTAGATAAACCTGGGGTCATATTTCTCGAACGCGCCGTTAAAATATATGTTATCAAAGCAAGATAGCGAGACTAACCATAATTTGAAAACAGTTATTCATTTCAAAATCATGAAAAGAAAGATCCAATTTAACGTTGAACTAAACCTTGGCTTAAAGATCAATTTGATCCTTTCAAATTCATATATAAGAGCTCCTGGCAAGCGTGAATATGCTAATGCCGCCTTGCTGAATAAATATGTCTGAACTCTGAACTCAGACTTCACTAGGACGCAAAATGATAAATAATACGATATTGAGACTGGACAAAAACACATATATTCGACACTAGATTGTTTGTATATTTGAAATGAAACTAAGACGACCTTAACTTACCAGTCTTACCTTACAGCAGTAGGGGAATAAATGACTCCGCGCGGCGCCAAAATTCAGACGCTTTCAATCGCGTCTATTAAAATGTTCCTCGCTTGAAATAAATCGATGACTGTGTAATCTAGATGACAAATCATCGTAGATTGTTCACAGTATGACAGTATTTCTTCATCATTGCTGTTAAAGCAGCTAAAACCCCATTCGAAAACGCTTATACAGAACTCGTATGACTGAAACCACGAACACAGTGAGAAGCCTTCAGGCTTCAATGAATAAATTACTCGGTATCTCAGCTGAGTCAGCAATCAATGGTTGCCATGGTGCAGATCGGTCAAAAAGCCCAAAATCAAGACAGCCAATCAGGTTTGAGGCAAATCGGTCAAAAAAGTGGTTGCCATGGTGCAGATCGGTCAAATTGATCAAACACCAATCAGATCTCTCCGCAAACCGGTCAAAACTCTCAAAGCGAACGCTGACCACCGGTCATCCCTGCCCGGTGTTTGCTGACTCGCAAATTACAATAAAAGCGAATTTGAAGCCTAATCAGTCTGCCAAGCTTTCGAGTCACGGCATAACATTTTCTAGAAGACTGTCGAGATTAAAATATTGTGTGATTGCGCAATTATTCTGGTGATTTTTTACGTCAGTCGCGTGACCGGTCTGATGTATGCTAAATCCGCCCCTGCCTCTATGGAGGAATCGTTTATCTATTGCCCAGCCAGCTTGCGGGAAGGAAAAGGTGATTCCCTCTCTCGAAGACCAGAGAACGTGAAGCGGGGTGTAACGAGCATCTCTCAAAACAGAGGTTCATCTGTTCCTTCATATTCTTCTTTTAAGAAAGAAAAAGAAGAAGAACGAAGAGCGCACTTCCAGCCGAAGACTAAGGAGTAAGGCCTGAGCTAAACGTCGCACAATTCTCGGCAATTAAATCCGTCTGGGTCACAGGCGGATAATGTGACGATGATGCGTGTTCGACTTGCACGACGAGTTATCGTCGCGTCCAAATGTCGAATTAAATGTTTCTCTTCTGTCTGTGACAATTCGACCTTTAACTCGACGTCACATCTACGTTGCATTCTTACCGACGAAGTGAATTAAATTCGTCTGAATTAAAGTCGTCTATTGTGCGAGCGCCTTAGCTTCTTCACGTACCGCAATCGGTACAATCGGTTCTCCATTATTAAAACCAATGGTTATAGACTTCATGCTTGGTGGTGGACTTCAGTTGGAGTCTAGCTGGAAGTGCGCTCTTCGTTCTTCTTCTTGTTCTTTCTTAAAAGAAGAATCATGAAGGAACAGATGAACCTCTGCTTTGAGAGAGGTTCGTTACACCTAACACCCGCTTCACGTTCTCCGGTCAGGTCTTCGAGAGGGGTAATCACTGACAATTATTGTTGCTAGTACTGGCTGTAGTACTGGCACCAGCAGTATCGCCCCTTTTTCAAACACATGAACAATCACAACTTGTAAAATAAGAAGTTGACCAAAAACATATTCGTTAAGGCAAACTTTACCGTGTATACTGAGCTTCTATTTGCTAGCCCTCCTAAAAGGGCCACTGCCCTCTTGAGTGCGTTTACATGGGAAATTTGCCGGCCCTCTTGTCATGTAAATGCAAACAAATTTGAAATTTTTACAAGGAATTACGCTGAGATACGGGATCTCGGCAAAGAGGACTAGCTCTACCAAATACCAATAGGGCTGGCCCTTGACCATATAAACACCCCCTTTAGGCCTGCGGTAAACGTCGCACAATAGTCAATAGACGACTTTAATTCAGACGAATTTAATTCGAATTAACTTCGTCGGTAAGAATGCAACGTAAATGCGACGTCGAGTTAAAGGTCGAATCACCTTTTCCTTCCCGCAAGCTGGGCAATAGATAAACGATTCCTCCATAGAGCTTCCACAATTATACAACAGAACATTGTCTCGAGCTCAAAGAAATACAAAAATTAAACATGCATGACACGACTGAAAATCTCACTGAGGACCACAGAATGGTTTATCTCGGATCATATTGCTCTGTTCTTGCTCTGTCCCCTATTGTCCCTGAGATTCCCACATGCAACTTTTTGTTGTGTATAGTCTTTGTTGTGTATCGAATTACACTATTGCGTGTCGGATGATTCTTTGTTGTGCATTTGTGCATGGAAAGAATTTATTACGTACTGAAAATATTTATTGTTGTGTACTGCGCGAAATTTTGTTGTGTATTGAAATTCGTTTCAGTGAGTCGATACTTTGAAATGTGTATCCGCTAATTTTCTTGTGAATTGAAACTTTTGTTCGTGTACTGATATTTTCTTTTGTGTATTGCACATACAGGCCACCGTAAGAAACTGCAAGATATAGCTATTCGCGCTTTTTTGTTGATTACCTGACAAAGAACTACCGCACTACGGCCTACGGACAATAACTTCATCAAGTAAACCGTGCTATTCCGTCGTTGAAGCACCTCCAAGATGATCAAATAATTTTAGCTTTGAGTGAATTGAGTCTGGGTGTTACATAAATATTGATGCAGAGGAAGGTGTAAGAAACGACGGAATAGCCGCACGGTTTACGTGCTAGTTCTTTGTCAGGTAATCAACAAAAAAGCTCGCATAGGCATAGCTATATTGCAGATATTGTATCAATAAAACTTAGAATATTCTTCAAAGCGGTTTGAGAATATTAAACGTCTGTAGCGATCCCGGCGTCAACACGAAATAACTGTCAACTTGTGAATGATGATTGCAAATTGATAACTCGGGCAAATGAAAATTGCAATGAAAATTGATCAATTCGATGATTCTGTATAAATGTTGCGCGCAAGAGAACATCCTGTTTGACTGTAAAAACAGACAAGCTGTTCAAATTGCAACGGCGAGTACAGTACTGAGTATAGGCAAGTGAAGGGCCGAGTAAAAAACCTGGGTTCTCTTCTGTATCTCTTCTCTACCTCGTTATTTAGCAATTTGTTGCCTTGTTACTTTTCAGGTTTTTCATTGTGAGGAAATATATTATTTCTATGGAAATATCCATATCGCGTTTATTAAAATTATGCGTGGAAACGTCATTTCCGGATTTCACGCCATTGTTGTTTACTTATTTGTAATTTTCGTTTCGTCAAAACAGAATTAGCAGAAACTCTACGATTTTAAGATATTCGAGTTTGATTTAAACAAAATTTCCAATGACATCAGTGATTTTCCACGTACCGAAGCCCTCTATGTAGCGCATTGCGTTAGACATCGTCTCAAAAATGAAGAATGAAGAACGTATATTTCGACTTACCATATTGACAACAAGTGTTGTTACTCGCACAGCAATACCGTCCAGAACGATCACAAGCCTGTGGCGTCGGTGGTGAACAGCCAAGCTTCAGACCTGCGTCGTTGCATCCTTCCATTATTCTCTCAGCCAAAGAAGTACATCGATTCGACAATTTGCACCAGCTTTGTGTGAGCAGTGCGGCGCCAAGTTTCTGCCAGTTACTGCTACTCACGTAGAAAATAAGGTCGGGAACGCGCATAAGATGCTCCATTCCAAAAGTAAAAAACAACCCTGTGAGCGCATTCTGAATGCCACAACATGGTGTTGAGGTCGAAGGGATTAAATTTGAAGCTTGCTTCAGTGCTCGATCAACGTTGATGTCGAAGAGCAGTTGACTTTGTTCCGGTGTGAGGCATACACTTTGCTCGCAATCGCATTCGTCAGGGTATCCTTGAACAATTACTCCTTTGGGAATATCATTGCGATCGATACCAAGGATCTCCAGATCGCCTTTTGCGTGGGGGAGATTTAAGTTGTAACCAAAACCAATAAGAACGCCAAGTTTTGTGCGGTGGGCACAAGGAGAATACTTTTGCCAGCTTTTGATCGACACTGTCGGGTTACATTTCTCGGCAAATGTACTGGACGCAATCAAAACCAGAAGCAACGCCAACAGAAGAGAATGAGACATTTTCGCAGTGATATGTTTGTGTATGAAATATCTCTTTTGACTGTCACCTCACTCACCACTGCCCCCAGTCATTTATAAACAGTGACGATTAATGTAACCTAATCTCTTGTTTGCGCAATGAAACCCTACAGTTGAAGTTCTCTTACTACCCTCGGGAAATGTAAAAAGTGGTCGCAACTAGAACTGGTCGCTTACGATAATTCGTTCTCGTTTGCAACCACCCACTGAAATGGCTGAAGTTGGTCGCTTACGAGAGATTGGACCAGAAAAACACTGCGTTTCTATTCTGGCAACCAGCCGGAAACAGCGATATATACTTTATCGTTATGCAATTTATAATCTCATTACTGTATTATTAAAGTTATCAAATTGCTTTTTAGCGCAGTGTTGACTGATTGCAAAGGGTCTTTCAAGGTTGGTCACTTACAAGAGCTTAAAGTGTTTATGAAATCCCATTTTGTTGTTCAGATTACGCTGATCATCATGCGCTATTTTAATTTTACATCACGATTTTTGAAAGTAGATCTACAAGCCCTGCCTCGTCCCCAGTCGCTTTTCAAGAATGAGATCTGAGAACGTGAGATTGGATCATTGAGGAAATTTCAGAGGGGGCCCAGGGCCCAGGCTAAGGGGGCGCTAGTATTTTTCTAAACTCGGCCTGTGAAGGAGGCAGCTACAAGCCTTCAAAGTTAAGTTGACCATTTGGAATAATTTTTGTTCCACCGCGCCGTACGGCCAAATTGGTTTTGTAACGTCACTGGTTGTACACACGCTCAAAAGAGAAATATGTACTACTACACTCAGAAGCTTCAGAAGGACTCAAATGGAATCTTTTGAAAAGTTCTGTATTAGTGTATTTCTAGTGGCCCAAACGAGATGAGTTGAAGAACAACTTTAAGATTCAAGGATTGTCCCTAAACTGTTTTCCTAGTGATAATTTTATTTGCCAAAATGGACAAAAATTGAATGGCTTTGTTCAACTGCACCAGTTTCCTAATGAAAGCCGTCAAACTGTTCGGTACAGGTATATGTACCTCAAAATAACCCAGTACCTCAAAACATACACAGGCATTTAACTTGTTGTAAGTCATCAAAAATAACATTGACGTCTAAGCTGACTGTTGATTGTTAATGACTGAACATGTATCTTTCTGGAAAACTACTAACAATTGCAAAATCGTCATATTGTACTGCAACAGGGGGGGGGGCTGAAGCGTGTTTGTTATGTTATAAAAATGAAATTTTTCATGGAACTGCTCCTAAATGTTGTGAACTTAAATATAAGTTTGCAAGTTAGGTATTTTATAACAGGAAAATATATCATCATTATGTCTTAAAACAAAAGTTCCACCTAAAAATCGACATTATCGAATAATTGAGTGGTGTTATATAGGGAACATAAAAAGCACTGTCTTTGTTTGTTTTGACGTACAAAAAGTTAAAAACTTGTAACTGTTGTAAGTCGCACATCAAGCTTGCAAACTTACGTTGTAAAACACAAGAATCATTGCATTAAATAATAATGTCACACAAGACAGACAATGCTTCAAAATTAAGGTAATAATAATATTGTGGATCTTCGTCTCCATGTTGATTCTAAGAACAAAACTCGATTGCTTTCCCAATGGAGGTTTTCTTGGACCAATAATATTGGTCGAGAAATTCTACTTGCTCTTTCGATGTCAAAAGCCCGCGCAATAAATCTTGAAGCCATTGGGCCGTTTTTAACAGTTGGGAGGAGAATTTTTGATATACCAGCTCATGAATATCCTACAGGATGTATCGCGTCTGAGAAAGATGAAGCACGTTTCGTTGCCACAAGTTTGCTGCAAAAGTTTTTTCCAAATTTAAATACTGAACACCAGGTTTGTTACGCTAATGAGAAGAAAATTAAAACGGGACATTTTAAAGTATAAAGTATAGTTGCTGCAAGAAGACTATCGGCGATGATTCCAAGGTGACTGACATACTTTATTATTATTTAAGTACATTTAGTTTTTTGATTCAGTGTGTTGTCTTTCCCATACTTATTTTAAATTTATTGAAATATTCGGGAAAAACTAAATATATTAAGGTAACAGAAAGTCTAATGTCACCTTCCTCTATAATTAGTAAGGTGTGTTGGGAAGGATACGGACCTATAAAGTCTTTGGTCAGGGGAATAATTTTGACATGTATTATTCTTTACGTCACACTACATTTTGTACACAAGGAGTTGCTTCCTTATGCGTGCTTAAGTCTTTATGTGGTACTTTTTAACTCTTTTTCTGGTGATTTCATTTTTAAGTCGCTTGAAGATTTTCGATGTCAAATTATAAGTGAGATATCTGAAGAACACACTGATTCTCGTTTGGGTTTGGCGCGTGTTTTTTAACTTCTCCTAGATTACGACTTGAAGGATTCCATTCGTTCAGGTTTTAATTACCAACGTGTAGTTAGCTTACTTACCGGCCCCTCAACATCAAACTATGGAAAAAGAAATTGCAATTTTTTTATAAATATTTCAAACATAGATCACCTTCTTCGAGATATGCAGTGATAAAAATTGTTGGAAAAGGTATTTTTCATGTTCTATTTTTGTTCTTTTGTTTTGTTTATGTTTCTTTTGTATTTTCGGTGGTGTCTATAGCGGTACTTTGTACATTATTGTCTTGGACATTAATATCTGGATACCGTGGATTTCTTTTGTTTTATGAACTGAAAAAGTGGAATAGCCGCATAGCTACTATATTATACATGCTACATGTATTTTTTCTTATCGTAGGTACAATTTATTTTTTTCTTTATAGTCTTTCCATTTTGACATATATAGTTTTGTTTTCTTTTGTTGGAGTACTGCTTAATGTAGGCCACTTTATTCCTTACATCACTTTTTTCTCAGTTCTATTTTTTTCACTGATTCTTGGACTTTTTGGAAGTTCTTCGAAGAAAAATATTTCAACTTAAAATTTCAGTGGTGAGGAGAATGATGGTGGTGAGAATGATGGTGACTAGGAGAATGATGGTGGTGAGGAGAATGATGGTGGTGAGGAGAATGATGGTGGTGAGAATGATGGTGATGAGGAGAATGATGGTGGTGAGGAGAATGATGGTGGTGAGGAGAATGATGGTAATGAGGAGAATGATGGTGATGAGGAGAATGGTGGTGATGATGATGATTCTGATATCCAGGTACTGAACCATTTACCCAAATGGAAATATAATGATAACAACGAACCAATGATTTTAAAATTACTTTACGATAAAATTAGGGAGAGGCTTCTACCATACGACTTGAATGTATTTCATTTTGGCATCAAACTTTTCTTCGTACTTTGTTTCGCTCTCTTTTTATTTAACGTTGTCAGAATTTTCCAAACGACTGACATTCCGAGGACAGTTAAAGTACTAACCACAGTGAGCTTGGGTGTCGTGCCGTACATTTTTAACATAGTTGCCTGGAAAATGAGCGATTATGAAAAAAAGCACGGAATGAAGAACAGAAAAAGAAAGTTGAAACACTTGTGGATGAATTTACTTCAATGCGTCCTACATCTACACATTATATGCCTGTAGCTGTTGTAGACGTATAGATACTGTAGACGTCGACGTACAGTCAGACCTGGAAAAAAATGGTCACTGTTTTCTCCAATCTTAAAGTCCATATAGATGACATAAAAATTAATTTTGTCTAATTTAAAATAACAAAGTAACTAAGGTGAGCTAGGAATATCCACCAGTAGAGTTGGTTTTCTCCTGTGCTTTGAGGGTTGGTCTCCGGTTTTCTTCGCTCTGAAAAATCAACGTTAGCTGAATCAATCATAGCTATAGTGTCCCTGATTGTTCAGCCAGAAGATTAAACACTTAACACTTTGAAGCCTGAGGACGAGTCTTTAGTGCTTTATTCTGGCTAACGCCAGACGATTTTATTCAGCACAGGGAGAGGTCCAGGCCTCAAAGTTAATGATGCATGTTAAAGCTATTCATTTTGACAGTGGGTTGTTGTTGTATTTATTTATGTGAGGAGGATGGTGACATTGGCTTTGTGGTTGCAGCTCAAACTGCAACATATTAAAAAATAGGTTGAATAAAAATGATTAGTAACTTAAAAAAGCTTTTTCAAGACAATGTTTAGATATGTTAGAAACTAAATAAATAATAAATGTAGTGTATTCCGCACAAATTCTCGCTTACGGTTACTCGTCTTCGTCAATATGACCATTGGCAGTTCTCTATTTTGGCGGTTTTAGATTGTAATAAAAGCTAACATTTATTCTATGTATTCAATTGTGAATGTATATAATCGATTATCGTTTGTTGTCAAAACATTTGTAGCTAAATTACGGTATTAGAATATTGTTACCTGTATAGCTCTGTTCTACTGCATGTTCCGCACCTATAAGCTATACTTGTATTATTTAAGGTGAAAGTGTAATAAATAAAAAAACATTCAATTCCTAAAATAATACACTATGAACAGATAAGGAGAATTAATCAGATATATGTATATAATCAAATATATTTAGTACAGTAACAATGACTGCATGCAGTTTCACCATATAGCGTGAAAGATGAAATAATGTTTGTAATCATGTAATACATAATATGGCGTGTGATGTTATTAATATTGCTATAATTAATGCTTATTTATATGAAGTTTATGTCATGGTTTATCATTAAAAGAAACCAAAGTATTCTTTATTTTGTTAATGTATATTTCATTGATTTTTGGCTTTATTTGGCGCCAAAGCGCAAAGAGACAGTATTGAAAAAGTTGTTCAAAGGCTTTTCTTTTTTACATGACCCCCTTCTCTACCTCCACCCGAGGAAAAGGCAAAACAGGCAGCTGCCTCTTTTCAGGAAGTCCGTTTTAGCCCGTCTCCCCTTTTCAAGCGCCTCTGCTACTCTTCCGGCGTTTCCGAGTAAATGTCGACTCTCTAACTTTTGCCGATTTTTCCCTAATTCCCGATTTAATATAACATTTATAATAACGCCTTATTTATATAAAATAAATGTGTATAAAGTGTATTAATTTCAAAATGTTTAATCATTTTTAATTGAATGAATTGAGTTA
The DNA here is from genome assembly GCA_035771165.1 of Paragorgia papillata. Classification (NCBI taxonomy): domain Eukaryota; kingdom Metazoa; phylum Cnidaria; class Anthozoa; order Scleralcyonacea; family Coralliidae; genus Paragorgia; species Paragorgia papillata. The sequence goes on from JAWNZC010000351.1 coordinate 6,322,867, forward strand.
CCCATGAGTAACGTAGGTTTCGAAAGCGAAACCTTTTTTCCTTCAAACGCAATAAGTAAATAAAGCAAGGCACATGCAGAAGTCTGAATAGAAGTTCGCAGGAGTTTTGCATTTCTTCGTTAGTAAAATATGTGTATACAATGCATGCCCCATATATTTAGCGGAAGTTTATAACTGCATGAAACAAGAAAGTTTGAATGGCTTGTGAGTTTATTAAAATACGGAATCAATTCCAAAGTACACAACTAACTGAACTAAGACTGAGGTATCTGTTAATTACTGGATTAACGTTTTCCGCGTCAGACTGGACGTTTGCAAGATATTTCAAGAAAGATACTTTTCTCAAGGTAATGAAACTTAATGATATACATGTAAACATCTTACATTTACATTTACATCTATAGACTTGCCACAAGTCGACCACTTTGTTGTTTTATTCAAGATAGCCAACAAACCGTCTAGATATCGTGTAGCTATATTAGGGACCTTAAAGTGCATATAAACCCTACACAGTTTTTAGTTCCCTGTTTAGAGGGCGAAAAAAACAGTTGTAAAGTTATTTTACCGTTTTTTATTTGGTCGTTTTGTTTCCGAGATATATCTCTTTGAACATTGGCAAAAAGTCCTATTCGCTGGAAATTGCCGCAAATGCTATTTGGTCAATATTGAGACTGGTATCTACTGATGTGACGTCATTTCCTCATTAATTCCATTGTCAACGGAATTAATGAGGAAATGACGTCACATCAAGTGGGGGCCATTTTAAAAGTGCCCGGGAAATTAGCCCTCTCGTCCTTGCGACTATCGGGCTCCTGTATTCAATTACTCTCGACCTTGTGTCCTTTTAATTAACTTTATGTTGTTATCTATCTATATATATAAATAATATTTAGTTAAGTAAATAAGTAATTTACATTAGAAAACGATTCTTAGGAGATAAAATTATTTGACTACGACGTTATTAAAACTTCAGTACGCGGATATTACGGGTAAAAGTCTGTGGCAAAAAAAGTCCTGCACTCACGAAGCTGGGTTTTACATTTCTCGAATATGCCGACACATTTGTTTATAGAAAAAGATGGCCAAAAATGTCGGAACTACGTACGCATTGTTGAAATACATCGGGTACCATGCCAAAATAATGTTTTTTCATTTTCTGGCATGAATAGCACTTGACAGTTCCTCTGTTTAATATGTTGTCCAGGGCTGTGCGTTTAGTATTTAAAAACAAAATAAAAAATTCTAAACACTTGTGAGGAGTCCATTTCCCATTATATAAGCTTAAGGTTACGTAACACCTTGGAGTAGTGCTTTGCGAAAAATGCAACTGCGCGTTCAGTTTAACTAAGCAATCAAATTCAAATTTTTACAGTTTATAGCAAAATGATTGTAGAATTGGACAGTTGATTTACAATTTTGAAAAGTATTTAAACTTGTTTTGTTTTGACAAAATTCTGAAAACGCATTCGTTTTGCGCCGCGACTTTTGTTGAACTACAGTTTCAATCAAATCATGTAAAAATAGTTTTAATTGCAACTCAACTAGCTGTTCTACAAAAGTGTGTGCGGTAGCTATGTTTCTTTTTTGTTATTTTTGAGATACAAGGCATTCTTTTGCAACCTCAGTTAAGTTGCGTGCTACCATGAATCGTACAAAAAATCGTATAGCTACCCGCACACACTTTTGAAGCTCTTATTGTCTCCAAGACTCCAACACATTGTGAAAATTTGAATAACATCGGCCAAAACTCGTGTTCAACAAAAGTCTTTGAATACGGCAGTTTAGCTGAGATTTAAAGCTGAAGAAACAAGCCTTGGAACATTTAAATTTCGCGGGAAAACAGAGCTGCCTGCAATTTTCATCGCTAAATATCTTAATGAATTTTGCTTTAAACGAAATAAACTTTTCAAAACCTTTCAGCATTTGGCTTAAGGCAGCTAATTACGCAAAAAAAATTTTTTTGGTTTTTTAAATTTCTATGGTGTAACGTAACCTTAATTCTTATTTTACGAACAATGGTGAGAACATTTTGAACATTTTAAAAATTAACACTAAAATTTGACCTATATACCGAATGAATGCTTATAAATTTTTTAGAACATACGTACCCGACGTATTTCAACAATGCGTAGTTCCGAAATTTTTAGCCATTTTTTTCTATAAACAAATGTGTCGGCATAATCGAGAAATGTAAAACCCAGTTTCGTGAGTGCAAGACTTTTTTGCCACGGACTTTTACCCGTAGTATCCGCGTACTGAAGTTTTAATAACCTCGTGGTCAAAGAATTTTATCTCCAAAGAATCGTTTTCTAAAGTAAATTACTTATTTACTTAACTAAAGATTATTTATATATATAGATAACAATATAAAGTTATTAATTAAAAGGTCGCAAGAAGGCCAAAAGTAATTGAATACAGGAGCCCGAGGGTCGCAAGGACGAGAGGGCTAATTTACCGGGGGCACTTACTTTCAAAAATGGCCGACTGGCGCATGCGCACAAAAATAATGGACACTTTTTTTTCGCGAGTCGGAATTCTGGTTAATCTTTATTCTGTGATAATGCCTCATGTCCGATTAACCAGTGTCGCCCGTATTGCCCATTGTTCTGTCCTCTGCAGTTTCCGCCGTCAAATTCAGTTCCTGCAAGTCTCTCTTGATGTTATCCTTCCACCTTGTTCTTGGTCTTCCTCGTCCTCGTTTACCGTTCACCACTCTCGACATGATGTCTTTTGCCGGTTTTCCATCATCAGCTCTCTGTATAGGCGCCCGAACCATTATATCTCAACCTACACTCCCTTGCCTTCTTTGTGATGATACACACTTTCAGTTCCTTCCTGATATCATCGTACTTTTCCTGTCTCTCAAAGTTACCCCCATAATCCGTCTTAGCATTCGCATTTCTGTTGTTTGCAATATCTTTTCTTCTTTTCTTGTCAAAGCGCACGTTTCCAAGCCATATAACAACACCGGTCTTATAACCGTTATATACATTTTCGCTTTGAGTTTCCTTGGCATTCGTGTGTCGTTGATGACCCCGACAGCTCTCTCCATTTACTCCAGGCCGTTTTAACTTTGGCCCGTACTGCCGTCTCTTTGCCTCTTTCTTCACTCACCATAACACCAAGATATTTAAACTCCCCCACTTGTTTCAAGACAATGTTATTTTCATTGTCTCTGATGTTGGCTGTTGTCTTCTCTTTGCTGCTAACTAGCACTTCAGTTTTTGTTATTGGCTTTCAGACCCTTTTTCGACATACCCTCCTGCCATTTCTGCTACTTTTCCTGTGACTCTTTTTCACTTTCTGCCATCAGAGCTAAATCGTCTGCAAACATGCAGAAGTTCCCACGGTATGCCTTTTCTCCACACCAGTATACTAACTCTCTTGGTACCCGGTCGTACGCTTTTTCCAGATCGACGAAACAAAAGAATAGATTTCTCTTTACTTCCCAAAACTTCTCTTGCAGTTGTTTGACCATAAATATAGCATCCGTTGTTCCTCGTCCTGGCATAAAACCCATTTGCATGTTATTGATCGAAATGATGACTCTTAGCCTTTGATCTAAAACCTTTTCTAATGCCTTCATTATCTGTTCCAGTAAATTTATACCTGTGTGATAAAAATAAATAATTATGTCGATTTACACAATCCATTGAATCCCCTTTCTGCTTGTAAATCGGTACAATATAATGCTCTTTTCCCAATCGTCTGGCATAGTTTCCTCTTCCCAAATACTTTCAATGATACTGTGGATCATATCTATACCTGTCTCATCAGTTCCAGAACTATTCCTGAGCAACCTGCCGCTTTTCCAGAATTCATCCCTCTAATTACCTTCCTAATTTCCTCCTTACTTACATTTTGCAGTGGTCCTTCTGTTGGTCAACTGTTGGTAGCTCCTCTCTTTCATTTTCAACATTCAGAATGGTGCTAAAATACTTTCGCCATCTATTTCTTACTTCCTTATCTGCAGTTAGCATTTCTCCATGTTGGTCTCTGACATATTTTAGTTCTCCCATATCTTGTCTTGTTCGTGCCCTTTGCCGTGCTACTCGGTATATGCACGTTTCTCCTTCCGTCGTCCCCATGTTGTCGTACCAGTCCTTTGTTGTTTCCATTTCTCGTTTCCCTTTTTCTCACTCAATGTCTGTTGGTTTGCTGTAACTTTATCACGATATTCCGTAATGTTATCGCCTTTCAATTTCCATATCTTTACTTTGCTTTGCACAACCCTTTTCCTGGTCTCTTCCTCTCCAGCTCACTGCTTCTCCTGGTCAGTCCCTAACAACTTTTTGCTCCGACTTCCTTACCATGATGAAATCAATCTGGGAACTATTATTCCCACTTTTATACGTCGCCAGATGTTCCTCTTTCTCCTCAAAGAGCGTGTTCAGTAACACCAAGTCTGACGCTTCTATACTCTCTAAAACTCTCTCGCCTTCTGCATTTCTATCACCAAATCCCTTTCCTCCATGTATTCTTTGGAATCCATCGTTGTTCTTGCCCACATGTCCGTTTAAGTCTTTCCCTATAGTTGGGACTATACCGATCAAGTGCTCCAGCTTTTCGAAGAACTCCTCCTTATCTTCATCACTCCTGCCTGACTGTGGTGCATATCCTGATATCACACTATACCCACGATCCGCTATTACCAGTCTAACTCTGCCCAATCGATCTGATGGTCTCTGCACTTCAAACACTTGATGTTTTAGTTTCTCGTCGAGTATTATACCAACTCCACTTCTCGTGTTAGTTTCTCCCGAATAGAAGATCTTATAACCGTCACCCAGTTCTCTTGTGCTATATATCGTTTCTTGCACACACGCGATGTTTATTTTGCGTCTTCTAAAAACGTCAACCAGTTCTCTTCCTTTGCCTGTCATCGTTCCTATATTCCATGTACCCACTCTCACCACCATTTGCTTCTTACGCCGCGGGCATGGCGCCCTCCGCGGTACCCCTTGCTGATTTCTCACGCCAACCGGGGGCTGCTGACGCGCGTCGCATGCGGGGAACGCCCTATTTATACTCTTTCTGGATTCAGGAATATTTGTTTGGTGCGGGTTTTTACAGCCGGATGCCCTTCCTGACGCAAACCACAGTTATCGGCGATGGACCCTTAGGTTAGTTTCTGTCACAGCCTCCCCGTTGTGAGTGACCTTGGCTCGTGAGTGAGCTCTTCCGCTCTTTTACCGCTGTACTTCATATAAGACTATAAATAGAAGATTCGTCAAATTATGCTAGAGTACACCGTACTTTTGTAATTTCCCAAATCGAGAGTTACAGTTACCTCTAACCATAAAATTAAAAATCTCAGCGCAGTTCTACATAAGTACTATGCTTAATGATTACTTTTGAAAGTTTTGTACTTTTTAAAAATCGCTTTAGGCACGCTGTTCCAGTGTTCCCCAGGTTTTCGTGCTGTGCACAGGCTACGCCAAAGTTGCAAATCAGTAGCCGGAGTTGAACGCCAGACTTGGCGGCTTATTTTAATACCCATGCTAACGCCAGACAATTTTACCTGTAGCTGAATATAAAGGCCTAGGTGTCGCCAAGCCGCTAGACAATAGACAATGGTAAACAATGAAATAAAGGAATGCATTTCAGTTAATTAAACTATGTAATGTCTTTAACTTTCATAAATAAAGCATGCATTAGCAAAAAATAGCCACGCCCAGGCGTGCATGTATCTACTGCGTTTATTGCCTATACTGTAGCTACTATACGGTACAAATAACTTTTAAAAAAGAAAAATAACTTAAATCGTGTTTAATACATATACCTGCAGACATATTGTACAATTATAATTTAATATATATTTTAATCATAATGAATGTATTATATGTATTTTAATCATAATTAATAATTTTGGAGAAATGACTTAAATCGTGTTTAATAAATAGTAAGTGCTTTAAATAAAACTGATCAGATTCCTTAAGTACAAAATGTACAATATTTAGCATGATAAGATATTTTATTGGTCCTTTAAGAATAAAGCTGCTCCACATTGTATCCACTGACTTTTATCTCCTCCAAAAGGCACGTTCATACTGGTCATCAGCCTATCACGGTCCATGGTGTAGTAGATTGGAAGGGTGAGACATTCGCTGCTGTTGTAGGCATCTGGTTGATCCTGGAAAAAAATTTCAGACATATATTAAGCAATTATTGGATGAGGTTGAATATGATATAAAGAATTATGCATACCAAGACGAATGTTATATTACAAGAGAATACTAGATTTTGCTCACAAAAAGCTGGTGCTGAAGTCAATCGTCAATAATTATTTCATTGTAGACCACTTTCACAATGGCCACACTTTAAATATTCTTTTATGTGCATCTAAATGAGTCTTTCTAGCCCCGTTATGAAGCAAATATTCTTTTGAATTGAAGTTATACAAACGAGGCTAGAAAGGCTTATTAAGATGCACATAAAAGAATATTCAAATTAGTCGCTATTATTAAGATGCACATAAAAGAATATTCAAATTTATAGTCGCTATTAGACGAAAGTGGTCTATAGGACGATTGACCTCATTCGTGCAAAAATTATTTCATTTTAGAACGATTGACCTCATTCGTCCAATAATAATTTATTTCATGTAATAAATCAAACACGAGTTTCAGTGTTTCATCAGGGGTTCCAAACACGAGAAAACAAATGAAAACCGAGGGCGTAGCCCCGCGGTTTTTATTGTTTTCGAGTGTTTGGAGTCCCCTGATGAAACACGATAAACGAGTGTTTGATCTTGCTTCTCAATTTATTTCAATATGCAGATTAAGAAATTGGCTACGATAATTCACGAATTATTAATGAGTCTGAGAAATATATGTATGGTATTAGATGTATATGTATAGTTAGTAAAACACGTCAGCACCTTTGGTATCCAAGCAATTGTGCATGGCGGTATAGCCGATACACTTGGCGAGTCACGTTGATTTTCGGTTAAAACTGTTCCATCGAATGTACATCCTTCCAGTTGCAATCCGCCAACCTATATGAGTAGAACAGTACGACATGGATAGGTCAACAGATAGAGGAACAAAAGTAAGGAAAAAAGACATGACACAAAAGCAGAGGAAAGAGATAGACAAAGGAACAAATACATGAAATTGAAACAAGCAAGCAAACAAGCAAGCAAGCAAACCAACCAACCAACCAACCAACCAACCAACAAACAAACAAACAAACAAACAAACAAACAAACAAACAAACAAACAAACAAACAATCAATCAATCAATCAAACAATCAAACAAAGAAGAAAAAGAGGAAGAGATGGACATGCAGATGAACGAGACATGTTCTACTTCTCCAAATAAGGGAAAATAAATAAAAATTAATATACAATAAAATAACAAACAGAAAACAAAGGGTCAACAAAAAACAAACAAAACCTAGTGTATTAATAAACCATGGCAAAAAAAAAATTTAACATAAAAATTACTTTGATGGAAAACTTCGCTCCATGAACGCCAGAACTTTTCCAAGTCGCCGCGAATTTTAATTCGTCCATTGAACACTTCATAGCTCTATCAAGAAAAAAGAACGATAGTTAAAATATATATCAGAATCAGAATAATTTATGTAAAATATATAAGTATTATTGATTTATTGTAGTCTACAGTGCAAACTACTCACAGTTTGTTTACAGTATAACCGCTTATTTATGTTTTTACGAAAGCTAACACGAAGTACCGCGACTGAATTCCTATCACAATCATTTCAATGATTTTAAAAATACAAACTGTTTTAGCTGAGAAAATCAAACGAAAAGTATATGTAAATCAGGACGGTTCTCTTACCAGTTTGCAGATATTGATTAAATATTAAATTATTTGAATTTGTCTCATGAATTATTAATGAATTTTTAATAAATATTAAACGTGTGTTACCACAAATTCTCGCTTCTATTAAAGTGGCACTACGACGAAAAAATCGTGAACCTAGTATTGATACGAGTTAACTATAATTTGCAAATGCGGAATACCGGCGTTTTCAGTTTCTCAAAATATTGTCTCGTTCTCGAGATATTTAAGTTTATGAAACATGTAAATTAGGTGCCTCGTGATGTCATTTACTCACACAGGCAAAAATAAGATATACAAAATGAGTAATACATCTGAAACTAAGAAGTAAAAATAATTCAAACTTCGCACAAGCATAGTTATCATAAAAGTACACCCCACTGTGCGCATCATGTTGTTGTTACGGAAACCGCGTTTAGAAACACGGGCCTTTTTGCTAAAAAATTAAAATATTTATTTTTTGTTTCTTTTCAAAAGAATATGATAATTGAAATGTTCAAAATACAATATCTGTGCGTCTACAAATATTCATGTCAATGTATTGCAGTAAACATTTTTGTTTTACAAATGGAAGGCGCCTTTTTGCAAACGCTATCCATAGAAACAACATAATGTGAACGTTGGAGTGTATTTTCCCCATAACTATTCTTGTGCAAAGTTTGAATTATTTCTACATATATTACTCATTTTGTAAATCTTATTTTGTCTGTGTGGATAAATGACGTCACGAGGTATCTAATTTACATGTTTCAGAAACTTAAATATCTCGAGAACGAGACAATATTTTGAGAAACTGAAAACGCCGGTATTCCTCATTTGGAAATTATAGTTTACTGGTATCAATACTAGATTCACGATTTTTTTTCGTCGTATAGTGCCACTTTTAAAAGAACTTTGTTATCCATAACCTAACGTTCCAATTTAAGAAACACACATACCTGGCAGTTTGTTGTCGTAGAGCATTTAAAAATGTATCTGGATGGAAGAGCTCCGACAGATCAATGGTATCTCTAAGCAGTGTCTTTTTCTCACTTTTCTCTACCCAAGATCCCAAAGCAAGAGTCTTTGCAACAAGCGATCGCAACCACTGAATTGGATCTGTAGGTCCTTCCCAGTGTTTATACCAAGTATCTGGAACCTAAACAATTAAGCTAACTTAAACTTTAAACGTGTATTAGTTAAGAAATAGAAAATGGCCGCCCGTGTTTATATAGCCTGATGCAAACACGAGAGTGTGTTGGGAGAATTCGAAAGTTTACGTGAACCCGAGCCGTAGGCAAAGGTTTACATAAGTACTTTCGAATTCTCCCAAACTCACTCGATTGTTTGCATCAAGTTAAAAAAACACAGGGTATCCATTTTCTATTTCTTTTATGAAATAAGACTAAGAAATGTGCCGTGACGTCACAACCGTGTTTGCATAGCCTGATATAAACACGGTAACTGACCAATCACAGGGTGCGTAAGACGCAACCTATTTTATAATAACAGAAAGAGAACGTTGTTCACAACAAAGGAGTTTTGTAAGCATATAACATTTATCTTCGAGACATTTTAATTTTAAAATAAATTAGCGTTTAGAGTACCTATGAAACGAAAACTGAGCCTGTTTAATTTAAAAAAATACCTAACATGTCAGAGTAAAATCTTTTGCAGTTTTTCATTTCCTTGCTTCATTGTTGAGATATTTTACGTTGCAAAATTAACATTTTTAACACTTTGAAACCTGACGACGAGTCTTTAAGGTTTATTCTGGCTAACGCTAGACGACTTTATTCAGCACAGGAAGAGGTCCAGGCCTCAAAGTGCTAACTTACCTCTTGTCTCATCAGTCCACTGGCAAGATTTTGAGTTTCTGAAGTAAGAAGAGTGGTGCCTTTTATCACTTTACTGAGCGCAGCTAAAGAGCCATGTACGTGCTGGACTAGTCGAATGGCATTATAACGCTCCAGATGAACAAACGAAGTGACAGGAGATTCGCCTTTATCTGCTGGTACAGAGACTTTCATCTGAATTAACTGAGAACCCTAAAAAGAACAGTAGAATGATTTGCATAATTCTTATCAGAATTACAATAAGAAAGAAAGTTGCTTTGAAGGTTGCTCTAATTTAATACTTTTAAAATATTTAGGTATTTAGATGCTGCACATTTATAATATAATAATACAACGTCATTTAGTCATATATTTACATATAGGTGAAAGGTTCTCAATAACGGGTGTTTAGTATGGTTTTGTAAGATAGTTTTCGCTACACTCAAGGGATTATGGTAAAAAGTACACGACAGCCATCTCTTATCACTTGAGTGAATTGCATTCATCGTTGTCGTTCAGACTGCGCAATTTAACAAATGGTTCATGATTTGGCGTGCTCCATTGAGTTATGGGATGCACGCGGCTAGTTCGGAGAGCGTAAGAGTTGGTCGAGGCGTAGCCGATTTTGAGTGCCTTCCAACTTCCCAAGTGCATAACTCAATGGAGCACGCCAAACCACGAACCATTTCTTTTATAACAAAGAATCAGACACAAAACAACGGAAAACAATATCTATTTCGCTGATCTGATTAAAAATGAGTTTCTCATTACGTTTGAAATGGAGCACGCACGGTAGCCAATCAGAAACGCCGTTGTATTACATCTGTGTTATAAAAGACTTTAGTATCAACCAATTGGTGGGCTATTACAAATCCGGCTTTCTGATTCGCTGAGCTACCATGGTCTATTGGTGATAGACCATAGTAGCGTTATCCAATGATAAACCTTCTTATAGCTGGAATACTCCTATTCTGACCAATCAGAAGCCACGGCATATTCACGCCGCAAGCAAAATCTGGAAACTAGGCAAAAAAATCAAACATGGCGTCTGCTAAAATTTTTGTACAAGTGAAGAAAACATTGGGTCGAAAGTAATGGAAATATATTCAGTTTGACATTTTCGAATAAGAAAATGAATCCGCTTATGCCTATGGAGTATATCTACACCAAATTTGAAGCAAAGTAGTTACAATCTTGTGTTTTGTGAGCGATTGTTTACAATACGCCATCGAACTGCTCTGCATTATGTATGGGGAGACTTCTGCAAACAAAAAGGTAAAACTATCTAAACATTTAGAACAATGTTAAAAATACTTTTTTACGTTAAAGAAAAGTTGTTTATGGTTGATACTAAAACAATTAGACAACTCGTCCTCGTTGTCTAATTGTTAAATAGAAAACTCGGCCTCGTTGTCTAATTGTTAAATTGTATATTGAGGTCTGCATGTATATATCCAAAATGGTAATGGTAATGTAATGAAGATAACGTCAAAGTAGGCATTTGTGTTTCTCTCTTTTCTTATAATATACAGCTTAAAAATCTTAATGAAATGATAAAATGTAGAATACGCTATTCAAGTATGCCATTAACGAGAAAATTATTTGGGTAATATTTCTCACGCAACAGAATATCGAGCATGCAAATTATGCCTACTTTTACGTCATCCTCATGCATTAGCGTTTTGAAATACAAACCTCAAAAGCACAATAAATAAAAGCTGATAGAATCCATATTAGTAATATCGTATTTTACTCCTTTCCTTGTGGAAAAAACATCACTTACTTGATTAAGCTTCTTCCACAAATTCAAAAATGGCGATAGTTCATTGCTCCATTTTTCTCGATCAAATTTATGAGCAACTACATCAGATCTCATCAAGACTTTGAGCTGAGAAATTACCTAGAAAATAACACACTCAAATAAACACCATGTATAGGCTTCTCCATTCCCATACTAACATTCACATCTATATGACTAAGAAATGCGAGAGTGCATGGTAACTGTCTTTATCCTGCGAAAACTGAAACTTATAAAAGAAAATATATATTGTTTTAAAAAGGGAAAAATATTTTAGGAAAAATATCCTTAAAACAAACATTTTTTTCTTAAAACAAGCTTTTTGGGATTTGCAGAGTAGGACAGAAATCCTTCATTAATCATTATTTTAAAATCTATTGTTTTCAGTTTGCTCTTTGGATGGATAATAAAGCTTCAGTGACCTCGGTTATAGACAGAATACACTGCAAAGTCATAGTTACTATATATATAGAATATGCAAGACCTAACAAAAACTGAAAAGTAAATGTGGACTTTGAAAATGTAATTATGTTAGTTGAGAATAATAAAACCAGTGCATGCAGTATAACAAATATAGCAGTAGGTTTATATAATGTTGTGGAATTAATTTTATTTATTTATTTATTTATTTATTTATTTATTTATTTATTTATTTATTTATTTATTTATTTATTTATTTATTTATTTATTTATTTATCAACATTTGTACCAAAGGGTAACAGGAGAAATAACAATAGGACTCTAGGTCCCTTGTTATTCTCAAAAAATAAATGTTAACAAAGATATCAATATAAGTACAAAGTCAAATACTAAATATACAATAAAAAATACAAATTATAAACTAAATATACAACTCGCAATGACAAATATAGAAGATAGATTAGATTGACGACATAAGGGACAAATAATACGCTATGTACGGATGTCGTCGGCATTAAAGACTGACTTAAGTCTATCAAACAAAAGGGCTTTAATGCTCGACGTAACACTTTGAAGCCTGACGACGAGTCTTTAAGGTTTATTCTTGCTAACGCCAGACGATTTTATTCAGCACAGGGAGAGGTCCAGGCCTTAAAGTGTTAAACACTTCCGTAGATGAAGAAAGGATTGCAATTAGTAATGAATTCCAAAGAGGAGAAATACGGACAAAGTAAGAATCACGAAAACTAGAGGTCAGTGCTAGTATCAGACAAAGATCTAAAGCAGACGATCCTTTGCAAATTCTGGAGGTAGAGAATAATAAGAAATCAGAAATGTCGAGTAAGATCTCGTCTTTAAGGCAACGAAATATAAACAAGAGATCAAGATATTCAAGGAAATAAGAAAGCGGAAGAAGTCTCAACCGAATAAGGCTGGTTTTGTAATGGAATTTTAAATCGGGCAAAATAAAGCGCGTTGCTCTCCTTTGCACGCGTACGCGTTCAGTATTACGCATATTTTGACAAGCGCGGGGCGTGTGCAGTGTGACGTAATCTAAAAAAACTGATACTCAATTAAACTTGTAAACTACTACCTTTTGTAATTCAGAACCATTTGTAACAAATTGATACACAAAAAGTAAACAAAATTATTTTAAAAACCAAAGTATAAAGGAAAAGAATGAGCTGCTCATATTTTAAACATTGCATCAACCACCACCTATTTATTTCCATTACCTGCGAACTGACTATTCTTTGCGCTGATCTATCGATATTCGCAGGCAGACCAAAGAATGACGGCTGGTCCGTTTCAGGAAGGGAATTCACCGTGTCTTTGTAATCCTGGGAAGAACAATTACGTTATCAGAAACCAAAGAATAAAAAAAAATCAAATTTTTAATGCCACTGAAAAAATACCTCAAGATGACAAGATGTTGGTAAGGTGACATTGGGAATCACTTTCTTGCTACGACTACGGGATGACTGCAAAGAAATAAAAAATATAAAACATATAATTCAATAATATTAAAAAGCATATCTCATGTTTGTAAAAAAGTAGAGTGTTGCGTAGGCAGTGTTTTAGATAGAGCGAAGTTAAAAGGTGGTGAACTGCGGAGATTAATTTTGATAACGAAATATTGACATTTTGAGTGAAGCTCATCATTATCTATATATAAGGTAACACGAAATACTGACATTTCAAGCGGAGCCCTTCATCACTCAGAGTAACATTTACTCTGATGAAAGGCTCCGCTCGAATTTACATTAATGAAGGGCTCCGCCCGATACGTTAATATTTCGTTATCAAAACTAATCCCGGCAGTTTACTACCTTTTTTAATATCTCGTGTTTAGGTTTTTTATATATCTTTCAAAAACTCATTAATAATTCATGAGAAAAACACAAAGGAAATCAGTACCATGTCCGTGGTTTTATACCTGATAAAACTTCTTGACGTCAGAAAAAATACTAATGAACATACAATTTTATATAAAGAATACTAATGAACAAACAATTTTATATAAAGAATACTAATGAACATAACATCCAATAACGAATCGTTTTTGAAGCCATTCAAAACACTCGCATCACGTGTTTTATCAGATCTAAAACATTCGGGCTGCGCCCTCGTGGTTTTAAATCTGATAAAACACTCCTGCTCGTGTTTTAAATATTACATAATCTTTGGTGGCACCTTTTGATAGAAATTGCTTAATATTATCATCAACTTTTAAGTTTCATTACTTTTTATTCTGCTAAAGTTGGCTTGCTATTCTCAGGAAAAGGACATCAGCAAGAGACATGCAGACTAGATGATATAACAATAGAGTTGATGTTCGCGGGCATAAATAAACTCATAACTTACATGTATCAACGCAACATTTGTCATCAAAACAATCTTTGCTCCAAAGTATTGACAACAAAAGTATAGAATTACGTAAACAACAAACCAATAGTGATTTAGAACTGTTAAAACTGAAAAATATATTTTAGCCCGCTGAATTCTCCATTTTAGCCCGCAAGATACACCACAATGCATGCCCGATAAAATTATTATAATACACAGTGATTCAACAGTGAAAGTTTAAGAATTGAGTAGATTTTCTCTAAACATGTCTGTTTAATTAAAGTTCAGAGCAAACTCTCTTGGTATTCCACTGTTGAGTCATTGTAACATATTTGCGTGCAGCTAGATTAACGTCGATTCCTGTGAATAGTAAACGTCCAACTTTAGCAGAAGAAAAAAGGTATCAAGATGAAATTTTAGTTGATGATAATATTAAGTTATTCCTATCAGAAGATACCAATATTATAAATAGATAAAAATATGAAATATCTCGCAGGAACTATCTCAAAGATACATATTATTTTAGCAATTGAATAAAGGGCAACATGGTTTCCAATTTGATAATCAACGCTAAATTGAACAATTGATCACTTTATATATTTTTACTGAACAAATGTTCAAAAGTTGCAAAGTTGTAGCGACGCACGATTTACCCTTGACTTCTGCGTTGTTTACATCGGTTATTAGGAATCACGCGTCATAAAAATGCAACAAATTAAACTCGTTTCGGTTATTATTCACCGACATTCACTGAGCCTGAGGCGAATAATTGTTAAATATATAATATGCATGAAGTCACTCTTTAAAAAAAAAAGAAATCAAAAAGTTACCTGAGCACCAGTAACGACGTTGGGTTCAAAATATTGCCATAGGTAAGATTTGAGCACGTTTAAGTCATATTTGTTATCCACACGACCACCGTAAATAGCATTCTCAAAAAGACCATGCACGAAATTCCAACGAACTTCTGCGCTACCTGAAGTGGAATATAAACAATTAAAACATCATTATTACTAATAGTCTGTCATCTGATAAACTAAGCTTTTTACTATATATAGCTGACTATATACTACCTCATGAAAACTAAGAGCGAATAATCTAATCATCAGCTTAAATAACTAGTATTTTTAAGATTAGTTTTAAGATAAATCTGAATAAACCTCGTCCTATCAGGTAATGATCGGCTATTTGCATGTTTTATATATGAAGTATGATAGTATAAGTTGTCTTTTCAAGACTTTTTGCACACAAACAATTAAACAAGCAAACGAACAAGTAACCAAGCAACTAAATAACTAACAAACAAACAAACAAACAAACAAACAAACAAACAAACAAACAAACAAACAAACAAACAAACAAGCAAACAAACAAACAAACAAACAAACAAACAAACAAAAGATTAGACTATCAAGGCCTGTTCATTTGGTCCCAGTAAGCGTAAGGTACTACTGCCATTTGCAAGCCACCGTTAGGCCACAGATTTAGGGGCCGATTACATTCAAGTCGTTTACTTGACTGTGTGAATAATAGCACTGAAATAGTGATCATAGCGAAGACTTAATAGATTAATTAGTGTTCGTGAAGACGCTTTCGTGGACTATAACAATCTTTATTCTTTTTATTAACGATGGGCTTACAAAATAAATAATAGACTCATTACATGTATATATAGGGTAAAACTGAAGTATTAAACTAACGTAACTTTGCCCTTCTTTACTTGATAATTGCGAATTTCGGCCTGAAATCATCCACGTCAATTCAAAATTCATCCAGGCTTACCGGGCTAGCCGGTTAACTGGGTCCATGTAATGGCCCCCTTAGTCACCGATGTTTTTCATGTTTGTTTACGTTTGAAAGTTGCAAGTTTCACCAGAAAACGTTGAACAAAACAAATCAACCAACTTGCGGCGTCGTTTTGACAGGTTTCTTCGAAATCACGCCGCAAGTTGATTGGTTGTTTTTAAATGTTCAACGTTTTATGGTGAAACTTGCAACTTTCAAACGTAAACAAACATGAAAAAAATCGCAAGCCTAACGGTGGCTTGCAAACGGCAGTAGTACGTTCATATGGTAGTTTTCATCCCGTCTACCCGGACATCAGTTATCAAAAATCACAATTCTGTTGTCACATGTTTATCTGCGTTAAAAATAATGCTTTCATTATACATCTGATTGATTTATATTCTAATAGAAAATTATCGTAAATCCCCATCAGAAAAAATAACCTTTTGTTTTTAATGACTTTATCCCGTTGAACCGGACAAACTGTTTATTTATGGGAAAAATTTCATCCCAATTACCGAGATCTCAAACCACAAAACAAAACAAAACAAAACAAAACAAAACAAAACAAAACAAAACAAAACAAAACAAAACAAAACAAAACAAAACAAAACAAAACAAAACACAGCACAGCACAGCACAGCACAGCACAGCACAGCACAACACAACACAACACAACACAACACAACACAACACAACACAACACAACACAACAAAAACCGAAACAAAACAAAACAAAACAAAACAAAAACTACAACGTAACTTGGCTCGTAAGTCACATTATTAACCGTACCTTTCTTGGCAGTTGAGCATAATCTGTCAATTATTTCTGCGCCTGCTCTCAAATCACTAAGAGAAAACTCATAAAACTTCGTCCAGCCCTAAAGAAAAAGCAATATTACGTTCATTTATTTAAAACCTATTTTAAATACAAAATATATTCATTCTATATATAAAAACTTAATCGACAAAAATACATGTATATAGACCACGTTCACCGCTTTATTTATCTTTTATGTGCATTTAAATGAGCCTTCCTAGTCTCGTTATGAAGCAAATAATCTTTTGAATTACAGACATACAAACGAGGCTAGAAACGCTTATTAAAATGCACTTTAAAAGAATATTCAAATTAGTCGTCATTATGACAGTGGTCTATAGATGCAGTGCTAGATTTATCACGCTTTTTCATTAATCTATTTGAAGTATCGTAATTTTTATTGACTACTAATGATTAAGTCATTACCATATAAAAGTTAGCTTTTACTACGTTGACACCAAACACATTACACTAGTTTAAAATATAGTGAAAACATCCAGGAATTTGTCCATAAAGAAGGTGTACCAGCTTTAAAAAAAGGATGTCTGCATCTCTCTGGGGAGAAAACTGTCACTGTTTATGCATTACTACAAACATTTCTCACATATAGACTCCATTGCTCAAAATACAATTTCTAAGTCATTTGTAAATAATGTAGTATGGCATATAAAATGTAAGTGGGTGTTTCTTTAAAGAATAGATTTACTGAAAATGTTCACCTGGGGAATATAGTTTCTTCTTTCTTGTACGACCGCGTGGAACCAAGCCAGGACAAAAAGAGCCTGGGCACGAACAGATGACTCTCCACGTTTTATAAATTCCGGTGTCCAAGTTTCGTATGTTCTTTGCAGATTCTTCTTAATACCTGGTGGAGACTAATAACAATAGTAACAGTAAACGAATCAATAATATATCATGCATGAGCATTTACACAGTATAAGTAAGAAGAAGACGTTATCACGTACAGTACCTCGTACGTTACTTTCAAACTTGATTGTAGTAAAATTGTAGGAAACTTTGGATGACTTTCAGCCGTGAGCCACAAGCGGAAATTTTCATTTGAATCCAACGAATTTAGTGCCTACAAAAATAACATGTTGATATATTACCACTAAGTATAGGTTAGTTACCGAGGTTGAGGTAACTAACCTACTTAGTTCAAGATCACAGAGGTTGCCTAAGAAAACTGAGATACTGAGTCCGTTCTCACAGATTGTCTAAAAACACTTCAGTCGCGATGATAAATCCTTTATCACATTCGTGACCATTGATTAACCCTTATTTTCCCAACCACGCATAAGTCAAGTTAATTCCCCCGGGCTAATATATATATTAGCCGGTGGCATTAACTTGATTGCGTGGTTGCGAGTAATTATTATAAATAAACAACCGCGGTACATCAAGGAAAATCGAGGTGATCATGAACTGAATATCATTAACCCACTGTCACAGTCGAGTTTTATTTTTTTTACTAATGCCAGACTATTATACTGATCAAGGGGGAGAACTCTCGCAGTGAAAGGTGGAATATAACGTCAAGAGTTAGACATATTTCAGAACGATTTCGAGTGAACTTATTATTCTCCACCCGAGTTCACTATCCCACAATAATCATTCGAAATCATCATGTATGAAGACTGTTGTCTAGATATTGAAGAAACTAGTCTGTTTCGAAATATCGAACAGCCTAAGTACTATCATTCGACCTTCAGCTCCCAACTTGACCTGTAGCTCAGTTGGTAGAGGATAGGACTAGTAAACCGAAGATCGCGGGTTCGAATCCCAGCCGGGCCAAGTAGAGTTTTCGCTACTTGTCTGGTATGGCTCGTCACTCGGAGTAACACCTTATTATTATATTTCAAAATGTATAGCAACAAACATCAGATATTATATAACCTTTTCTAGAGTTGGCAGCCACGCGTTTACTAAATGCAAATTCTTGAGGCACAGCCATTCACCATTTCGTGAGCATTCATGAAGTAACTGCATCGCAATGTCGGCCTGACCTTGGCCCATAGCAACTTGGTGGAACTTGTCGAGACCAATAACTTCAGCTGCCATATCTTGTAACTCCTATTATATGGAAAAGAAATTAAGCTATTGGGTAATATTATAATTATTATAATCATTATAATTATTACAGTTATTACAATTAGTATAGGTAATCATCATATGATAGCGAGTGCAATTTATATTTAGGCGAGTGCAATTTGGCATAATTTTCAAATATCACGAGTAGTGTAAATCCTTAATTGTACGAGCAAAATCATATGATTACTCATTTATTATAAGCATGACAAAATTACGACACGTACGCTTCGTACTCACTCACGCCTTTAAAAACATCTTGTTTCATTACTTGACAAGAAACATTTTCACTCTGGCTGTTCTCTGTACTCATTTCAAAATATTTACATGGAATTGAGTTCATAGTGTACCAGAAGTCGTTGGAAATGTGAAAACGTTCCATTGCAGAATTGGCCGCCATTTTGAATTTTATTGTCAACATCGTTCCCAGGGCCTTCTCTATTTTTATTAATTGTACTGCAGTACAATTAATAAAATAATTGTACTTCTCTCAACCAATCAGAATGTAGTAATTTTGTCATGCATATAATAATTATAATTATTATAATCATAATAATTATAATAATTATTATAATCATTATAATAACCATCAAAATTATTATTAAATGTAATTTGGTAAAGTAATTTGGTTAGAAACCATGCCTATAAATTTTACACTGGAGATATTTTCAGTTGTCTGTAGCAAAAAAGTGATCACCGCGATTTTGCTTTAGAAACAGTTCTCATTTTTTGTTTACCTGAGAAGGATCAGCACCAGGTGAAATTATAATCAATATAGGTTCGCGACAGACAGTTTCTTTCATTAGCTTTTTAAGGTTGACTGCTGGAGGAGAAAGTTCTTTGAATCCTGGAATTAAAAAAAATAAATTATACAACACAGTACAGTAATCATTGGACAAGTATGTTAATAAAACTAGATACAGCAAACGTCACATAAAGTCGTTACACTTATCACTGTTTACTTACTACGATTCTATGAATCATCATAATATGAAAAAAATGTATGTATGCAGAATAGCATACGACCAATCCAACGCCCATCAATTTGTTTTATTTATCTATCCGTTTTACTCAACCTCTCACTCTGACTCACTCACTCACTCATTCACCCACTCACTCACTCACTCACTCCCTCACTCACTCACTCACTCACTCACTCACTCACTCACTCACTCACTCACTCACTCACTCACTCACTCACTCACTCACTCACTCACTCACTCACTCACTCACTCACTCACTCACTCACTCACTCACTCACTCACTCACTCACTCACTCACTCACTCACTCACTCACTCACTCACTCACTCACTCACTCACTCACTCACTCACTCACTCACTCACTCAGCCACCCACCCACCCACCCACCCACCCACCCACCCACCCACCCACCCACCCACCCACCCACCCACTCACTCACTCACTCACTCACTCACTCACTCACTCACTCACTCACTCACTCACTCACTCACACTCACTCACTCACTCACTCACTCACTCACTCACTCACTCACTCACTCACTCACTCACTCACTCACTCACTCACTCACTCACTCACTCACTCACTCACTCACTCACTCACTCACTCAGCCACCCACCCACCCACCCACCCACCCACCCACCCACCCACCCACCCACCCACCCACCCACCCACCCACCCACCCACCCACCCACCCACCCACCCACCCACTCACTCACTCACTCACTCACTCACTCACTCACTCACTCACTCACTCACTCACTCACTCACTCACTCACTCACTCACTCACTCACTCACTCACTCACTCACTCACTCACTCACTCACTCACTCACTCACTGTCATTCACCCAGCCACCTAACCATTGGTCCGCTCGTTAAACATGCAACTACCTATATCTATCCGCCCGTCCGTCTATTGACAAGTGCAGTGCAGTGTTGTGACTCAGGGCACGTATAATAGATTTGACTCCATTTTGCTTGTTTTAGAAGTCTTTATCACGCTAAGCGCCGTTTGTTGGCAACTAGTATGTTTGTACAAAGTCTATGAACAAGTAGCTTGCGTATCACCCAGGCTACAAAGAAACGCTTGCTACGCAGGCTAATGAACAAGTTGTATTGTTATATACCAAAGACTTTCGTTTGCCAAAGATGAAATCTTATTGGTCAAATCATGGTCACGTGTTGTTCAACAAACTCAATGTTTCTTTCTGCCCAGGGAAACATTGCACTGTTTCCCTCTGACGTCAACAATGAAGAAGGAAACAGTGTAATGTTTCCCTCTGACGTCAGCTTTTTTCATGCGTTGTTCACGTGAATACACAATGATTATTGCATCAGATCAAGAACTTTCGCCTCTTCGGAGCATTTTGAAAACAAGAGCTTGTTTCGAGCTTGTTTGGTACGAAATAGCAAATTTCCCAAAAGAAAGAATATCTATACATATCTTCAAAGAACGTCTGAAGAAAACCTGGAGAAGTTTAAAGCTGTTCTTTGTACTTGTTGAGTCTGGTGTATTTGTTTATATTCAGAAATTACGAAGACAAAGTCAAAACACTCACTCACTCACTCGCTCACTCACTCACTCTATATGGCGGACGGTCGTGCAGTGCAGGCTGTCGGCAGAACGAGATTTTCAAGCCGTAATTTGGAAGAAAGGAGAGTTGACACAAACGAGAGAAATTACACAGCAGATAATAGTATGAGCAGTATAATAGAAGAAGAAAGTTGTCTCAAAGATGAAGAAATTTGCGAAGAATTATGTGCTGTGTTAGCGACAACATCGAAGGAAGAAGTAATAGAAAATCTTTGTCGAGACTACACAGTGAAGCGTTTAACAAACTTGAGAGAATTTGCTGCGAACTTATGTCGTGAAACAAGAGAAGAATGCCCTAAAGGTAGACTGGTGAGACGGCTGTCAAAACAAGTTGGGGCAAAGGTTGAGGTAAAATTCGCCACCGACATTGTTGAGTTGGTAAAGTTTTGGAAATCGGGTGAAGAAAGTCAG
Source organism: Paragorgia papillata (assembly GCA_035771165.1). Taxonomy (NCBI): domain Eukaryota; kingdom Metazoa; phylum Cnidaria; class Anthozoa; order Scleralcyonacea; family Coralliidae; genus Paragorgia; species Paragorgia papillata. The sequence goes on from JAWNZC010000351.1 coordinate 6,344,733, forward strand.
CAATTAACAGATATATTCTGCAAGACAAATACAATTTCTTCCAGTCAAGGTACAACTGAAGAAACCAGCACAGGGGAGGTGTTTAAGTTGTTAGAAAAAATGGATTTAAAAATGTGTGAATTGAAGGAGAAGACCGATGAAGCGTTGGCTGAACTTAAAGATGAGATCGAGGGTCTCAAAGCAAGTTTACAAGACAAGAATTTGAGAATTGCGGCACTAGAAGAAGAACTTTCAATAACAAAAAGTCGAAATCAAGCAGAGTCTAGACGGTTAAAGGGAGAGGGCGAGAATTATAACACAGAAATAATTATGCTCAAAGAAAATAATTCGAAAATTATTGAACAGGTAACTTGTTTACGAAGAGAACTTGACCGTGTCAAGAACAAAGGAACCAATTTAAAATTAAATGCTAAGCAGAAAGAGGATAGATCGCTGCCCCAAGGGAGAACTATTGTGAAAGAAATTGATGAAGAAAATGAATTAGCATCACAGGATATGCAAATTCGTGAAAAAAGCGTCGAGAAACGAACAATTGTTCCTGATAGCGAAGAAAACGTGCCTGACTCGTCGGCTGTAAATAACAAAGAGGTCAGCTCGAAAGAGAAGGACAGACCTGAAGTATTGGATTTAACAGCCAGTCCTGCCGTAATAGACCCACACTCAAACCAAGATTTTGTTGGTGTGAACAGAAACAGAGTTAAAAAAATTTATCTCGGAGGAGTTAAAGAGGGAGTTAATGTACAGAAAGTAAGGCAGTATATGCTGGAGAGAAGTATAAACCCAACGTATGTAAGATTGTTCAAAAGTCAGAGGAAGGGAACAATAGCAGTACGCGTTAATGTGAAAATAGAAGATTTTTATAAAGTATGTAGAAACGAATTCTGGCCCGAGAATGTGTATGCCAGAGCATGGTTATCTGAGGCAACGTGGAAAGACAGAAGAGGTTTAAACAGGGCCGAGCCAGAGGACAGAAATAATAATCCTTGATGACGCTAAACGTGATAACCTGGAACTGCGGAGGTATTTATGGGAACTTCAGGTATGCTAAAGATTTATTTAAAAAGTGTGATGTTCTGGCTGTTACGGAACATTGGTTATATCCGGATGAGTTGTCTTTTCTTGAGACCTTGGATGGCAGTTTCAAATGTTATTCCTCATCTAGTTCAAAAAATGATTTGAATTATAGATGGAGAAGGGGTCAAGGGGGGTTAGCAATTTTATGGAGAGACGGAATTTATATTGGACAAAAAATATCAATACAATCTGATCGCATGATTGCAGTGAGAATTACAAATAAGAGAAATCAGTCTATAAAACTATTGATTTGTTGTGTCTATTTACCTTCGACAAATAACAGTTTGGTGGAGTTCAAGAAAGCATTAGAGGAAATTGAACTGTTTTGCTTTACAAGACGAAGTATGGGGGATACATTAGTTGTTCTTGGGGATTTTAATGCTCACATGGATGACGAAAGATCTGGGCAAAAAGAAAATTCTCGTGGAAAGATGGTTAGAGATGTTTTAGATAAACTTCAAATGTGCACAGTAAACGTAGGACACGAGTGCGGAGGGCCAATGTATACTTATGTATCTTCACTGGGGTGCAGTGTTGTGGATTACATTTTTCTCGACAGTATATTACTACATAAGGTAAGAAATGTTAAGGTAATGGATGAACATCCGAATAATACAGCGTATCATCTACCAGTAAAGGCAGAGATTGCGGTTAACGGTAGTCATTGTGACAGGGGCAATACTGACTCATGGAAAAAAGGTAACAAAGTAAACAATATTATTGCTTGGAGAAAATGTACCGAATATCAATTGACAGTGTATGCACAAACTTTAACGGAAATACTATCTGTACATTTCAGTCAAACGTTTGATATTAGACAAGATTCCGATATTGATAAGATGGTGGATAAACTAAGTGAATCGTTGAAAGAAGCTTCTAGAAATCTTCCAAAAGTAAAATATCGACGACATATTAAACCATATTGGAATGAAGAGCTTAATAGACTAAAAAAGTTGTCAAAAACTGCCTGGTACGAGTGGACTATGGATGGAAGGCCTAGAGGAATTGAGAATGAATTGTATCAAAACTACAAAGAAGCCAAAAAAGCATTTCGCAGAGAACTTAGAAAAACAAGACAAATATACGAAAAGGAAGAATTTGAGAAAATAGCAGGAATGGAGGAAATAGATCAGTTTAAGTTTTGGAGATAGAAATAGAAAGATGGGACGAAGCGTAAGAAGATCAACATATCTACAGAAAGACGAAGAGCTGGTAGAGGATGAACAAAAGCAGGCTGAGTGTTGGGCTGACTATTATGAGAAATTATTCTCACCGCTACAAAATGATGATTTTATGGAAGAGTTTTCGCTATTTGTCGAAAGTGAAGTTAAAGAGTTAAAACTCAAGTCGTTGATGGATATTGATGATCTTTTTGACATACCATTCACCTTCGAGGAAGTATCCAGAATTATTCAAACCCTTCCAAATGGGAAAGCTTCTGGTTTTGATGGCATTACATACGAGCATATAAAGAATGGAGGCAGCAAATTAATTGAAAGTCTGGTGTATTTGTACAGGAATATAATAGACAAAGAATATGTTCCCCGTGCATTTAAGCTGGCCGTTAAAGTACCCATCCCAAAAGGTAGAAAATCACAGATGACGTTTGATGATTCCCGTGGGATCAACTTACTTCCGGTATTGGATAAAGTACTTGAGCGACTTGTATTGGATCGAATAAAGTGTAAACATTACAATAGTCTTCACAAATTGCAAGGAGCATATCAGACTAAACAGGATGCGCTGAGCACGGCTTTTATGATTGACGAGGTAATAAATCAGTGCTGTGAAGATGGGGACAAGGCGTATGTTGGCTACGTGGATGTGAAAAAGGCTTTCGATACCGTGTGGATTGATGGTATGCTCTACAAGCTCTATTATATGGGTGTAACTGGTAAGGCTTGGAGAATTGTAAGCAGTTGGTACGAAGATATGAAGGAGTATGTTGTAATTGCAGGTTGCAAATCAAGAGAGTATAAAATCACTCAAGGAACCAGACAGGGGGGTGTCTTATCACCATGGTTGTATCTTGTGTATGTTAACGATCTTATTAATTTGCTAGAGTCAACCAAACGTGGCGTCGTAATCAGTAATATATACTTTGGATCACCTATGTTCGCTGATGATCTAACGATGATTTCGCGAATGAAATCTGGTCTGGACATGATGTTGGAAGAAGTAAATACTTATGGTAAGAAATGGAGAATGATGTTTAGTTATAAGAAAACTGTTGTCATGGTATTCGGAGAAAAGAAAGCGGATCATAAAAAGAATTTAGATACGAGAAGTTGGAATCTGGGAATAGTGAAGCTTAAAGAGGTAGAGACATGGAAAAAATCTTGGAAAGATTTGGTGTTTGGAGGGAACGTGTATGCATGTCATTAAAGATGCAACAACCAAAGCGTGGGATTCCTGTTTTGGCATAATAAGAGGGGGAGGTCGTCATTTAGGACTTAATCCCATCATATCATTGAAACTATGGAAAACAATTGGTATGGAAAAATTATTGTATGGTTGTGAACTATGGAGAGTAAATGGAGTGTTGATAAAACAACTGGAGAAGGTGCAAAATCAAATTATCAGAATCATTCAAGGATTTTTGCCAGGAACCTCTGGAACAGCATGTAGGGGATTACTTGGGTTGTGGGATGTCGCAACGGAAATTGACAAACGGAAGCTGTATCTTCTTGGTAGAATAATCAGGTCAGGAGATGGTTTGGCATACAAACGGATGTTTAGAAGAAGACTTATACGCTGGAAATGGAAAGTTGACAATAGGGCAACAGGATTTATTCCTGATGTAATAAAGATTTTAAGACGTTATGATCTATTTAATTACATCGAGGATTTTTACAACGAGGATGTATTTCCCAGTAAATCAAGGTGGAAGATTATAGTAAAGCTAACCATTCAAGAGGTTCATGAAAATCAATGGAGGGAAAATGTATTACGCAATCGACAGCTGAAATTATACGCAGTTGTTCACACTAAACTCGAACCAATCTTTTGGTGGAACTTGGCAAGGCAGTATACTGATTCGTTGGGCGAAGTAACAGATGTTCTGCGCATTTTATGTGGATCATATACCCAGAGGGGTAAACGAGTAGAGGACATTCATAACAGTAACACCGAGTGTGAAAGATGTCGTGTACTTTGTAGGGACCCGTTGAGACATGCTTTGTTGTATTGTAGGGAATCAGAGAAAGAAAGAAATATGATGTGGGATTGGGTAATGGACACTTTACCAATTACGGTTGCAGCGGAATTACATTCAATGGAAGATGATGAGTTCATCACTACAATATTGGGAGAGAAAAGGGCATTAAGTAATTTAAGTAATTTACGCAAAGATGATCAAGAAAAGTTCTTTTTGAGAACAGCAAAGTACATTTCTTACGTTAGGGAACTATTCTTTAATTAATTTATTTCTAAACATTATATCTTTTTTTTAAATTATGTAAATAACTTTAAAACAATCACTCCTCTGTTTAGGGGGCAATAAAAGAATTGTTACTCACTCACTCACTCACTCACTCACTGTCATTCACCCAGCCACCTAACCATTGGTCCGCTCGTTAAACATGCAACTACCTATATCTATCCGCCCGTCCGTCTATTGACAAGTGCAGTGCAGTGTTGTGACTCAGGGCACGTATAATAGATTTGACTCCATTTTGCTTGTTTTAGAAGTCTTTATCACGCTAAGCGCCGTTTGTTGGCAACTAGTATGTTTGTACAAAGTCTATGAACAAGTAGCTTGCGTATCACCCAGGCTACAAAGAAACGCTTGCTACGCAGGCTAATGAACAAGTTGTATTGTTATATACCAAAGACTTTCGTTTGCCAAAGATGAAATCTTATTGGTCAAATCATGGTCACGTGTTGTTCAACAAACTCAATGTTTCTTTCTGCCCAGGGAAACATTGCACTGTTTCCCTCTGACGTCAACAATGAAGAAGGAAACAGTGTAATGTTTCCCTCTGACGTCAGCTTTTTTCATGCGTTGTTCACGTGAATACACAATGATTATTGCATCAGATCAAGAACTTTCGCCTCTTCGGAGCATTTTGAAAACAAGAGCTTGTTTGGTACGAAATAGCAAATTTCCCAAAAGAAAGAATATCTATACATATCTTCAAAGAACGTCTGAAGAAAACCTGGAGAAGTTTAAAGCTGTTCTTTGTACTTGTTGAGTCTGGTGTATTTGTTTATATTCAGAAATTACGAAGACAAAGTCAAAGTGTTTTGGTAAGTCTTTTTGCCTTTTGCAAGTTTCGAGTTTGGCATTTCGTATTTTAAAAGTATTTGGTATATAACAAAACGCTTTTTAACAAAAAACGCTTTTTAACAAAAAACGCTTTTTAACAAAAAACGCTTTTTAACAAAAAACGCTTTTTAACAAAAAACGCTTTTTAACAAAAAACGCTTTTTAACAAAAAACGCTTTTTAACAAAACGCAGGCGTCAATGTCACCCTCGGGCTAAAGCCCTCGGGTGATATTGAAGCCTTCAGGTCCGTAAAACTCGGCGTTTCCCTCGGCGCCAGTCAACAAGTGTATAATAGTGTAATAGGTGTGAAAATATTTTCCCAAGTTGCTACAAGCATACCACGAGCTTGTTTTTCTCTGTACTGTAGTAATTATATCTTGTAATCAGATGTAGAAAAATGTACCCTTCCTTCTTTTCATTCATCCATGCATGCATGCATCCATCCTTCCCTCCCTCCCTCCCTCCCTCCCTGGAAAGAGCTGGTCACGTGAGTCCAAAAATTCCTGGATTATTTTATCACTTAGGTTATTCGCCCATGGGTATGAAGTTGCCGTCCATTCATCCCTGTTTGAAAAATACTCTGCAACTAAAACAAACAAAATGTACGTACCTAGAGTTTTCGATGCAAACTGAATCATTGCACTTTGCAAGCGATCTGGTCGAAGTGCCTGTACAGAAAGAAGCTGCTGAAAGAGACTGGTCTTCTTCAAAACCGACGGCGGAAATTCTTGTTCGCATTGTGAACTTCGCGAAAAAGACGACCAAAGACTTGAATTATTCAAATCTAATGATCCGTAGAGATTTCCAAAAACGCTCTAAAAAATTAACGAAGACATCATTAATATAATATCGCAAACGCTGTGATTTGATTGGCTACTTTACTCGTTATCTATTCGTCATTATACAATACCCTAGTTGCTATGCGTGTTTTCATTGGTTGTTGCCCATGATCTATTAGAGGACAGACACATGGTCACGTCAGATCACGTCAGCTGACTTGCCTTTTTCCTTCTTCATGCCTCAAAATCCGGCACGAGTTTCGACAAAGACCTTTTAAATTTTTATTGCATAAAACAAATAGATTCCATTTTTTTGTTGTCTGTTCAGTTATAGATGCACAGAGGACGTCACAACGTGGTAAGAACATCAGTGACCCACTCGACTGCGTCTCGTGGGCCACTTTTTTGTTCTTACCACGTTGTGACGTCATCTGTGCATCTATAACTGAACAGACAACGGCAAAATGGAATCTATTTGTTAAATAGATAGCGAGTAGAAAGTTGAGTACCAGGACCTACGCGGTCAAGCAGTAAGACAACATAGAAACAGCCTGGTACCCAGGCCTCTCTTTTTAACGTCGAGCGGCAGACCGAATTGTGAGAGGCCTGGAATAAAATGTTTTGCCTGGCCCCAAATCTGGCCCCAAAACTGGCCCCAAATTATACAGGCACCAAACGGCCGTTTGGCGGAAAACCAAAGCAGATAACACTCACGCCGATCTGCACAATTCTTTATAACATCATATAGCAAGGTTGGTCTACTGCCGAAACGTTAAAAAGCATATTTCGATTTGTATAAATGTGTTTCAACACAATCACTTCCTACGCCGAACACTACTTTATAAAGCCTCGTATGTGACAACCTTTTAACGTAATGTAAAACAAAGAAACCTACTCGTTTGCTGTCTGCTCTCAAGAAGAAGTTTGGTTAAGTGCCCTCGTTCATAAAGATTAAAGAATCCGAGCTCCAGCAGGATTCATGATAGATAAAGATGAACATTTTCCGCTAGTCCTCTTGCTCGATCCCTATTCTGTGACGTCACCAAAATACGTTCGAGAGAAAAGAGGACTAGGAACTAGTCTGACATAGAAACGCCAAAGAGCAGAGTATTTGTATTACCTCGTTCTCCTTGGTAGAAACAATATTTATGCTTCGTTTGTTTTTTTCCCAAAGAACTAAGGTACACAAGTTAGTTTCTACTAAAACAAATTAGATTATTCGCTCATAATTTTCATGAAATATAATATAATAGTTACTATTACCTCATAGAAATTTCAAGCTCATAATCTAATTATTAAACAAGACACCTGGGTCAGCCGTTCACTCGGGCTACTGGCAAAGTGCAGAGATCTCCTCCGCAGAGTGGGAGTGGGCCAAGGAAGGTCAGATCGAAGGCTGAATGTGACCGCATACTTCAAAGTGGTGAACATATTTACGATCAAGACAGTTGTCAGCCACATCTGATCGCTATTAAACTATAAAGTCAGCCAGTCAGTTTCGAAATCTACCAACAGCGTGCAAGAACACCTTGATCAAAAGCAAAGCTGTTCAACTTTTTGTCCAACTCCAAAAGCGAAAGGAGCAAAGAACTTACAACATGCCTCACGGCCTCACTCCATCACACGGTTAACAACTCACCGGAAGTATGAATAGTAACGGAAGTAAAATGTGCAAAAATACAAATTTGTGACGCGACAAAAAAACTAAAAAAAGACACAGAAACTGAGCCGAAACTTAGAATCGGCCATAGGTAGCCCAAGTAATAAACATTTAAAATCTTTGCCCTTCTCTCCCAGTCTATAGACAATGTTTAGATGCTATCTACGGGGCCAACGAGAATTAATTAGGAACAAAATGAACACAAACTGTAACAGTGACAGGATATAAATAGAGTAACAGAAACAGTGTTACAACTTTAATGTTCTTTATTGCCGAACGCAACCGCACTAGGTTTTTGTTTCTACTGATTGGTTTTTATTCGTTATCGATCTTGTCCACTCCACTTTCCTTTCTACTTTAGTTCTTCTTTAAAAGTAATATTTGGCATTTCACTCGAGTAAACTGGATATACTAGGTAATTTTGGTGAAGGAAAATTTCGAGAGTAGATATATACATTATAAGACCAAACCAGGACCAGTTGCGAAAAATGCAACATCAAGTCCCTCCGGCTAGGAATTGAACCCGCGACCCTGCAATGCCAGTGCCGTGCTCTGACCACTGAGCTACGGAAGCCGTTGCCAAGAGCTTGGCCACGAGTTCTGTGGATATAACATGGTAATGCCGGGAGTAGAATTGGGTATGTTACAAGTAATATTTGGCATTTCACTCGATTAAACTGGATGTGCTAGGTAATTTTGGTGAAGGAAAATTTCGAGTGTAGAATATACCAAGATAATATACATTATAAGATACATCATAGGACCAGTTGCGAAAAATGCAACATCAATGCCTTCCGGCTAAGAATTTAAATTCTTCTTTAAAGTGTATATAACCCGGAAATTAAATTTGTCTTATTTGAAAGAACACTTAAAATGACAGAGTAACTTATTTTGTAGAGTTTCGTTTACTTGCTTCGTTTTTGAGATATTTCAGTTTGTTTGATATGCAAATTTAACAAAATGACGTCACACCTGCATAATGACTTATCGAAGCATGTTATATATCTCTGCTAACATCAAACAAAATCACTTTACAATTTACATGCTTGTTGTTCTGGGAGGAACACATGCACATGATTTCTTAAAAATTAAAAAATTAAATTAAAAATTGCTAAATAATTCCCATACACAAAACAGACAATCCTGAATTATTTACTAACTATAGACCTATTTCACTACTTCCAAATTTCTCTAAATTTTTTGAAAAGGTTATGCACAATTGCATAACTAAATTTATAGAATTATTTGATATTTTATACTCTCGACAATTTGGATTTCGAAAAAAACACTCTACGGTTTTATCACTTATTCATCTAATTATTAATAAAATATCTACATCTATAGACCAAAAAGAAATTACTGTCGGTGTTTTTTTGGACCTTTCTAAAGCGTTTGATATTCTAAACCACGAAATTATGTTTGCAAAACTAGAACATTATGGTATCCGTGGCGTAGCTCTGCAATGGCTTAAGAGCTATTTTTCTAATCGTAAACAATTTGTACAAATTAATGAAACCAGTTCCTCCGAGCAGATTATAAGATGCGGTGTAGTACCTCAAGGTTCTATATTAGGCCCTTTATTCTTTTTACTTTATATTAATGATCTACCTTGAATGCTACGAGAATGGCAGAGTCTTTTTGCTTTTTGCTTTTTGCAGATAACACTAGCATTTTGTATTCTCATTCAGATCCAAAACAACTAATTTCTGTATTAAACACCGAATTATTTAGTATTGACAATTGGATGAAATCCAATAAGCTTTCCGTTAATATAAAAAAAACAAGGTATATTATTTTCAAACCAAAACAAAAGTTAATCAGTTGATTTCTGACAATCAATGCCTTACACAAGAGCAAGTTGTGAAATTTCTGGGTATTTATATAGATGAGAACCTTACATAGAAATCTCACATCAACTACGTATATGCAAAAAAATATCAAGATTTATTGGAATAATTTATAGATCTCGTTTCGAATTATCTACTAAGACAAAATTATCTCTATATTACACTCTGATTTATCCTTAACATATGTCACTAGTTTAAATAGAATTCTTCTTCTTCAGAAACGAGTGGTGCGTGCCATAACGAATTCAGATTACCGAGCCCATTCAGCACCCTTATTTATATATCCACTTAAAAATTCTAGATATCTATAAAGTAAATTCATTCCATGTTGATAAATGTATGTTTTTATATCACCATCGTTTGCTATCCTCGTTTTTCCTTGATTTATTTTTAACTAATAGTCAAGTACATAATTATAATACCAGATATGCAGCAGATAACCGGTCCTACACTTGTCGTACAAATATCAAACAATTCACAATTCTTCACTTAGGTCCAAAAATTTGGAATTCTCTACCATCTTCAGTTACCTACTCAGTTACTATATTCTCCTTCAAAAAGAAACTTATTCAGTTCCTACTTAATGGGTGAATATATCTGAATTCGTTATATTTGCATACACCTTTCGTTTATAAACAATCTAAAAATAATATTAAATCTATACGAGGGGACCTCTTCTAAAAAAGCCTAATGGTTTCATGAGGTCCTCTTGCCATTTATCTTCTAAAATGCAATGTTATATATATATATATATATATGATATTAGGTGTTTACTACGAGTGACGAACCATACCGGACAAGCAGAGAAAACTCCACCTGGCCCGGCAGGGACTCGAACCCGCGACCTTCGGTTCACCAGTCCGACACTCTACCGACTGAGCTACAGGTCAAGTTGGGAGCTGGTGGTCGAATGATGGTACTTGGGTTATTTGATATTTCGAAACAGATACTAGTTTCTTCAATATCTAGACATTAGTCTTTATACATATAGATTTAGAACAATTACTATGGGACAATGAACTCGGGTGGAGAATAATGATATTAGGTGTTTACTCCGAGTGACGAATCTATATGTATAAGTGTTTACTCCGAGTGACGAATCTATATGTATATGTATAAAGACTAATGTCTAGATATTGAAGAAAGTAGTATCTGTTTCGAAATATCAAATAACCCAAGTACCATCATTCGACCACCAGCTCCCAACTCGGACTGGTGAACCGAAGGTCGCGGGTTCGAGTCCCAGCCGGAGTTTTCTCTGCTTGTCCGGTATGGTTCGTCACTCGGAGTAAACACCTAATATCATTATTCTCCACCGAGTTCATTGTCCCATAGTAATTGTTCTAAATATATATATATATATATATATATATTCAAACAAACAAAGTGTTGTTCGCGAAATGTCGAAAAGTGCTCAATACCGTAAAGATAGAGCATATAGAATATACTATAAGTGGGCTTACCTCAAATGTTGATGGTCGCTACTGTCAGTTTCACGCTGGGCGATCTTCAGGCGGCTGAAGATTTTCGATTCGGCGCTGTCTTAAATAGGTTGAGTTTCTTACGTCATTGCTAATGGGTGTGTGGGTTGATGGCACGCTTCTGGGTGTGTGGGTTGATGGCGGTGTGTGGGTTGATGGCGGTGTATGTATATATATATATATATATATATATATATTATTTTATATTATTTATTATATTATTTATTATTATTTGGCGAATAAAAATGATGATGATGATGATGATGATGATGATGATGAAGTGATTTCGTTTGATAACAGCAGAGATATATAACCTTCGTCAATAAGTCATTATGCACGTGTGACGTCATTTTGTGAAGTTTGCATTTTAAACAAACTGAAATATTTCAAAAACGAAGCAAGTAAATGAAAATCTAAGAAATAACTTACTCTGTCATTTTAAGTGTTCTTTCAAATAAGACAAACTTAATTTTCGTGTCATATACACTTTAATCCTTTCACAGGCATGCGGTCAGACAATCCTGTCACGACTTGTATGTTTTATGTCTATAATGCTAGACAAGTTTTCCTCAGACTAAAATTTCAGACAATTTTACTCTATCCAATGGTAGACAATTTTACTCTAACAACAACAACAACAACAACAACAACAACAACAACAACAACAACAACAATTTGTTTGTACCAAAATGAAGTAATATATATTACAGTATTAGTGTATATTAGAGTAGGTACTATCTTCCTGAAATAATCATATAAGGGCTAGATGAATCAGGAATTTAATTAAAATCCTTAATCCTTTCAATCATAAAATACCATACCTTTAAGGCTCCAACAGCAGACATTCTGTCAGAATCAATCCAGGAGGGCAGAGTATCGTTTAAATTTCTACTTGATTCCTACAAATAATAATAACAAAAGTATCAATTAAACACCCTGTTTGCATGTATAAATAATGCTAAAATAATGAAAAAAGGAATCCCTAACCTGGCGCTTAAACACGTCTGCCACGAGAAGACCAGTGAAGAATTCCCATTCCTGACAAAAAGATAATAATAAACATATATTTAACAAATACAGCAGAGCAGAGCAGAGCAGAGCAGAGCAGAGCAGAGCAGAGCAGAGCAGAGCAGAGCAGAGTAGAGTAGAGTAGAGTAGAGTGCGGGACGGGACGGGACAGTACTGTACTGCACTGTACTGTACTGTACTGTACTGTACTGTACTGTACTGTACTGTTTAGGAATAGCTAATATGTTCTGTGAAGCAAATCACACAATCAGTTATGATTAATTATTAGTATAAATACACAGGTGATTATAGAAAATCGCGCGCGCTGATTGGTCGAGCAGCTTCGAACTAATTCCCGATAATCACCTACAGCGTTTATTCAAAATGGCCGCCAGCCAATTTATCAATGCGACAGACGAGGAAATTTAAAAGAAAATGCTGTTCCTAAAAGTACGAAAGTGTGTATTTATACAAAAACAATTATTCACCTCAGGCTCAGTGAATATCGGTGAATAATTGTTACTTAAAGACTAGGATTGAACTCATGGTGCTACTGGCCTTAAAATCTTCTTTGCCGCCGGCCCTGAGAAGGCTTTGAAGACAAGAAAAATTGCTAAAAATCAAACTAGTATTTTGCATGTAAAAAATTGTAATATTAAGCGAAAATTGTGGTAACACCACGTTTGTTATTTATTGCTTAGCTTTCGAACTGTCGACTCAGCAGAGGAAATGCTAACATAATGCATGTTGGCTCACGTCAGATAAACAACACAGAAATCAGAATCATGATTCTGATAAAGAATGATTCTGGTTACTTAGTTGTTTCGTTTATAGGATGTGAGTCAACACCATGTTGTACATAATCTTGTCAACAAATACTATGTTAATATATATTTACGTACGTTTTCTTGGAAAGCATCAGGATACATTCCATGGACCATGTGTAACGCAAACATCAACCTATCGGCCTATTAGTAAAATTTATTCAAAACGTAACACTAATTTTAAACATGAAACATACAAACAAACAAACAAACAAACAAACAAACAAACAAACAAACAAACAAACAAACAAACAAACAAACAACAAACAAACAAACAAACAAACAAACAAACAAACAAACAAACAAACAAACAAACAAACAAACAAACAAACAAACAAACAAACAAACAAACAAACAAACAAACAAACAAACAAACAAACAAACAAACAACAAAAAACAAACAAACAAACAAACAAACGATAATAATGCAAAGATGACGTTAAAACAACGAATCAATGTGGGAAATTTTAATTGACACACTGCACTCATGGGTGTATCTGAAAACACAATAGAAAAAAACAAACAAGAATACAAAGCCGGGACTTCTTGGTTAATTGTGCGAGCACTACGTTACCACAAAACTGTGGATCCAAAAAAATTCAAAATAATAACGTATTTAACAAATTACCTTAAACAGCGAGCGACAAACATACTCATAAACTAATGATTGTAACAATCCCATCAAAGTTTTGATACGTGATTCAGTTGTACAAGAATCCTAAAAGAGTAAGAAAGCGTTGACTGAAAAGATGAAAAATGTGAATTCATTTAGTTTGTGTGACAAGTGATCAAAATAGGGTTTTTTAATAATAATAATAATAATAATAATAATAATAATAATAATAATAATAATAATAATAATAATATACGAATAACCCAATCAAAAACAATAAGACTGAGAATAGCCAATCATGCGTTTTACGTTAACGGATGGAATGGCGGCCAAGATTCTAAGTATAGTGGAGAGCAAATTCACTTTTTAAAGATAATTTAATTAATAGACAAAAAAATATTCTGATCTTATGACCAGCTATAAAGTGTTACCATTCCATGCCAATAAAGAGCCTAAAACCGGCAAAGTTTTACTTATAACATCTCACCTATAGTGCATATTATGAAGCAATTTCAATGTTTGTTGTTGAAAGATTAAAGTCACACCAAGCTTTTGGCGTGAGTAGCTTACTAAACGTCTTTGAAAGAAGATATTGCGGTGCTGTTAGCAGCGCTTTATATTCTGCCTATGAGTTCGTTGTTTCTTTCTTTCTTTCTTTCTTTCTTTCTTTCTTTCTTTCTTTCTTTCTTTCTTTCTTTCTTTCTTTCGTTCGTTCGTTCGTTCGTTCGTTCGTTCGTTCGTTCGTTCGTTCATTCATTGGCACGGCACCGCCCTTAAGGACTGAGTATGATTTTCATATTTTGTCAGTGAATCTGTAACACAAGCTTTAGTAGTATTGCACGAGCTATATATGTCAAGGATCACGGATGTTCACACCTCTCGTAACCAGAAAATTATCTTATCTAGTATATCACTTACATGAAAATAAAAATAAAAATTGTATTTCGCTTGTGCATCCATTTTCTGCAAGAGGAAGAAATGCGTCTCTTTCCTACAGAATTTAAAGATTAAGAAGAAAGTCGATCCTTTAGCGGCATCGTTCATTTATTTTACTACTTTGCTATTGTAGCATACGCCATACTCTTGTTAGCTTAAAGTGCCTATAAACTCAAATAAGATATTACTGATATGGATTCTATGTAACGTGAATAGTTGAATGCCAAAATATTTTCTGACTTGAACTTCTATTTGTTGTTATACTGAGATTTGTATTTCCAAAATGTTAATGAGGACGACGTCAATGTAGGCATTTGTGTATATTTTTTCCCTTTTCTTATGATAAACCGCTTTACGATTTTGATGGGGAAAAAATGATAAAATATAGAATATACTATTTAAGTACTCCATTATTAACATGTGAATTAGGTAATATTTCTGCTGTAACAGAACACTGCGTATTCAAATTATGCCTACATAGGCGTCATCCTCATTACCATTTTGAAAATACAAACCTTAATATAACAACAAATAAAAGTTAAAATCAAAAAAATATTTTGGCATTCAACTATACACATTAAATAAAATCATAGAATCCATATCCAGTAATATCATATTTGGGTTTATAAGCACTTTAACAGTAATGGAAAGAATTATAAAAAGTGACTTATTATCACACCCCCCCCCCCCCCCCCCCCAATTTTCTTACACTATTAAGAACTGTTATGAACTATTACATTTGGACCAATACTTGAGCGTAGTATATAATTACAGTAAGTACTTTAAAAATTCTGGTACTGTAGCTTAATAAAAAATAATTAAGTATAGGTTAGTTACCGAACCCGAGGTAACTACGTCAGTTAACTTACGTAGTTACCGAGGTTGAGGTAACTATAAACCTACTAATTAGTTCAAGATCACAGAGGTTGCCTAAGAAAACTGAGATACTGACTTCGTTATCACAGAGGTTGTCTAAAAAATACTTCAGTCGCGATGATAAATCCTTTATCACATTCGTGACCATTGATTAACCCTTATTTTGCCAACCACGCTTAAATCAAGTTAATCAATTGCCCCGGGGTAATATATATTAGCCCGGGGCATCAACTTGATTTATGCGTGGTTGAGAGTAATCATTATAAATAAACAACCGCGGAACATCAAATAAAAACCGAGGTGATCATGAACTAAATTAGTTTAACTAATTAAAATTTTCAATCCTTATAAATGATTGTATGATGAAGACTGATAAAGTAAACGATAATTTGTGAAAACATTGACTCAGACAATCATCAGAGTGATAATACCATCTGAACGTCATATAAACAAAACAAAACTGATCAAGTCACGTAAGGTTATTAGATGGCGTAGTCACGTTTGTTATAATTACTTAAATTAATAATTTTAATTTAACTATTTTCTGAAAGGGCAGAACACCTGTTGTTTACAGAAAATTGTTTGATTTTTTTTAGGGTTAGCCCTCTTTACGAGATCCGGCTTAGGTTGCCAGACTAATCCATTTAATTTGGTTTATTTGAGAGGATGGCCAGCCCTCTTTGGCGAGATCTCGCTATTGAACACCCAAGATCTCGCCTGGAAGTTTTCCATATAAGCGACGCTCAAAAGGGATCCTATATAAGAAGGGCTGAAAAATCCCCATGTAAATGCGACGTGAAATCCAGCCCTCTTACTAGGGCTAACCTCCCAAGGTGGGCTGATCCTCTCCATATAAATACCCCCTTAACGTTGATTCTCAAGATAACGACTTCAATAAACTAATGAAATGGCTTGTTTTTATAGGCGTTCAAAAAACTCCCAGCATAGACCACTTTCATAATGGCCACCAGTTTAAATATTCTTTTATGTGCATCTTAATGAGCCTTTCTGGCCTCGTTATGAAGCAAAGATTATTTTGAATTGCAGACTCACAAACGAGGCCAGAAAGGCTTATTAAGATGCACATAAAAGAATATTCAAATTAGTCGCTATTATGAAAGTGGTCTACGGACGTGTTTTATAGAGTCAAAAACACTCGACTATCGTCCCGTGTCCTAACTAGAACTGCAGGTCTTCCCCATTTTATATAGTGGTCATACTCCAACACATATTTAGCTACAGCAGATTCTTTCAACTGGGCTTTTGCGCAACAAGTCTTGACGTACAGACCAAGAATGCGATAAACTCCCGGCTTCGATAAAGATCAGCCAACGTCCTCCTGGATTGCTCTAATGAAGGGCTTAGTCAAGAAATCAAAAGCTCGCCGAATAAATAGAAGGTGTTTCCACAAATTATTGTTTACTGATTTTAATTTACAAATTAAATTCTATAATAATTATCTACCTTATCCAAAGTGGTTTGGATGTTATGTGCATCATTAAGGGATTCTGTTATAGTTGTACTACTAGCTTTGGTTTTATTGAGTGAATCAAGCAATGCCTTGTTTTCAAGAATATTTCCTTCAGCATTGGCTAGAGTCTATAAGAAAAATAAGAAGACAACATATTTACTATTATAAAATAAGGTGCCTTCTACGCACGCTCTGATTGGCTGGGCTTCGTGCATCTATAAGAGAACAGAGATCATGAATGACGTAAAATGGCGTACGGTGGCGTAGAATGGCGTCAGCTGGCCGGAAAAGCCCGCCAAGTTCCAAAACTACCTCACCTTTAGCTTTATTTTTCTTCTTCTTCTTTTACAAAACAAATAAAACATGCCGCTCCTGTGCATATGTACTCTTATAAAGGTACGTTTGACGTCATTTGAACACGAAAGAACTTCTCTACTTAACTTCTTTCGTGTTCAAATGACGTTAAACGTGTCTTTATAAGAGTACATTATTATACGCATGGTGCTTTATGTTTTATTTGTTAACCAAAGTTCTTTTAGCTATAATTACTGACGTAAAGCATGCAATATAGTGTTGAAAAGTGTTTAGATGAATTAGCTTAAATTTTGTTAAATACGAAACGTGCTTTCATTTTGTATACTGATTTGGGGTAAAGTATACCAGTTCTATATCACGGGCAAAAAGACTAAGAAACTAAAAGTCACGTGGGGCGATTTGAACACTTTAATTGGTCAAACCTCATTTTACTCAGTTTGAAAAATGATTGAAACTTAGTTGAAAATTGTGTTGTCACGAATGGCGCGAGTTTGCTCATTTTACTGATTTTTACGGGGAATTTTCTTCGACTCGATCTTCTTATTTTCACATTCAGATAACCATGTTGATATTTTAACATTCACTGAATGTGAAAAATTTATATGAGAGTCCAGGTCAATATCTTAATATGGAAACCCATAGTGAATTCAAGACATGAATAGAAAGTTTAAAGAAAATTTATTAACGTTTCGTTTTCTTTAAACTTTCTATTCATGTCTTGAATTCACTATGGGTTTCCATATTAAGATACTGAGCTGCGCTCTCATATTCATCTTAAGATTGCGCTTTCACAGGGGGAAGCACAGGTGGCGTGTGCTGTTAGTGCGCTGCCTCTCACAAAAAGTTAAGCCCGGTTAGACGGGGTTAGTACTTGGATGGGTGACCGCTTGGGAATCACCCCGTTGCCGAGCCTTGAACCTATGTGATGTGAGTATAAAGTTGTAGTTGATCTCTCCTGTGCTTCGAGGGTTTTTCGCAAGGTTCTCCGGTTTTCCTCCCTCCGTAAAATGTGATTCGTGGTCTGAACTGTGTCGTTGGCGGCTGCCTGGAGCGCCTTTGATATGCCTCGTCACAGCCACGTTGATCTGCGTCCTTCGTGATTCAGCCGCTGGCTGCGAGTAAGGATGATTAGCCCCTAGTCATTTATCCTTTATGTTGATATTTTATCAGCTTACAAACTTTCCTAAGCCACCATCGGGTATTCGAGAGAACGTTGTTCATTCTTTGCTTTGATAATTTTTATTTTATTGGGAAGAAACTGCATGACGTATTTTACCTACTAAATCTTGATATTTTCTTTTATGAGTAATAATAAATGGACATCTAATCGTAAGTTGGGCTGCCTGGCCTTGCTGTATTTATGGCAGTTCGATTCTCATTTTAAGCTATATTATTGCTAAAATTAAATATATTATATAGTAAGACTACTTTTAACCCATCAATTTGAACTATAGGTAAAATATCAAATTTCCTATCTCGTCTTTTTACTATCATGCATGGTTCTATTGATCATGCATTAAATCAATCACCAGTCAGAACTGAATATTATTACTTCAACATGAAATATTAATATTAACATAATTAATTGTTAATTACTAATTGCTAATCAATGATAATTGTCGGATAAATTATTGGCAATTGGTGGTTGATAGTTTGTAGTTGCCAACTGGCGACTGACGATTGATGATTAATATTTAATAATTAGTAAATAAGAACTAATAATTAATACTTATAAAATAATAATTAACATAACCTAAATCATTAATATGGCGTATTCTTTTTGCTTGGGACCGCAGTGATTGGCGTTCGCTGTTGCGGCAACCCTGCCACATTATTTTATATTTTACTTTGTTACTCAACTTTCACTATTAGTAATTAAAAAAACGTTTTTAAATTTTAAAGTGCCAATGTAGCGAAATTTCACCCCAGTTTTTTTATGATTGCATTTGAAAGAACACTTAAAATGACAACGTAACATCTTTCGTAGAATTTCGTTTCCTTGCTTCACTCTTGAGATATTCAGGTTTGTTTGATATGCAAATGTGATACTTATGACATCACACTGCATAATGACTTTTTAGAAAAGTATGATTTTCTTTGAGATTGCTTATCGAAAGTACTTAATAAAAATTTGCACTTGCATGTATGTAGCCATACTATCACTAAACGTGTGTAGCTGGGTGTACAATATTTGGACTATTCTAAAATTGATGCTATTTCAAAAAGTCATTATGCAGTGTGATGTCATATGTATGATATTTGCATATCAAACAAACCTGAATATCTCAAGAATGAAGCAAGGAAATGAAATTCTACGAAAGATGTTACGTTGTCATTTTATGTGTTCTTTCAAATGCAATCACAAAAAACTGAGGTGAAATTTCGCTGCACTGGCACTTTAATTAATTACTACTCTTGGTACTTTGTACTATTAAGTAGTGTAATCCTCCTTAAATAACGTTTCTATTTAACAAATAGAGTCCATTTTGCCGTTGTCTGTTCAATTATAGATGCACAGATGACCTCGCAACGTGGTAAGTGGCCCACGAGACGCACTGATGTTTTTACCACGTTGTGACGTCTTCTGTACAATTATAACTGAACAGACAACAAAAATATGGAATCTATTTGTTTTATACAATACAAAAATTTAAAAGGTTTTTATCAAAGAAAAAAGCAAGTCAGCTGACGTGATCTGACGTGATCCATGTGTCTGTCCTCTAATAGGTCGTGGGCAACAACCAATGAAAACACGCATAGCAACCAGGGTATTGTATAATTTATTCTATTAATCTATTTAAATAAAGCGAGATAAAAAATAAGTCAACATACTTCCAGAAGAGATTCTTCGAGATCAGCTAACTGAACCTTCAGATCTTCTTCCTTCTTAAGAAGTTCTGTCTTCTTCACTTCAAGTTCAGGCTTTTCATGCTGAATTGTCATTGCTAGCAGCTAAATAAGAATCAAAGAAACAATAATATTTATCCAATTCGTTAATAATTCATAAAGAAAATTCAAAAGAAATGAATGTTTAATCAGGTGTTGTAAATCGGATATAGATTCGTCCTGATTTACATAAACTTTCCGATCGATTTTCTCACCCTAAACAGCTTAAAGGACATTTGGAAATTTGGAAATTTGGAAAAACTCGTAAAATTGTAATAGAAGATCTTTTACAACTTTTTCGTATCTTTCCTCGTTTTTTAAATATTTCAGTTTGTTTGATATGTAAATTAGATGATCTCTGACGTCAGGAGCAGGGTACAGAATTTTCATACATTACAAAATCACGTACACCTCTATGATTGCTCACTCATAGAATGTTTAGTGTCACAAGGCGTTTTTATGCGCACAGTTTCACGTTATTTCATTAAACAAACTTAGAGATATAACTGATTTTGCTAGGTGTAAATATACTGTGCCCTGCTCCAATTTACATATCAAACAAACTGGAATATCTTGAAAACGAAGAAAGATACAAAAAAGTTGTAAAAGATCTTCTATTGCAATTTTACGAGTTCTTTCAAATTAGACAAACTTAATTTGTATTGCCAATGACTCAAAAACTCATTAATAATTCATGAGGAAAACACAAAGAAAATCAGTACCGTGGTTTTATATCTGATAAAGAAACCTCCTGATTTACATAAACTTTAGCTTTGATTTTCTCGGCTTAGACAACGTTATTTTTCAAACTTACTACGCCAATGAACTTACCAAATGGGTCGTTTTTTGAAGCTATTTAAAACATTCCGCAGTACGTGTTTTATCAGATCTATAAAACACTCGGCTATCGCCTCGTGTTTTAAATCTGATAAAACACTGGTGTTTTAAAGCTGATAAAACACTGCTGCTCAATTTTAAATATTACTTAAAGATTGTTGATAAAGCTGGACAATTAGATGCGTGAATTAGAACTACAGTATACACAGGACTTACAATTCGGCCCATATACAGTTCGGCCGCTCATATGGTACGTACTATTTACATTAATAAAACATCAGTATCTGTATATAAATGTAAATAAATACAGAGTATTTTACTAGCAACTAAATCACTCGTAGAATCCATATTTCACTACATCTGGGAACCGAGTGCCATATTTCTCGTATGTAACGCTCGCGAGTGACATATCGACAAGTCAAAATTTACGCCTTTTGCTGTAAGTTTCGAATCAAGTAAATTTGAGCCAGTAACTTCTCTTAATTCAGTTTATCACGTAAAATTGCGTATTCGCATAAGCTGTTGTATTTTTCATTTGTATTTTCTAAAAGTTTTAGGTCAAGCGGTTGTAGTTTTTGCATTAAACCCAGTTTATCAACATCACTTCCACGCATAATTTCATTGTGCATATAATGAATAGAACATTACACGGGTGCTCAAAGATATGGATTTTATGTTCTCGTTCTTGCCACTTGCCAATCATATACCCATGTAATATCCCCTTTATACGTATTGCTAACCTGTCCAGTGAGACCAGCTCTGGTTATTGTGAAGTTAACTTCTGCAATGATCGAGGAGGCGTCAGGTGGTAGCTCCAAATTAGAATTACGTGTTGTCATAAACAGTCTACAATAACAACAACCAGTTATATAAATAAGTTTTGTAGAAACACCACGTAAAATATTTATTTGCTAAGCTTTCGGCCTGTTGACTACTTATTAATAAAAAATACACTTAAAATAAACTTATTTATATTACACTATCGCCATGAAAACGTTTAAAGAATTAACCAGTAAGTTAGTTTAAAATGAGACAACGGTTTATATGAAAAGCGGAACAGGAACGTTTGCCGTGATAAGACATAAAGCAAAATAACTACAAGTCTGCAACACAACTATATTTTTCTAAAAAAGTAGAGTGCTGGGTATAGGCAGTGTTTGGAACAGAGCAAAAATTTACTCTGATGAAGGGCTACATTACTACATACTAAAAATCTCGGCAGTTTACTACCTTTTCACTTTTATTTATCTCATCGCGTTTATATATGATTGAAGTGTTTTCCGGGACATTGTTCCGTTCTACCTAACTGAGTAACTGAGATTCCGGTTTGCTTAAACACGATCCCGGCTTTTTTCTCCATGTAAATAAGTCCCGTTAAGCAAGGACGGCATAAGGCATAAGGGAAACCATTCCTTATTCTTAACTGTACTCGATACACATAAATGACAGTGGCATGGAATAGAACATGCAGTAGCTGTTGATAATAGACTATATATATACTCTTGATCTATATTATTCTTTCAGTCACTACGAAACTTTCTAGCTTTGTTGCAAAACGTTCCAGGTGGAATTATCGAACCAGAAAATACTCTCATATAAACCCTGAATGAAAAAAGTAAACAACCCGTCATACTTGGTTGTCCCAAACACAACATTTGCTTCACTATGTCAGAATCTATAGTCAGAGGGGAAAAAATCACATGAATTTTAAACTATAAATCATCATAGAAATTAAGAACGCAGGAAATGCGCAGTTTTTACATTTCAGTAAACATCATTAAAAATTATTAATTTACCATCGCTGTGTGCTAACCCGAAGGGTGTATATATCACTCTCAAAAAAGCGTACGAGATTTTTGGGATTTTCAAAACACCACACGAGATTTATTCTATTGATAATTTTTCGACGCTTTTCAATGATTTTCCAGAGATTTTTTAAAGATTTTTTAGCAATGTGTACGAGATTTTTGGAAGTGATACGCCCCTTGCGTTAGCCTCCAATGCATGTTTCGTCAAATCTCCGTCCAGCCAAATTAAAATTTCAATAAAAAAGAATTTTCTTTTCAAAATAGCAATGTCCTAATTAGGGGAATTGGTCCATGGCAAGTTTAACTTTTGCTTTAAAAAGAAAAACAACAAAAACCCTCAACTATATTTATTATATAGCAGCAGCGCCGAGAGGTCCGAATACGAAAATCCTTTATAAACAAAATGGCAGCCATGTCAGTATATGCAACAAGATGGATTATAATTTCAGAACTATACTCATTGTTGAAATATATCGTGCAGGTATATATGTTATTAGAAATTTTATAAGCTTTCATTTGATGTATAGTTCGAGTTTCCACGTTTTGTGAAAGTTTTTAAAATGTCCAAAACGTTCGTAATAATATACAGTAACATTTACTTCTCACACGTATTAGAATTTCAGATGATTTTTTATTCAACTACTTAACGTACGATCTTGAGCAATATGTCAAACAAAAGCAATTGAAAAAATACTATTTGGGGTAGAAAGTTCAGGATTCAACGGAAAGTACTTTAAAAATGGGAAAATGCCTGCCATTTTCGTTTAGTTCGCAAGAAAGATGGGTCGAGTTTTCACAGAACGTTCACAACATTTATGGCCATATAAAAAACTACTTCTTGATCTCGCTTGTTCGGTCTGTACTAGTGAAATATCGGACCTCTGTTTTTTTGCACAGAACTAAAAAATATCGGTCCGATATTGCACTAGTACAGACCTCACGCTCGGTCAATAAGTAGTTAATACTTGCCTAAAATCTTCATTATAGTCAATAATCTTCTCTCCTACTTGTACTACAAATCTTGGTCCTAAAAATAAATCATATCATTTTGTAAGACACAATTCAAAAACTCATTAATAATTCATGAGGAAAACACAAAGGAAATCAGTACCATGTCCGTGGTTTTATACGTGATAAAACTTCTTGACGTCAGAAAGAATACTAATGACATACAATTTTATATAAAGAATACTAATGAACATACAATTTTATAACATAACATCCAATAACGAATCGTTTTTGAAGCCATTCAAAACACTCGCATCATGTGTTTTATCAGATCTAAAACGCTCGGGCTGCGCCCTCGTGGTTTTAAATCTGACAAAACACTCCTGCTCGTGTTTTAAATATTACATAATGTAAATTGATTATCTGCATGCAAAAGTTTCCTTACAGCACCTCAACGACGACGTCCTTTAAACAAAATAATTATTTTTGCAAAACAAAGAGAATGAATAATTTTTAGTCCCAAGAGTAATCTCATGTAACACCGTCCTCGTTCTTCATACGCCACTTAGAGCATTTTTACGTCTTCAGGACGACGTCAACGGCCAAAAGATGAGAACTGTAGCTTGAGATTGAATCCAGTACGGACACTACAATCATTTTAGTAATACGAGAGCGTTTTGGAAGTCATTAAACTAGTTTCAAATATCGAATATAATAGTCAGTAAACTTCTTTAAATTGTGAAACTTAACTTGCTTTCTAACCGCCGTCGCGTCCTAGCATCTTAAAGTCCCTATCATTCTTTAACTACAATAGCAATTCCTACCTTGACTAATCAGGTCTCCTCTTATGATAGGATAAAGTATGGCCTCAACCGAATCCATTTCTTGAATAATTAAAGTTTTACCAAAACGAACAGCTAACTCCAATGCTGTCGAAAAGTTCGAATCCTACAAAAGTACAAAGTATAATAAAATCATAAGTGATTATGTGTACTGGAAAATATACATAAGTCAATTAAACAATTAAATAAATCTATGTAAATATGATTAAATAGATTTATTTAGCTAAAATATCTCAAATCTTCAGAATAGTCGCCAATACTGGTATTGTATATAATATATACCATAATGTTTCAGTGGATGCAACCCTTTCTACCATTGGTTGATTTATGATCATGTGCCATTAGCTAAAGTCCCATAGTATCCCGCGCGCCAATAATTCATCAAAAAATTATTGTCCGCACCAGCTACAGTACAATAGTTCAGTGAATGTCCAGCAAAACAGTTTGATCCCAACAAAAATAAACAAAAAAACCCAAAACGAAACAAAACAAAACAAAACAAAACAAAAACAAAAAACAAAACCAAAAACACAACCAAAAACACAACCAAAAACACGACCACGACCACGACCACGAACACGAACACAAACACACAGCTACTGTATAAAACACACTATGGTTTATGAAGCAACCATAACAACCTCAACATTATGGAGCAAAAACCATTTGGACTTAATAATTAAATAAAGCTGTTCTCTTTCGAATCAGAAATCAAGTGCGTAATATGCGCGGCTGCATTGTATTGGATTTACAGTTATGGCTCAACTTACGCTTGCTTTGTATAAATACCATACTATTCGTTTGCCCATTTGTTTCTAGCACTTTACAAAACAATATTTGTTACAGCAATGGTTTCTCTTTAGTTGAATATCCTACCTGTTGATTGATCACCTCTAGACGTTGTTCTTTTAAATGATTCTTCAGCCACTCGGTCGCTCTTGAAGACGGGTCAATCAAAAATGGCCTCATTTGGCTCTGTAGAAATAGCACCAAACAGTGACTTTCAAGCACCAATCCTTTCAAACATTCAGTATTGGTAAAATATAATATATATAGTAGTCACGCTGTATCAATGACCACCACCACCACCACCAAGAAAACAACATTGATGATGATGATGATGATGATGATGATGATGATGATGATGATAATGATGATGATAAAATAATTATGATAATGACGATGACGACAACGATGATCATGACGATAATAATGATAATGATGAT
This sequence comes from Paragorgia papillata, assembly GCA_035771165.1. NCBI lineage: Eukaryota > Metazoa > Cnidaria > Anthozoa > Scleralcyonacea > Coralliidae > Paragorgia > Paragorgia papillata. The sequence continues at coordinate 6,370,432 of JAWNZC010000351.1, forward strand.
GAAACGGACGTTTGGTGGACGTTCATCAAGCGCAATTACTCAGAAAAGATTTCTGAGCCCCTGACAGGGTTTGAACCTGCAACCTTCTAATGACCGGTTAGACGCTCTAACCATTGAGCCTCTAACCATTGGCTCAGATGGAGAGCTAAGGTTGCAAATTCATAGTCATATGTGCTGATAAGTGGTGGCGTTTGCACATGAGATATATTTAAAGTGATATGATAAGTTGTACGTATACATGTAGTGCATGTGAAACGTTTGCGAGCTTGGTGTAATATAACAGACATTTGGTGGACGTTAGTCAAGCTCAATTACTCAATTGGCTCAATGGTAGGTTTGAACCCTGTCTGGGATCTTTCCTGAGTAATTCAGCTTGATGAACGTCCATCAAACGTCTGTTGTGTTACATCAAGCAAACTACAAATATACGTACAACTTATCATATCACTTAAACTACATCTCATTCTTATATGCAAACGCTACCACTTAGGAGCACATATGACTATAACCTCAGCTCTCCATCTCAGTGGCTCGATGGTTAGAGCGTCTAATCGGTCATTAGAAGGTTGCAGATTCGAACCCTAGCTGTCTGGAGCTCAGAAATCCTTTGTGAGTAATTGAGCTTGACGAACGTCCATCAAACGTCTGTTACATTACACCAAGCTCGCAAACGTATACCACATGCACTACATGTATACGTACAACTTATCAAATGATGATAATGATATTGATGATGATAATAATAACAGTAATAACAACACCAAGGACAAAAATAGAATAGAAAAGAAGGAAGCACACATTTTTACGCATGAAAACACGAAGATAAAAGACGTCAATGCGAGGATGTTACGGCTGTCAAAGTTTCAGACAGCTGTCTTGCAAAAACGTGGCATAGCAATGGAAACAAAGCTTTCAAATGACGAATGTTCTTTTCCCTCAATAGCTGTGTATAGTTAAAAAATTTAAAGAAGAAACCAAACGTCGTGTGCACAGTTATAAAAAATATCAAATAATAGGGTAATACATTTATCACAATCGATAAAAAACAAACCTTTAAGATAACCATAGCATTCTCCATTGACAATTCATCCGAAGGTAAGCCCTCAGACTTCCAGATAAGTTGTTCACTTTCCGTACTGATAAATCTTCTAAAATCAAACCCTTGAATACCAACATTTTCACACCACTCAGACATCACTTTCCTCCGAACATCTTCAGGTGCATCGCTTAAATAAGTGATAAAACCAGCAGCAACCTGCGCTCGCTTTGGTAACTGCTCTAACTCAGATGCCAATTCTTGAACCTAATAACAAAAAGTAAACGTTTTAATCCAAAATTTTAACGCAATCACAAACCTACGCAAACTATTTTTGAAAAAATATAGAAAACTCTGTTTCAAAGTCAGAGTAAACTCTGAATTAAAAACTTAATAGTCGGATATTCCTTGGCATTCAACGCAAACAAACAGCAAATTAGCTAGAACTGGACAGCAGTCACACGTGATCTGAGTATATTTCGCGTTTATCAATGTATTTTCATTTTTTTCGTATGTTTTTTGCTGTACAAGCTGTCGTAAGTAAACTTAGAGAAAAACTCTGAGCTCCAGACGGGACTCGAACCCACAACCTTCCAAATTCCAGCCGGACGCTCTCACCATTGAGCCACTGGAACTCAGATGGTAGACCGACGTTGTTTTCGATATCTATACGCCTGGGAACTAGTCAACCTGTACGTGTGTCACAAGTACTTGTTGGGCTACAAGTCGCATTGTGTCAGTTTATTTTCAGTAAATGTTTTTTGTACGTTATTAGTGTCTTCATCTTGAGTTGGCAAAGTTTTTTCGTATGTTTTTTTGCTGTACAAGCTGTCGTAAGTAAACTCAGAGAAAAAAAAAGTTCCCAGGCGTATAAATATAGCTCTCAGGCGTATAAATGGTCTACCATCTGAGCTCCAGTGACTCAATGATGAGAGCGTCCGGGTGGCATTCGGAAGGTTGTGGGTTCGAGTCCCGTCTGGAGCTCAGAGTTTTTCTCTGAGTTTACTTACGACAGCTTGCAAAAAACATACGAAAAAACTTTACCAACTCAAGATGAAAACACTAATAACGTATTTTCATTTATTAAAAAGCACAAAATTGTCGAATTTTACTATAAATAATAAATATTTCATAAAGAAAATACAAAGGAAAATTATAACCGAGACGAGTTTTGATTAACCTGGCCCCAAAAGTTTTAGGATTTTAGGGAAAGGGGAGGAAAAGAATCTGAGGGAATATAAATAAGATTGTTGGAATATATTGACAACGAATGAAAAAAAAAAATGGTTACAAATTGAATTCCAAAAATATTATAGTCGATCATTATGATAGAAAGGCAGAGTATACAAGATAACTTAACTGGAAATATTTTTTTGCAAAATACGTGTGTTTATTTGAAGAGCAAATCAATTTCTTTACAGGATTTTGAGATGGTTACAACACTCGTAAACTAATCAACGCTTTTAGGTTTCATTTTTTGATGTAGTTTCAATGTCACTATAGAGGTTCTCTTGAAATGGAGAAAATACATAAATAGATATAAAAAGAGATCTCTCTGGTTCCCAGAATATGTAATACTGTATGTTATTTTTCATTTTTTATTTTTCATTTTTTATTTTTTATTGAATTGTAAATGTGTTTCTACTTGACTAGTTTATCACTTGACATTATTTCCATATATAGTGTATTAGTTATGTCTGTTGTATTTGTAAATATTGTAATATTGTGAGTGCCGTATGTTAGATAACCTTTACGGTTAATACGTCTTTTCCCTCGTAAAATAAAGTTTTATTCTATTCTATTCTATTCTATTGTTACGAAACACTGGCATAACTTAAGACACATCAAAAGTCGCCAAAGAACCTCGGCTTCGTGCCTGTTTTTCAACATATACTTCTCGGTGTTTTGTATCAGATCAAACACTCCTTGCGTGTATCATATATCTTACATCAGAAACATTCTTCGGTTAACTCGCGGCTACATGACTTAAGCTAACAGATTCGTCATATTCCAAACAAATAATTGGGTTTCATCAAATATACCCTGCGAGCAGAGCCTTCTTTTCCTTATTCCTTCGCTGAGAGAGAGGAAGAAAAGAAGGCTCTGCTGTTTTCGTGACTGCTTGCCATTGCGCATGCATGTCAGTTGCTTGGTTACAATCTCGAACCCAGTCCCAATCAGAGAAGAAAACAAAACGAGAACCGGTTAAACGGGTCTTAAACGGGTTACTTCGTCCTAAATCTTGGACGAAGGTCACGAAGCCAAACACGAATACAGCAGAGGCTACTTTTCTTCCTCTCTCTCAGCGAAGAAATAAGGAAAAGAAGGCTCTGTTCGCAGGGTACATCAAATAGAAACTGGTTGAGTAAAGCCGCTGTTACACGATACAATGTTTCGTGAGACCTGTGCGAGACAGATTTCAAGACAGATTGCAACGTGTAACACCTCCTTGTTTATGAACCTGTTTCGCTTTGCATCGCGAGACAGGTTTCACCAACTTCGCACAACGGTTTGTGAAACCTGTCTCACAATGGAAAGCGACACAGAGTCATAAAACGAGGGGGTCTTACACGTTGCAATCTGCCTTGAAATATGTCTCGCAATAGCGTTGCGACACAGGTTTCACAAATCATTGCATCGTGTACCAGCGGCTGCATGAAGCTTACCTGACCGGACCATCTCTTGAATTCTCCCTCTAGTTTTCCAACAAGTGTTTCTGCGGCAGTGATGGTTTCCTGTGCTTTGTCTAATTCAATTTTAAGCTGCGTCGCTTCTTGTGTTCGCTGTTCAAATCTAAAAGAATAGATACAAACCTTTTTATAGAAGTTTTTATTTCTTAAGAGTTCATTGGTTTATGGTAAAAAAAGGTATGAACCAAGAATTCGCTGAAACTTTATCGACTAACTAGCTTTCTCCTACAGCGTACTTTTTGCGGCTCGACGCAATTTTATGCTGTGTCCAAATTATGCATTAAAATTATACACAGTACATTTTATTTGAGGTCATATATCGTGACCAGCTAAATTATCTGTTCCTCGAAACTTAAGACTACACACGTAAAAATCTCACAGCTTATTAACAGGATGTGTTCGCAACAGGCTGGTAGCAAGGCTGTTAACAGGTTGTAACAATGCTGTTCATTCAACAAGCTGCTAAAACCTTGTTAGCATCAGCCTGTGAACAGGTTGTAAGCTGCAGCATGGTGACGGGTTGTTGGAACAACTTGTAACAGGTCTGTTGGAGGCATCAACCTTGTTACAAGTTGTCAACAACCCGTTACATACAGGCTTGTCAACAACCTGGGACAACCAGTGCGAACACGTGACGGTGACAGCCTGTCGGAACAGCCTGTAACAACTGGTTTGCAGGTCTGTAATAGCTTGCGCGTTTTTACGTGTGTAGTATAAATAATTTTGTTATATAGCTAGAGTTTCGCTGGATAAAACGATGACTGTCATTGGTTGGTTTGTGGGCACATGACCTTAGCTAAATTTCAATGTAGACCGAGCGGGCAACAATTGAGAACTTACTGCCCACTCGGTCAATAATATTGCAATTGTTGCCCGCCAAAACTTTGAACTCTTCACGGTATCCTATAAACAAAAGCTTGTTTGGTAGAAAAAAGATTATTTATAGGTCTTCAAAGCATGTGTGAAGATTAACTGGAGGAATATATTGCTGTTCACTTGTTCTGAGACTCATACTTGCATGTTTAGCTGAAGTGAAATTACGAAGCCAGGCGCAACTTTTCAGTTTTCAAAGTCTTTCAGTTTGTCTTTTGTGTACTTATCCCTTGATAAACGTCGAAATTATTCAGCGAAACTCAAGCTATACAGTGTGTATCAAAAAAATTCGAACCCTTAGAAAATGAATTAGCATTCTTTTCAAACAACCTATTGTAGTAGTTTGAAAGCCCTAAAAGCGCTGCGTTATAAATTAATCAGCACATAAGTAAAACGAAGCGAAAAAGCTTTTAAATACTTTCACCATGCATACACTTCAAGTTATCTTAATTTCCCAGGTGTATAAGACCGTGTGTTTTACGCATCTGTGGGTTCAGCGAAGTGCTTAGGGCTTTCAAACTACTACAATAGGTTGTTTGAAAAGAATGCTAATTCATTTTCTAAGGTTCGAATTTTTTTGATACACACTGTATAACAAAGCTTAGCACTTAATGTCTGATCCCTCGGGAAACATTTACTTTTGTTTTCCCTCGAGTCTCGATGTTTATGTTAACAACATGCATGCAAGCATGAATTGAACTCGCACTACTTTCAGTTCGATAGCTCAACGGGTAAAGAAAAGCGACTTTATTTATCTCGAGTAACATATGACAGTATTTAGATCGTAACCCAATGGCCGTCTGCATCCTTCGATGGAACTTAAACCTGGTAGAATAAACGGGGGGAATTATATACATGTGATAATTTTGAGAAAGACAATTTTAAAGAACCAGAGAACCCAGTGAAAATCCCAAGAGACACAGCAGAGAACCAACAACTCTGCCCCAGATGAAGCCAAATTGGTCACCCATCCAAATACTAACTCCATTCGACATTCGGCTTAACTTCGGCGATGAGAGGCAGAGCGCGCTAACAGCTTCTGCATGCACTCATGCCTCCTAGTACCCTGCGAGAGCCCCTTTCTGACCTAGGCAGGCTTCGGGGGGAAGTGCATGGGCTCTGCCAACAAACTCGATCTTCGCCCCAAGTTTTGGGCGAATCAGTCAGGTTTTGAACTGGTCAAACAAGTTCTAGTTTATGAGCACCCGCAAGCAGGAGAATAGCAAGTAACGCGTTAGAGCCTGGGCCCAAAATAGTCATCTTGGTAACCGTTCACGCATGCTCAAAAAGAAATATCGAGTTTGTTGACAAAGCCCACTTTCCCCCGAAGCCTGGGTAGGTCGGAAAGGGGCTCTGACTCGCATGCATGGTAGCTCCCAGCAGACCAGTACCCAAACATGCTCTCCAATCAAACCATGCCCAAATCAACACATATTTCGGTTGAATTCGCGGGAATGTTAACAAGTCGTAAAATTTACCATTCAATAATTAGATACTTGAAACCGGTTCGAAAATAACGTTTGTCATAAAATAAGACACCACAAAAAAATTAATGAATATTAGTTTCAATATTGCGTTATTGAGATACCGGTTTTCTCCTTTACTGTATAACACACACTTCATGCACTTACTACAAAAGCTTTTCACTTTACGCCATACAGTGGCGAGGCCACGGGGGGGAATGGGTCCGGACCCCCCCACTTTTCTTTAAGACCAATTTTGTAATTCTTCCAAATCCGATGAGAAACTGGTGGGGGGGGGGGCTACCTCATGGTTGTCTCTCGCCTTCCGCGCTTCGTGGACCCCCCCCCCCACTCAGTTTATGCTGGCCTCGCCGCTGACGCCATATATCAAAAGCATTCCAAAGTATAAGTCGTGTCTTTGTGAAGTTTACGAAACAATTACTTACCTCTTTCTCATTCCAGCGACCTCTTGGTCTACCACGTCCAAAGCTTTATTTAGATTCTCCAAGCGTTTTTGTGACTTATTAAGGTTTCTACATGAACGCAACCGTAACGAGAATCAGTGTCATTAATCTGAGGTATAAACTAAATGACAATAAATTAACAAGATACGTATTGGCAAGCGAGCGAACGAACGAACGAACGAACGAACGAACGAACGAACGAACGAACGAACGAACGAACAAACGAACGAAAAAACAAATGAACGAGAAAACGAACAAACAAGAGAGCCAATTATTGCAAGTGTAGAAAGTCAATTATTGTAAAGAAAATTATTGTATTGCGTGTAGAAAGCCAATCATCGTAAAGTCTACCTTTGCAGTTTTTCTTGTTCTTCTTCTAACGGTTCAATTTTCTCTAAAACTTCCGAATACTTGACATTTGCTTTTACCCATGATGCTAATGGAGCTGCGGCAACACTTGCACGTTTGGCTAACTGAGAACAAATAAGAAAAGTTCCCCCGCCGTTAAAATAAAAAATGTATGTTTTACACTTATTTATATAATTACAAAGAGTTACCTTCGGATCGAATGAATTCGCATTTTTATCCAAAAGTTCTTGAACACTAGCTCTGATCTCAGGGGTTATTTTCCGAGCATCAAAAGAGCAAATCTCGTCTTTTACACCTCTCTTCGCAAGGAAACTATATAAGACACGAACGTACAATTGCTATAGTATATAACATTATCATCAAATACAGAGTACAAACACAATTTCACAAAATCAATCAATATAAAATTACAATGCATACACACTGCTTTGGTAGTTTACATGTAGTATTATCAAATTCATTAATAATTCATAAGGAAAATTCAAAAGAAATGAATGTTTAATCAATATTTGTAAATATTGTTCTCAAAGTCATTAATAATTCATGAACTAATCAGATAATAAACGGCACAAACAAAGAACCGTTTATTACCACATTTCCTAATTATAAATTCAACGTGAAACCATTGTCTATAAATCTAATATGCACCTACAGGGGGTGGACAAAAAAAAGTGGCCATCATTAAAAATATGGTTAATGTGGAATAACTATTATTCAAGAAAAGAAAAATATGTAAATTGATATATTTTAGAATGCATGCGTCAATATCTGCTCAAATAAGATATCCAATTCTAATTTTGTTATTGGTTTAAAAAATACATTAACTTTGAAAGCATGCCACATACGCTGTGAAGCTGTAGTGAAATCAAGTGAAATGGCAACAAAATATCTAACTATCTTGCTGTTATAACACTTTCATAGTATACAAACTCCATTAATCATTTTGAAGTGGAATAAGTCGAACTAAGGTTCACTTCGTGAAATAAAAGTAGCGTGCTGCGTAGGCAGTGTAGAAACAACAATCGTAGGAGTCTAACGTTTCGAGCGAAGACCTTTCGTCAGAGAGAAACGTGACGAAGGGTCCTTGACGAACGCTCGAAACGTTAGACTCCTACGTTCTCTGTTTCGGCAGTATATCTAACCTTGCTATATTTCGATAAGATTCACTTCATTTGTTACAAGATTGAAAATCATGAAAAATTAAAATATTTTTTAAATTAATGGATAAAATTAGAATTTGATATCATATTTGCCAAATATGATATCAAATTCTTATTTTATCCATTAATTTAAAAAATATTTTAATTTTTCATGATTTTCAATCAGATCTTGAAGCATGCATTCTAAACTGAATATATAACTTTACATATTTTTCTGTACTCTAATAAAAGTTATACAATGCACATTAATCATGCTTCCAGTGATGGCCACTTTTTTTTGTCCACCCCCTGTATATCACCAAGTCCCTCTACTATAATTAACGATTGAGAAGCTATTTCATAAACTCGCGTATCGTGTTTTACCAGGGGTTACAAACACTCGAGAACAACAAAAATCACTCGGCCTATTATACCTCGTAATTTTCAATGTTCTCTCGTGTTTGTAAAACATTCGAAAAGAATAAAAATCACTCACTTGCAGCCTCGTGATTTTCATTATTCTATCATGTTTTCCAAACACTCGAGAACAATGAAGATTACTCGATGATAACGGCCTCGTGATTTTCATTGTCCTCTCGTTTTTGTAACCCCTGGTAAAACACTCCCACTCGTTTATGAAATATTACTTCAAACATTGATTAATAAAACATCAATGTCATTATCAAAGTTATAATACACTAGTGCATGACTCAAATTCAGCTTTTTCCAACTTAAAATGTTCTTATTTAACCTTTCCTACGACTCTTAAACAAAGTATTCATCATTTACACTTACAATTTGATAAGTAAGCCTGGCCTTCGGCTCGCCATTGTAAATGCCATAAAGATCGACCGCTCATATTTTAACTACTACTTAATAATTCTAATAATAAACCTCATTAATAATTTATCAGAAAATTCAAAGGAAATTAATATTTAATTAATATCTGTAAATCGACAAGAGAATCGTCATGATTTACATAAACTTTCCGATCGATTTTCTCACCTATAAAACTCAGTATTTTTAAAACAATCGATAAAAATGAACATTTCTCTGCATCGGTTTTTTAAGTACGATACTTCGGCTTGCGTCTGTATCTCAGATAAAGATCTACTGCTTAAGTTTTATCTATTACTTATACTATATACACTATACCTTTGCTTCTAAAATTGCTAGATATAGGTCTGGAATCGATTAAAGTCCTAAATATCGCAAATACAAAAACCTCTTTTATCGCAAGATTTTCTGGAGGTGTGATGCTAAACTGGACTAGAATTTACAGTCAAAATGGAAATACCTTCTCATGCACTTCTTCTGTAGTTCGTTATGTATTACTGTATTTCTGTAGCCGCTACCGAAGCCTGAGAAAAATTTTTGTTGAAAACTGTACATAAATAGCATAATTTAGCTTTAAATGGCATTTAATCATAATACAATGGATATTTATCCCAAATCGATACCAACAGACGAATATACATCAAGAATTGGCGACTTTTATCGCTAGAGTTTCCTCGCGCTTCAGTAGCGGCTACAGAAATACAGCAACACACAATCAACTACAGAAGCGGAAGTGGGAAGGTATTTCCATTTTGACTGCATGTAAAAGGTGCACGAATTTGTACAAAGCTAAAAAAAATTCAACCTCCATAGAAATATTTAACCAAGAAAAATAAATAAAATGCACACTAAAAAAAGACAAACCAAAAATAATTTCCAAGTTATATCGCTCTGTAACTATCTAGTATTTACCTGTTCATGCTGACCCAAGAAGTATCAAATATTCCCATGAGTCGTAAAACAGCTTCAAGAATATCACGAATCACATCAGGCGGCATTCTCAAAGAACGGATCTCAGACAGTGAGTCTGGTCTAATGTTGCCTACAGCATCTTTTGCTTCACGTATGACTGGTTCAATGTCTGACAATTCGATATCAATGGCTTTCTTACGTTTTTCCAACTTGGTAGATTCTTCTCCTTGTTTTTGCTTCAACACTTCCATTTCACTCTTTTGTTCACTAGCACGCTAAAGATTAAAGAACGAAAGTAATAAAATAATAATAGATAAATATAGGAAAAACCTGAAATCGAATCAGAAGTCTCCAAATCAACCCATCGGCTTACTACGTTATTGAGACACAAAAATAAAAATAAAATCTTTGGCCTTGTTTACACGTTTTCAAACGCAATTTTTTTTTCTCGGTTTAAAAATAATCCGCGTCCACACGAGAACAGGAAAACGACGTTTCCGAAAAGTTCCACTTTGGAGACCGTTTTCGAAAAGTTCCGTTTTTAATGACCATTTCATCGTTTACGTGTGGACGAAAAGCCAATCTGTAACTGCATACCTGCCGTGTGTCAGTAACTCGGTGGACAGGACGCCGATAAGTTGATTTAGACTTCAGGATACGTTAAAAAAAAGTCAGATTTTTCATGATTGTGTGAAATCTTTCTTCACTTAAAATTAAGAAAAAATAAATATCGTACAGGGTTACTCAAACTTGTTTGGACAAAAATAAAAGACGCAATAGTTAAATATAAATATTAAACAATTTATTATTGCACGAGATTGACGAAAATATCATCAGTTTAGTGTACATGTTCAAAACTTGTTAAAACACATGAAAACATGAGAAAAAAAGCAAAGCCTGACTTACCTGCATGCTAGCCGTAATATCTTGCAACGCAGCATCTGCCTCAGCTTGTTTCTCTGCAAGTTCACTGCTTTGTTGAGCTGCTTTCTGCTTCAAGCTATGCACTAAGTCTTTTGCTTCAGTTAACTTCGACACACCAGCCTAGAAAGTACATAGAAAACTGTCAATCTTTGCACCATATAACTATAATCCCTATAGAATTTAAATTAAATATAGATGAACCCCTAATTAGCGGACACCAAAGGAACCTGGCTTAGGTGTCCCCCTAAGAGAGGTTTCCGCTTAACTATATAGTGTTTTAAAACTAAACTAAACAAAACTAGATTTAGAACAATTATTATGGGACAGTGAACTCGGGTGAAGAAACACCTAATATCATTAAACAAAACTAAACTAAACTAACGTATATTTATACTGGTCAGGATAACTCTATCAGTTATATCTAAACTGTTATCCCTAAAGGTCCAGTAAGGGCCATCCCTCATTGGTCCGTCCAGTGTTAATACAGGTGGAAACTGGAGTACCCGGGGGAAACCTGCATGTGGTGTTTGGTAGAGTCAAACTGGAAGCACTCTGCTCACATGCGGCCAAGATGAAATGTTCGATCAGATAACTGCTGAGAGCAGAAATCGAACCCGGCTCGCAGAGGTGAAAGGCACGTGCGCTAACCACTGTGCCACCAACAACCCCATGGTTTTAGAATAGCCAGGACCATAGAAGTGTTCTCGCTTAAGAGAAGTGTTCTCGTAAGAGCAGTATCCGTTAAGACATCGAATGGATATCTCAAAATATTCTCTAGCGCACTGCAAAAGAAGCTTAGGAATACTTAGGATGCTTGAATTTACAAGTACTAGGAAAGGACAAAACTCCCAAACCATCTATATATTTGAAAACACAAAAATTAATTAACTTCAAATTTGAACGAATAATACGAATTGCTCTTCACTTCTCCGAATCTTTGCCGAAGAACAAGAAGAACCTGTACGAGGTTGGAAAATACCATTAATCAAAATCCATTAATCAAAATCTTTTTTCAGCTTTTATTATTATTAATTGGCTTATTGGCTTAAAAAAATTGCACTGTTTTTCCTTTTTTCTGTACTGTATTTCCTTAAAACTGCACTGCTCTCAGCCCATCAAAATTGAGAATATTTTTCATGTTTATTATTAAAAAATATATATCTAATCAAATTGACCATAAAGCCTAGTTTCCATATAATCGCTGGCGATCGCTAGGATTGTTTCCATATGATCGCTCATGTTCACATTCGTTGCTATCTGCCGACATTTAATATGGGTTTGTAGCTAGTCTAGATTCATGAATTCTACCGGCATTTGAGCGGTATCTTGGCCTGAACCGGACGGAAAATTCTTTCGTTTTTTTAACCATCGACCATAACAGGCATTCCTTTTCTATACTTGTCTTTGTAATCCTTACAATATTTATTATTCAAGCATTCGTATTTATGAACTTCTTCCATACATTTTTTGGTCCGCTATGTTCGACTGAACCTCGTTCTCACCTTAGGGGAGCACGGGTGGCGTGCGCTGTTAGCGCGCTGCCTTTCACCAAAAAGTTAAGCCCGGTTAGACGGGGTTAGTATTTGGATGGGTGACCGCTTGAGAATGACCCCGTTGTTGAGCTTTGAACTTATGTGAGTAGAGTTGTAGTTGATCTCTCCTGTGCTTCAAGGGTTTTTCGCCGGGTTCTCCGGTTTTCCTCCCTCCGTAAATCAACACCTAAATCTAAGCTGATCCGTGGTCTGAACTGTGTCGTTGGCGGCTGCTGTGAGCGCCTTTGATATGCCTCGACACGGCCACGTTGATCTGCATCCTTCGTATTCAGCCGCTGGCTGCGAGTAAGGGTGATTAGCCCCCAGTCCTTTATCCTTTAAACATAGACGCGCCACGTTGCAATGGCAACGACGAAATCAGTGCATTGCAGACCACGTTTCGATCGCTCGGTTGTGTTTGCAAATGATCGCTTATGTTCGCTCGCGACCGTCGATCGTTTACGATGGCATGCAGGTCGCTGGAAAGTGCGTCTATCGCTCAAAATCGCTTTGGATCGCTGGCGATTATATGGAAACTAGGCTTAAACTGAACTATGGAACAGATCATTACTGTCTTAACACGATTTCTCTCTCACATGCACGTACTAGGCGTCTTCTAATAACGACCAGATTACACAGGATCAACCTACGGTCTCCATAAGCTTAAAATAGAAGCTTTACCTGTAAATGATGTTGTTTCGTAACGACTCCTTGTTTCTTTCCACTAAAAATAGACTTGTATACGTCTGTAAATAAGTCATGTACTTTCGTGGCGTGGCTCCACGATCCAGACAAGACTCGTGAATTTGTAAGAAAATCTTCGAAATACTATCTCCATTATTTCCAGAGCTCTTTTTAGACTTGAAATGCATTTCTTCTTCAGTGAGAAACATTGTTGGGACTAAAGAGCAAAAATAGAAAAGAGAATCTAATGAAAATGTAGTGTGAATAAAATGCCTCTAGCTGGATGTCCGTTAAGTGTAAGTCCGTCAATCAATCAATCGATCGATCAATCAATCAATCAATCAGTCAATCAATAAATCAACCAACCAACCAACCAACCAACCAACCAACCAACCAACCAATCAATCAATCAATCCACCCATCCATGCATCTATCCATCCATCCACCCACCCACCCACCCACCGACTGACCAACCAACCAACCAACCAACCAACCAACCAACCAACCAACCAACCAACCAACCAACCCGAAATAACATATACAGTATACATACCTTTAAGCATACTCTCGCGACTCCATCCTTCCATCCATTTAAAAGTACAGCTTTTGTAGAAGCTTGGGTTGGATTCACAATGGGCCGTGAATGTGGCAGACGAATAGTCCATAATTAAGACGACATGAAGGTTTTTACTGACACGAGAAGCAAAGTATGAGAACAAGGTCCCTCGGAAGCCATCTTGAGAAGCTTGATCTCTAAGAGGGGTCAACAATGGCTCTAGTTCTTCAGATGTATAAAGACCTGGCACTTCACCTGCACTCAGTAAGCTGTTGATAAGTTCTAGGAAGGATGGCTCTACAAACTGATGGTCCTCTAGAAGAAGGATGGCTTGTTCACCCTCGATACCAGTCAGTTGCATTACCTGTTACGAACAACAAAATTATACAATAAACCTTTATTGCATGAATTCTAATCTTACTTTAAAAATTTACAAGAATGCATCAGCTAGATAAAATAAACTAACAATGCACGTTTTTTAATTTTTTTTAGCAAAAATACAAGAAAAAGAATTTTGACGACGTTTATGAGCACGACATACAAATAATATGGCTCTCGCGGTTCTAAGACGTGGTGCCATGCAGTATCCACCAATTCTACTAATGTTTTAGTGTCCGCGTAAAATATTCTTATAACAGATAATAAACAATTATTGGATGAGACTTTTTTGAAATCAAGAATTATCAAGGTCGAAGTCTGTGGTATCTGCCGAAGGCTGAGGCTGATAATGCGGTCTGAGACCTTAATAATTTTTGGTATCAAAAACGTCGATAATTCAATAATTGTTTTATTATACATTTTCAGTTGAAAATGTAAAGAAAATCACTCCCTCAGAATGAAAAAACCCAACCCCGTCTAAAAAACGCAGTTCAAAGACAGTTGCTTCTTTCCCGCGCTTTTCTTCGGTTCGCCTATAGCTGGACAGACACGCCAGCACATGCATGATACGTCTTTTTTTCCTACATGCAGATAATACCTCCTACAGATAATAACAGTGGGCTCAAAATTTGATAATCACAGCGGCAAATACGAGTAAAAGTGCAGATATCGAGAAGTCTCGCCAACTTTCTGACAAATTATAATCAAGGTTTTGGAAAAATGTATACCGTCGCTTGCAACTAAGGATGGACACCGTTGATAAAAATATTACTACGCCAGCATCAAATTCAGTAACGTTTCCCAGGAGCATTTGACAGGTTTCTTTTAGCTCAACCAATCACCGTAAGGCTGGTTAAACCTGAATGGTTGAGCTAAATAGAAACCTGTCAAGTGCTCCTGGGAACGTTGAAGTTTGAAATGGGCGGAGGTAATGATTTTATCAAGGGTGTCCATCCTTAGATGCAACCGACAGTAATAATCATGACTGTTATCGCCAGTGTTCTAACAACTCGGGTTAGACAACACTGATCGCGAATCAACTCGAGTCAAAAAAATTGTCACGTAACTAATTAGACACCAAGTTACTGGACTCGTAACTCGACTTTTAATTAACCCTTTACCGGGTATGGTTGCCATTTGGCAACTTATTACTTTTACTCTGGCTAACTCCAGACGATTTTACTCATCAAGTGGAGACCTTCTGGTAATCCTCCTGGTAAAGGGTCAAAGTCTGTAAAATATCAACAACTCTGACTTACCGTTTTAAGGTCGTTCTTAAAATGCTTCAACTGATACCCGCGAGATATCTTTGGTGTAAAAAGTTCAATGCTGCGCATGTGAGCAACAAGAGAGACCGCTTTCCTACGACCAACTCCACTTCGACCAGCCATCAACAAGGAACCTCCTGGTTTAGTTAACACGCGATCAACACACGCGATATTTTCAAGAACTTCTCTGAATATAAGAATTTGTAATTCTTTGTTTTCACGACCTACAAAAAATATGATACGCACATCTTAACACATCATTATCCAACACCGTAGATGTAAAATATCCTATCAATCCTGTTTAAAACCGGTTTCTTTCTCGCAGATTTTTGCAGCCATGTTGCTAGAGTTTTAAAATCAACAAATAACTATTTTACAATTTAATATACATTACGACTGTATATTTTACTCATTTGTATTTTATACATCGCCAAAAACGCAACTTTAGTACTTTTAGTCATGTAAGAAACGTTCTTGGTATCAACATAGGCGGTGAAAAAGGTATGGCAGATCCGTGTAGTCATTGCCGATTAAAATGTCTATAAAGTGAAAGACTTTTTGGCACATTTTTGTTTTAATTAACAGAAGAGCATTGCAGGAACATTCACTAAAAATGTCGAGAATATCATTCGACGTATAGTTCTCGAGCTATAAACTCACGAAGTCTGCCATGGCTAGTTCGTTTTTGGAGAACTTTGGACTTCCTTGACGTACGCAGATGAATCATTGATGCTAAAATTCATTTTTTTGTGGATATATATATGTTATTTACCGGCTGGGAGGTCCGTATAGAGAAATATTTCTCGAGGTCTCAAAAACTGCCCGAGGCCGCAGGCCGAGGGCCGTTTTTGAGACCGAGGGAAATATTTCTCTATACGGACCGACCAAAACGGTAAATAACATTTTTTTTTTTATTAATCGTACGATTTATAATTTACATAATTAGGTAAATTAGCATAATTAAATTGCGTAATCGAGATGACGTTCACGTGATATTCAAAAGTCCAAAATTTATCGTTCGACAGTAAACAACTGCCGACATGCAGTCTGACAGGGAAGCTTGGAACCTCTTTTGTGATAAAAAAAAAAGTCAAAACCTGAAGATCTAGTTACGAAGAAAGTCAGAATGCAGTCCTATAGTGTTTTTAAAGTTTAGTTCATAAAGATTCTTCGTCGTTCTTCTTCGTCGCTTGCTCGTTTTTGGCTGTTCGCTTGGGGAATCGCTTTCAATACTCGGCTGACTGCATGGAAATTGAAAGTGGGTCGTTCCAGTTTGAAGACGAAAATGCTTGTAGTAAGCCATTTGTAACTTTTTTCAAAGACATGATACGATGAGGTTGGCATGTGGAAAATATTTGACTAAAGGGTAAAGACTTGTAGCGGTTTTGTTGAGTATAGTTGGACAACAGAAGAATGACAGTTTAGTAAAAGGTTTCAGCTTTTCTGTCTTCTCGTGGTATGTTTTTTATATATATATATACTTCTATATAGTTTCATTTAGTGATACAAAATACTGTGTTCACAAGTTTATCTATGTTTTGCCTACCGTTTTAAACTGTTTTCATACGTCGTTGAGCAATAATACTTTAAAACTTTATAAATGTCGCTCGTATAAAATTTTGCTTTGTCATAGTTTTCCCAGCGTTTCTTTTAAAATTCGCTGTTTTCACATGAAGTTGTCATAATAAAACTCATTTGCATCCCCGTAGCTCTCTGCTAAATATATTTGTTCTGTGAATATCGTGTGATACGGACCGCTCGCTAAGCCAATCAGAGCGCGCGAATCAGATGGATACCGAACCGCAAAAAAATAAACACGTATAGTTGTGTACGTCGTAAGGCATTGTTACCGAGAGCCCATAATTAATAGCCATAGAAAACTTTGAGAGTTCACGACCCAAGGAACATATAAGCCAGATTCTGAAATCAATCAATCGACACATACATCTGCAAACAACAACTGCGTTGGGCTGGCCATGTTGTACGAATGCGTTGGTCACGGCTACAAAGGAAGATGTTATCTTCGTAATGAGTAATGAGTAATGAGTAATGATTTATTTAACGTCGTAAACACAGGATGTGGTTGCCCAATCATCCGAGCCAGAGGCTCATGTTAAAAGTGCACGACATAAGCTAAGGCCTAAGTGTTGATTTTACGGAGGGAGGAAAACCGCAGAACCCTGCGAAAAACCCTCGCAGCACAGGAGAGACCAACTAAACTCTACTCACATGAAATTCAAGTTCGAGAACGGGGCTATTCCCAGACGGTCACCCATCCAAGTACTAACCCCGTCCAACTGGGCTTAACTATTGGTGAGAGGCAGCACCCTAACAGCACACGCCACCCGTGGGTACGATCAAAGAGACCCAGAGGGGCACCTCAATATACGTATGGTCGCTCTCTTTACAAAACTCTGAAGAAAGCAAACATTGAAGTCGACAAATGGCACGAAATGGCTCTCGACAAAGCAAAGTGGAGGGACATGATTAGAGACTTGAATTTATGACTTGTTTTTATATGCGCTGTGATCTTTGTAGAACCTACCTACCTGTCTGTCTGTCTGTCTGTCTGTCTGTCTGTCTGTCTGTCTGTCTGTCTGTCTGTCTGTCTGTCTGTCTGTCTGTCTGTCTGTCTGGTTCTCTCATGAAAATTTTGTTGGTAATGTTTCTGCACAATCCTAAAGATATTATGTTACTTGGTAATTGTGCAAAGTTTCATTTCGAAATTCTCAAAAACAAAGTTGTATTTTACGTGCAAAGTTTGAATTTTGGAGCGCCACCATTAAATTGGCAGTGTTTGAGAAGAAAGAGTTGAGGAGAACTTATGACGTCATAGACTCAACAAAAACAAAAGATCATTGTTATTTTCAACAAAAGGATAATTGTTGTTATTGAGTCTATGACGTCATAAGCTTCCTCGACTCATTCTTCTCAAGCTTGGCCACTTTAATGGCGGCGTTCCAAAATACAAACTTCACACGTAAAATACCACCTTTTCTAAGACAAGAAATTTCAACGAGTTTTTCACTTCATAAACACTTTGAAAGTAAAACACTTCAATAGATCATTTGCACGATGACGTGTGATGGCGTTGAACGACTACAAATACAAGAATGCTTTGCGAGTCTTCTAGTGGTAATAAATAGAGACTATTAGCAAAGCCTTCTGATAGATGTAGACACCCAACACCATCGAACGTCATCATGCAAATGGCCTATTTTTCTTAGCGTTCGGTGCTCCGACAGCAAAATTGTTTGCTATTTGGAATTGCAAGCTATTTGGAACTTACCATACGTTAGCATTCCTTTTGCGAGAACTTGTTTTAAATCTGTAGGATCTAAATGACCTAATGGTCGACCAAATGCACTAAAACCAGTAGCAGTCGAAGTAGTAGAAGCTTCTGACTTATCCGCAGCAACAGCTTTGGCGGAGCCACCCCAGGTAACGTAGTATGAGTTATCCAAGTTATCAAGATGGACTGACCAGTCAGATCTGATGACTGACTTGATAATGCCATCGCACTTTTCAGCATGTTCACCGACCATCCGGTCTCTGAAAAGACGTCTTGCTTCATAAGCACAGATCTGTAGAAGATGTTCGGCTGTTGATCCAAGTGATGAACTGTCAACAGCGTATCTGAACAAGGCCAACACCCAGTTGGTAAGATCACGAGGAGTAAAAAGATAATGAGAGCGGTCATCAACAGTAAACTTGGACCGTACCTTAAATATAACGAAATGGTGCGTTAATTGTTTTTCCGGCAACGGAGAATAGACGGAATACATGCATTATTTCAACTAAAACATACGACTAGCTCTCAAAACCACATGCACTAATAAACAGGTAAACATATCTCACATACATGCTAAATTCTAAAACCTTTAACAAGTAGTGTATGTAGTTCTCAGGCAAATATATCAGGACCGTTTTGCATTACATGACTGCAGTGGGTATTCAAGAAGTTCTCAACAGTAAGCCGGAAAGTTACCAGTCCGTTAAAAAGGTCACCCGACAAGAAAACGCGTAAAAATCTACTATAGTTACTGTAAGTCATTTTTCCATCATCATTTCAATCATTGTTTAGCAGTTCTAAAGCAACAACCATGCGAAATAGACAAACGTTTTGTCCATATAAGTTTATCCATATACTGAAAAATAAAGTATATGCAGAACATTTTTAGACCTATACTGTTGTTTTGATCTGACGACACGGCGGCCATGCATACTGGTGTGCCGAAACAATGAAATAGCGGCCAAAGATGTCATATCTAATTTATCCTATTGGAATTTAGCTCTATTCTTACTCAAACATTTCGTATTGTTTTACTACTCCAGTAATAGTTTGGCCACCGATCACGCGAGTAAAAACGATCCATACTAGACTATTCAACTTACACGCAGCTGGACTAGTTCGCAAATCATATAAAAAATCTCCCATTCGATAGATTTTGTTAAACCTTAACATACCTGTTCATAGATGGTGACCATTGTGTGAGCGAGTATTTGAATATTTTTGACAGCACCCCAAACAGGATGAGAAGACAAGCTATGATGAAGAACTGGTCGCAGATAGGCGCTGTAAATAGCTTGAAGCTGTTCACTATCTGCATAACTAAATTGAAGGAGCAAAAAGAATATTACAAACAACTTGTTTGTTTCACGCGGAATGTCTACTGACTATGGTGAACAAAACCATAGTCCTTCAAAATATGGTCTGGGAACTCAGCTAAAGTCTTTGGTCTATCTTTTTGTTCGCTTTTATGTATTTTTGTGCACGGTGCACGCGGTCACTGAACCCATTGTATTTTAGTATAATGAACGAATTATTCAATATCAACGTTTCAGATAAATCACTCAACCGTGCTATTTAAATATTAATAAACCTAAAACAAAGGATATGCACGGTGTAAGGTATGGTTCAACATAAAATAACAGCTCATTATAGGCGCTTTGAAGTTTGCCAGACCATATCTCTATTGACTATGCATGACAAAACTTAAATTTGACAAAAATAATATCTTTGTAGTAGAAAATAAATTATGCCAACAACTATTGTCCAATGACCGCCATGCTTAAAAGGCATAATTTTTTCTAAGGGTATACTGAATAAAAAAGTGCCCACGTTCGTTCGCCCTGTTTACATACGATCTCTCCATCAATATGCTTTTTAAGACTGGCTTACCAGCTTTTTTATTCAACTCTCTCGTATATATCAACCCCACGTTAATCTAAATCATGTCCCCACGAACGGGACAGCAATCAGGGTATTCATGAATGTTAATCTGCTACAAAAGCCTAAGCCAGCCGACAATTTAAAGAAAAATAATATCAAACACAATCCGAAGATAGACATCTTGAAAAACCCAAGATATAAATAAAAAACAAGACAAAAAGATGAAATGGTAATATTTCGACTCTATTCCAAAGTCATCATTTTTTATCCATATCTTGGATTTTCCAAGATGTTTATCTTCGGATTGTGTTTTATATTATTTTAATCTGCTACGTTTGGCAATTTTGGTTTATCGTCTAAGTGTAAATATTTCCTTTTGTAATTTTAAGTAAATAATTGTAAATTTCACTATTTTTATGCCAATTTCAAGCAAGCAATTATTATTTTCATGTTCAAAGTAAGTTGATATAGTATATTTAAAGAAGAAATCTCCCTTTTGTAACACTCAGATGAATGTAGACGTATTTTGGTTCTGAAACAATAGATTTCAGCGAAATAGCAGACGTATGTTCAGTGTAGATGCACGTGATGTAAAAAACATTACTTACTCAATAGCACAGATACGAACAACTGAAGTGAACCGACTAGATAACTTATGACGTCCTAGGCCACTTCCCGCGGTCATCGATGCAACAATTTGAACACCTTCCAAACCAACCCATTCCAAGTTCGAGTCGTAAAATCCCTTATACGTAAGAACCTGAACATAAAAATAATAAGGGTTAGTCGCTACTAGTTGCTAGTAAACGTTCATAATCAGTCAACAACTCTGTTTTGTTTTGTTCTGTTTTTACATCTACGAAATCATCGTTTCGAAACAAAAAACTAAAGAATATCGGGAAAGACAGAATCCAATAATTTTTTTTCTGTTTTAAAGTGCCTATAAAACGAAAATTAAGTCGGTCTTATTTGAAAGAACACTTAAAATGATAGAATAACATCTTTTGCAGTTTTTCGTTTCCTTGCTTCGTTCTTGAGATACTTTAGTTTGTTTGATATGAAAATTAAACATTTTGACGTCACACGTGCATAATGATTATCGAAAAAGTTATATATTTTTGCTATTGCCAAATATAATCACTTCAAAATCTAACTGTTTAGCGTTCTGGGCGAAACACACCCAAATGCTTCTTTGGTTTGATAATAGCAAAGATATATAACTTTTTTCGATAACTCATTATGCACATGTGACGTTAAAATTGTTAATTTGCATATCAAACAAACTGAAATATCTCAAGAACGAAGCAAGGAAACGAAAAACTTCAAAAGATGTTACTCTATCACTTTAAGTGTTCTTTCAAATAGGACAAACTTAATTTTCGTTTTATAGGCACTTTGAATGATTGATTGGGTTGATTGAGTAAACATTACGACGGATTGCAAAAGATTTCAATCAAGAACAATCACAACGCTATCGAGAGGAACTACAAAATAGCCGTTGCTTGAGCCCGCAATTATGGACGTTGGCTAATCAGGACTCTGCCAATATATAATTGCATTAAACTGATAGTATGAAATTAGGACCAGAAACACAACCAGAAAAATCAGAGTATTTTTGGTGTTTCTAGATGTTTGTATATAAAACATTAGGTATATAAATCATAGTCAATAAAGATATGGTTTGGAAACTCGGCAAACTTCAAAGCACCTATAATGAGCTGTGATTTTATGTTGAACCGTACCTTACACCGTGCACATTCTTTGTTTTAGGTTTAATTAACATTTAAATAGCACGGTTGAGTGGTTGAACTGAAACGTTGTTATTGGATAATTCGTTCATTATACTAAAATACAATGGGTTCAGTGACCGTGCACCGTGCACAAAAATGCATAAAGGCGAACAAAAATATAGAACAAAGACTTTAGCTGAGTTTCCAGACCATATCAGTTTTGAATGACTATGTATAAATTAAGAAATTGTTACACTAAAGTAACAAAACAAACAATGTCTTAAGTCAATAACCGGGCTTGAAAATGGTCTTGTCATTGACGGCTTAAATATCAGAGTAAAAAAGGAGGGCGGTTAATCGGAAAAGTTTATGTTTAATTTTTATTTGAAAGGAGAAGAGATTATTACAAGGTAAAAATACGAAACGTTTCACCTGCTGCATAAAGGCAATCAATTGACTTGTACCCCATTTGTCAGGTTTTGGCAGATTTATGTCTTTAAGGTACAATATTAATCTTTCACAATCTTTAGGTCGGTACACTCTTCCGGTGTTTGAGCTTATTACCATACAGGTCTGTTGCAATTTTTGAAGAACGTGAACTGGCGATGTCTGTGCACTGCAATGGATCATGGCTACTTGAGTTGACCGCAAATGTTCAAAACAGTGACGCAGAAGCAACCTTAAAATGACAATGGATAAAGGTCAAAACTGCTGTCAAAATTCAGAAGAACATAATTCATCGTTCACCACCACATTCACAGACATCACTCCCATCGTCATCATCATAATCATCATCATAATTATGATCGACCGACGTCATCGTCACCATCATCATCATCCAGCATCCACCACCAGCATTATCGTCATACACCACCACAACCACCATCACCATCTTCATCATCAACATTATCACCACCATTATATATGTGCCCTTCTTTCATAAGGTAACTTTTCATTTATCTGATGCCATGAAGAGCGATCCGTGTAAAGGCTCGTTTACACAGGCGATTTTTGCTGCGATTTTTCTCCTCCTGACTGATGCGACCGAATGGATTGACTTACAAATGCATTGGACATTTGTACAAAGCTATATAGTGGTTCAATACATTCGTGGGGCATCCGGTCAATCGCATGCGTCACAATGAGTAAAATCGCACCAAAAATCGCCTGTGTAAACGGGCCTTAACGTGGCATATCATGGAAAACACGCAGACTTTCAGTAAAATACTCTATTTCTTACTCTTTCCCACAACCCTCTGGGCCGACCAAAATAAACGGTTGTCTATTGTCTGGCTGTAGCCAAGGATTAAAGAAGTCAAGTTGGCGTTTGATGTCTCCCGTTTTAATAACTGGTATAGATATCCAGAAGAGCTCACTAGATCTTCAGCACCAAGAGAATCAGGGACCTAAAAGGAAGAATTAAAAGTATTATAAAATTAAATCGATAATTATTTTTATTAATTTTTAAACATACGCGTGTAAAAATGAAAATAGCTAACTTGACATTAAGAATAATATATTGATTGACATTGAAAACAAAATTTCACGATATTTTTTTTTTATTTAAACATATTTTGGAATACAAACATTTTCTCCAAGAGCAAAGCTCATCTAGGGAGATTATGTCAAAATATAATATTACAAATTAAGTCACTAAAGAGTTTTATAAAGGGAAAGAGCAAAGTTCGCTTGATATGATATGATAAAAAAAAACTTTAAGCTGATAACATTAAATTATATTGTAAAAAAAGACACACAGAAAACAAAATAATTGAAAAATGGTCAGAAATTACTGATATAGTCCTAACTTATTGATCGTTTAGTTCTCAAAATCGCTTAGTGTCTCGTATAAATTCCTGGACATTATAGAACAGAACTTGATGATCTTGAGAGAACTTGAGAAGCAGTTCTGATGCACGATATTTGCATATACACTGCCGCAGGCAAAAGAAAAATGTAAAATTAAACAGGGTTTAAATCGATCGCGCCACTGGGATGCCTGAGTGGACAAATGACAATTTCCCCCAGATAAGTAATGGGCATATTGATGGTTAATATTGAAAAGATTACCAAAACGCATATTAACCAATCTCTTCAAAATTTTCAATACGCAATTGGATGAGGTGTCAATACGCATTGAGACGTCTGAAACAGATTAACAGTTTTTTACGCTAAAGAAATTTTTTGAATATTTAAAATATATATTTTTTAACAATAAAAAAAAAAGTTCGATAGAATTTTCGATAGAATTGGGGTGTTAATTTTGGGGTTCGAGCAAAAACTGATCTTTCTTACCTCGAACTGGTACGAGCATAAACGATCAATGTTGTTGTCGTAATAGGAATCCAAAGGCTTTTTTTGATCTGGCGGTATTTCATGTGCCCAGTGGAAAATCTACCAAGAATGATCAGTAAAAATATTCACAAAACAACATTACGTCGCTCAACTTTATGTAAGTGGATGTCATAATATGTGTTAACAATAAGTGCTAACAAACTAAAGCAGTTAAGCCCTTGACTCCTAAGCGCGCATGTAGACGACGCACCTTTAGTATTTCACTCTGGTTATAACGCTACATGATTTTACTCAATGGGTTATAAGTAATAGATAAAGCATGAGCAGCGATCTGTGTGTGATTTACAAGGGGAGCTGCAAGCGAGCCGTAGAAAATCAGATACAGGTTGGCTGCGAATGCTTTATCGTACTTATCAAATGGACGCATCTAAATAGCTATGTTTTCAAACTATTTTTCAAGTTGGAGTGATTTTAAGTAAATTGAGGAAAAAGTTTATGTATTGTAAATCAGGACGAATCTGTATGCGATAAGCTTGTAATTTCGAAAAACTTTTATCAGTATAGGCTGATAAATTCATAAACATTTTCGCGCTCCGAGACCAGTTAGACCTCAAGAATTGAAAGCAATACAGCACTATTGCGTCGGACAGCTTCATAAACACCAATCATAATGAATATATGAAAACATTTTAAATTAAACTTGCCTTGGACTTTTTGAGTGAGAGAATGCCCTTCACGGCTTCACGTGTTGAGGTATTTATATTAGGTAAAGCAGTCTTGAGAAAATATTCTTCTTTAGTTACCGAGAACTCGACAAACCATGACGCTTTCAGATGAAATCGATGCACTGACATATTTGTCGCAATAACACCTTGTTGTTGCTTTTTAAAGCTGATCGCGCGCGATCAAATATGCTTGTCGAAGCCATGATCGAGGCAAACAGATCGCACACTTGGTGGCTGGCAAGTTAGTAAAGGTTCTACATAGCCAATCAGATTGCTCAATTTGAGGTAAATCAGTCGAGATTTGGAGCAAGCCGTGTTCAACCAATGAGAATGGCTAAATCGGGTCAAATAAGTCAAAATGGCTGCCAGATACGGCAAACCAATCAGTGCTCAGAATTTACCTTGTTTTGACCAATCAGAGTGGCTAAAACGGGGTAAATAAGTCAAAATGGCTGCCAAATTCGGCAAACCTAATCAGTGCCACCAGGAGGTATAAAACGTCCGCGCGCCTTCCCGCAAATGGTCTTGGTGACGAATTACATTTTCCGCAATTGTTCTCGCTGCTATTACGTCGTTTTTAACCGGACTTTTTTTTGCAATCGCTATTTTTTTTACCTTAGTCGTCTGACTTATTTGACTAACGCTAGATCCGCCCCTGTAATATGTGCAGCCCAAGATGAGTAAAGTCATAATCGACAGCAATAAATTATGAGTTTTAAGAAATCATTTTATTAACCTTTTCACCACCAGGTTAAGCTATTTAGAATTTTATTCTCGTTAACATGCCAGATGATTTTATTCTACTGCAGAGGGAATGCATTAGCTGGTTGGGGTGGCCTTGCAAGCTCACATTGAATGGGTCAACTCACTGTTGCTTAGGTTTGCTGAGAATCCCTGTTAATCAGCTAATTAAGTTACAGTAGCCAGTATAGGCAGGAATGGGTTATGGTCCAAATCAAAATGTCAAACACAGTAAATGTAATATTAATTTTATTGTGTAAACAACCAGAGTTAGTAGTGGAAAATTGTTCTCTCGAGGTGGGAATTCTTAACTTCTGGCTTTTAAATACATCCCGAATGCAGCTGTTCAGTACATAAGAAATAATACAGAGATTGTTGTTTGCATAAGTAAAACTACAGTTGGTGACTGTACTATGAAAAGACCTTTGGCTGAACTGATTTTCAAAGTAATTTTCTTTAATTTAGAAAGCAGACTTTGGATATACAGTGTGTACTAAAACATTGACTGTAACCATCAATCACTGTCTGTTTATGATCAGGGATGCCAGGAGGGGCACAGGGGTGTAGGAACTGGAGGGGAAATGGGGCATGTGCCCCCCCCCCCCAACTTTGTCATGAAGTGCCCTTTTTGCAACAGGAAAGTGCCCTTTTTATGTTAAAACATGTGCCTCAAGTGTCCTTTTGAAGTCCTACCTCCTGAACAAAGTGCCCTTTTGAAGCTGTGCCCCTCCAAGATCAAATTGCTTCCTACACCACTGGAGGGGCAGCTTCCACTCTTGCCTTTCAGTGCTAGGAGGGGCAAGGGGGGTTAACGCTTAAGATATTAAAAAGTAAACTATATGGGGTCACTACATAGAGTGGACCGTATCTCCTTGTATTTAAAATATAATTAAATAGAAAAATAAGTTCACCATTTATTATTTTATCATATATTTTATTTATTAAAATTTGCACCTAACTGATACTGGAGAAACAACAATAGGACTCAAGGTCCCTTACAAGGTTGTTCTCCTAAGATTGAATTGATTTTATTGGGGGGGGGGGGACCAGAGAACCTGGAAAAACCCTTGAAGCACAGGAGAGATCAACTACAATAACTCTACTCACACAAGTTCCAAGCTCAAGCCTGTGACAAGGTGTCCAAAGTGTCACCCATCCAAGTTGAAAGATGTAGACAATTATTTATTATTCAAATAGCCATCATTTATACGTTCCAATGATACTTCTTGAAGTCATATCCAGTGTCCATATGACGATATACAATAAATATTTAATTATTTTACATACAAGTACGGAAAACTATGAAATCTGAAAAGTGAACTCGTCACGAAGAACGGTCACGATGCATGGGCCACGATGAATCTGTTATCTGTCACACTTTAAACTCGAACCAGAGTTCCAAAAATACCACAAAGGCAAGTAAGTATTTCTTGTCTCCTTGAAATGACTTTTGCAAAGGAATAACTCTCAATTTCTCAGATTAAGTCCCAATAAACACGTTATTTCGCTTCGCTCCTTCTCGAAAACAAGCCATATTACATGAAGACCGCGATGGGAGAATGGGTGTGAAATTCTCTGCGCAGCGCAGTAGGCGTCAACGCGTTAAGCCAATCAGAGTCGATTTTCAAATGGATCAGAGCACTGACCTATATATATAACTGGACTGCGTGCTCCTATTACCTTTGAGTTAGGAAAAGTGTCCCCATTTTCACTTTCAAAATGGCGGCATTTATGGGTCCTTTTGCTAATGGTGAAGGTCGCTGACCGATACCTAAGAATCTCTAGTTCGTGTTGGACATGTTCGGTATTTCGCTTTTTTTTAGAAAACTAAGCTATTTAGTCGGATAAACTGTACGTATGTTGTAGCCAGATGAATTATCTTTCTTCCAGTATATTTGATAGTTTCTACAGTGGTTTATTTCTCGAGAAAAGATTCGGAGAAGACATTATAATACATACGGGAAAAAATTTCAAAATAGCGGCCGCTATTATGATTTGGACATGTTTGGTATTTCGCTTTTTTTAGGGAAACTAAGCTATTTGGTCGGATAAACTGCACGTATATTATAGTAAGGTGAATTATCTTTCTGGCAATATATTTTATAACTTCTACAGTGGATTATTTCTTGAGAAAACGTTCGGAGTAGACGGACTAGGCAAACTTTGTCGAATTTTCTGTCAGAATATTTGCCAAGTCAGCATAATATCGTCCTGGTCTCGAGTTTGTGTAAACAAAATATTTGTTGAGCGGCCCGGGATGTTTTCATGATAAGAGTCTTATTGTAGTTCTGAACTACAATAATAATAATCCTAGACAATTACTGTTGTAGCTTTCTAGCAGTCTGAATTAAAGACGTGCCGGCCGGCGGTACCACACGAACACTTGGCAATAAAATAAACAAGACTGTCAATACACATGGTCATGGAAATCTACAAACATTTCGTTTTGTGAAGTCGCCAGCTCTATAAAGAACCACTGAAGATCATGAGAAAATCGTAAAGAAGCGAGGCGTACCTAGTTCTTCTTAGGGGCTGTTTACATGGGAGGCGATATTCCTATTTGGTCAGACAAATAATCCAGCAGGCCTCTTGAGTCGTTCCACAAGAAATTAACAATGACCAACCTGCAGGCATTAACTCTTTCCTGTCCGAATTTTTTGGTCTTTACTCTTTAGTATTTTGTTCTGGCTAACGCAGTAACGCCAGACGATTTTATTCATCTCTGGGGAAGCCCTCGCATATAGGAACGATTTATTAATATAGCGTAAGAAAATCGCTTTGTATTTACATAAATATTCTTTTTTCCTACGATAAGTACATGTCAGTGGTCGCTACCATTAGCAGAAGGACCCATAAATGCCGCCATTTTGAAAGTGAAAATGGGGACACATTTTTGGCCAGCACCACTGATCTCAAATAATAGACTCATTATACTGGATAGAGCATCCGGTGCTCGCTGTGAAGTCGGAATAAATTAGCGGCGGCCATTTCAGGTGGGACCCACTTGGGTTTCATACAGCCACTTTTAAGTTCTCCCATAGCGACAGGTACATGTCACAAAAATTTAGCTGGTTTTCGTTAAAAATCCAATCATTTAAAGCGAAAACCAGAGGCGAAAACTATGATCCAGCAATATTGTGGGTCCCACCCGATATGGCCGCCGCGAGATTTTTAGCCTCACTTCCGACTTCAATTTTTGCCACGCGCGAAACAATAGATGCTCTATCCAGTATAATGAGTCTATTATTTGAGATCAGTGGCCAGCACCCGCAGTCCAGTTATATATATAGGTCAGTGGGTTGGTATCACTGACCTATATATATAACTGGACTGCGTGCTCCTATTACCTTTGAGTTAGGAAAAGTGTCCCCATTTTTACTTTCAAAATGGCGGCATTTATGGGTCCTTTTGCTAATGGTGAAGGTCGCTGACCGATACCTAAGAATCTCTAGTTCGTGTTGGACATGTTCGGTATTTCGCTTTTTTTAAGAAAACTAAGCTATTTAGTCGGATAAACTGTACGTATGTTGTAGCCAGATGAATTATCTTTCTGCCAATATATTTTATAACTTCTACAGTGGATTATTTCTTGAGAAAACGTTCGGAGTAGACGGACTAGGCAAACTTTGTCGAATTTTCTGTCAGAATGCATATGTTTGCCAAGTCAGCATAATATCGTCCTGGTTTCGAGTTTGTGTAAACAAAATATTTGTTGAGCGGCCCGGGATGTTTTCATGATAAGAGTCTTATTGTAGTTCTGAACTACAATAATAATAATCCTAGACAATTACTGTTGTAGCTTTCTAGCAGTCTGAATTAAAGACGTGCCGGCCGGCGGTACCGCACGAACACTTGGCATTAAAATAAACAAGACTGTCAATACACATGGTCATGGAAATCTACAAACATTTCGTTTTGTGAAGTCGCCAGCTCTATAAAGAATCGCTGAAGATCACGAGAAAATCGTAAAGAAGCGAGGCGTACCGAGTTCTTCTTAGGGGCTGTTTACATGGGAGGCGATATTCCTATTTGGTCAGACAAATAATCCAGCAGGTCTCTTGACGCATGCATTAACTCTTTCCTGTCTGGAATTTATTGGTCTTTACTCTTTAGTATTTTGTTCTGGCCAACGCAGTAACGCCAGACGATTTTATTCACCTCTGGGGAAGCCCTCGCATAGGAACGATTTATTAATATAGTAAGAAAGTCGCTTTGTATTTACATAAATATTCTTTTTTCCTACGATAAGTACACGTCAGTGGTCGCTACCATTAGCAGAAGGACCCATAAATGCCGCCATTTTGAAAGTGAAAATGGGGACACATTTTTGGCCAGCACCCGCAGTCCAGTTATATATATAGGTCAGTGGATCAGAGTCATTCGCTTGCCGCGTGCGTATGGGTCTGGGTACGAGATTGGGCCGACGGCGGATGCGCATGGCGGATGGCGGATGAAAAAGGGCGGATGGGGGATAAAACGCGGATGAGAAAAGGCGGATAGAGGGTAAAACGCGGATGAGAAAAGGCGGATAGAGGATAAAACGCGGATGAGAAAAGGCGGATGGGGGATAAAACGCGGTTGGGCAAAATAACGGGGGAACATAAAATAAAATAAAATGATATTAGATATAAAACCCTGTAGATATAAAACGAAAGAGAAAGAGAATTTAAAATGTCGGAAGAAATCAAGGTTTAATACGCGTTAGTGTTAATCGAAGGCAAGCTGTTTTTCAAAATTTAGAGTTTGTCTATATCTACTGAATAAACATCGCTAACGACTCACTAATAAGAGGTGACGATCTTTTCTACTCCAAATGGATGGAAGTAAAAGCAGAGATATTCCATCATTATCGCGTACGGTTCAACACAAAAAGCGAAAAAACAAGCAATGTTTTTATGTCCCTTGACCTCATGAAGTAGTCGCGCTTCTTTTACGAATAAGCGTTTACTCTCTCTATCCACAACACGTAGCTTCTTCACGACAACCTCTTCCCCTTTATATTTTCCCGAGTAAATCGCACCAAATGAACCCGAGCCAAGCTTGTCGTTACGCGAAAAATCAGTCCATTTAAAAAGTTGGAACCCCAGGATTTAAATTCTCCGCTCGCAATGTTAATTTTGGAATACTGAAAATCCCGGCCATCATTTAAAATAACTTATCCAAACGCTGTCTTCGCCATCATGATAAGAAGACAATGATGACCTGGCCGGAATGACACTGTTGAGGTGAAAGAAATGTCAGAGATATAGGATTAGACGATATAACTGTTATTTGAGCTCAAAGTGATACGATTCGTTAAAATTGAATTAACTCTCTTTCCTGGTCAGTTTAAATATTGAATGCTTATATATATATATATATATATATATATATATATATATATATATATATATATATATATATATTTAACAATTAGACAACTCTCCCTCGTTTTCTATGAGCGATAGTCAACTCGGCGAATTGTTTTAGTATAAATTTACCAACAAAAGTTAAATAAATTCTCGACCATAACATATTCTTTGAGGCTCGTTTAATACATTTTTTAACAGCCAACAACAAACGTTCAACAGTCATTTCGGACATCTCCTTGGCCCGTACAGTAATTGATGGAAAAGAAAAGTTTTCTTGCATAATTTAGCATGGATTTTCATGTACAATATTGAAACAATATATATTCCCTCATTTGTTTTGTAAAAGTGACAAAAAGTTGAAAGAAACATTCAATTTAGCATGTAGTTTACATCATGAAATCTTGTCAATAGCAAGCGTAATTTTGAAATGTGTTTTGTTTGCAGTTATTTCGTTTTAAACGAACACAGATAAACAATTTAACGATCTTACCATTAATAATTTCCATTATAACCATTTTGTAGCCGTTTTTGTTTTCTGTAGAACGTATTGCTTCGCCTAAATGTTCAATTTCTTCTATCATTTGCCCACTCCGTTATAATTTCGGCGCCATTGTTGCTTAACAGAACAACCGCTGGCTCTAATGATCACTGTTCGTGCTATACTACGCATTTTGTCATTGGTCAATTTTTTTAAAAGAAGGATTTTCATTGGTTTATCCCAGAGGTTTATATCACCAATTATAAACTCTTGCAATAGCCAATGAAATTCGAGGATTTGCATTATAAACTTGTAAATTTGTACTAAATATATATATATATATATATATATATATATATATATATCCAGCTATACTCTCTGACTCTCATGAAAAACGTTTGCTCGATAACGCCAGCATACAGAAACATTTCAAGTGAAAGTGTTGTGAGGCAAAATGTGTGAAATAATAGAACAATCCGCGTTTTAACCTAACCCCTGATCACTGGCCATAAGTTCTCGCCAAACGGAAGAGAGTTCACGTGGGATCAAATTTGTATCGTGTTCCTATTTTATTTTATATCGATTACCGATATAAATATATATATATAGAAGAGACTTTAATACGCCTTTATTAAATATACAGTGCATGATTCCGATACAATAACAAAGGGAAAAGGTTTAAATTCAGCCCAGTGTCGTTACCACTTATATAAACTTAACTTTCCGTTTGGATGCGCGTTTGCATACAACAACAGGAAATGCGGAACTTTATTGATCAGTCTGATCATTCGAGAAATTTCTGGTTCTCACCGAAGGAAGTAATGGCCTAAACAGAACGCTGGCTACGAATGAAGCGTTGCCGGACGGACTCCCAATGCCATTATATGCCGTAAAGTCCAAGACCTGTTTAAGTAAGGAGCGATTTCACATATATGAAACCTTGAAACGTCAGCAAAACAACCAGCAAAAACAACACCGCATTAAAGCTAATTAACCAAAAGCGGTCGATGACTGATAAAGTAAATGGGTATCTTAAACTCAAATTTAATGCCTAACCGGATATGTATCGAAATTATATATAAATCTAAAAAAAAAACCATTTAACGTTCCTCCGTGCAATGCATGGTATTTTGGCAATTCGCTTGCGCTTTTTTCGCGAAACCACGTTTTATCCCCTCCGTCATGTATTTATATCACCGGAATTTTAATCGTGTTAGAACTACGAACAGCGCCATATTAAATATGTGTTGTAAAAACCCTCTGATTCATGCCAAAATGAGAACAGTACATGTGCTTTCCAATCTATAATCTCGTAAATTCGTAATATTATTTGAGTCGTTAGCAATGTTTATTCAGTAGATATAGACAAACTCTAAATTTTGAAAAACAGCTTGCCTTCGATTAACACTATGTAACGCGTATTAAACCTTGATTTCTTCCGACATTTTAAATTCTCTTTCTCTTTCGTTTTATATCTACAGGGTTTTATATCTAATATCATTTTATTTTATGTTCCCCCGTTATTTTGCCCATCCGCGTTTTATCCCCCATCCGCCTTTTCTCAGCCGCGTTTTATCCCCCATCCGCCTTTTCTCATCCGCGTTTTATCCCCCATCCGCCTTTTCTCATCCGCCATCCGCCATCCGCATCCGCCGTCCGCATCCGCGTTTTATCCCTACCCTGGCTCGAGGCTACCAGATATTCAGTTCAGTCAGAATGATAACTCAACAGCCAGAAGGAAAGTCTTGCTAAATTTGATAAAACACTTGAATTTCTTAACTATTATTAAATATCTCGCCGTTTAGACTATAATGATACGCACCTGGTTCTATATGTCGGTTATCTTTGAAAGCGTCTGAAAGTGTCTATATGTTCATTTAAGTTAGGTTTTCGCACCTTCCCTAGCTACGAAGGAGCGTAACTCATTTCATGTTCGTTCTTATACAGCAGTTCGTGAATGCTTAGTCTTCGTTTTGACCTCTTGCAACTTGCACATTTACACGAGAAACGCTATCTTGACGATATTCTGTCGCCATCACCTGGATCAGTGAATGCCGTGCAGTGAATCACAAATACCTAATCTCGAATAACGATTTATCAATGTTTCTTGAAAAATCAAAGTTATGTTTGTCTTCCACAAATTAGAGATAGCAAACTTAATATAAAACGGAGACGTTAGCACGCATCGCTAAACTGTTTCGCTACATGTTTTTAGTCTAAAGTTGAATATTTTAAACTCCAAACTACATACCCGATAATCGTTAGATGCGTTACATTGCTTCTGGCTTTCTTATAAACAGATTTTTTGAGTTTTCAGTAACGAGCTAGTATAGTTGATAGTGTGAAATTTACATCTTCGGATTGTGCTTTGAATGAGGATTTTTACACAGACTTCCGGAAGAATGTGATTAGTTCGAGACATTTGCATATTAATTAAGCTAGTGGGCGTTATCGATTTACACCTAGGACTTGTTGCAAGCTCTCATTTCACAGCGCCGCGTTGAGAAAGCCTGCTCGCAGGCCAACATTTCTGTGGTTTACCAGGGGCGGATTTAGCGTTAGTCAAATAAGTCATACGACTAAGGTATAAAAATCCGCAAGAAAAAATAATTATCGTATCGTTCTTCGCTCAGTCTCGAGATCGCCGAGATAATCGATTAGGTGAGACTGCCGGGGGAGCCTTAGGGAGCATGACAACCACCCCCCACCCCCCCCTACCCTAGAACCCAAATATTTTGGACTAAGGTGACTAAAATCCTAGATCCGCCCCTGGTTTACTATGCAGAATGTGTCGAATCGGCGGCATAAATACATCGATTTCGGGAACCTACTACACCTCTAGTGTAAACGGGGCTTTAGTAAGAATATTGTCCTTTTCGTGCAGTGAGGCTAAAATCAGCGTTGCATGTCATTGCACATCATGTGTCACGACAATTTACCTCGCAACGCCATTCCGACACAACTCGGCGACACAAATCGACGCCTTGTGTAACCGTGGCTTAAGGTGTTGCCGTTTTGACCCAAAACAATGCTCTCTGCCAAACGTAAAGTTGTCATAGTTGGTGCTGGAGGTGCCGGTTGTAGCTCGGCACTTGAATTGGCCAGAAATGGCTGGCAAGTAACCTTGGTAGACAAAAACAAACTGTTGTCTGGAAGCAGCAGTCGAACGCCTGGGAGGATGAGTCTTGGCTTCCATTATGTCGATTTAAAGACATCGTTAAAGCTCTTGAAAGCAACGGTTAGGTTTACGAAGACATTTCCTGGCTTTCGGGTTGGAGAAGATCTCGAGTGGTCGCACCCCCTTCGGCACGGTCGGTATTACATCACCAAAGAATCGATGTTTCCCGCTTCGACAATTCTCTCCGTGTACGAGGCCATAAAGGAAGAGTACCGTCAGATGGTGGAAGATGACCCTTCCAACGAAGTCTATGGTCCCCCAAAAGATTTCTGTCGCATAATGGACCCGGCAGAGTACGAGAATGACGTAAACGTAGATAACGTCCTTGTGGGGATTGAAACTCCCGAGCATCTTCTTGACTGGCCAAGCTTTGAAAGCCACTTTCTCCAACTTATCAGAAACAACGATAGCATCGTGGTTCGTGAGCACATGGAGCTAGTCGACGTTAAAAAGAAGGCAAGTAAAACTGGTCGCTTCACGTTGACTTTCAGATCTGGCAATGCCAATGAAGAGAAATGCATCGTTACTGACTACGTCATCAACTCGACCTGGAGCGAAATCGAAAGACTAAACGCTTTAGCAGGTTTCCACAAAATGCCCAATTCCAGGACGAATCGCCTAAAAGTCCTCTTGGATGTAGAATTACCAGATTCCATGTTAGATGTAAATTCGATGTTTTTCTGCATGGGACCTTTCTGCATGTTCTCAAATCTTGGTAATGGTAAAGCTGCCATGACATATGCCGACGAAACCAACATTGAAAACTCAACCAAGCTTTCTATGAGCAGTAGGATGGCGAGGCTGTTAAATGAAGGGCCAACCAGTGATGAATACGAGTACTTCAGTTCCAGGATGCTTAAGGGCTGCGCGAGATTTATCCCTGGGTTAAAACAAGCGAAGGTGGCGGCCCTCAGATTTGGCATTGTTCAAATCCATGGTGATGTCGATCTCCGCGATGCTGAAAGCTCCTTTCATGGCAGGGCCTACTATGGTGTGAGAGCGGAAGGCCCTGGTTGGGTATCTAATCCAGGAATGAAGTTGCTCTATCTTCTTGAAAATGGAAGGGTCTCAAGTGATATCCTTGAGAAACACTTCGAAAGAGACAATTATTCACACTTGTAGTATACAGTAACACGAACGCGTCTATCTTAAATAATTGTAACCGAGCCTTTATTTCTCATAGATAGCTCTAATCTGCACCATGTGATCTATATCTTTAGCAATATTCTCTTTGTATTTTAGATTTGTAGTTTACAAATAAGTTGTAGTCATTTCTTTAACAATTTAACTACTTAGTAATACTTGGTATACTCAATGACAGATGTATGTCGTTGTTACCATAGCCATTAAATTTTCTTATACCTTTTTATTCAGTGACTTTTCTCCAATTTTAATTACTTATCTTTGATAATGAAGTAGAAATACATGAACGCAACAACCCCTCGCCCGCTTTTACATGCTTTTTTGAAACACCACCCACCCACCTACGCCGTGATTAAAATAAGCACTCCTGATATACAGCCAATATAAAAACAAACAGATATAAAAAACAAATGAAATTAAATCCTTGGGATATAATTATAGAATTTATGGATAGGATGACAAAACTGATTTAAATCATTTAATATATCAAAGTTGAACATATCACAGCAACACGTAGACTTCATTATTAAATTATGGTTGTAAAAATTATATTGTTTCTATTTTAGGAGGTTTCAGAAGGGCTTATTTTTACTGAACAATCCTTCAAATGGCTTCCCTATGCAATATATGTTTTGCAAAGGCAGAAGTAAAAGTTAACGGCTCAAAAATTACATTTATAATAGTCTGAGATAAAAACAATTCAGTAGAATCGGATTCAAGAAAGAAGTATTAAACAGACAACGTTTCAGTCGAAAATTTGGAAATACAGCAAAGAAAACCGACAAAGCCCATTAAAAAAAAAGTGCATTCAAAGTCAATGAAAAACATCACGTCCACATAAGCCTGAGGTAGTGTTTTAAGTTAGGTTTAGTTAAGCTGACTTATGGTTTGGACGAGCAAAGGGAAAGCACGAGAACGTGAAGCTGTATATTGTTTTACAGTACCGCTCGCGAGTAAGGTAAGTCTAGGGTAAGGTCTAGCGAGTATACTCGCGCGTCATAGCGAGTACGCGAGTACTCGCACAAGTGATAGTTATTTGTAATTTAAGTCTGTTGTATTTGAATGTAATTAAAATAATTGAAAAAAAATGTGTACATGCTACAGTATGTCTGTTACAATGTATATAATCATCCCCAGGATTTATTTTGCAAATTTTCTCAAAAATTAGGCTACCCATGTCCCATGCCTTCTGAGGCAGCACTTCACTTGCGATAGTAATTCCTAGTATAATCCCACGTTGACTGAAACACAACATGTATACATGCGCGTGCATATTTCATGTCATTACTTAATATATATATATATATATATATATATATATAATATATATATATATATATATATATATAATATATATATATACCGCTTGTAGTGGTGTAACGCCAGGCAGAATAGTAATTGACATGATTTCCACTGAAGTGGACGTTGATCCTAAACTTGAATTGGATATAATCTCTTATTCTCACCCAACGGCGGCGAGATTCCAGCTTTACGGACATGTGGTAATGCACACCCCCATTGACGTGAGGCTCTTGACAGCAAACCCATTTTGGTACAGTAGTGGCTGAACAGGGATGTGTGTTTTTAAACCCGTCTAAAACTAATGCCGAAAACGCTTTGAGACCATCACGTGTTGGGACCATGCAGAGTAAGATCTGCCTGACTATACGTTATCAAATAGATTTGCCTCACGCTTTGCGGACAATGTTGCACCTCGCCGGTTTCACTACATCCAGTCAAACATGGCTCACCCTCTCCTATACGTCCATCGGCTTCGTTAGAGTCCCCAACACACTCGTTGTTTGCTATAAGTACGAATGAAATGATGTTATGTTTTTTTTGCCTTGCATAAATAGGTACGATATTTTTAATATATGCGGCACCAAGGAACAACAGCATTTCCCACATTATTTCCCAATTCTCCCTTGGTGGAATCACAATTCTTGAACAAACAATTCAGAAATTCCTCAAAACATTTATATTATTTTAATTTTTTGGCACAAAAAAAACGTAATACAACAACAATTAACATAATTTAACTAATCAACTGAGACTATACACTTTTAATGGTCGTTTGAGTAAAAAATAAGGCATTATTGACAGAGACAATTTCGCAGACAATCTTGGACAAAAGTATTGGGACACAACAACACATTCTTCACTTATAACCTTTCAATCTGCTTCAGCGGGTTCTGCTTTGACGATCGATGCCTAGCAACCCCCTCCTCCCTTTCAATGTTGTTCACTGTGTCAAATATAATGTATTTTCACGCATATTTGCCATTTATATCCGTCAACATTGATTAGGGGGAGGGGTTTTGGTGCTATATGTAAATTTTTGCGTAAACATGAACGTGCGCGTGGCGTGTCCCAATGACTTTTGTCCAAGATTGAAGTTACACAACGTTACATAAACGTTGTGAGAACGTTCCCGTTGAACGTTGTATTACTACGTTGACATAACGTTATCAGACGTTCCTTATAAAACTAAAAACCTTTTGAAATATACTTATATAGAAATTTTTACCCAAGGACTAAAGTTACAATCAATTAATGTTCTAGTGCCAACCTTAAAAAATGTACTTAAGAAGTATTCGAAAAGATTTATCAGAGACATTAGCAACGACGTTGTATTAACGTTGGTAGAATGTTTTTCTACAACGTTTTCTGACACGTTCAGAAAACCTTTCTGGAACATTGTTTTTGTTGAAATGCGAGATGTTTTCATGATCGAATTTCAAACATAGACTTCAACCGCGAAATTCAAAACTATTCTTTGGCATTAACTGTCGCGCAACTTGTCTCACGTCAAGATTGGTTTCCTTGTTTATGGTACGGTATTCTACAAAGCCTTCAAATACGTGGATAATACAGTAAGTATACTAGTATAGATATTTAAATGGCAGCTATATACACTGTTGTAATAATTGCGTGTTATCTTAATAGGAATGTATGCCTTTACTTTAAATAGCGAGTTGACTGAGTCGAGTTGCCGTTAATTATTTACCTTGCTCTTGTTATTATTGTGGGATATAAATATAAGCGTCTCCTGATATTAGGGTAGATTTTCCTTGTTACTAGAACTACTCTATCGTAATTGCAGAGAACTAGTAGACTGAAATACCCTATGTCATTTGAGCGCCTTTCAGTCCGCTAAGCTGTTCATTGAATAAAAACCTCCTACCAAATGAAATAGACATATACAGCAATTAATCAAATCTACTCTTTTCTTCGGTATTACAAACATTCATCTGGCTAAGTTCTATTCTTTCTTCTGAAGCCAGTGTAATTAGAATAAAGCAATCAAGAGAAGCGGAGACAATTAAACACAACTTGACTGGACCTGTCACCGGCGTAAGACAGAAAACCTTTGTAATATTGTTGACGGATAAATACCGAGAATGCATGGAGGCTTAAAGCCGACGTTCGAGCATTTACCGAGTGTCGAAGGACATTGTTATGTCAAATGTTAACGGGATTTTATGAAATAATAAGTATAGGTTAGTGACCGAAACCGAGGTCACTACGCTGGTTATTAACCCCGAGGGCCACAGGCCCGAGGGTAATAACCAGCGTAGTGACCGAGGTTAAGGTCACTAACCAACTTAGTTTATTCATGATACAGACGATATTTGTCGTTATTTAACAAAAAAATGGTATTCTAGACGTAGTTTTAAAGCGATATAGTAGGTCATTTAATATGCAAGGTCAATAACCTATATATTGACCGCGGCACATCAAAGATAATTTATGCATGAATAAACTAAGACTCCAAAGCAACCTTTGAATAATAGTTTATTAAACAACTTGAGAAGTACGTAAAGGTTCATTGAACACATACACAGAACTTCTACAAGCTTTTGAATAATCCAGTCAAACATGGCTCACCCTCTCCTATACGTCCATCGGCTTCGTTAGAGTCCCCAACACACTCGTTGTTTGCTATAAGTACGAATTTATTTGATCAACAACATCAATACCAGCTTTGGTATATAGGATACAAACGTGACACTAACTACAACTACATGACATACATATTACATATATATAAAGTTAATTTCTATTATCTACGTTAAGTTATCAAAAATTGTTAAAACATCGAAACAGTATTTCCCTGCCAAAGCCATAACTGTTCTGTCTTGCATAGACATAAGGTACATAAAAATATCTTGGGAATTAAACAATTTGAATGAACTATTTACTTTATATAGGTTATCAATAAAATTTACTCTGAAATCGGCGAACTTTGTGTTTGTACATGACGTTAAAAAGTGTTCTTCATTCCCGATCTCGTTAAGATCGCAATGTTTACATAGTCTATTACTGTATGAAACATTGCTGTATCGACCAGTTTCAACAGGTAATCTATGAGCTGAAATCCTTAATTTTGTGACAGCTTGACGGTGTTTGAAATTGTGAATTTCAGAAAGGTATTTTTCACAACCAAAGTTAGTTTTCAGTTTTTGAAAATTCTTAACTTGCCATTGTTTTCACCCTGTTGAATCTGTTCTTTCCAGTATTCAATAAAATATTCTTGTATTTTATTTTTCAAGTAATGGCAAAAATTTCCTTGTTCTTTGGTAGGTAATACAAAAGATTGAGAGTTGTAAATTTCTACCCCACCTAGCTGTAGTAAATATTTTGTGAATGATATTGGTTGTAGGTTAAAGTTCATGCATACTCTCGCCGCTTCACCAACAATGGTATCTGAAAAAGGTGAACTTTGGATGCGAAACCAATATTTTGTTACTAGTTTAGCTATTTGTATAATTAAGGGTGTCCTGCCTAGTTCAGCGTAGACGGCCAAATTTGTTGATTTTGAATGAACGCCTAGAATTATTTTGCAAAATTTTAAATGAAGTCTTTCAAGATCATTTCTTATTTTAAAAATTTTGGATTTAAACATTTCGAAAGAATTTATTTTGCCCAGTAAGTATGGGCCCCAAACTTCGCAGCCATACAGTAAAATTGGAACTACCATCGAAGAGAAAAGTTTTAAAAGTAATTTGATTGGTACATTTTCCACGTTTGAAAAACTTTTGAATAAACTATGATAGGCACATAATGCTTTACCATATATTATTTTTTGTGTTCGTTTCGTTTAAAATTACCAGAAAAATGAAGAGTAATACCAAGGTAACAATATTCATCAACTTGTTCTAAAATGAATGAAAATGATGTTATGTTTTTTTTGCCTTGCATAAATAGGTACGATATTTTTAATATATGCGGCACCAAGGAACAACAGCATTTCCCACATTATTTCCCAATTCTCCCTTGGTGGAATCACAATTCTTGAACAAACAATTCAGAAATTCCTCAAAACATTTATATTATTTTAATTTTTTGGCACAAAAAAAACGTAATACAACAACAATTAACATAATTTAACTAATCAACTGAGACTATACACTTTTAATGGTCGTTTGAGTAAAAAATAAGGCATTATTGACAGAGACACATTTCGCAGACAATCTTGGACAAAAGTATTGGGACACAACAACACATTCTTCACTTATAACCTTTCAATCTGCTTCAGCGGGTTCTGCTTTGACGATCGATGCCTAGCAACCCCCTCCTCCCTTTCAATGTTGTTCACTGTGTCAAATATAATGTATTTTCACGCATATTTGCCATTTATATCCGTCAACATTGATTAGGGGGAGGGGTTTTGGTGCTATATGTAAATTTTTGCGTAAACATGAACGTGCGCGTGGCGTGTCCCAATGACTTTTGTCCAAGATTGAAGTTACACAACGTTACATAAACGTTGTGAGAACGTTCCCGTTGAACGTTGTATTACTACGTTGACATAACGTTATCAGACGTTCCTTATAAAACTAAAAACCTTTTGAAATATACTTATAGAGAAATTTTTACCCAAGGACTAAAGTTACAATCAATTAATGTTCTAGTGCCAACCTTAAAAAATGTACTTAAGAAGTATTCGAAAAGATTTATCAGAGACATTGGCGACGACGTTGTATTAACGTTGGTAGAATGTTTTTCTACAACGTTTTCTGACCCGTTCAGAAAACCTTTCTGGAACATTGTTTTTGTTGAAATGCGAGATGTTTTCATGATCGAATTTCAAACATAGACTTCAACCGCGAAATTCAAAACTATTCTTTGGCATTAACTGTCGCGCAACTTGTCTCACGTCAAGATTGGTTTCCTTGTTTATGGTACGGTATTCTACAAAGCCTTCAAATACGTGGATAATACAGTAAGTATACTAGTATAGATATTTAAATGGCAGCTATATACACTGTTGTAATAATAGCGTGTTATCATAATAGGAATGTTGCCTTTACTTTAAATAGCGAGTTGACTGAGTCGAGTTGCCGTTAATTATTTACCTTGCTCTTGTTATTATTGTGGGATATAAATATAAACGTCTCCTGATATTAGGGTAGATTTGCCTTGTTACTATAACTAATTTCTCTGTCGTAATTGCAGAGAACTAGTAGACTGAAATATCCTATGTCATTTGAGCGCCTTTCAGTCAGCTAAGCTGTTCATTGAATAAAAACCTCCCACCGAATGAAATAGACATATACAGCAATTAATCAAATCTACTCTTTTCTTCGGTATTATAAACATTCATCTGGCTAAGTTCTACTCTTTCTTCTGAAGCCAGTGTAATTAGATTAAAGCAATCAAGAGAAGCGGAGACATGCAATTAAACACAACTTGACTGGACCTGTCACCGGCGTAAGACAGAAAACCTTTGTAATATTGTTGAGTAAGTATAGGATAAATACCGAGAACGGAGGCTTTAAGCCAGATACATCCCGAGAGCCGAATATCCGACTTAAAACACGATTGAAGAAGGTTTTCTAAAAGATAGCATTTACCGAGTGTCGAAGGACATTGTTATGTCAAATGTTAACGGGATTTTATGAAATAATAAGACTCCAAACAACCTTTGAATAATAGTTTATTAAACAACTTGAGAAGTACGTAAAGGTTCATTGAACACATACACAGGACTTCTACAAGCTTGTTTGAATAATTAGTATGAATAATTAGTACGAGATCTATCATTACAGCATTGTGCATGCGTATTGATGCCGTATCAATCCCACATTTTATGGTCAACGTTCAGTGTAATAAATTGCTGACTCAAACAACGGATTTTGATGATTTTCATTGGTTTGCCTTCCTCTCGTAAACTACGTGGAGCGAAAAGCAAACTTGCTCTCCTTCCCGCGTATGTGGGCGCTACCGGCGTTACCATACGAGATAATTGTAGTAGGCACCCTATGAATTGGGCAATTATAAATTCATAGGGATTATATATATAATCCCTATGAATTTATAATGCGGGATTTATAGGATATAAATCCTGCGGGATTGTTCAATGTTTCAACTGTTCAATGTTTCAAAACATTTGTTTTCCATCCTAATATATATGTCTATGTAGCATACAATGCACCAAGAAGGCCATTCTACCATGTGCATAGGCCTTAATATATTGTTAGTAGGTCGTAACACCCCATGGAGTGACGACATTTTAAGGTGGCCATAAACAATTTGGAAAAAGAATAAAACTAAATGTTATGCATAGTTAAACATTCTGACAATTATTTTTGACGAATAATTTTTTTTTTGAAAATCACGTTTGTTAATTTTTTAAAAATTTGGATCTAGAGAATATTTTTATAATCGGCCTATTGATTACTCATACTTACAAAAAAATTGGAGGTCACCAAAGTTTTTTTCGAATTAAATTAGTTTGAAGGGTAATTGGCAGCCATTCTGAAACGTCATTGTTGCCATAGCAACAACTGTTGCTATTTATTTGGTAACAGTTTTTGTTTGTCAGAATGTTTAACTATACTTAACATTTAGTTTTATTCTTTTTCCAAATTGTTTATGCACGTGTTTTGGACTCTCAAACTTGTATTTTCCATTTTCCAAGAAACTGTATGGAGCCACCTTAAACTCTTTTGGCGCTATAGCGCACTGCAATTTTTCGTGCACTTTAATTATGTCGCAATGGCGTTGTGAAACAAGTTGTTTACCCAGTAGCATGTAACATGACGTGCAATGAGTAGAAACGTTGCTGAACAGGTTGCTTCAATCGTAGCAGAAGGTATATCTTTATTGCTATTTCTACAACGATTGCAGATAATTTTTAAACATTGCTCCGCGTGTATAAGAAACCGGTAAAAGAACAGAGTTTTGAAATATAAATTATGGTCTAAGTTGCATGATCATGAACAATTACAGCGTGAAACACAGTCAACGTAACTTGTTTCGTGCAACGGCGAGGCAATTACATTGTGCGAAGAATTGCATTATGACTGAGTAATAATAAAAGCCACTCACAGCCATTTTTGAATACTTTTTTTAGCCCAAATACAGCCTTCATACAGCCTTCTCCTTTTCACGGAATGTCTAAATAGACTTTATTTAACCGTTTTTGACTCTAAGTCAAAAGTTTCAAAAATGACCAAAGTCGGTCAAAAAGTAAAGGCTAACCCCCTTACTCCCCCCCCCCCCCCCCCCTCCCCCCATTTTTTATTAAAAATCATTTTTTACCCCAAATACAGCCTTCTCCTTTTCACTGAATGTCTAAAAAGAATTAATTTAACCGTTTTTGACCTTAACTCAAAAGTTTCAAAAATGACCAATATCGGTCAAAAAGTAAAGGCTAACCCCTTTACATTTTCCCCCCATTTAAAAAAAAAAAAAAAAAAAAAATTATATTTAACCTAAATTTAAATGCTAGTCTCCTTCGAAAACGTTCTTATGGCTCGCTAGAAACACTCCCCAACTAAC
Organism: Paragorgia papillata; assembly: GCA_035771165.1. NCBI lineage: Eukaryota > Metazoa > Cnidaria > Anthozoa > Scleralcyonacea > Coralliidae > Paragorgia > Paragorgia papillata. The sequence continues at coordinate 6,415,158 of JAWNZC010000351.1, forward strand.
GTCTGCTGTAACAAGCCACACATTCCATTCCCTTTGTGTACATGGACGCGACCAATTAAATTACACTATTGTCGTGCTAAATAAAGCCGTCGTGTACTGTGTTGTTATGTGAATTTATTAACTAGTTTAGTCGAAAGCTAATATTTTGAAAAGTTTAGCCTAGAACTTCACGAAATTTACGAAGAATATTGTTTTGACTACTTAACCGTTTTTACACTAACTCAAAAGTTTCAAAAATGACCAATGTCGGTCAAAAAGTAAAGGCAAACCCCTTTACTTCCCCTCCCCCCCCCCCCCCCCCCCCCCCCAATTTAAAAAAAATAATAAATACAGCCTTCTTCTTTTCACGGAATGTCTAAATAGACTTTATTTAACCGTTTTTCACTCTAAGTCAAAAGTTTCAAAAATGACCAAAATCGGTCAAAAAGTAAAGGCTAACCCCCTTACTCCCCCCCCCCCCCTGTAACGAGCTGTAATATTTTGAAAAGTTTAGCCTAGAACTTCACGAAATTTACGAAGAATATTGTTTTGACTATGCTCTTGCTTCCTATGCAAACAAATAAGCGTGAAAGTCAGTGCAGAGCGTAAGAGAAATTTAAGATTGTAAACAAAATCTCAAAGCTCAGGTGTTTAGTGTCTGAAGCGACTGCCCGAATTAGTTTACTTGAAAGCTAACATTTTGCTTACTATAGCTCAGAGCTTTACAAAATTTACGAATAATGGTATTATGAATATGTTCTTGCTGGTCGTGTTAATAAATCTGTGCGAAAAGCTTTAAAAAAGCTACAAGTGTCGGCGAAATGTATCTAGCGCATAATAATTTTTTTACCGCGATGTCTGGCCATCTCGGAAATTAATTACTCATCAGCTTCATAATATATATTCCAGGCAGTGACGCTTTTAACTTTATTTCATGTACATGTATTCATATCACGATTCACAGTTACAACATCATCTTATTGATTCTATTTACGCAAAATTTTTACTAAACTATAAGCAATAATCTTCGAAATATTGGTTAAAACGGTCAGCTCAAGGTCGGAGGTCAGCTTCCCAGAATCTAGAAAGCTCGCTGTGATTGGTCGGATTAAGGGAATGGAATGTGTGGCTCGTTTCTGCAGACCTTGGTTGGGGAATAAACGTGAGCCATAAGATCCACGATCAGAAATGGCGGCTGTCGAGGCTCGCGAAATACGGGCTGACCCGTATTAGCTACGCATGCGTAGAACGAATATCTTGCGTGTAAACGTCATCAATACACGGCCGACAACTCACTTGAGCCAGCACGCACGTGAACTGCGAACTGCCCCATGAAAGTGGCCGATTTGCTATGCGATTTCCGATCGTAACGTCTGCGAAGGAGACTACTCAAATACAGCCTTCTCCTTCCCACACATTGTCTAAAAAGACTTTATTTAACCGGTTTAACCCTAATTCAAAAGTTCGAAAAATGGCCAAAATCGGTAAAAAAGTAAAGGTTAACCCCTTTACACACCTCCCCCCCCCCCCCCCCCCCTCCGAATATTTAAAAAAAATAATATTTAACCCAAATGCAGCCTTCTCTTTTTCACAGATGGTCAAAAAAGACTTTATTTAACCGTTTTGACCCTAACTCAAAAGTTTCAACAATGACCAAAATCGGTCAAAAAGTAAATTCGAAAATTTGGAAATACAGCCGAAAAAATCGGCAAAGCCCATGAGTATTTTTAATAATAAAAAGTGCATGCAAAGTCAATGAAAAACAGGATTTTGCATGTATAAACTGTAGATACAAATTAACATGCACTTGTACTCAATAATTATACAAGAGCGTGTTAATTTTATCATTAATCAATTTCACAATTAATGAAGGCCATCTGGCAGAATAGTCATGTAAAGATGTTTTTTATACCTTCTTTAAATAAAGTTCATTCTAATTCTAATTCTAATTCTACATGTACTCGCGTGGTGAATTGGAGCCGCACGTGCCATTTACTCCTCTTCCTCCTCTTCGTCCTCGCTCGTTGAAACTTGGGTATAATCATCAACATCCTTGGCGGCAAAGATATATATGGTCCATATTGCGAGGAATATCACCGTCATGATAGAGTAACACCATAGGGCTATTCTTGGTCCTTTCCAGGTGAATAGACATCCAATGATGGCCGTGCCAAGTTCTTTTCCAATACCCTGGAACATTAAACTCATCATACCTTAATCGAAACAGAAAAATACTAAGATAATTCTTCATGTTCAGAACCAAGGCAAATACTTTCTCCTACAGACCGAACAGACTGATAAGGATGAGACTGATAAGGAATTCGTTTATGGCTTTTGGTTCTCTTCTTCGTCTGGTGTTTCTAGCTGAAACGCTCTAGTCTTTTGCGAGGTGGCAGTTTAGTAGTAGTAGTTTAGTAGTTGTTTAGTAGTAGTTTAGTAGTAGTTTAGTAGTAGTTTAGTAGTAGTTTAGTAGTAGTTTAGTAGTAGTTTAGTAGTAGTAGTTTAGTAGTAGTTTAGTAGTAGTTTAGTAGTAGTTTAGTAGTAGTTTAGTAGTAGTTTAGTAGTAGTTTAGTAGTAGTTTAGTAGTAGTTTAGTAGTAGTTTAGTAGTAGTTTAGTAGTAGTTTAGTAGTAGTTTAGTAGTAGTTTAGTAGTAGTTTAGTAGTAGTTTAGTAGTAGTTTAGTAGTAGTTTAGTAGTAGTTTAGTAGTAGTTTAGTAGTAGTTTAGTAGTAGTTTAGTAGTAGTTTAGTAGTAGTTTAGTAGTAGTTTAGTAGTAGTTTAGTAGTAGTTTAGTAGTAGTTTAGTAGTAGTTTAGTAGTAGTTTAGTAGTAGTTTAGTAGTAGTTTAGTAGTAGTTTAGTAGTAGTTTAGTAGTAGTTTAGTAGTAGTTTAGTAGTAGTTTAGTAGTAGTTTAGTAGTAGTTTAGTAGTAGTTTAGTAGTAGTTTAGTAGTAGTTTAGTAGTAGTTTAGTAGTAGTTTAGTAGTAGTTTAGTAGTAGTTTAGTAGTAGTTTAGTAGTAGTTTAGTAGTAGTTTAGTAGTAGTTTAGTAGTAGTTTAGTAGTAGTTTAGTAGTAGTTTAGTAGTAGTTTAGTAGTAGTTTAGTAGTAGTTTAGTAGTAGTTTAGTAGTAGTTTTAGTAGTAGTTTAGTAGTAGTTTAGTAGTAGTTTAGTAGTAGTTTAGTAGTAGTTTAGTAGTAGTTTAGTAGTAGTTTAGTAGTAGTTTAGTAGTTTAGTAGTAGTTTAGTAGTAGTTTAGTAGTAGTTTAGTAGTAGTTTAGTAGTAGTTTAGTAGTAGTTTAGTAGTAGTTTAGTAGTAGTTTAGTAGTAGTTTAGTAGTAGTTTAGTAGTAGTAGTTTAGTAGTAGTTTAGTAGTAGTTTAGTAGTAGTTTAGTAGTAGTTTAGTAGTAGTTTAGTAGTAGTTTAGTAGTAGTTTAGTAGTAGTTTAGTAGTAGTTTAGTAGTAGTTTAGTAGTAGTTTAGTAGTAGTTTAGTAGTAGTTTAGTAGTAGTTTAGTAGTAGTTTAGTAGTAGTTTAGTAGTAGTTTAGTAGTAGTTTAGTGGTAGTTTAGTGGTAGTTTAGTGGTAGTTTAGTGGTAGTTTAGTGGTAGTTTAGTGGTAGTTTAGTGGTAGTTTAGTGGTAGTTTAGTGGTAGTTTAGTGGTAGTTTAGTGGTAGTTTAGTGGTAGTTTAGTGGTAGTTTAGTGGTAGTTTAGTGGTAGTTTAGTGGTAGTTTAGTGGTAGTTTAGTGGTAGTTTAGTGGTAGTTTAGTGGTAGTTTAGTGGTAGTTTAGTGGTAGTTTAGTGGTAGTTTAGTGGTAGTTTAGTGGTAGTTTAGTGGTAGTTTAGTGGTAGTTTAGTGGTAGTTTAGTGGTAGTTTAGTGGTAGTTTAGTGGTAGTTTAGTGGTAGTTTAGTGGTAGTTTAGTGGTAGTTTAGTGGTAGTTTAGTAGTAGTTTAGTAGTAGTTGTTTAGTAGTAGTTGTTTAGTAGTAGTAGTTTAGTAGTAGTAGTTTAGTAGTAGTAGTTTAGTAGTAGTAGTTTAGTAGTAGTAGTTTAGTAGTAGTAGTTGTAGTAGTTGTAGTAGTAGTTTAGTAGTAGTAGTTTAGTAGTAGTAGTTTAGTAGTAGTAGTTGTAGTAGTAGTAGTTTAGTAGTAGTAGTAGTTTAGTAGTAGTAGTAGTTTAGTAGTAGTAGTAGTAGCAGTAGTAGTTGTAGTAGTAGTAGTTGTAGTAGTTGTAGTAGTTGTAGTAGTAGTAGTTGTAGTAGTAGTAGTAGTTGTAGTAGTTGTAGTAGTAGTAGTTGTAGTAGTAGTAGTTGTAGTAGTAGTTGTAGTAGTAGTAGTTGTAGTAGTAGTAGTTGTAGTAGTTGTAGTTTAGTAGTAGTAGTTTAGTAGTAGTAGTTTAGTAGTAGTAGTTTAGTAGTAGTAGTTGTAGTAGTAGTAGTTGTAGTAGTAGTAGTTGTAGTAGTAGTAGTTGTAGTAGTAGTAGTAGTTGTAGTAGTAGTAGTTGTAGTAGTAGTAGTTGTAGTAGTAGTAGTTGTAGTAGTTGTAGTTTAGTAGTAGTAGTTTAGTAGTAGTAGTTTAGTAGTAGTAGTTTAGTAGTAGTAGTTTAGTAGTAGTAGTTTAGTAGTAGTAGTTTAGTAGTAGTAGTTTAGTAGTAGTAGTAGTAGTAGTAGTAGTAGTAGTAGTAGTAGTAGTAGTAGTAGTAGTAGTAGTAGTAGTAGTAGTAGTAGTAGAACTTTATTTAATGAGGGTAACACATGACAGCAAAAATGCTGATAAACTTGTGGCCCTCCTACAATTCCTAATTACAATCATAATAGAATGGCAATTTAACTAACTAAAGAAATCATTAAAAAATAAAACATGCAAAGTAGGTGTAGAGTTTAAAAATATTATTATACATATATACAGTAGGTTAGGTATTAAAAATTAGTGTTTCAAAATTATCAATATGTTCATATTTTGCTAAAAAGTAAGAACGTATTGCTTTATTAAAACTACTAAAAGTTTCAGACTTCTTAACTGAGTTCGGCAAGCTGTTCCACAGATTAATACTTGACAAAATAAATGTTCTACCACCTTCAGTCTCACGTTTGTACCGTGGACAAATTAACGAGATTTGTATTACCGTGTCTAGTTTGACGTACGTGAATGTCAGAATTTCGTGTTAATAACTGTTCGATATATGATGGAGTAAAATCATTTAGTCTTTTATAAATTAATTTACATTTATTAATTTTTATTTCATCGAAAAATGCCATCCAACCCAGTTTGGAAAATAGATCTACAGTGTTTATATGAGACAGACGAGTAAGTCGCCTTGGCGAGTACCAGGCACTGCCAGCCGGAATCTCGGCAAAGCTGGATAAACATTTCCCCATATAAACACTTTTCCCCGGGTAACTCGGCATAGCGGGATGAATTTTCTATATTCGTCGTCACTTCATGTCACTTTCGTCGATGAGAATCTTCTCAAATATTACAACCCGCCAGGTAACTCGCCTCCATATAAACAGGCCCTTAGTATAGTGGTCAATTACAAATCCTGCATCCTGACTGGCTGAGCTACTCACGGTCTGTTAGTGAATACTAATAGACCAACTTGGCTTCGCCTCGTTGACAATCTGCCCATACGTAGCCAACCCAGGCTCGTTGTCCAATTGTTAAATATGAATCAAATGTAGTGTCTGCGTAGGCAGTGTTTCAAATCCAAATAGAAGTGCAGTAGAGTTAGTGTACTTCCGAAATATGGAAAATAGCTGTCTAACGTTTCGAGCGAAGGCCCTTTGTCGCTCGAAACGTTAGACATATATTTTCCATATTTCGGTAGTACATTCGCTCTACTGCACTTCTAATTGTTAGATTTCCTCACATGAAAGTCAAAGACAAAAACTCCAGTTTATGAAGCAATATTTTTAATTTCTTTTATTTGAGAAATTTAAATTCTGCTAAATAAAATAACTATTTCCTTAAAAATCATTCAGAAAGATGACTACCTGAAACAAACGTATTTCTTAATTTATGAAAACGCATAACTAAAAGTGTGCGTTTTCACACGAAAATGGGTCAGTGTCGACGGGGCAGTAAAAACCAAAATGACACAACTCTGTTTCTATTTTCATTCTACTGAAACACGTGATTATTTTTCCTGAAATGTACTCAAACCTGTCATGCGGTGTTTTGATTAACGATGCTTGAAATCTATTGAAATTTAATATTATTTTTAGTCATGATTTTGACCTCCCTCATTGTTAACTCTTCACCCGCCAGCAGAGTCATATCTGACCCTATGAGCCAAATTTTATATTTTTCAATTGTGGTCTTTGGGTGAATTTCCATCGATTTTGATAACAAAATCATCGATATTATTGTAATTGTAACAATATGATCGCGTATCATCGATCGATTCATTCAGCAATGAATCCGTGAAAGACGCTTCATCTTCAGGTTCGTTGCCAGAAAATTATACATCACTATCATCGTCCATGCTACTTTCATCGCCGGTTTCTTCATCTGATGAATCTTGCTCATTTTCATCAAAAATTTAATATTAATTACAATAGACAGAGTATACACATTTCTTCTATATTTTTTAATTATAAAATTGAAAACTACAAGTTACTATAACTTATCGCTTGACAGGATATGGCAAGCTAAGGGTTTTGACAGGATATACACACAAATAATTATTAATATACAAATATTAAATAATCATGCCTCTTGCTCTAAATCCTCTTATGGTCAACAAATAAATAAATAAACTCTCAAAATCGAGATTTCGTTGACTATACATAGCTCGGCAAAGAGATCTGGACATGAGACACAGAACCCATGTCAAGATTAGTGAGCTGCCGAGCTGACGCTCGGCAGGAATTATTATATTCCACTTCTTTTTTTTTTAATTTTCTAGCTTGAGTTAAATTCCAAAAATGTAGTAAACAGTGACAATTGAAATAATTGCCTGCTAAAATTCTCATTTGTGAAGGGAATACTTTATGAAATTGCTCCAAATTTTGAGGACTTATGTAAAATAGTCGTATATTTTATTTCCTGCTGAAATTTTTAGTCTTTTCTAAATATCTTAGAGTTTACAAGCTCCGAAACATGAATTTTTAAATATTTTTGCTAATTTTTAAAAAAATATGTATTATATAGAGTTATTTAAATTTTCCTATTTGTATCTATAAACAGTTGCAACTACTTTTTTCTTAATCTTCAGTTAATGAGGATTCATTTGATACATAGTTTTATCAGAATAATGTCCTTGCTTCTGTCTGGGTGCTCAAAAATCTAAGCGTTGGTTAAATTTGAGAAATATCCCCAAAACAATTCAGTGGGCAAAGGTTAACATTAAGCTCCTTCTTAAAAAAGGTTTAAATAATCCACACTTTTCACATTTCTAATCTCAGTACTTTTTGGTGGGACAGAATCCGCGAGGGTGGACATTATACGCGTCGCGGATAGCGTCCGGAGGGAACAGTATCCGCTAGCAGATATTATTCAGGGACACACTTTCCGCTAGCGTATAGTGTCCGGGGTCAGTTTCTGCGGGGGACACAATCCGCGGTGTGGGTCATGTTGTATCACGTACTAGCTACATGGCGCTTTTTGCGCTGGCGATCACTGAAAAGCTTACCTTGGATAAATGCAGAAGAGGCTTTGGAGCTGGCTTTCGAAAAGTGAATGACCAACGATGTGTATGCAAGGACATACCCTGCTGACTGGAAGATGTCGCAAACAATGACAAGCCATGAGATCTCGATGAGTGCTAATCCCGCGAAAGATGTGGCAAAGATGAAGAGCGCAAAGGCTATCGTGTTCAGTTCCCCAAAACGTCTGATTATAATGCGGGACAAGAAGAACCACACACCAACCAGCGGTCGCCTTATTAATCCCGAAACCGCAATTACCAATGGGCTACCACCAAGCTCTTGAATATACCAGAACTCCCACCGTAGTTGGAAGGCGAAGCACGAACCAGCATGGCAACAAATGATCAGCACCAAGATGTAGTGAGGGTTAAGCAGAACTCTCTTAACTTCAGCGTAGTCTACCACACGCTTTTCCAGATACTCGAATTTCAGCCAAGGTAAACCTGCCAGCGTCAAAAACTGTAGCACCGCCGAATAATAAAAAGCGACGAAGTAACCGTGAGCCAAAGTTTCACATATGTAAAACGTTATTTGGGATACCAACATTCCGACGACGAACAACCCCACACCGGCTCCGATCTCACCCCAACACGCATACAAGCCGAACTTTGTCTTGTCTTCTTTTGTGAGCGTTACTGTAGCCACCGTTACGTATGTGACAATCATTCTCTTAGACAGTTCATACGCGCCCCTTATTAGCAACAAGTATATGAACACTTCGCGTAGTCCATGGACTTGGCCGTTCTGGTTGGTCGCCTTTTGGTAAGTCGACGTGTGGTAGGTTTTTGTTGATCGATTCACATGCAGGTTTGGGGACATTGTGCCAGGTATAGGATCCTCTTCCGTTCTCGACAGAGAAATTCTGTTGCCGCCGTTGCCAGAAACTTCCGTTATATTGAACGAGATGTTCGCGAAACGGTACGTCGCCGCATTGTCCACAACCGCTGTGTTATTCCCGATGCTTTTATTTCTTGCGGAGGATTCGCACGCTGGATGAGAAGGCTTTGGAAGGAGCCAAAGAATGATGAGAGGGACCGTAACCAGTACAGCGAGAGCCAAGGCTAGCCTTCTCGCTCTGAACTTGTCTGAAAGATATCCAACGATCGGTACCCCGACCAGTTGTGTCACCACACCAAGAAGGGGAGTGAAGCCGACGAGAATCGCGCTAAGACCAAGTTGTTTGAGGTACAGTGGCGTGTATTCCTCAATTGATGCCACGCTGGAACGGGAGACAAAGAAGACGAAAGCGAGAGCGACGTCGCCAGTGGAAAGAGAGAACATTTTCAAGAGCGACTTTCTCTCTGCTGGGTGCGGCTATACGGTTGGTTTCTTATTTATGCGGGCACTCATAAAGCTTCTTTATAGGCCTCTAGGGGCTGTTTACATGAGCCGGGCTAGTGACTCGTCTCACGAAATTCTTTCCTCGGCCACAAAAAGAGATTTTAATCAATCTTCTTTGTACATTTAGTTTATGTGAGTTTCAAAACCACAGTGAGATATCGTAATCAATCGCGTGAGCCCAGTTAACCGGGCTAGCCCGGCTCATATAATCAGCCCCTAAAGCTTCTTTTAAAAGCGATCAATATCAAGCATGAAGTTAATCATGCGACTCAAGAAGAATTGCATGTTGCATGTCTCGGAGATTCAACAAAATATCTCCCGAGAAAAAGCCATATATTTCCAATATGGCATTTTCTCAGGAGATATTTTGTGGAATCACCTGGACAAGCATGTAATTTTTCTATAGTATATCCCCATAACACAATATATGGTTAATAATGCAGTCTAAACGGTTCACTAGCCGGCATGGATATACTTTTAAATATAGGATAAAAACCGAATGGGAGGTCTTTCACTGAAATTCAAGACCGACCATGAGGTTTTTATCCTGTTTATATACCCAGCACACCGATTTTCTATTGTTGTCAAGAGGTTTTGGAAAATTTTTCTTGGTTCTTATGTCATAATTTAAGCGAATGAATAAAGTTTCCTGCCGATTTTTGGCTAATTACATGGTTTATTTGAATAGCGAAGACAATGCCTAATTTTAATATCGGAGACCTTTTGTTTTGACAATTTTAAAATAAAGTGCTCTGAAGTTTGATAAGTGATAAAATTGCAGAAAGTCATAGGTTCGCACTTTGGGTGGTTTTGGGTTAGGTTGAGGAGTAATGGAGACGGAAGATTCTGACCCAGACTTGTACATTACTCAGTCAAGTCCACAGCGAGAAAGAACTGTACCGGCATTTGATGATTGCTAATCGAGAGGCATTATCAACTATAGAACCAAATGAAGATAATTGGCCGTGGGGTGTCAACATAGACGAAGTCGATGAGCAACCAGCTGTAGCGGATTTGAATCGGTTTGCAGCGCCTGTATCTGAGATCGAAATTCAAGCTAAGATAGGCGATTGTGTGCCCAAGTCGACAAAATACAAAGATAAGTGGGCTGTTACGTTGTTTGAGGATTGGCGAAAGCAAAGAAACATGCAAGTCTGCAATGTTAATAAGGGAAGTGTCGGTGGTCAAGCGCCTGGTTTAGAAGTTATAAAAAATTCCCTAGAAGTAATGTTGTACGATGAACTAAATCGGACATTGGCATGTTTCATTTGTGAAGTAAGAAAAACTGATGGAAGTAAATACCCGCCAAACACACTTCATGGGATAATCGCTTCAATTCAACATTATTTGAAAGGGAAGGGTAGAGTAGTGAGGTTATTCAACGACGAAAAATTTGTGTATTTGAGAAATGCGTTGGACGCTGTGATGAAAGAAAGTGCTTCAGTAGGCCTTGGACTCGCTAAGAAACAAGGGGAAGTTATAACATTGAACGAAGAAGAAGAGCTTTGGCAGAAAGGAGTTCTCGGAGATTCGCATCCTCAACAATTACTTGATACTTTGGTTTTCCTATTTGGCATTCATTTCGCGTTAAGAGGAGGCAGTGAACATAGAAGACTTCGAGCAGAAAACTCACAAATTGTTAAAAGCGTCGACAAACAAACTGGCATGCAGTACTTAGAGTATCGTGAAGATGTTTCGAAAACAAACGCTGGGGGACTCAAAGATCGAAAACTGGAAAGAAAGGTGACGCGTGCATATGAGAATAAAGAGAACAAGAAACGCTGCATTGTTCGTTTGTACGAAAAATATATTAGTTTGTGGTGAGTATATGTGATATATTTGCGCTTTTAATGAATATTGTGAAATTATAGCTCAATGGATGTATGTGCTAATAAGTTACTGCATGTTTAATAGTCAGAGATACGTTATGGTAAAGTTTTTTTGGTTTTTTTTATATTTGTAGCCCTAGTGTTGGCGCTGGGAAGTCGACCGGTTTTTATCGAAGTGCTTTGAAATGTCCCAAGCCAAACTGTTGGTACAGCGATGTTCCTGTCGGCCATAATAAACTGGCTTCGACTGTTAAACGATTATGCGAGCAGGCCGGTATATCTGGATATAGAACAAATCATTCCTTACGAGCAACAGCAGCAACAAGGATGTATGATAAGGGAATTGATGAGCAGCTTATATGCGAAAAAACTGGTGAGGCATATATAAAGCGTTTAGTTTTATTTTTTGAATTATCTATGGACTCAGTATTTTCATTGCAAATTTTAGGTCACCGAAGCAATGCCGTGAGGCGTATAAAAGAACTTCAAGGGAACAAGAAGTTGAAGTGTCTGACATTTTGTATGGTGTTAATGTGACTAAGTTGAAGAAAGCAAGAGAAGAAGAACGATGTGAGACTAAAAGTAAAAGTTGTGTAGAAGGGAGTGAATGCGAAAATGAGAGTGCAAGCGAAATGCCTAATCGTAATAAGGCTCCGATAAACATAAATTTTAATTTTGTTGTAAATTGAAGTGTGTGTAATGTTGTTGTTACTCTTGTTATTCTGTAGCTTGTTTTTTTGAGTAAATTTTTGTTGCGTGAAAATTTTGCTTCACTAACGGATATTTAATTTCACGACCTGATATGGTCTTGAATTCAAAATTCAAAACCCGGTACAGGTCTTGAATTTGAATTCAAGACCTGTACCGGGTTTTTGAATTTTGAATTCAAAACCTGGTATTTTTGCATATTCAGCCCCGCTCTCCCCTGTATATAATCAAAAGCCGCCACCAACTTTCAATGCGAGGTCTTGAGTCAAATACCAAAACCGATTGAGAACAATAGAAAATGGGTGTGGTGGGTATATAAGACAGATGAATTAATTAAGATTTGATCGCAAAAATATGCCACTGACAAGATCGAGTTAGGACAATGTGTATATATATTTCTACGCCACACCGAATTTTAAGCCACGGAACTTACACTCGCCGATTTGTGTCGCAATGGCGCGTTGCGAGATAAATCGGGCATCTGGCTACACACGTCGATTTGTGTTGCGTTGTGAGTTTTCGACCCCAAAACAAAAACTTGCAACGCCATTGCGACACAAATCGGCGACACAAATCGGCGTGTGTTCACACGACGCAACGACATGCGAGTTTTTGTTTTGGTGTCAAAAACTTGAAACGCAACACAACTCGGCGGCGCGTGTGTCCATTGTGTCACAAACAAGTACGTCACAAAATAGCTTCATTGCATGTGTCCGTTTCTTCTTGGCTGCACAACAAGAATCCTTCACATTGCTTACGCAAAAATGATCTCAGCAACTCGTTATGCCAAGGCTCAAGGTCACAATCTGGTCGTATATTTCTTCACGGAATGCCGCTGGCATTACCATTTAACGTTGACATTTTATCAAGAAGTGGTTGTATTTCAGAAGTCCGTCATCTTCCTGATGACATCCAGATAAATGCGAACGGGTCAACAACTACCTATAAGCTCTTTGGTGCAACCTATGGGAATGGTACTCATTTCAAGTGTGCTATGTGCCTTTCCGCAGAACTAAAACCACAAGCTGTATGGTATGAGTACGATTGTGTATGCATGGGAACATCAGTAAAGAGGAAAATAGTTTGCAAACGAAGGGCGCTGAAAAAAAATAGTTTGCAGAGGTACTTCGTGCCCCCCGCGAAAACTACGGTCTGCAAACCCGAGCAGAGATTTGATTTCCGTGACGTAATACCTTTTTTCTCGTGTTATCCAATCAAATTTGAAAATATATTTAGCTAAAATTACCCACGCGTGAACTCACGCTGAACGAAGTCAAGGAGGGAGCACAAAATATTTGCAATTTTGACAAGTATATTGTATAGTACTAAGTCTTTATATAACGATGAACGACACTCCACAGAAATTGTCACATCAGGCCGATATTTGCTTTCTTTGTATTGAAGAAAACATTTCCCGCGACAAAGGAGAAAATTAATTAATTTAGCACTAACCAGATGTTGACCTCGACGCCGCTCAAGAAAACTGAAACTCATCTTCACCAGTTCGAGCAGCTTCAGAAACTCAAAAGAAAGAGACTAAAGTTCATCTTACTGTAGAATATCCGAGTAAATTAAAACTATACGGAAAGAACTGGTAAATGACTTTGCGGTCCTCGGAAAAGCAATTGTTCATGGCTCTCATCAGAGAATTGCCACGGAATTGAAGAAATATGACACGTTGAAACGAATAAAACGATGCGTCCTGGACTTCTGACTTTGGAAGTTATTATAAATGGCTTATGTTCATGACGACAGCCTTCCACGCTCCGAGTAAAAACAAAGGCGGATGTTAATAACAACTTTTGAATTTGAAATGTTATGCCTAGAATGGAAACAGAGTGCCCCTCTTCTCTATGCCTTTTTGATGACTAAATACGTCTTCAAGAAAATAAAATCCTGAGTGGCTTCACTGGCTTCCCAGTATAGCAGTGGCTGGTTCGACAATAATGATAACTGTAGTATAAAGCCTGGTTTCACTAGAGCATAAGCACAAGCATATATATGGCCATGATAAACAAAAGACCATACAAAGAAATGTAACTCCTGTGTATGCCGGTAAGGTATCTGACATTTTGCCTGGAAACGTCATACAGTATAATAATTTTTGCAACTGTAAACGCGACAATTGTTGCCGTTAATAATCCGCTGTAATGACATGTTTAATATAAAAGTTTCACAGATAAAATTATTTTTTGTTTTGTTTTTTCTTGAGCTGATGCTTACGTCGTTAGTGAAAACAATGCTTAAACAACAATTATATTACTTTTCAAAGAGTATTTAGCACTGACAGATCGTTAAGAAAATGTGAATGACAATATTTAATATTGCTAGGCTCGGTTGAAATGAAAGCTGTAATTTACTAATATATTTATATAGGACAAAGAACAACAGATATTTTTCTCAACATTTTTGTCTTAAATATAATCACAACAACATAATAAGTCATAAAACATATTGCACTCTCAAGAACAAACTCGGAATCACATTTCAGTGAGTATATAAATATTTGCAGTGAACCATTTCCCGCCATATCATCTTTCATCACCTAGCCCTCAAACACGATGGAAAACTCTCCGTTTAGCACCGCTTTCAGTCGATCGAACCGAACATCTGATGCGATTCGTTCAGCGATACCGCACTATAAATCCCAAAAGAATATTTAAGGCGACTGACTTGATCAGGCTTCGCTCGGCTGGAAGTGAACCAAACACGAGTGGCAAGCCTTGAAATATTAGGGACTTCCCAAACCAGTAGGCAAATTCACGAAAAGATATCCTTTCTCTCTTTGCCGACGTATTTCATAGCATGCTCTTGATGTTTATTCAACTTTTTAATGCTAAAAACTTGACAAACTTTGACAAGCGCACTTTCGATATTTTCTGACATTTCAGAAAGGAATTGTTTACTGTCTAAGGGGGCGATTACATGGACCGGGCTAGCCCGCTTTATATATAAAACACATGTTGTTTTAACATTTCGATTACATGGCAAGCGGGCTAGCCCGGTTTGCCGGGATCCCGGTTGTCGCAACCGGGCTAGCCCGGTTAACCGGGATGAAAATGTCCATGTAATCGTTTTCAGCCCGGCAAACCGGGCTGAAAAACTGTTGATCTCGCTTCGATACGCGTTCGTTTGCTTGACTGTGTGAATAAATAGTGCTGAAAGGAACTGAAATAGAACATCAACGTTGTTTGTGTGTTTTGTGATCAAAGCGAAGATTTAATAAATTAATTAGTCTTCGTGAAGACGCTTTCCTGGGTTAGCTAAGACTTTAACAATCTTTTTAGTAACGATGGGCTTACAAAATAAATAATAGACTAATTAGTGTAAAACTGAAGTAAAACTAACGTAGCTTTGCCCTTATTTACTTGATAATTGCGAATTTCGGCCTGAAATCATCCCGGCTTACCGGGCTAGCCCGCTCGATGTAATCGTTTTGTAAACTCATCCCGGTCCATGTAATCGCCCCCTAAGTGTCTTCACTCCTTTGTTTCCACGCGTTTGCGTGTTTATCTCGCACAAATCGCGCGCGTTAGTTCCCTGTTTTTAAGAGGTAAATTGTGATTGGATAAAAAGGTATTACGTCACGGAAATCAAATCTCTGCTCGGGTTCGCAGACCGTAGTTTTCGCGGGAGGCAACGAGGGCAGAAAAATAGGTCTGGGTTCGCAGGCTACAGAGGTACAGGCACAGAAATAAATTGTTTGTCTAAAAGAATTATTTATCATCACCCCCCCCCCCCCCCTCCAAAAAAAATAATGGTTCGTCCCTAAGTCTCATTTTTTTAGATTAGCTTACGATAACTTCACTTAGTTTAGTTTTATATTCTTGCTATTACTAATATTATTTTATGTATTGTAATTGCTGTAAATAACCGACTAAATGTATTATTCTATTGTACACTGTAATGCGCATTTGATCATCTCGTCATGTAGAATGCGCAATATAAGTCATTAAAATTATTATTATTATTAACTATTGTTTATCATACAGTAAAAACCCGCTAACAAGAACCTATCACTATTAAGAACATCAGGCTGAAATTAAGAATTTATTTATATAAAATATAAGAACCTATCCCAGCCTGATTTGGTAAAATGTAGCTTCTTGTTAGCGGGTTTTTACTGTAGCATGTACAGTTATAAGTGACATTCTAAAATTCTTTAATAATTCAAGAAATCGCGTACAGACTCGTCCTGATTTACATAAATTTTTTCCTCAATTTACTTAGCTAAAATCACTCCAACTTGAAAAATAGTTTGAAAACATGGCTATTCATAGTGAGGCGCTAAGTCTTGAAAACATATATATATATATATATATATATATAATTAAGATTTGATGCTGTGTCGCTACTCCGAGTTTCACGCTATCGCGATCTTCAGGCAACTGACAGATTAGGTTCTGCTATTCATTATATACATTGGCTACGTCATTAATTAAGTTGGTGTTTAGTTACGTGTCGACACTTCGAAAATAATTCAGATCGTTTGTTCAAAAAGTTTTTCTTTTTTGCCTTCATCAATAAAAGTTTTTCTTCCAGACATAAATTGCATCGTTTTGATCCTGCCTTGTATGCCGCTACGTGCTTTATTACAGACCACTTGATGTGGTGGTCTCGGTTTCCAATTTTCAATTTCCAGATATGTTTCGACAACTCGGTGTCGTTGGTATAGCTGCACAGAGAACATGAAAAGCTTTATCCGTAAACACAACAACCACACGTTAACGAAAAACACTACACAAAACCACACAACAAACAACGAATCCCGCAAATGTAACTGCCGACGACCTGATGAATGCCCAATCGCTGGAAATTGTTTGGCAAAGAGCTTGGTTTACCAAGCCGAAGTAACGACAACAGACAACGGAGAAACAAAGAACTATATAGGAGTAACGGCCAACGATTTCAAACAGAGATATCGCAACCATACCAAATCTTTCCGAAACGTAAAATACGCCAACGACACCGAGTTGTCGAAACATATCTGGAAATTGAAAATTGGAAACCGAGACCACCACATCAAGTGGTCTGTAATAAAGCACGTAGCGGCATACAAGGCAGGATCAAAACGATGCAATTTATGTCTGGAAGAAAAACTTTTATTGATGAAGGCAAAAAAGAAAAACTTTTTGAACAAACGATCTGAATTATTTTCGAAGTGTCGACACGTAACTAAACACCAACTTAATTAATGACGTAGCCAATGTATATAATGAATAGCAGAACCTAATCTGTCAGTTGCCTGAAGATCGCGATAGCGTGAAACTCGGAGTAGCGACACAGCATCAAATCTTAATTATATTTCGCTCTACCTATAATGGTATTGAGCGCTCTAGAACCTTACGCCTTTTTGTTACAAACACTTATTGATATATATATATATATATATATATATATATATATATATATATATATTTGAGACCATGCATGAGTCCAGTCCATGAGTCCAGTCCATGTTTTGTCCTATGGCTATGCCATATTTAAATATTAAGTGGTTTCTATCTAGTATCTAATCCAGTTATAGTCATGAAAAACTTTTGCTCGATAACGCCAGCTTTCTTGTCCGGTTCAAAAACCAGTCACAGCAGGTGCTCTTGGCAATTTGTCAATTAACATGGTATAATAACACAAAAATAATACCACAATATATCATTTGAATCGTTTTTACCTCTACTATTCAAGATTTGTCGGGTCTTGTCGGACAACCTATTTTGCAAATTATGCTAATTTACGCTAATTATTATTAAAAATATCATTATAATCTATAACAAAATAGCAACTATTTAGAAAAAAAAATTTCACCAACAAACTTTGTATTAATAAAATGAAAAGAAACATTTCACAAATTCAATTTGAAAAAAATCGAGGCAGTACAATAAAACGCAAATATTATATTGCTTTTTCTAGACCGCCCAATGTGATGACCCCCATGGTGCGCCACAGCGGGTGAGCGCGTGGTTCCCACTTATTTTCGGAAATTTACAAATTAAAACATAATTATACCACAACATAAGACCATAATACATCATTAAGATCGTTTGTAAGTCAGCTATTTAGATTTCAGGTTATTTTGCATGATATTTACTCCTGTTTGCCGTTAAAACACCGCCAAGTTTTGGTAAAATTTTGGAATGTTTGTTCGATACATGGTATAGATTGAGCGAGTCTCCGCCGAGATGGTTTTTTACCAAATTATTGCTAATCTACGAAATAATTACAACAGACAAATGCTTATAATAATGCATAATGCATGGTGATTCATGCCTGAATGAGAACGGCGTGTTTTCTAATCTCGTAAATTCGTAATAGTCATTAGCTGATTGCAGATATAGACAAACTCTAATTTTTGAAAAACAGCTTGGAATTCTTCCGACACTTTAATTCTCTTTCTCTTTCGTTTTATATCTACCTGATTTTATATCTAAGCTGATTTTATTTTAAATGGGTGTTCCACCGCGTTATTTTGCCCATCCGCGTTTTATCCCCCATCCACCCTTTCTCATCCGCGTTTTATCCCCTATCCGCCTTTTCTCAACCGCGTTTTATCCCCCATCCGCCTTTTGTATTTGTATTTGTATTTGTATTTAATAAGATATTCAGTTAGCTAGTGCTAGTTTACACGAGGTCTTAAAATAAATAATTTAAGTAATTAATATATTTACTAAAATTTTGAGTATAACTTCTAAATGGATAAATATATAAATATATAGTAAATTACATATACATTACATTTTTCTATGAGTTAGAGGGTTAACACTAATTATATAAACCAACTAAGCTGCTTACGAAAAGCCGATTTAAACCGAGATTTAGAAGCTATACTCTTAGTTTCACTATTGAGATTGTTCCATCCGCCATCCGTATCCGTCATCCGTATCCGCCATCGGCATCCGCGCTTTATCCCTACCCAAACGCTAGAGCAAACCCTTATTAATATTTTTTGTTAGACTTAAAAAGACTGTGGAACAATCTACCTAGTATAACGTTTGAAAGCTGGGCCTGAGAGTATATCGGCGCGTTTAAGAGCCATCTAAAACGATACATAATTATTTAAATTCTATTTTAGCTTTATGTAATATTTATATCTACAGTAGAATATTTACTTTTGAAAGTTGTCATATATACAGTAGTGTTAACCTCTCAACATGGATTGTTTTTGAAGTTATTCAAAACATTCGCAGCATTCGTGTTATATCAGATTCAAAAAACATTCGACTATCGCCTCGTGTTTTATATATTTGATAAAACACTGCTGCTGACTCGATCATGTTTTAAATATTATTTAAAATTAAAGCAATGGAATTAAGTTGTAAACCTTGTAGTAATCGAGTTATGATTACTATAATCAAGTTAGGAACAATACTAGGAATCGCCGAGTTAGGAATTGAGTTACTAACATAGGATAAAACACCGTTTGGGGCTAAAGGTCATATATATATATATATATATATATATATTTATTTAGTAGAAACTTACTAGTATTCTATTGCAAATGCGGCAATCTGATTGGCTACTCTACTCGATATCTATTCGTCGATAGATAGCGAGTAACAAATTTAGTACCAGTACTCGCGCGGTCATGCAGTAAGTCGGGGTTCTACCTGAAAAATGGGCACTTTTTGAAACAGCTAGAAAAGGAAGACTTTTATTTAAACCCATAACTAATTATATATCATTAAAAAGCTTATTTCCCATAGATTTTTAAAAAGAATGTTTCAAAGTACCAAACTCAAATGTAACCCGACACCATGCATAATAAAAGACCACAAGCTGTGCATGATCCATATGTCCTTGAGTAAAGTTTTCTTATTATTGGAAATAAAAAAACTGTCTATTTTTGCTACCACTATGCAGTAATCAGATAGTAGATTGTAATAAGCGAAGGAATTTCCCAAATTTCAAATCCACACAAAACGGCAACAGTACAAAGTTGCAACAGCAAAACTTAGTAAAATTAGGATCGTTAAAAATTTATAACTTCTTAACTACATATCCTACAGAAAATTCCCTCATTTATTACCATCAACCTACTGTGAACTAATTTTCCTGAAAATTTCAGGTCAATAGCTTTAATTCTTCGTAAGATATCTTGACTCAAAGTCCGAGTTCATGAATTTTGAGAAAAATATCTTTAAACTTTAAAAAAATGAATTAAATGCCAATATCTCGCACAATATGTTTGCAATAAGTACTAAATGTGCAAATTACAATAGAAGTCACTTTAAAATCCTCCAGCTTCATAAGTGACCCCTTCTCTCTCACGAAGGGCTTCTTCCCGTCTATTCCGGATCATCTGTACCCCTTGGCGTCGCCGCTTCTCTTTCGCTGTTGCCTGGCTCTCTGCTTTCCAGAGTCGTTTGTTGTCCTTATTTTGTATTGAGTGGCTAGTGTGGGACCTTTCAGGATAGAAAGTCTTTTCATTATTTTCTTTTTGCTTTCTGCTCCTTGATGGAAATGGCACACTGCTGATGCTGATGCACATCGCACGGCTTTGGCACCATGATGCTTGTGCTTTGGGCATCGAACCCTGGCAAACCAGAGAGTTGATGGACTCATTAGGATTCTGAGTTGTGCCTCTTACACATCGCTCAAGAAGCTTAGATTCACTAAGAGTCATGAACGTTGGTTTCAGTACCTCAACAGAAACCTGTGGCAAACAGTCATCTCCTTTGTAGGTCTTGGTACCAGATGCTGCATCCTGTTGCCATTTGCACCAGGAATGTTCCCCACGAGTTCAGAATCTGTGCTGCTTGGTAGAATATTTTGCTGTAACACTATGGTGTAGAATAGCAATAATGTTCTTCTTCATTGCATAGACAGCAGCATCCACTTCCCTGTCTGAGGGATTGGCCCATGGCTAGAAATCCAGGACACTCAGCGGCAGTGGCCTGTGGGCTCATATTTAGATGGAATATTAATTTGAAAATTCTGATGGCTAAATATCGATCATTTCGGCTATAAACAGAAGTCTATAGCAATAAATTAAAGTAGAGTTATTCGTTAAAATGTCTTATTGACCCATTTCTTACCCAAATATCAAATTACAAAGGTTTAATCGTCTAGACAGGCCTGTACCCTCATACTCACAAAAATTGCCGCATAAATTTCGGTTATTATTTCCTAATCCACAGTCATATTTAATAATAATAACAGCGGTTAAGACCCTGGCAACCTAGCAACATCTCCATAAGAAATGGCGGACAAGAACCCGAAATTATCGAGGAATGCATTGCTTCTTCACGCCGAGTTCAGTATTTATCTCGGCGCTTGATGGATTAAATTACAACGACTCGGCTGCAATAAATCGTACATTTTAAGGTCTTTGGGAACCTATTAAACAACGAAAAAGTGGAACGAACAACTCCGCAAAACAAAGTAACGTTCATCCCGAGCAAATTCAGACGTTCGCATCGTGGACAAACAACACAGAAGCAGCCAAAATTGGAGCTCCAAAATAAGTGATATAGCAGATTAATAGACTTTAAACAGCGAATAAGAGGTATTCTTGTGAGGGGCTCGGGAACCTATGTAGGACGCTCCAAACTTAATAGAAATTGTAGTACTGAACGATTGTTCAATTTGGTGAAGTTTTGGACGTTCGCATGTTGGAATTTACAATAATAAATAACCGAAAATGATTGTTCTTTATATCTCCTTAAGAAATCTATTGAAGGACGCCATATTGAATTAATTAAAAAGGGATTCAGTGCGCATGCTTTGCCGCCATGTTGTCCTCGATTTCTGGCCATGTTGGAGATGGTATTTTGACAGATGGCAAGCCCATAATATTTTTGAAGCTGCTTGATTTTTGCTTCCGTTAACCGGCCACGACCACCAATAGACTTTCCATCCTGAAGATTGCCTTTTGTTTGGGCTTTAAGATTGAGTAAATGCTTTCCCATCCTCTTTTGCACATGACCGACACAATCAAGCTTCACCACTTTATGATCATCATAAACATTTTCAACAGAGATGAAAGCCTTGCTATCTCCATCACTTACCATCCATGTGTAACGCATTTTGTGCAATTCAATGGATCTCTTCCAGAGAATTTCAGCTCATTCAGCTTCCGTTGCTGGTGAACTGCCATCAAAATTGATGTCACATTTTCCAGATGCCAAATGCTCCCTCCTCCACTCTTCAAATTGCTCATCATCTCCATTACACTGCGATTTCTTCCAGACACACTTTTGACATGACTTTTACAGTACGTGCATGGTAATCGAGAACCTCACCTGTATCTACTGAAATCACAAACACCACACTAGTTAAGGAGGTAAAGTCTCTCTTGGCCCAAGTGCCATCAAAACTCACAGCAGCATCAAGAACAGCAGTGTCGTCGGATTCTCCATTTTCATCCATTATTATCTTCCGGAGCCTCTGTCCTGCGCTGAGAAGTTTCTCTTTGGCCACAATTTCTAAATCCTCCAGGATCACATCAACTTGCTTGTAATATGCACCTCGAGACATACATGGCATTTTCATAATGCTGCAAAATAAAGCAAGCCCTTCATATCCAGATCCAGACTCAACTGCATAATAAACAGCTCTCCTGTTTACATCAAAAGACTTTCCTCTCTCTGTGATGTTGACTGATGTCTGTAATCTTGTACTTTCATCACAGCCATCACAAGACGGGAAAAGATTAGACATTAGTCCAGCCCGGTCATTGCTATCCTCTTCAATGGTTATATTTGCTGGAGAAAAAAAAAAGCAGTGATTTAGTGAATAATTTATTCACTATTATTGATATTGCCACATGGAACAATATAATATAATTATGTTCTTTTTCTTATTATTCTTATATTCTTTGCAAATTCACATTTGAATGTTGAATAAGGTTATATTAAAAAAAAATATTCAAGTAAACGAATGGTAAAATGCAGGAAGGTCCAATGCTCATTTACTTTCTGTTACTAAGTCTTGCTGACCTTCTTCACATCTGTGCATAGAAGAAAGCACAGAAGATAAGTTCTTCAAATGCACCAGTCGGTAACTATCTTCATCCAATTCTTCTGTTTCTTCTTCAGATATTTCATCCTCAGAGTTGTGAAGCTTTTTTCTTCCGAGAAGCAGTTACTGGTTGTTCAACCTCATTGTCATTATCAGAATCAGAAATCTCGTGCTGTGTTTTGTGGGATGCCCCTTGACTTGATACAGCAATTTCACTCTCTTCCGAAACACTTTCTTCAGCAGATTTTGCGTGTAAACTAACTCCACCGAACCCTTTTCCTTTCCTTGTTTTTCTGTAACGGCTTCTATGCTTTTCTCCAGTCATAATTCAACCGCCAACAAGATTATTCTACTCACACACTGACAAACGTTTTCTTTGCGGAGAAAATTCTATACCGTGATGCATCTGGTACCATTTAGTACTTCATATGAGGAGAACATGATGTCCTTTTATATTATTTGCCTCATTTCATTGTTTTCTGGGAAAGATGCTTATTTCCGTTGTCATGGTAACGTGATCTTCCTCAAAAACCTCGTGCAGGAAAATGCCTTGTTTACATGAAATTGGTGAAAATAATTCAAAAATAATGTTGTCAATGGAAAGTTAGATAGTAAAAGATGTATGTTTTGATATAAACAAAAATTCCATTTCGCGGCCAAATTTTAGGTAGAACCTCGCCTAATCAACAAGAAGGCCACGAGGAGTGAAAGATTGTTTTGCCTTGGTTTTCACACAGAAAGAATGGTTATGCTTCGTTTTTTGAAATAATCCGGAAGAACTAAGGTACACAAGTTAGTTTATACTAAAACAATTAGATTATTCGCTCTCAATTCCTATGAGATGATAGTTGACTCGAGCTCCGCTCTCGTCAACTATTCACTCAGAAATTTCGTGAGTGAGTGAGTTTTGAAAAAAGTGAGTGAGTTTTGGTTCACGAAATGTTAGAGAGTGCTCAATACCATATATAGATAGGGCAAAAAAAATATTGTATATATATATAATATATATATATATATATATACAAAGTATGAAGTATAGTTTTACCTTAAAGTCTTCGCTACCAGAGGTTTCACCCTAAACGGGATCATCAGGCGACTGAAAAATATCGGTTAGTGGGCTGCTTAAATGCGTTAGTTGGGGCGTGGGTGTGGGCGTCGAAACGTCCGGCGCATTCGTTTGGAGCGTGGGTGTGGGCGTCGAAACGTTGCGCGCATTCCTTTGATTATTTAGGTTGATGATCCGAAATCTATTTTTGTGCCAACAGGTCGAAACTATTTCTGATCTTTTGTTTAGTAAGAGTTGTTTGTCTGCCTTCATGATGAAAAGTTTTTCGTCCAAACATAAATTGCATCTTTTTTATCCTCCCGTGTAAGAAATTGAGTGTTTTAGTATAGACCAGGTTATGTCGAAACTTTGGTTTTTTTCTTTTAGATTCCAAATGTATTTCGAAAGTTCCGTCTCATTTGAATACTTTTTATTCTGGAAAGATTTAGTATGGTTACGATATCGCTCTTTAAATGTACTTGCTGTCATGCCAATGTATTGCTTAGTGATGTTCGTGTTGCTTATGGAAATAGATGCCTTGTATACTATGCTGTTTGTCATGCATTGCCCACGTAGGGGGCAATTGTCCTTAATCCAGCTGCAATTGCAACTGCTTGTAACTATGCTTCGTGGCTTGCTTTTCCTGATTGTGCGTGAATTATGTTTCGTGATAATAGACTTGACGTTGTTCATGCAACTATAGCTAATCTTGACTGTGTTTCTGTTAAAAAGTTTGTGAAGCTTGTGTCCTGGTGGAAAGTGCTTGTCAATAAGGCTAAGAAAGTTGCGTCCTATGTTTGTTTTGACATTTTTGTTAAATGGAGGGTTAAACCAGATGATATTGCGGTGTCTATTTCTGCGTGCTTGCTGTGGTGCTTCTTGTGTGTAGTTTAGCTCATGGTTGAAATTGCTGCGCCTTAATGCATCTTGGTAAATTGGTGCAGTTTCATGGAATGTCCGCTCGACAGACGAGAGGAGAGAAATGCGCTTGTTGATTGATGTAGGTAGCTGTCTTAAAATGCTTGGTGGGTGGTTTGATTGCTTGTTTATGTATAATGGATCGTCATTGGGCTTTCGAAAAGGTTTGTAGTTTCCATTGCTTAGGTCGAAAGTAACGTCTAAAAAGTTTACTGAAATTAAATTTGCTTCTGCCGTGATTTTTAAGCCAAACTGTTCGAAACTTTTGTGAAGATCTTTTCTTGTTTTGTCTGCCAATCGTGCGGTCTTATTTTTTAGTACTGCCAATCCGTCGTCTCTATATAGGCCAATATTTTGGTTGCCAAACTTTTTCCCTAGGTCGTTTAGAATGAAAAGGCCTACTAGTTCGCATACTTCAGCGCCGTCATAGCTACCCATGGTAACATCAAATAAACTGTTGCTGTCTTTTTTTATCCACGGTTTTTCGTTGTTGAAAAGGAGCGATTTTCTAGCGTGTTTTACTATTGAAATGTCACTTTCGGTAATGATAGCCAAATTTCTGGCCCAAGATATATAATGCTTGGTCCAGAAGGTCTTCAGAAATTGAAGGGTAGAAATTAACAATGTCAAACGAAATGAAGGTATGTCTGCTTTTCTCTTCAATGTTGCCAAACCATTCGATTACTTCTTGTGTGTTTCTCCATTGATTTACGTTCAAAATGTTCCTTAACACTTTGAAGCCTGAGGACGAGTCTTTAAAGTTTATTCTGGCTAACGCCAGACGATTTTATTCAGCACAGGGAGAGGTCCAGGCCTCAAAGTGTTAAAACCTATCTCTTTAACACTTTGAAGCCTGAGGACGAGTCTTTAAAGTTTATTCTGGCTAACGCCAGACGATTTTATTCAGCACAGTGAGAGGTCCAGGCCTCAAAGTGTTAACTTAGAGTTGATTTTATCAAGAATTACTTTGCTGAGCTTTCCAGACTCACTTTTAGCAGGATTAATTAATCGGCATGTTGGGTTGTTTTCGAAATTATCCTTATGGTCTTTGAGTGAAATAAATGTTTCGCGTTTTTTCATGTGTTCAATACGGTCGCCAATTCCCAAGTTATTCGAAATGTGTTTCAGTTCATTGTCTATCTGTTCTATGGTGCCCTCTGATCCATGTTTATATGTTTTTGTTATATTGTCATGCAAAAGATTGTTGTATGTGTCGAGCGAGGTTTCATAAATGTTTCTAGTTTTGTCGGCGAAAACAAAAATATTAGGTGACGAATTAATTTTCTTCAAATCGTTTGCCAAAGATTCCTGAAATGGATTGCTCGTATGTCGAAATTTGGTGTTTTCAATGAGTTTTATTAAGTCGTCTTCGAAAGGTTTAATATCCAAAACAGTGGGAGGTGTTTTGTTAGAAGGCAGTCCGAAATGGTTATTTTTTGACGGGTTTCTATCACCATTGAGAAAAAAGTGAGCTTTCCATCTCATACGTTTTATTACGCTTTCAACTTTTTCGATCAAATCTTTCAAATAAGCATCTTGTGGTGGTATTGGAATGTTTTTCAGTGAATGGTCAAACCGAAATTTTCGCATTTTTAAGGTATAATACTATAAAACTACAAAACTACGTAAACAAGAGTGCACAACCGGTATACGGGTGCGAATATAAGTGAGTTTTGGTTCACTAAATGTTAGAGAGTGCTCAAAAAATAAGACCGCACGATTGTACTAAAAAAATAAGACCGCACGATTGGCAGACAAAACAAGAAAAGATCTTCACAAAAGTTTCGAACAGTTTGGCTTAAAAATCACGGCAGAAGCAAATTTAATTTCAGTAAACTTTTTAGACGTTACTTTCGACCTAAGCAATGGAAAATACAAACCTTTTCGAAAGCCCAATGACGATCCATTATGCATAAACAAGCAATCAAACCGCCCACCAAGCATTTTAAGACAGCTACCTACATCAATCAACAAGCGCATTTCCCTCCTCTCGTCTGACGAGCGGACATTACATGAAACTGCACCAATTTACCAAGATGCATTAAGGCGCAGCAATTTCAACCATGAGCTAAACTACACACAAGAAGCACCACGGCAAACACGCAGAAATAGACACCGCAATATCATCTGGTTTAACCCTCCATTTAACAAAAATGTCAAAACAAACATAGGACGCAACTTTCTTAGCCTTACTGACAAGCACTTTCCACCAGGACACAAGCTTCACAAACTTTTTAACAGAACCACAGTCAAGATTAGCTATAGTTGCATGAACAACGTCAAGTCTATTATCACGAAACATAATTCACGCACAATCAGGAAAAGCAAGCCACGAAGCATAGTTACAAGCAGTTGCAATTGCAGGATTAAGGACAATTGCCCCCGGGCAATGCATGACAAACAGCATAGTATACAAGGCATCTATTTCCATAAGCAACACGAACATCACTAAGCAATACATTGGCATGACAGCAAGTACATTTAAAGAGCGATATCGTAACCATACTAAATCTTTCCAGAATAAAAAGTATTCAAATGAGACGGAACTTTCGAAATACATTTGGAATCTAAAAGAAAAAAACCAAAGTTTCGACATAACCTGGTCTATACTAAAACACTCAATTTCTTACACGGGAGGATCAAAAAGATGCAATTTATGTTTGGACGAAAAACTTTTCATCATGAAGGCAGACAAACAACTCTTACTAAACAAAAGATCAGAAATAGTTTCGACCTGTTGGCACAAAAATAGATTTCGGATCATCAACCTAAATAATCAAAGGAATGCGCGCAACGTTTCGACGCCCACACCCACGCTCCAAACGAATGCGCCGGACGTTTCGACGCCCACACCCACGCCCCAACTAACGCATTTAAGCAGCCCACTAACCGATATTTTTCAGTCGCCTGATGATCCCGTTTAGGGTGAAACCTCTGGTAGCGAAGACTTTAAGGTAAAACTATACTTCATACTTTGTATTTTGCTCTATCTATATATGGTATTGAGCACTCTCTAACATTTCGTGAACCAAAACTCACTCACTTATATATATATATATATATATATATATATATATATATATATATAGCCAGCCGAGCTGCCTGGTATATACCATCTGCAACGTTGGGTTTTATCTAGATCTGCATGAGCTCTCAAAAATTTTCCGTTCTGCCTTTAAAAGAAACCTCGCATGATTGCAAAATTGCATGATTCATTCATTCATTCATTCATTCATTCACTTTCATGTTTTAACTAACTGTTCTATATTTTATTGTTTGGCTTTGTACATTGTTCATCATATTGTTCTTCTTTGTATTTTTGTCAATTGAATTAAAAGTAGTCTTTTCATTGGCTTATCGCCAGAAGATTCTATCACGGCAAACAGACGAAACTCCTGCAAAAGCCAATCACATTTAAGGATTAATTAAACAAAAATATACAATATATACGTTGGTGTGTGTTTGTATTTATTTTTTCAAACCTGCTAATAAAAATTTCACATACAAAGATAGCTAGCTATATATTCCTTCCGTCTTCATATAAGCATGCTGATATATAACTCTTATTTTTAAATCATTCAGCTTTTATTAATCTATTAAATCATTAAACTAACATTTTGCTCATATTCTGCTGCATGATCGAATGACAAAATAGTCAAAATGTAATACTGCATAGAGATCTTTGTAGCAATGTGGCTGCATGATATAGGTTTATCACACTAGCATAATATGCTTGCAAGATCAACTTCGGCTAATTTTGTTCTACCCATAATTACGCTATGCTTTAGAATTACGTCCGATTCTATTCAAGAGCCAAACTAAAGAAGACCATTATTCAACCTATATATCTAAATCAACTATAAAGAAGCTAAAATATTCAACTGTAGGAGATAAGCTAGTTGTCGTGAATATACTCCAGGGGTGTTTATATGGAAGAGGGACAGCCCCCCCTAGTAGGGCTAGCCCATTGAACTATAAGAACTCAGGGGGGATTTTGAAGCCAGTGCCAGTCCCTTTGCAGGTAGCTTCCGTGCTTCAAGTTACTTAATTTTCATCCTGCCATATATTTTGTTTGAGACGATAACAAATTACTGCAAGACAACGGATTCATTGAAATACATTGTTTACGTAGTATGCATATATGTTTTAGAAATAGCAAAAATATAAAAACAACTGCCATTTTGTTTGCCGAACGTTACAAAATGGCAGTTGTTTTTATATTTTTTAATCATTTCCCCTTTAGCTAAACTCTTCATGACGTTTCTATACCAAATAGCGTTTTTCAATAGCTTCAGTTTCATATACAGCCCAACGTTCAGCGTTAAGTATTTCAGCTCAAAACTCAGAAAAACTACAACAAGTTTCTTAGTGTATTTCCCAACGAACATTGAAAAAATTTTCGCTTTCTCTTTCGCTATCCGCCCGCACTCCTCGACGCATCTCCGACGATCCCCGACATAGCCGATCTCCGAAAGAACCTCTGTGGAGGAGAGTCATATGGCTTGTTTATGGAGTTAGCGTTCCATGCAGTCTGTATAGAGTTCACTGGGCCACTGAGCCTTCTTTACCGAGATCCCGCCTAAAATTTGTTTTGGTTAAAATGAGAGAAGGGCCATGCTTCCTTGGCGTGACCCACCGTTTGGCGAGATCTCGCTATACAGTGTGTATAAAAAAACGGAACTCTTATTAAAAAATGAATTAGTATTCTTTTAAAACAACCTATTGTAGTAGTTTGAAAGCCCTAAAGCACTGCGTTATAAATTAGTCAGCACATAAGTTAAACAGGAAGAGAAAAAGCTTTTAAATACTTTCACCATGCATGCATACACTTCACGTTATCTTAATTTCCCAGGGATATAAGACCTGTTTTATACGCATCCGTGGCTGTTTGAACAGAATACTACTGAATTCATTTTCTAAGGGTTCCGGGGTTTTTTATACACACTGTGGACCACCCAAGATCTTGCCGAGGAAGGTTGGTCTTTCGTATTTTATTCTCTTGTAGAAGTCTGTGTACTGTATGTGTTCAATGAACCTTTACGTACTTCTCAAGTTGTTTAATAAACTATTATTCAAAGGTTGCTTTGGAGTCTTATTATTTCATAAAATCCCGCGGTTAACATTTGACATAACAATATCCTTCGACACTCGGTAAATGCTATCTTTTAGAAAACCTTCTTCAATCGTGTTTTAAGTCGGATAAATTCGGCCCTCGGGATCTATCTGGCTTATAAAGTCTCCGTTCTCGGTATTTATCCTATACATATAAATATAAGGCCCTTCTAGGAGAGCTGCCGTCGCAATTTTAAATCGTCCCCCTTATTTTAGACAGAAATATTTTCTTCTGAATTTATTTGGTTCCTCAGTCTATATGATTTGATATAGTGTTGAAAGGACAGCGCACGAAAGTAAAACAGCGTAACTTACTGGATTACTTCTGTCCTACTTATTATTGTAGAACATGTAATATTACAAACCTTGGAATGTACTGACAAGCATGTAGCAGACACAGCGAAAAGAAATATAGGAATACTGAGAACGATATTCACTGTGGATTCTTGATCTCTGGTATCGCAAGTGATTGTGAAATATATGGATGTTGTATATGCATGCAGGACGGTCTGCCAGTTTTATATAACTTCTGTGTCCATGCACTTCTTGTTTTTGCTCAAGCTTCCTTGTGAAAACAGCAGGCTATGTTTAAAAACAGAGGAAGTACGAAGCTCTTCCCACAATGCATTGCGTTTAGTTTTCATCCCTTAGCTCGGAGCGTGCCAGTTAATTGATGATCAAATTATAGACATTTTCGTTGGCGCTGTTTCGATTGAAAAACTGCGTTTCAAAAGGTAAGATCGTTATATGATATTAATAAGATATTCTAAAATATGTTTCTCTGGTTTGTTTTGTCGTAGCGTACTGGTTTCGGCTCAATAACTAATGTTATGTTTTATGCTTTTACGGGTCACTGAACTTGGCCGAAAAGTGGCGAGTGATTATATGTACGTATTTGACGGTTACTTGCTGTGAATTTCAGTATATTTCGAGGGCATAGCGGCCAACAAGCAGGCATTGACGGCCAGTGACCGCAGTGGCCGCCGGTGCCGCTGCTAAATTCGAGGCCTGAAGATGTTCTATGTTAGGGGGCTGAAAAGTGTGACCTCTAGTAGCAGCGCAGTAAAACGATGGCTATGTGAAAGAAAGATGAGATCAGAAGCGGCGCGCGCGCTTTCGGTTAATTAGATGTCTGCATTACCTCGGCTCATCTTTCAAACTGAAAGAGAGCCTGAAGGTGAGGTAATACGGGCAACATTTTTCTTACCCTGCTGACAGAGTGCCCCTTAGTTACCCCGCAAGCGGAGACTGCCAACGAGCTCCACTGTTCTTATTGAGCATGCGCCTAATCCTTTGTAACCGAGCCAAAGATAAACGGTTACCTGTCAATAATATTAATACTCGCCACAATCAATAACGGATCAGCCGGATATCAACCAAGGGGGAAATTTGGTAAATCATCGACTTACCATGGCCAGTGGGAAGAAAATACGAAAGTATCATTGCAAGATTTCCTATCGAAATCGAACGATTTTCCAGTCATCAAGCGGGACTTCCTGTTGAATCTTTAAATAGTCGTTGAATCGTTAACGTAGCAAGTGATTTACCGGGCGGAAACCGTAATCGCAAAATGAATATAAGAGCCCAGCTAAAAAATTTTAAATACAATACCATAACCAAAGGAAACCATTTAACACTTTGAAGCCTGACGACGAGTCTTAAAGGTTTATTCTGCCTAACGCCAGTCGATTTTATTCAACACAAGGAGAGGTCCAGGCCTCAAAGTGTTAAAACAAAATATATTTATTGACGTTTCGTTACTTAACCAGTAACATCTTCAGAATGACTTAAAGATTACATTGAATATACTTATATATAACATTAATATAGTTTCGTGTTACAAGATAAAACGGTAAAAAGGAGATTAAACAATTTAAAAATTTAAACTACAAACGATCAAAAAGAGATTAAACAATTTTAAATTATATAATAGACCAATGAAATGCTTACCAGGTGACAAGTACAAAACAGAAATGTGGGAAGAATGTGATGAAAGATGAACATAATAAGATAAGGTGTGAAATAACATAAAAGCTAAAGAAAAATAATAAAGATGACAAAAATAATAAACTATATATTGATGTTATATATAAGTATATTCAATGTAATCTTTAAACTGCTTATATCACTTGTGGGATTTTAACGTATTTGAATAGAGCAAAAAAAGTTAGTTAATAAGTTATTTTGCCGTTTTTGATTTACTTTAATAGTTTCCGAGATATTTCGCCAAAAATTTCCGTCGTTCATTTTTAAGCACGAGGGCCTGGGACTCAGGAACCTTATAAGCCGACCGTTTTCTTAGTTGGAACTCTCGTGCGTAATGGAAAACGGGCGTGAGCTCGACATTTCGATTTTTCAGTCAAATATGTGTTTTTGTGAAACGTAGTGTTTTGGATTGACTCGTTCCCGAGTTCCAGGCTCCCAAGATGTTAAAATGAACGACGGAAATTTTTGAGAATTGGCATGTTCAGAAGCCAATATGTCAGTAACTATTTGACTAAATCAAAAACAGCAAAATAACTTATTAACTGATTTTTTCTGCTCTATTTAAATACGTTAAAACCCCACAAGTGATATAAGCACTTTAAGTAATTAAATTAAAATTTAAAGAAACGTCAATAAATATATTTTGTTATAAATGGTTCCTAATTCGTTATGGTATTGCATCTTAAAATTTTGAGCTGGGCTCTTATATTCATTTTGCGATTAGTCGTTGAATCTCTAAATAGTCGTAACCTAGCAACGTACGTTTCAAATTTCACTCAACCGGGAGAATTATTCAACTATCTGGACAGGAAGTCCCGCTTGATGACGGGAAAATCCTTCGATTTCGATAGGAAATCTTGCAATTTATCGGAAATCGAACTCGTAGTGAAAAGAATAGCTATCTGTTTTCCTTTGTTTGGGAAAAACAAGTCTCTCTCAGGAGGTCCCGATGTGAAGCGGCTGTATTCGTACTGTATTTGCAGGTTGTACACAAGTGTTTCGCATTACAGTAATACCGTGGGCGCGTAGAAATTCAGCAATTTCAATAATTGTGGATACGCGTGAGATAATAACCGGTTTGACCAGTTTAAAACTAGATTGACTCATCCACTTTCTTGAATGATCGGCTGATGAAAGAAAGTGGACTCCTTCCCCGCTTGCGGGGTAAAAGGGGCACTGTGCCAGCAGGGTGCGGTGCAAGTTGAAAAGCGTTGTTGCACGTATTAACACCCACCAGTTCTATACATGCTGCAACTCAACAAAAATCAGTTAATCGCTTAATTTCCGTTGATATATTTCCGGTTTTTGTCTCTCAACCAATCAGGATTTCGTCCAGATTCTAGATGAAGAACATAGTTGTGTCAGGCTCTTCTTTTTCTCTCCTTTCTCCTCCCCAGACAAAAAAGAAGAGCCCGATACTCAAGGTTACCTCTGCTCCGGAGAAAATATCAGATAGAATCCCATTAGGTATTAAATAAATACCGAATGATTTTCCGTGCTTAGGCGAGTGTCAGTTCAGCTTTTTAAAGTCGAGCAAACTTCAAAGTGTTTTGATCAGTGTATCCGGAAAATCACGGAAAATCATTTGGTATTTTTTTATAAAATAACTGACTTTTAAAAACGGTAAATTCGTCGACTACCAATCACATTTCTTCTACTAACACTTTGGTGACTCAACAACCAATCACATTTTCATTTTTAACACGTTGATGATGCACTGAGCAGGCGAAATGGAGAAGCTGGCAACTCGTCTGACGGATTACGGTCTGAGTTGAATATCAGTGTTTGAACCATAAAATGCAACTCAACCAATTGGCGAAGAACGCGCAAAAACAAACACCTGCATGATTCAATACCGAACTATACCTGGTAAATATACTTTATCGTTTGCAATAATCATACTTAATGTGTACACTTAATAAACATTGGCACATCTAGAAATATACTGTATAGTCTTGTATACATTCAGAAAATGTCAGCCATTACAAGGAACAAAAATGCAGTCAACGCTGCCGTTAAAACAACAAAATTTCAAGAAAAGTAATAAGTAACAAACTTAATAATATACATGAAAAAAATTCTCAATTTTGATTGGCTAAGAGCAGTGCAGTTTTTAGGAAATACAGTGCAGAAAGGAAATACAGTGCAAATTTTTGAAGCGAATAAGCCAATCAAAATCAATAAAAACTGAAAAGAGCCAATCACGTGCTACAACGGATTTTGACGGATGGCATTTTCCAACCTCCTGCCCAGGCTCTTTCTGCACATAATAAACAAATATGGTGGCCAAGATTTGAAACGAAGATTTGAATTCGTTCAAATTTAAAGCTAATTTTTCCTTATTGTTGTCAAGTAAAGTACCTGCAAGAAAACTAGAAGATTCTTTAGTGCTTTTAGTAAACTTTCTCGAGCAGTGGTAGAAGAAACAAAGCTTTTTTAAACAACGAAATATGCGAGGAGTGGACACTAGCGAAAGAGAATTGTAATGTAAGTACAGTGACTTGGACATTTTTTCATGTATATTATTAATAAGTAATATCATGGTTTTTCGTGCAATTTGGAAAAACATGCACTCGTGAGTTTTTCAAAGACCTCAAATAGCACTCGTCCTTCGTACTCGATCGTGCCATTTTGATAGTCTTTGAAAATCTCACTCGTGCATGTTTTTTCCAAATTGCACTCAAAACCATGCTATTACCTATACAAATATGTTTTCCAACAAACATTTTTCTACTTTAAGCTAAATTAAACAGTTCTACAAATAGAACAGTGCTCCACGTGAAACGCTTGAACAGGAAATTGCTCACTTTCTAATCTAAGTAAATGGTGGCCACAGCCCTTCTCTTTGGAGCTGGTTCTAATTCCTCTGTGATTAAATCCTCGTTGTTGGTAATGGCGTTTACCATAGCTCGTAATTTTCGCAAATCTTTCAATTGGTGGTGGATTGCAATCACGTTCTTATCATACCAGGTTCTTGTTTTTTTAATCAGTGCATATGCCTTTTGACCAGTTCCACCAGTAGTAACTGTAGCACTGTATGTAGTACGGGATGACTCTCTGCTGTACCAGCCGCTATTGGCAAAATGTTTGTTGACCCAGTTTCTGGCATGCTTAATACCACTGAATGCTTGGTAGGTGGTACTTTGATTTGGACCCCTTAAGAAGGCTTGAACTTGAGGATGACCTGCAATAACAGCATTATCTTGATTCCAAGAAAATGGCGGTATTCCCAACTTTTCCACTTTCTCTAACTGCTTAATTCTCGCTTGTAGAAGCTTCAGCCAGAATGGACTAGCACCTAAATCTTCAGAAGATAGTGTTTCGATCAGTTTTTCAAGGAGTGAGTTGTTGGGTGATTGATTGGAATAAGCAAGTACAGCATTAGTAAACTTGTTTAAAAGCTGCGTGTCGTTCAAAAGAAACAGCAGTGCAGCTGTTTTGCCAACCCAAGCAATGGCATCTTTGGCGGAGTCGAGTGTCTTGGCTTCCACTGCATCAACCAAGGAAATAAGAAGATACTTGAAGCACTCGTTCTCACCAAGCGCTGTGTTTCTGGTCTCATTCATACTCTCCAGAAGCTTTTTCAGAAACACCGCCCATCTGCCATACTCGGAGACCGAACTCAGCTTGAATATTTTCAAGATCGCGTCAGAGATGGACTGCCAACCAACAGCAACAACTAGACGAACAAGTGATGGAATAATTCCATCGTCCCCAAGACAATAGTGGCTCTTGACGCTTGATTGAAAAATAAACGAAAGGTCGTTTAGTTCTCAAAATAACTGAATACTCATGCAGATATAATGCTTTTACCCCCGTTTTCAAAATTACGCGAACCCGGAAGTTGACATGCATGTGGCGTGATGTGAGTTTTATAGCAATTTGTTGTCAAAAAAATGGCGGACATCAATACGAACGAGTCAGAATACAATGAAATGAGGACATTAATGCTGACCGAATGGCGAATTATTTAACCAAATAACAATGCAATTCATGGGAATATTGAATACGATGAGAAAGTAAGTTATATTGAAGTATTTTGAATTGCCATAAAGCTCACATATCGGCTGCAATATTTCCGGCCTGGTCGCGTATTGTTGAAAACGGGTCAGTAAGGCCTGGCCAAACGCAAATAAGTAAAATACATACCTTGACCATGAATGTTGAGAGACTTCTTTTGCCAGGACATCCGTGAGAAATAGGTTAACCAGTCGAACCGCAGCTTCGGCACGTAATTCTTCCAAAATAGTCAACATTGAACAAACTACATTCGCATTTAGTGAAATGGGTTTCGAAATTCCAAAATTTAGAACAATATTTAAGTGGAACATCGCCTTTTGGTACGAGCGATGAGTGACAGGAAGATCTTTCACTTGAGAAAATTCGCTAGCCAGCCAGTTCACTGCAGATTGGTAGCCATTTTCACACATTAAATGAACAGAGTTAGCTTTCGGCCAGGCGAAAATGGCGTAATTGCGATACCAATAGGTTTGTGTGGCTCCTTCATTACCAGTCGGACCAGTGTTTTCTTCGTCATAAGCTTCACCCCAAAAAGCATCTTTGTATTCCTCACTGGTCATGCCTGATGGGCACCGGTAATTTACGACTTCATCTTTAAGGTCAACTTCCATGCTTCTCGTCATATCTTGCCTTGCGCCATTCAGCTTAAACCATTCACCTTCGACACTTATCTCCTCCGTCTCATCGCCGTTTGGTTCAAAACCACCATCATCGCCCCACCGACCTCGAAAGAAATCGCCATGTTGATCAAGTTGACGCGTAACCATTGCAATGTGGAAGTCAAATTCCTCTTCATCTGGCAACAGTTCGTTAGCTGCTTGAAGTGCGTTGGCCACAGCTGCATCGTGCCCCTTCAAGGCTTTTGTTCCATTTCCAGACAACGCAGCACTTGAATACTTATGGGCCAGGACCCAGGAAAACGTTTTTCTTTCTTCCGTGCAAACTCTTGGAAGAATTTCGGCGATGTTTTGCAGGACCACGTCACTAGCTGCTGGAGTTGGTGGTGCACTCGTTGCATTCCAGCAAAGGGAATAGACAAGCGCAAGCCGGTAGCCATTCGTAATCTCGGTTACCTCGTGCTCGCAGTCACTGTAGTGAGCCGCATATTTACAGCAGTATGACGATTCCTTGCAGTCGAACTGCACTTCTTTTACGCTTCCTCGATGTTTCACGATCAACTTTCCTCCTTCAAAGATTGATGGAAGTTGTATCACCATGGTCGCGAACATTCTATTCTCTTTCTCGGTATCCCGATGCGGCAAAAAGTGGCCTCCTTTTTCATACAAAAGTACTTTGTAAAGAGATGCCTGGACAGCTTTGTCGTTGCAACCCAGTTGCTCTTTTACTACTGCCACTACATTCTTCACTTCTTGCTTAAACACGTCATTTTTTAACAAGACCTTATTTAGGTCTAGCTGCCAGCTTTTCCGGACGGTTTCGTCAACAAGTGTTTTCTCTCCCAACCCAAAAGGAGCTTTCTTTGCCACAGCAATTATTTTTTTGGCTTGTTCTTCCTGGATAGGAAGGGCGATATCTCCAACGTTTTCGATGAACAATCCAGGAAAGGGTAATTTTGGCAGGCATCCACTGCAGGCAAAATCTCCTTCACCGTCCTTTAATGCATGTA
Organism: Paragorgia papillata; assembly: GCA_035771165.1. Taxonomy (NCBI): domain Eukaryota; kingdom Metazoa; phylum Cnidaria; class Anthozoa; order Scleralcyonacea; family Coralliidae; genus Paragorgia; species Paragorgia papillata. The sequence goes on from JAWNZC010000351.1 coordinate 6,452,319, forward strand.
ATTCTTCATACAACTCCTACATAAAAGAAAGAAGGCAATCAACATCGAATTGTCTTTGATCAATCGTACTTGCAGGCTATATACAAGTGTTTGAATGCATCGATTAGGTCAAATTTCCTGGGAATTTTGGGTGGGAACTTATGTACTACTCCAGCTTGGAAACCTTTACACATATTGCAATTTGCTCACCCCCATGCTATTTTTTAAATAAGCGCCCCTGTCCAATGCAAATTAGCGCCCCCTCCGATTTAGCGCCGCCCCCCTATAAGTATGGGGGGAAATAAGCGCCCGGGCGCTAATTCTGTCATTTACGGTATTTTATTTGCCATGTCTAAAACAACTAGTTAAGCAATACGAAAGTAAAAATGTGGTTTGGTGTACAAATGTTGTGCTATATAAATGCATATATGTGACATGCTGATATTTCTAGAAAACAATGTGTAGCTGTGGTTTAGCTGTTAACATTTGGGACATACCCTTTATGAACACAATATTATTGAATCGAAATGGTGTTTATATGTACAGTAGCTGTATAAGTAAGTCTATCAAACTTGAGATGGTTTCAAGTGATAAGAAAATTTATGAATTACAAATTATATAGTGAGTCATTTTCTGGTGATGTACTTGTGACAGGTAATAATCAGATACTTTCATATTTTTTTGTTAGAAAATTACAAATAGCTGTTTGCTTACTGTTGGTGTTTAATAGCGATACTGTTGCAATTTTTAGACGTTTCCATAAGTATTCAAAAGTTTTGACTCTTACTTAAGAGGCTTGTGCGAAATGCCTTGTTTATCGAGAACTTGTATTCCATCAATAGTATAGAAAACTTGGTAAAATATTTTAAATTTACTTTGTGTTCCTCTAAGAACATAATTTTACCTTTTAAAATGAAAGAAGTCAAATGTAATCTGATACATTTTACAGGAGTGCAGGTTGAGTACTTCCTGTTCTTGTGTGTTGTAAATATCAACTGAAGTCATGTTAGCAGTGTATACATTATTTTATATCTGTGCTATAAAAATTTTTTAATCAATTAATACTTTGTATGACAATTTAATAACACAAATACTGTGCACGAATGTGCAATATGTTTTATGATTAAACACATTAAGTACTGGTACTGCAGTATTTCTTGTTTTCAGTTTTCTTACTAATAAAATTCTATAATTATGTTCTCTGTCTTTCGTGCATATTGTGTTACCTGCAGTCAAGGGATTTTGAAGTTATCAGCATGCAGTGGACAACTGCGTACAACAACTGCGTACCTATTTTTATATAATGCATAACTATGTTCGACTAAAATGCTTACAGAAGCCCAGTTCCCTTCCTCTGTGACGTATGTTTATGAAACTTTCCAGTAGATTAGTAACATTCTCGCAATTAGTATTGCGCTGTTAGTTACGTTATGAAGATCGTTGCCATGGGAACGAGTCTAATTGATAAAGGATTTTTTCGGATTTTTCATCTTTTTTCTGCCATTTCTCGAGCTTTCTTCGGTGAAATTTTTCAAACTTCGCAGTCTTATGGAAATTGTTTCGAGAAACGTTTTACTGCAAAATAAAGGTAGGGTTGTTCGAATGGTTTTGTCAATATCACCAAATTTAATGTTTTTTAACATTAAGCAAGATTTGTCCGATAGAATTATTTTTGAAAAAAGAGAATTACAAAGGAAAAAGCTTCCTCTTGAACTGTGCAAACGTTTAAAAATTCACCGAAGGAAACGCAAAAAAATTGCGTTCATTTTTGGACTTTTCACGGTGCTGACGTCAAAATTTCACGATTATCAATAATTTTCCCGCCAAATTAGCAACCAGCTCACGCGCGGTCATAAAACCACAGGGAGCCACCTTAAGGTGAAAACCACTCAAGTTTTCTATCATAAACTGAGGTTACCACAACACTTGTAGATATCCCTTAAAACAATATAGAACAAAAACTACAATATGGAGTCATCACATAGAATGAGTATCTTCCCGAAATTATAATTGTAGAAAAATAGGGTCACCACTCGATGTGGTTGTGAAATTGAGTATCCCCCCCCCCCCCCCCCCCAGATTAAAAAATAGGCATGTCCAGACATGCATGTATCTACTGCGTTCAATCATGCCTATAGCTACTATGGTAAAAACAATGTTGTAATTACTGTATGTACTTGTAGTGGCCTTGTATTCAGAGCTGAACAAGATTTTTGTCGATGCTAGCCATGCTGTGTTTTTACCTTAAGAAAGGAACTCAGAGTATAAGCTATCAAAGCACAGGAGGCTGAGCACTAACAACTCTACTCATATCGAATACATGTAAACATGTTGGCTCGTCTGTATATGAAATTGTCCAAAGACTATTAAGATTTAAGAGGCTTTCAAAAACTTATCATCACTCCAACAACGTCTATAGTACATCACATTTAAAAATTGACAACGATTCATACCTAAAATACTTACTAAGCTTGTATAAAAAACTTCTATTCTTGAAATAAATATCTCGGCAACTCGCTGGCTTGAATAATCTCGCTCTATGTTGCCATAGCATTGACTTACATGAAGTACCTGGTTTACAATTTTGGCTTTGGCGGTTTGTCGGCGGTCAATCGTTTAATTCTGTGTTTTGATTGGCTCCGAAGGCATTCTTCTGTTAACTTAAACTTACACGCACGACAGCAATGTATCTACTAGCGCATGCGCAGTAGATACAATAAATGCAAATACAAAAATATGGGGTCACCATTTATGTGGGTATCTCCCCGGAGTTAACAAGAAAATAGCGTCACCACTTAATGTGGATACGTATCTCCCCGAGATTAAATATTTAACAGTTATACCAGGAGCTCGAGTTGTATATGAGCTCATAGCCAACGAGGCGCTTCGCCGAGTTTGCTATTAGTTCGTATACAACGAGAGCGAATTATTATATAGCCAAGCACTGTACAAGAGACAAAATTACAGCGAAATGTTTGAAACAACAAACTTCCGGCATAGGCAACTAATACTTCCGCCATGCGTAATGATGCATTCACATGGAGTTTCTCGCTGAGCTGTTCGGTGAACACTGAACAGCTTCGAAATATTGTATAAATGTTGCTCGAGAGGCAAAAAATGTTAAGCAGATCAACCAAAAAGATTAAAAGGTACCTTTATGAAGTCAAAAGGTGGGTCAGTTGTTTATATTAGCGTTGCTGTCGTGAAATAGGTTTTGATTTCATGCAAAAATGAAACTGAAACACCTTCGGCAGTGAAACTAAATTACTTAGTTGGTTGTTTTTGAAAAAGAACATGCTTTTTACTACTCCAAATGCTTATCTAAATAAAAAGTCTCTTTACTGGTAATCTCCTACGAAATGTGTGTTGTAAGCTTGATTTTAACCGCGAGTTTCTTTGTTTGGCAACAAATTAATATCAACCTGTTAATTTAGTCGGGTTTTTGAAGTAAAAAGACGTAATTTTTAGGTGAATTTTACCATTTAACATGCTAAATTGTGTATTTGTTAATGTATTTTACCACAATGTTTTTTTTTATACATTGGGTTGAGGGTGTTGATGTTTTTCTGTATAAAAATCCGTCAATTTCAACTCTTTTCGGCAAACATGCCGCCATCTTGTTTTTCCTCTACCAGTAGGATATGAGCTGATAGCCTGGTACACACGTAAAAACGCGCAAGCTGTTACAGACCTGCAAGCAAGTTGTTACAAGGCTGTTCAACAGGCTGTTACCGTCATGTGTTCGCACTGGCTGTCCCAGTCTTGTTAACATGTCTGTAGCAGGTTGTTGACAACTTGTAACAAGGCTGATGACTCCAACAGACTGATGACAAGTTGTTCCAACAACCTGTTACCGCTCTGCACTCAACAAGTTGTTAACAGGTTGATGCTAACAAGGTTGTAGCAGCTTCTTGAATGAACAGCATTGTTACAACCTGTTAACAGCCTTGCTACGGACCTGTTGCGAACACATCCTGTTGACAAGCTGTGAGATTTTTACGTGTGTAGTAGGGAACCAATCAGATTACGCAAAAGCTCATATCCGATAGCATGCTATATAATAATAGTAAATATATAATATGGGGTCACCACTTATAACGTGGTGTCGGAAATTGTGCTAAGTAATTAATTTATGTTATTATTACGAGAGGGCGTACTTCCGTTTTGTTTTGAACACCTGACTTTCACTCGTGGGATTCTTGCGACGAGAATTCGTGTGAGACTGTGAGGATTGTTTTTTGTGTGATTTGATATTAAAAACCTTGCTTTGATTTTTTTTGTGATTACGTGATTCATACTATTTCCAACACTTGGCACCTCCGACGGGATAACTATTTGTGATAGAAGAAGAACCCAGTAAACTCTACAATGGAGGAGATAAAAGCGAAGCTAAACACGGAGCTACAGTTATTGCAACTGACACGATACAAAACAAGCGACATTATGTCGAAAGGTAGTCTCGAGAAGATTCTACGCCACAAAGAAACTTTACGAAACATTGTACGTTCGTTAGATGATGTGAAAGTACGAACAGAGAAAGCGAAACTAGCAAATGGCGAAGCTATTGACGACGTGATGAAATGGGTAAGCGAAATTGAAGACAAAGTCGACGAAGCTGATGTTGAAATCAACTACTTGGATGGCTTTCTCGAAGATGTCGCCACAAAAGTTGAAAACGAGAAACGCGACAAAGAAAGAATCCTACGCGATCAAGAACGAGAAGAAGAGCTTAAATTCCAGAAGCTAAAGCTCGACCAAGAAGCAAATATGGAGATGGCCAAACAAAACGCCGCCACTTCGACAAAGACCAGTCTAACGATTAACAGCAGCCATGTTAAGATGCCAAAATTAGTCATCACCAAATACAATGGAACTTATGAACGATGGCTCTCTTTCTGGAATAAATTTGAGGCTGAGATCGACTCGACTGATCTTCCTGCCGTTACTAAGTTTTCTTATTTGAAGGAACTTCTTGAACCAAAAGTTTGTGATGAAATCGATGGTTTACCTTTCATTACCGAAGGGTACGCTCACGCGAAGAAGATTCTGAAGACAAATCACGGGAACAAAAGCGAAATCGTAAGAGCTTATGTCAAGAATATTCAAGACCTACCAGTCGTAAAGGGGAGTCAACCAGGTAAAATACATGACTTTTACAAAACCCTTAGTTACAACGTTCAGTCCTTAGAAACACTGGGTAAACTTTCAGAATCTTTATCGTTGGTGCGTGGGATCCTTCATAAGTTACCCGGAATTAAAGCAGAGCTGGTAAGCAACAAAGTTGGATGGCAAAACTGGGGTTTTGGAGAGTTAATAGAAGCTTTGGAAAATTGGAAAGCGATTCATCCACTTGAGAGCTCTTCGACCCAGAACGACGACAAACCACATCGTGACAAAGCATTCTTCTCGCGAGGAAACGCGCCGCCCACGCGTGGGTGCGTGTATTGTGAAGAAAAGGATCACAGATCTTTCGAATGCAAGAAAATTGTATCTACTGCTGAACGTAAGCAAAAATTACAAGCCAAGAAATTGTGTTTTAACTGCACTGGAGCTAAACACCAAGCTGTTCAGTGCCGTAGTCGAGCTACCTGTTCTTCAATTTGCGAAGATGTTGGTCAGTTGTCGACCACTGAACCTCAACGAACTGTGGCTGGGACACCAACCCACGAAGGTGAGAAGGTTTGTCACCCTATTATTCTTGTGAATGGAACTGTCTCAGGGCACTGTTGGACACTGGTGCCACAGTTTCTTATACCTCTGCATTTCTGTTGGATCTACTGAAGCTTGTGCCAACCTGCACCACAACCCGTCAAATAGAAACTATTACTGGGATTGTGACCAAAGAGATCGAGACTTTTGATGTACAAGTGAGTGACCTGAAAGAGAAATTCACCATTCCTGTGAATGTAACGAAGGTGGATCTGAGAGAACTGTTGACTGTTGACAACCCAAATTATCGTGAGATGATTGCTAACTATCCCTATTTGAAAGGAGTGTATATGGAGGACATGGATACCAAAAGTCAGCTTCCAGTTCACTTGATCCTTGGTGCCAGTGAGTACTGCAAAATCAAGACACGCAAGCCGCAAAGAACCGGAGCCATTGGACAGCCTGTTGCAGAACTTACTCGATTTGGTTGGACTATTCTTTCATCTGGTAAAGAAGTATCTCTGCAGAACATGTTGCTGACCCAAACGGCCATTGGTGACCATGAACAGCTCTGTCGAATGGATGTTCTTGGCCTGGCTGACACACCAAGTGGAGATCAAGGGGTAGTACACACAGAGTTCCTTGAAGGGCTTCGTCGAGACCCCGAAGGATGGTATGAGACCGGTCTCCCATGGAAGGGAGACCATCCACCTTTGCCCTCCAACAAAGCCTGCAGCTTGAAACGACTTGGAACTTTGGTACAACGATTGAGAAAGACCGAGAAACTCGACGAGTATGATGCAATTATTCAGGATCAATTACTACAGGGGATAATAGAAGAAGCAGAGATGCCAGCTATTGGGAAAGAGTCCTACCTTCCGCACCGACCTGTCCTACGAGAAACCGCTGAATCCACTAAGATGAGAATTGTTTACGATGCATCAGCCAAATCAAGTGACTCTGAGCCCTCACTGAACGACTGCCTCGAGATTGGCCCACCTTTACAGAACAAATTGTGGCAAGTGCTTGTTCGTGGACGCTTTCACCCTATTGCTCTTACTGGAGACCTTCGACAGGCTTGTACTCAGGTTCCATTGGATGTACTGGAAAGATCCACAGCTTGTTCGCACTCTACGTTTCACCAGAGCTCTTTTTGGTCTGGGTCCTTCACCATTCTTGCTGGGTGGTGTAATCCAACATCATCTAAACTCCTGTCGAGACCAGCACCCCCAATGTGTTGAAGAGATTGAACGTGAACTTTACGTAGATGACTTGCTCACTGGAGGAGTAACTGTTCAACAAGTGACTGAGAAGAAGAGAATTTCAACTGAGATATTCCAGCAGGCCTCCTTCGATTTACACAAGTGGCATTCTAACGAGAACAGTTTGGAACAAGCTGAAACACCTGAGAATAAAGATGACCTAAGCTATGCTAAGCAACAGTTGGGTGTTAAAGCTAGAGAGTGTCGACTCCTTGGTCTGAAGTGGAATAAAGAAGCTGATACCATAGAAGTCACCATTCCAACCGATGCCGCTCATCCTACAAAGACGGGTATTTTGGGGAAAATTGCTCGAATTTATGATCCTCTTGGCCTTTGCAGCGCCTACTACCTTGTAAGGTAAACTGCTCTACCGTGAAGCTTGTGAAGAAAAGTGTAAATGGGATGCACCATTGTCTCCAGGATTAATACAACGTTGGCAGAAGTGGGAAAAGAAGCTTCCAAGGGGAGTAGTTGTACCACGTTCACTGGCTTGTGTCCAAGAACCTATCCAGAGTATCCAGCTTCATGCTTTCGGAGACGCTAGTGGAAAAGGAGTGGCTACTGCGGTCTATGCAGTGGTCAATCCACCAAGACAAACCAGGGACTGGTTACTGCCAAAGCAAGACTGGCATAACAAGGGCTTACAATCCCCCGAAAAGAGTTGATCTCGGGTCATATGGCTGTAAACCTCCTCAGTAACACTCGAGAGGCTTTACAAGGCTTTAACGTAACATCACTTCACTGCTGGTTGGATAGTAGCGTAGCCCTCCATTGGGTACGGGGAGAAGGCCAGTACAAGCAATTCGTTTCCAACCGCATCCAAAAGATCCGAGAACACAGTGATGTCACCTGGCGATACGTCCCCTCCAAGCAGAATCCAGCTGATCTTGCTAGCCGAGGAGGTCCTGTAAGCGAAGAAAACCATCTGTGGTGGAATGGGCCTGACTGGTTAAGTAAAACTGAAGAGTGGCCACCTGGCATTGTGACAGAAGCCAGTGAAGAATCAAGTGCAGAAGCCAAAGCAACCAAATTACTGTTTGCCGCTGCTGTGGAAGTGGATGATGAAATTTATGCCTTACTTGCTAAATCTAGTTATTGGAGAACCCTCCGAGTCCACGCCTGGATGTCAAGATTCGTCCACAACACCAGGAGTACCAAAGCTAACAGAATCCAAGGACCACTTACTACTGAAGAAATTGAAAGACAAGAACGCTTACTACGAGCACAGAACCAAGTAACCCCAACCCTGGAAAGAGATCGTCTACAGTTAAATCTACAAAAGAATGCCGATGGACTGCTTGAATGTCGAGGACGACTACAAGGGATCTACCCAGTCTACATTCCAGACTCTTCGACTCTAGCTGAAACGTTTGTTGCACATGCCCACAAGGTTACGCTCCATGGAGGTGTAGGCCTTACTATGACCAAAGTTCGGGAACGACATTGGATTCCCCGGTTGAGAAGATTGGTAAAGAAAATTCGTATAAATTGCAAGGGCTGCAAGAGATACCATGCTATAGCTTATGCTAAACCACCACCGGGAGCCTTGCCCATCACTCGTACGGTAGGGGCTACTGCTTTCCAGGTGATTGGAATTGACTATGCTGGTCCTATACGATATCAAACTAGTTATAAATATCAAAAAGAAGGGAAGGCATATATATTGCTCTATGCCTGCAGTTTTTCCATGGCAATATATCTCGATCTACTACCCAATATGGAAATGTCCGAGTGTCTTGACAGCCTCGAACGATTTATTGCTCGACGTGGTAGACCTGAGCGAATTTACTCAGATAACGGAGCTACCTTTGTTGGTGCATCCAAGTGGGTAAAAGCGATTATTCGTGACGAGAAACTACACGATTATCTAGCAAGAGATGATATGAGATGGCAGTTCAATCTGAGCCGCGCCCCCTGGTGGGGCGGGCAGTTCGAACGATTAGTGGGAATGGTTAAAGCTTCACTTTACAAAGTTATCGGACACGGTCAGTTAACTTGGAAGAAGCTTCAGCAAGTTCTTATTAATGTCGAGATTACTCTTATCAATCGACCCCTTTCTTATTCATCAGAAGATATCCAGTGCCCAGTCATCACTCCGAATTCCTTGCTGTTTGTGAGACCAAGCCATCTTCTCGAGCCTCCAGCCCATCTAATTCAAGATCTCGACTTGCGGAAGCGGTACAAATTTTTGCTACGATGCAAAGAAGCGATGTGGACCAGGTGGTCGAAAGAATATCTCCGTGGACTTGGGGAAAGACATGCGTTCGTTAATAAAGTCAAGAAGAAAGAAGGGAGTGGTACACCGCAAGTTGGAGACATCGTTATCATTAAATCTGAGCAAAGAAACCGAGGGAAATGGCAGTTGGGAATTGTCGAGCTTCTTATTACAGGGAGAGACGGAGTGATCAGAGGTGCAAAGCTGCGTACAGGGAAGTCCCATATCGAACGTCCTGTACAGTTTCTTTATCCTCTTGAGCTTTCTGGTGATCTGGAATTCCGGAAACGTAAACAAGCAGTGCTGAATCCGAATGCAACTGTTTTTCGACCAAAGCGCGATGCTGCTGTAGTTGCGGAGAAGCGTATACGAGAGATCGCAGAACATGAACATGAACAAAACTCTGATGCTTAGTGATGAACTACAAGTTTGTTGTAAAGGTTTATGATGTGTTGAAGCTGCACAATTCTATGTGTTTGACAAATTCTTAGTCAAACAGGGGAGTGTGTCGGAAATTGTGCTAAGTAATTAATTTATGTTATTATTACGAGAGGGCGTACTTCCGTTTTGTTTTGAACACGTGACTTTCACTCGTGGGATTCTTGCGACGAGAATTCGTGTGAGACTGTGAGGATTGTTTTTTGTGTGATTTGATATTAAAAACCTTGCTTTGATTTTTTTTGTGATTACGTGATTCATACTATTTCCAACAGTGGGTATCTCCCCTAAGGCCCTGTTTACATGAAGTTTACATCTCCCATGCTGTTTCCCCTTGTTGTATTTACATGAAGAAGATTGAAAGTTTTCGATCTGATCGCAACGGATGGCTGAAGTCAATCCACGCAGTGGAGTGGATGACTTGAGATTCAAGCTTGAATGTCTCCAATCTGATTCATCTAAACACGGTTTGACTTGAAAATGACTTGATACGCATAAGTGAAGTTGGTGCGTGTCGTGCTAAATGGCAGTCATTGAGGGAAGCACAAAAAATAGTGTTCCAAAACCGAAAACAGTGTTCCAAGCAAATTGGATTCTCCATGTAAACATGTGCCTGGATTGACTTCACTCGCATTTTTCGATCTGATTGGACTGTCAATCTGCTTAATGTAAACGGGCCTAACTTGTATTAGCGAAATAGAAGCTAAAGAAATTGACTTTCCCAAAAGAACAAATATATCTCTGAAAGATATCTCAAACAAGAAAGAATGAAACTAAAGAAAGAATCCGAAGAGAATGATCTCCAAAGAGTCATAGATTTCTTTACTAGAATATGTAAGCGCAGGACAAAATTTTCCCCATATGAACACATCATCTGGCCTACAGGATGAAGTCATTATAACTTCAAAAATAATTTCTTTTCGATGAAATCTAAGGATAGTCGAATTTCGTGGTCTGTTTAGAAGCTATGTTCCGCCAAAGCGGAATTTGCAATTCGTTTTGCCGAAAAGAAAAGACAAACTTGATAAACAACAAATGAAAGGAGCAATATACTCTATTCCGTGTAAAGATTGTGAAAAAACTTATATACAAAATCCGTTTTGACAGAACATAGCTTCAAAGCAGACCACGAAATTATATGGGACAATGCGCTTTTATTACCAGCAACCCACGGTATTTTCAATACTATTATTTAATCGATTGATAACAATCTAAAATCTTCCAATAAGTCTCGTTTCAAATCACTCTTAAAAGAATCTCTATTGGAATTCTATGAATAACTAATTATATGCTAGGCTATTATATATATATATATATCTTTTTCTCAAGTGTGTGTTTAAGATTTGTATACTTGGACTATTAGGACCTTAGGAACAAAGTGACGGGTGTTAATAGAAAGGCTAGGAGGGACTATTTCTCTAATAAGCTTGAAGAAAATCGCAGTAATCCCAGAGCTTTCTGGAATACACTTCGTAATGTTTTACCGTCTAAAAGTAATCGCAGCAAAATTGACAAGCTAGTGGTAGACGACAAAGAGCTGACAAACAAGAAAGAGATTGCGAATTCTTTAAATGAGTTCTTTACGACAATCGCATCGTCGCTTCTAGCAAGTCGACCATTTTCAGAATTTGAACCTCGTCCAACTGAACCAACAAACAACTCCACATGTACTTTTAAATTCCATGCTTTGTGTGAAGCAGATGTGTTTAAGGCCTTGCAAACGATTGATCCATCTAAAGCAACCGGTGCAGATAATATTCCTGCCAAAGTTCTGAAGATTGCTGCACCTTACATTAGTAAAGTTGTAGCGAATATCTTTAATGCATCCTATATGAGTGGCCAATATCCTTCCCCCTGGAAAGTAGCAAAGGTAACTCCTATATATAAAGGAGGGTCTAAAACTGAGCGCGATAATCAAAGACCGATATCTGTGCTACCGTGTATCTCTAAGATTCAGGAGTCCTTCGCAAACTCAAATCTCCAAGTATTCGCACAGGATGTTGGCCTTATTAACCAGCACCAATATGCTTATGTAAAACACTCCTCTACAACAGTGGCACTTATTAGAGCTGTGGATGCTTGGAAATTAGCAATTGATAAAGGACAAAAAGTAGTTTGCGCTTTTCTCGATCTTCGTAAAGCGTTTGATGTTATAGATCATGACATCCTACTTCAAAAGCTCACACAGCATGGTGTAAAGGGTAACGAGTTTGAATGGTTCAAAAGTTATCTCTCAAGCAGATATCAGTACGTCGTATGTGGTGGAGCAGAATCCCATCAGCTTAATATTACCCACGGAGTGCCTCAAGGGTCTGTCCTCGGACCAACATTATTTAATATTCATATTAATGGAATTCTTAATGCGTGTCAAAAGAGTGAAGGGGTACTGTACGCCGATGACACTGAAATTCACGCTAGCTCGAAAGACGTTAACATAGCCGAACAATGCGTCAATGAAGACCTTAGCCACATAGATGCTTGGCTTGATCAGAACGGCCTGATAAGTAACCATAAGAAGTCGGAGGTGATGCTAATAGGGTCTAGACATTCAGTGGCTAACACGCGTGATTTGAATATTGAATTAGGCGGGAAGGTACTGAAGCAGTCAGATCATTTTAGGTACCTAGGTGTCAACATCGACAGCTGTTTGACCTGGAATAAACATATATCAAATGTATCAGTGCGAATGTACCCTAAGCTTAAATTACTAAACCGAATTTCATCTTTCCTTAGCTGTAAGACGCTATTACGGATTTACAAGCAAACCATTTTACCCGTACTGGATTACGGCTGTATAGTTTGGGCAGATTGCGGTAAACAAAATTCGCAACGGCTGGAACGTCTTCAGAACCAGGCAATGCGCATTATTTTATCTGCAAATCGTAAAACGTGCACACAAGAAATGCGCACTAAACTTGTTTTATTGTCACTTAACAGCAGAAGGCGTTTTCTTCGCTTACAATTTGTATTTAAGATAATAAACAACATTGGCTGCCCTCAACAGTTATCTGGCTATCTAGTTAAGAGATCAGAAATGCACAAAAGATCCCTGAGAGACACCACGTTGTTGCACGTAATTCCAACAAAATCGAAAATGGGTCAGTCGTCATTTCAGTGTTGAGCAGCAAAAGAGTGGAACGCTTTACCAAAAGCCTTGCGGGACTTGAACACATTGTCTTCTTTTAAAACCAACGTTTTTAAGTATCTTTTAGAAACAGATGCTCACGAACATCGCTGTAGCATATAACATTTCCTTTTTATTAAACATTTTAACCATGTATATTTACTAAATATAGATCAGATATATTACTAAATAATTTAGATATACTTTGAAATTTATTGTATACTGGTCACCGGTTTATACCAGCTAATATTTATTAGCTGATCGGTTTTTTATCAGTTTAAATAAAGATGTTATTATTATTATTTGCCATATTTTCTCTGCACATGTAATTTAACTTGTAGTTTCTGTTTAATTGCCTTACTTATTGTGTAACTCCCAGTGTTGATTTGTAAGATTTTACTATGAGTGCTACCTAGCTCGATTAGCCTTCCTCGGTTATTTCTAGGCAGCCATTACTCTCTCTTTAAAATTTTATTTTCTACTTACTGATAAAAATGTAAGATTGTATATAAATAAATTTGTTTGTTGTGTTGTTGTATCACGGGGAGTTATACCCACAATGAGTGGTGACCCTATGTTTCTATAATTATAACTTCAGAGAAACGCCCTATATGCATGGTGACCCCATATAGTTTTCTTTTTATATTATTCTAAGAGATATCCACAAGTGACAACATCAGTTTATGATAGAAAACTTGACTGGTTTTTTACTTTAAACCCAAGTAGCACTATACACCATGTCTTATCCATTACCTGGTTGCCCATAAAAACTGTTTATTAGACCAAGGTTATTAAACTTATTTGTTCAACCCTCTCCCGGACTGAATGTGATGAGAACATAGCATATTCTGGACTAATAAGGAAATATAAAAACATTATACTGCACACGTAAATGTGTAAGGTATACTAAGATATTATAATATTTAAACTCGGTATTAAAGCATATTGAAGAAAATTGCGATGGTGGCATTACGAGAGTCAATTATTCGGCAGGAAATAGAATCGAACCCACGGTCCTAGAAATCTAGTTCAGCTATACATTTACACCACTGATCTCGAAATAATGACTGGATTAAGTATCTATTGTTTACAAAATGAAGCTGGAAGTCACCCATTACTAAGGGACCAAGTGATGGTCTTTCTAGCGTATTCTGGCACCGATATAAACATTTTGTTGAATGCGATGCTGAATCTTTGAAAGAAAATATAGTTCAATATTCTTTTTTGGTACAGAAGACGTTTTAAGAAGACATAAAGACATTTTTCAGCATGTTTGGTCCCTTAGTAATTACGGATTTCTTTTGTTTAGCTGGCTTCATTTTATGAACCAGTGGACAATAGGTTGCACTATCCAGTCATTATTTCGAGATCAGTGATTTACACCGACACAACCTCGTACCCAGGACCTTCTCAAAATGGCGAGGCGGAAGAGAAGACCCTGGCAAAGGCTGGTCACGTGACCCCAAGAATTTTGGAATATTTTGATGAGCAACTCACACTGTACCGGGGGGATCGGCACAGTCACTGATAAAACAGAGTTAGTTGGCTTGCATATGTAAAACTATTCAGCGAACTATTTAAGCAACCAAGAATAAATAAAAGTCCAAAACCGCACAAATAACAAGACATTCTCTTAAAGTGTCTATGACATGAAAAAATGGTATACGATTTTTTTGTATTAAGTGAAAGATATACCTGTGAAAGGTAATCTCACGAAATTTGGCATCATTTCGTCGCATATTTTTCGAACTACGACTCTTCGAAGTTCACCTAAAATGACTCGAAGAGTGCGAAATTCCATCGCGTGGTCAGACCGGCTATCTGGTTACCTATGACGTAGGCGTGTGGACACATCTCAAGTTGACTAAACAAAATAACAGGTATTATTAGCCGTTTTTGAGCAAATTGGGATGGCTATGGTTCTGAATAAAACAAACTTTATTTTAGCGTTATAGTGAAATTCTATATTACCGATGTGTTGATGACCTCTGGATATTCATTATTTCCATTGAATCGCGAATATAAACACTCCTAGTAAGAGTGAAGTTAGGTCAAGCAAAACCGTTTTGTTTACTTTTGATCAGCATTCGAATAAACGTCATCGCCATAAAAATGTTGAAGTGATCGCAGCAACATCGTGAACAGAACCATTATAGAGGGTAGAATGTTGGTCTAAGAATTACGTTGTTTTGCATGCAATCTTTGTGCAATTTTAACGTCGGTCTGGTCATGGGATTTGCTAAATTTTAGTATGTTATACTATATTACTATAACAATAATCACTTGGCAGTGGTGTTACTGTTACAGAGAACTGGTTTTCACTATAAATAAGGTGTCTTTTATGGTGATGTTAATGTTGGTCTTGAATGCATACGCTGTACAGTGAGTTGTCCGCATTCGATCCATGCATATATAATCTCTAGCGCGAGTTTCTTTACATATTATCAATAATAAGTATTTGGTTAACAAGGGTCTGGCACGCGAATGCATGACCAACGCAGTTTTATCGCCTGCGCAAATTGTGATTGTTTGTACAATTTCAGCTAGTTTGTACTAGCTGAAATTGCATGAGCCGCTGAAATGTGGGATATATAAACAGTAACTCAGAGCAAATTAGTTCTAAGTAATAGAACCAAGAACCAGATCAGAAATATTGTAACGCTAGACGACTCGAACTATAAATGTCGTACTGATCGAAGTTTCGTATATCACAACAATCTGGTGGAATAGAATATTTTAGGGAACGGCCAATAAAATATATAAGATTATGTTTCGCCGCTATGACTATGGACTATGACCCAAACCCAGCCTTCGTAAGGACGATACTGTGGTATGGATCAGCCGAAAAATGATTCGTACGCACCAGAGTAATTCTGGACAGGTTTCACTGAGAAAACGAGAGCAGAAGAACGGAACGGAAATTATGTATGATGTACAAAAATCATGCATTAGCCTAGGCATCGTCCCAACTTTTGACTCGCGTCACATCTTTGCTCTGCGCATTTTAAAGACCTTGTGTAATCCGCAGTGCTATTTGCTTTATAACATTATGGGAATCTAGCTAAGACCCAACGTAATTTATCTGGACCCAGAAGCGATACTCATTATTGTCTATTGGAGTATTTCGGCAGTCGGCACACATGTGTATGGTGGCCCATGACTGCCAACACAATAAAATGGATATAACAACATATTTTATTTTTTTATTATTTATATTTGTTATTTACTACTTTTTTTGCAATTAGAAAATATTTTATTTCTAAAAACAAAACAAAAATAAAACAAAAATAAAATTAAAAAATAAAAAATAAAATTATTTTTATCGTTAGCAGCCCAGCGTTGCAATAGCATACCACAATCCTTTGCGCTAACTCATACTTAGTCTTTTGCGCTTTTATGCTATATTCAATATGGCAGCTGACAATGTGGTCTGGCCATGGCTATATTTTTAGCATATTTTTAAGTTTTAACACTTGTTTATTCACTTTTGCTTACAAAATGAGTGCCCAACTGTGGCGTAATTACGAACAAAAAATAAAAGCTAAACGAGAAACTAATAAAAGAAAGAAAACGGAAGCAGGAAACGAAAAAAAGAAGCAGCGTCTTGACTCTGATCATATTATTGTCCAGCTGTTGTCTTCTAAGGTCGAAGGTAAGGCGCAGAAATATTCGAGAATCGGCCCCCGGGAATTTGTACCGTATGAGAACAGTGACCTAACTGTGGAAAACCTTAAACAAGCATGCTGTACTTACTTTTCGTCAAAAGGGTTAATGGAGAAAAGAATGGTTGTTGATATTCTTGCAGGCCAGAGCGAGGACCTTCCTGCACTAGTTTGGCACAAATACCACATTTGAAGATTATTCATGTGAGATTTATCCCTCATGATAATCATAGCAGTGATAGTGATTATGGGTCTGGTAGTGTGCAAATATCCAGTCAAACCAGCTTCAGCCATGTCCGCAGTAGCAGACTGATTCATGGAGAGAAGCATGGACAAACTGTTTCATTATCATTGGCTAAGGGACGTAAACAAGCTCCATCCTTTCCGAAGAGCCTATCAATATCAAGTATGCTACACCTTGGTAAAGTCATGTCAAATCAGAGTGAAGTCACTGTTATGGACATTTCCAAGTTTGACATAGATTCTATGACATGGTATGTGCTACCAATGAAAACTGAGTTTGTAATTTCCAAAGAACATTTTGGACAGGGAGGATTCCGGAGGGCCTACAGAGCAACAAGTACCACTGATGAATTTAAAGGTCAGGAATGGGTGGTCAAGAAGTATTTGCCTGAAACCTTGGAAACCTTAGAGAAAACAGGGCAATCGACTGAAGATCAATTAAAGAAAATTGTCCAAACCCACATGTTAGCTGGTAATTTTGCTGAGCAGATAAGAACACATGTGGCCAACCAGTGCCCAAATGAATTTGGTGTAACATTCTCTTACAACAAAGTTTACATGGGAAAGATTGTGAGTTCATCAGAGTATGTTACTATTGAAGAGTACATTGATGGCAATTTTAGAAAGTATGTTAACAATGATGGTTTCATTTGTGAGAGAGAAGAAGGTGACAACATTGAACTATCATTGAAAGCAGAATGCTTGGTTCATTTCTCATTTCACAAAAGTGATGGCAAGATCATGTTACTAGACATCCAAGGAGCAGGCACAACATTGTGTGATCCAGAGATATCATCATGTGAGCTATTGTCAGAAGACCAGCAATACCTTTATTGTGCAAGTAATATGTGAATGATGGGAATTGAGAACTTCAAGAAGAGTCACAAATGCAACAAGTATTGCAAAGCTCTTGCCTTGCCTACTGTATGGCCGGATGATGTGGAACATATTTCTAGTACCGCTTTGTCATAGCATACAAGACTTGCAAAACTTTAGCTAATATTTTATAGCATACAAGATCGACTTGCAAAACTTTAGCTAATGTTATAGTTGGGGTTTGTTCTGTTCAAATTGATTGTTTTGTTTGTGTTTAGTTTCTAATAAGGATGGACAGAATGTCTTCCCAAAATAGATAAAGATTCAGGATTTTACTATAGATATTTTAAATGCTTGGAACATTCTGAGACATAATAACTTATTAGGGAAAATCTTTATTATAAATAATTACAGACATCATGTGGCACCAGGCACATTAGCAGAAACTGGCAAGGAATGAAACTTGCTTTGCAATACCTGGTGTGACTATATGTGAGGCAACTTTGAAAAACAGGAAATTTATGTTTTGCATGACATTATGTGTTGCTATAGTATAAATGCTTATTTTTCTCAGATTGTCCCAAATATAAAAATCCTTGAGAATAAGATAAGTGCATTTAGGAGTGACATTTTTGGAAAACAAACAATTAGTTAAATACAAATTTAAAGTTGATATTGTTGATATAGTTTATTTACAAACTGTTGAGAAAAACAAACTGTAAACAAACTTATTGTACATTTGTGACTGAAAGTACTATAACATAAAGTTATTGTTGTTCTTTATACTTGTCCTTCAAGTAAATGAATGCATCTTTGCAGTCCTTTGGTTTGACTTCACCAGGTTCTGGAATTATTTGTTCACATTGCCTTCTGCAAACTTCATCCAAATAATCCACTTCTTCTAGAATACCACACTGAATGCCTGCCTCCTGAAGCTGTTCATTAGTTAATTTCCAACCTATAATGTATTTGTAACTTGATAATTACAACTATTTAAAAAGGAAATATTTTTATAATACCAAATATCACTGTATTATTCTTTGCTTATGTGTGATACAAACTGTTTCTGACTTCTGCAACAACTTACCACATTCCTCTAACCCATATTCTTCAGGGAATTCATAAACATGATTAGGTACACCATCAGGTAAATATGTGTTTTTCTGGTGTCGAATATGATGTGTATTCCATACAGTGTCCTTGAACACATTGAGTTCCTTTTGCAGCAGCGGAACAAACAGATATCCAAGAAGTGACCTGTATATGATAAATAATGGTAATGAGCATTTCTGTCCGATTATTTTAAATATAATTATTCATTCATTTTAAACTCCACAGTGTAAAAATACAATCAAATTAATTCATTAAATAATCTGCAAATATGTACATTGCATCATTACAGAAAAGATCCACATCCCTCTAAAAGAGAATGAAAATGCCTCCCCCCCCCTCCTAGGATAGCAAAGTCCAGCAGTTAATAAAGTAATACTGTTTCCCAGTGGCTATGCAGTGACTAATTCATTTGCTCATTGACTAATTGTTGCTGTTACCCCTAATATCACCACTTGCATTAAATAACACTAGTTTTGTCAATGGTTTTAAGGAAAAGCAGAAATTTCCTCTGGGGGAGGTGTGGATATTTTCCCATTTTGAATCTGAGTACAATCAATACCTGTCCAAATCATCATGAGGATCATAGAAGCCTTGATCAAGCAAATATTTGAGGTGGTCCTTGTAGAATTTCTCAAGACGTTCATGTAATTCACGCCACCATCGTTCAATCTAAATCATTTTAGAATACAAAGAAGTAGACACGTGTAAGATAGTGTAAAAACCTATGCAGATTGCAACTATATCAGTCTAGTGATTCTAGTATACTATCATCCTTATAGATTATCACAGATGTTGTAGAGCAGAAAATTATAAATACCTGATTAGCTGTAGATGGTCCATAAGTAACTGTATCCAAGGGGTCAATGCCATCTCCTTGGTGTCTTCGTAGAAAAGCATGTAATGTTGCAAGCTTTCCTGTTTCAGTCCCCTTGTCAATGCGAATCTTGGATGATATAGTTTTAGTTTCATAAAGGTGGTCAAAGTACCATCTGCCAATCAACTTTGGGTCTGAGTGGCTTGTCCATGTCTTCAACCAGAGCAGCTTACGGCTAGCTGTATCAATGCAGCCATAAATAGCAAGAGGGAAAGTATCTCTCTGATACCCCATCAGCTTGGCATGTCCGTCAAGGGAATGAACAAAGTTGGGGCCTTTTGTTGTGAAATGTCCCTTAACACGTTTATTTTTTCCAAGAGCTCTGCCTTCTAGACCATCTGGATCAAGATCATACATTACATTATGAACAAGGTGTCTTGGAACATTAAGGTGATGTACTTGACGGATTTTTTGATGCATTGGACGATATCCGAGCAGTTTCCCAGGCCCGTCCAATTCTTCTTGAACAGCTTCTCTGACTTTTTGCAGATCCACATTTCGGTCTATGTATTGAATGTTAAAGTGGCGAAGACGTCTGTCAAGACTTCGGAGACTCCATTGATATTGTGAGTAATTTCGTGAAACAAAACTCAAAATTTCTTCTCTCTTTAGATTCTCGCGTACATACTTGCGCAAATCATTTTCTAATTCTGTATCGTTATCCCATCCTTTATACCTACTCATTTTGTCATCAATAATACTATGTCAATTTACATAATGTCAGCCGCCATATTGAATATAGCGTAAAAGCGCAAAAGACTAAGTATGAGTTAGCGCAAAGGATTGTGGTATGCTATTGGCAACGCTGGGCTGCTAACGATAAAAATAATTTTATTTTTTATTTTTGTATTTTATTTTTGTTTTATTTCTGTTTTATTTTTGTTTTGTTTTTAGAAATAAAATATTTTCTAATTGCAAAAAAAGTAGTGAATAACAAATATAAATAATAAAAAAATAAAATATATATATGTTATTTACCAAACTGGAGGTCCGTACTGGAAAAATATTGCCCGAGGTCTTGACTGTAGGGAACGAGGCCGCAGGCCGAGTTCCGTGCAGTCCAGACCGAGGGCAATATTTTTCCAGTACGGACCGACAAAGTTTGGTAAATAACTTATTTATTTTTCCCACATTAAAACAAAATAATTGTTACAAGTCATCTTCTCTGAAAGACTTCTCTGAAAGACTTCTCTGAGAGACGAAGGCTCGTAAACGTCGTCATTTTTCTTGCGAGCGTTAACGAAAAATTTGGCGAGGAGGATGTTTAATTCCTTGGCAGGTATGGTTTGAATTTCTCGTACTTCATTTATAGACAAAAAGTACCTGGTAAGGACATTTATATCGTATTCCGTTTTCTTCTTCGTGTTTACCGGTCGTTGACTCTGAATATAATTTTGGATGTCAATATCGCTGCCATTGTAACACCCGTTTTCGTTCGCGTTTGGGTCTGAATAGACTAAATTTCCAACACTTGTGCTTGGGACGTCGTCTTGGGGATAATAAAATTCGCTTTCGCTATGCTCACTATCGTCGGAGTACATTTTTCACCACTTTTTTTGGTTTGAAAACTGTTTTTCACCCCATATTAGTTTTGGCGGGGAAAACGAGAGGTCCGTACTTGTGTGATACGGACCTCGTATTTAGCCAATCAGAAGCCGGCATTTTTGTTACGGACCTGCAGTTACGGACCTGAGAAAAATAAGTTGTTATATCCATTTTATTGTGTTGGCAGTCATGGGCCACCATACATGTGATACTGGCTTGAGATGTGTGAATATATTGTATAATATTATACATAATAGAAACATATATAGAATAGGAAATATTGCTGATTTAGTTCTATTCGTTTTGTTACTACTCGGCAATATTCAGAATAATTTACTATTAACTGTAACACTGCCAAATCTTTGGACAATATTTCCCGAAGGAATGTAACCTCATCGACGATCGCCTCTCGACTGCATCGTGATCTGATGGTTCATCACTATCATCATCAACCAAAAAACTGCTTAATCATATCCTCATTTGATTCTTCGTCTTCTATAGTAGCTTGTGACACAAAATATTCGCTTTCTGACTCGTTTTCAAAAGCCCTATCTTGCTGTATTTACCTGTACACCACAGTAAAATTTACGATGAGTCCACACGCCTACGTCATCGCGGCCTAAACTCGGTCCCAGACTTTTCGTACTTTTTATTCGAAAATATGGCAAAATTGGCAACTTCAACGCGTTGTAACTCGAAAAATATTCATCAGAAATACGCCAAACTTTCTGAGATTATTATTTGGCTGAAAATCTTTCAGGCTGTGTAAAAAACGACATACCCATTTTTTCATGTCATAGACACTTTAACAAATTTATCAAATCAGTTAATGACCATCTTTAGTGAGTAGCGTCATATTTGCTTTATACTGAATGCAAGCAAAAAGTGTTTATTTGTTTCTAGACTTTCTGAATCAAATTTAAAAAGTTTAGAATTATACAAAGTCAAAGTCTTCATACGTTTGAATACGTTTGAATATTCATATTAAAGTACAACCTCAACAAGGACAGCAGATTGAATAGCCGTTTGAATATATCGACAAATACGACAATTAAATTTCTACAAAATATGAACCCAAAAATATACTGGACGGTAAATAAATTTCAACTACAGTATTAAAATAAGTCGCGGCTTAAATAAGTCGCGAACAGTGAACTCGATGTAAGTTAAAATCTGATACCTGGAACGCTAACGAAGAACCAAAAAGTGAGGCAAAAAGTTCCAGGCCCCTGCGCGGTTTGCAGGTAGGATTCAGTCTCCCACAAAATGATTTTTACACGGCCGCCGGTCTTGAGCGAACTGCGAAGGCTCGAAAAAAGGTTTGAAAAAATTATTTATCAAACTAAACGTGCATTTAATGGTTTCCCATTGTTGTGCAGTGCTGTTGTTGTTTTTATTGTATAGCAGTCCAAAACTATACCGAGTAAATTAAGCTAGGGATGAAAATAGGCTGAGAAAACAGACGTCCTTTTGCTGGCTAGGATGAAAACAGCCAGCTGAAAAGGTGAGAACAAGACTACATGAGTGAGAAAGCTATTCTTGTACGAGTTTGAAGACGTATTGATATACTTGATATTTCATAATATACATCTATTTCTTTTTCTTATTTCTGCTCCTTTAATTTCTTGTTCGGTTTTGTTAAACGGCCTTTTGTAACTAATGATATTTTAAGAAATACCCGACAACTAGATTGTTTATTTTTCACGTTTACGCATGGTTAGTTGTTGTTTTCGGTACGAATGCGGAATGCTTTTTAGACAAAACGACACATGAAACTGGCACTAACGGCATATTCTGTACTAAGTTTGTGTTGATTTTTTGTATCCTCTTTGGAGTAACGAAACTCTAATATATGGTTTATATTATAACGAAAAGTTTGATTTAATTTCTTGACTGACAAACTTCGTGCACGTTTTGAAAAGATAATGACTTTTACTATAACAACAAATAAACAATTACTGCATAATTAATTCGGCAGTATAGCACAACCAATCAAAATTTAAAATGTACGTTTAGCAAAGCGTGATAAAATGATTCAATAAACAATTTTTCAAACCTTTTCGAGCCTTCCCAGTTCGCTCAAGACCGGCGACCGTGTAAAAAACATTTTGTGGGAGACTGAAATCTACCTGCAAACCGCGCAGGGGCCTGAAACTTTTTGCCTCTCTTTTTGCCCTCCGAATGACTGGACGTTAGTGTTCCAGGTATCACATTTTAACTTACATCGAGTTCACTGGTCGCGAACGGCCCGTATAAACGGTCCATCCGTCAATAAGCCACGACTAAAATAAGGCCGGCGTGAACTGAATCTCAGACCGGACTCATGAAAACGATCTACAGTAAAAACACTACAACTGACCTAATAGTCAGTCCGACTTGAGCTCGGGCCGGCACTCATGTAAACACCCCCGTAGTCTAGTGGGGGCTGAGGTGATAACAATAACCATATCCCTTGGCGCTTGGCTAAAAACATTCTCGTTCCCAGAACCCTGGCCCTCCCTAGCTGGCGCACTAAAGTATGCATGAAGAGGATACTCCAATCCCCTCAGGATTTATACCACTGCAGAGTTCGGTTTAACAGTCAGGTAACTGAGCTATTGAGATACATGGTTGGCACAATCATTTATTTCCAACATGCAACTCCACTAGGACGTATCCCAGCTCTACATCATGTACTCTAGAGCTGATCTTCTCTACTATTCACTCATAAACTTTATTACTGTCTAATCTTCTAGCCGATCCAAAAGGTTTACCAATCAAACAACTTCTTTCGATGGCGGAGCCATCACAGCTCTCGTATACTGTACAGCTGTAATCATAAAGCAATTTAGCAAAACCACTGAAAAGTTCCCAGCAGGGGTGGACTGGCCAGTAGGGCTTACCCGAGAAACGTCCAGTACGCCCCCTTCATTTAGAGCCCCTTTTAAATGTTTTGTTTTCCATGAATAATATGAGTTCGGACTTCGGAGCAAACATTTAATCTGTAAGCAAGAAAGTGGCAAGAAAGTGACACTTGCCAAGGGTGAAATAGTAATTTTCTTCCAATAAACATCATCAGCCAAGTTGTAAAGTTACAAATGAAAAGTGTTTATTAGGAGAAGGAATTTAAAGTGAATTATTTGAGAAAGCTGTAGTGGCTGTGTTCTGTTTAGTAGCCTTTTGAAGTAGCCTGCCCACCCCCTGGTTCCCAGAGATCCAGGGGCAGTGCTTAAGAGCTTTAAAATGGCAAAAATGGTAACCTGCTCTAGCAGATTGGCAAACTGCATACAACCGGTTGCAAACTTTGATGTACTACACTTGTTGACTGGCACCGAGGGAAACATCGAGTTTTATGGACCTGAATGCTTCAATGTCACCCGAAGACTTTAGTCCGAGGGTGACATTGAAGCCTGAGGGACCGTAAAACTCGATGTTCCTCAAGGCAAAAGTCAACAAGCGTTTTGTTATACAGCCAAAGACTTTTAAAATACAAAATACCAAACTGACTCGAAACTTGCAAAAGGCAAAAAAACTTACCAAACACTTTGACTTTGTATTTGTAATTTCAATTCAACTAAACAAATACACCAGACTCAAAAAGTACAATTTACAAAGAACAGCTTTAAATTTCTCCAGCACAGCTTTAAATTTCTCCAGGTTTTTTCGACCTTCTTTGGAGATACTGTATGTATAGATATTCTTTCTTTTGGAAAATGGACCATTTCATACCAAACAAGTTCTTGTTTTCAAAATGCTCCGAAGAGTTCAAAGTTCTTGATCTGATGCAATAGTAATGGTGTATTTTGACGTCAGAGGGAAACAACGCGTGACCATGATTTGACCAATAGGATTTCATCTTTGGCAAACGAAAGTCTTTGGTATATAACAATATTCCTTCTTTCTGTATTATATAGCATATTTATCACATATACTGACATGCATTCCACAATTTTGAAAACAGGATGTCCTTTACAGTTTTATGTAATAACTAATAAGTGAGATACATGTAGTGAGTTTTGTAAAATGTGTAAATGTAGTTCTAGAAAATAACCATAACCCCCACAGAGGCGATTTCTGTAGTACCCATCCGACTCCACGAATTTTTCTTATAGCATTCAAGCACTGCATGACCTACCACAAATTATGTACTTGCAACAAATTTGCAATACATATCCCAATACTATTTGTAGATTTGTGGTGTACTGTACCTTACCTAATTTACTCTCTGCCTCAAATACCTTATGCTAACTGCAAGAGGGCACTCCATACTGTAAAATCTTAAACTGAAATAAAGTTGTTTTTATGAATTACCACTCCAGGTGTCAAACACCTTTCTCCCCCCAAAATTTGCAAGTGCCTTTCTATCAAGTTACAATAGGGTGACATACATGTAAGTTGAAAATAGCCAATCAAATGTATTGGAAACTGTAAACAAACTAATAATTTGATGTGAAAATAATGTATTATGTCATTTGTCGCAGTAACCAGACAAGTGTGGGGAGATTACAAAAGATACCATTATACAGTTTGACTCCGTTATGCTATTGACAATTAAATACTTTATTTATAATAACAATGTGAATAATTGTTACGTTCATCTCACATGCAGTCCTTAGTCTCAAGTCTTTCAAATACTGTTCTCTTGACCATGTGGCTGTTGTCATTCCAAGTAACCCAGAAATGTAGAGCTTTTTCCATGCTCGCCCAACTTCCTATACGCATCCATAACTTGATGCCAAACCATGAACCATTTCTCAATTTAATATGGTAAAGTCATGCACATGCAAGGTTGCAAAGTGTGAATAAATATTATTCTTACATATATACATGTACATTGATACAGTAAAAACCCGCTAACAAGAACCTACATTTTACCAAATCAGCCTGGGATAGGTTCTTATATTCTTATATATTGTTATATAAATAAATTCTTAATTTCAGCCTGAGGTTCTTAATAGTGGTAGGTTCTTGTTAGCGGGTTTTTATTGTACAATTCTAATATTACGCTCAGATATTTCTGGTGTACATGTACTCCAAGGCAAGGGTGGTGAAGAGTGTAGAGGTAAGTGAAGGTACGTCTTTATGCAATAGAGAGCATAGATTGACTTTCCACTGTTGCTATCACATATATAGAAGCTGATTTCAATCCATTAATATAACTAAACATATTGGCCTATGTTAGAGTACTACAATTTGTAAAAATAGGCACACCCAGGTGTGCATGTAGTGTATCTACTGCGCTTAATGCCTATAGCTACAAGGGTAAAAACAATAATGTACCAGTAATTGTGTAGTTGTATTAAACAACATTGTATTCACAAAGGTAAAAACACTGTTCACAAGTTAGTAAATGAAGATGTCCAGCAATGTCATCAAAATCATTAGAGCAACTATACATTGATTGTTCATCAAGGCATATGAATGCATAGAGTAAAAATAAGCACACCCAGGTGTGCATGTCTGGGAGTGCATGTTCTACTGCGTTTAATGCCTATAGCTATACTACAGTACAGTATTTGATGCAATTACAGTAGGTACTTGTAACAACCTTGTATCCAGAGCTGAACAAGATTCTTGACAAAATTGTCTATGCTGGTCATGCTATGTTCTAATCAATGAACACAAGAATAATGTGCCATCAAGACACAGGAGGCTATAATTTATAAGCACTAACAACTCTACTCATGTCTGGCATGAGTTCCAAGCCTGCATGGACAGGTGGTCACCCATTCAAATACTAACTCAACTTAATTGGGCTTTACTCCAGTCCTCAGTGGCGAGAGGCAATGTGCTAATAGCTTGATTATTAAAGCTATGGTACTGAAAGCTATGGTGCTAAAAGCTATAGTCATAAAGTATGGAAGTAAAGCTTTAAGACTAAGTACTGTAGGCCAATCAAATTAACATCACTAACAACTTGCAAAATTTGACTACTTAACAATTAGTCACCGAAGTCGAGGTGACTATCGGTGAATATTTACCGAGCCGCGAAGCGGCGAGGTAAATACACAGATAGTCACCGAGACTGAGGTGACTAATTGTTTTAGTATAATTTCAGAGGTTGATAAAAAACCAATCACATTGAAACAAAAACTTTTAAACAACTGCTTTCATTTTAACAGTGGTGATTCTGTTTATTCACAGACGATGTTAGCAAGCCACAGTCTTTGTCAGTAAATAATTTCAAAAAAAAGAGTAAACGACATCCTACTTTGGAATTGAACTTGTACATACATTCAAATATATGCTAAAAAGACTTTTATTCTGGTGTTTTGGATCCTGTGTTATGGCTTTTTTGCACTTAATTATTCATGTTCAATATGTTCTTCACTCATGACGAAGTTTTCGCAACATCGCTACGACCAAAATCTAGCCAAAACATACAAAAAATACGAAGAATTATAGAAAATATACTTCCTTACCTTTATGAAGTTTTGTTTTTACGATATTTAATATGTACAACATCTCAGTGATAAATGTTTTCAGTATTATGGTCTTTTGTTTGTCTCAAAAACTACAGACCCCATTTTGAAAAAAAAAGTCAACAGTTCAATGAATCAACAAATTATAAAATCTCATACTTCAAAATGACAACTCCGAGGGGGAGACTGAAACGAGTAAAGTCAGTGCAGTGTTGAATAAGTACCAGTCTCTTTCCCAAAACTACTTTTGAAGAACAATTTCTTGTGATGCAATAGTCACCGCGCTAGGCGGTGACTATCACCTCAGATTCACCGCTGAGCGGACCAATCAGAAAGCTGGAAAGCCTCTTTTCCACTATGAAATTATACTAATACCGTACATACAGTATTAAAATAACTTCCTTACAAAAACTTGTTAAATAATGCAATCTAGTTAGAAGGTAAAGGAAATCGCTTGAGATAACATGCAAACATCTCAAGTATGACATTCAATTTGAAAGTTTAATAGTGAATGAAAAGATATGCATACCTGCAGTAAAAGGTAGAATAAATGTTTGCATATTCATGACACAGATTTTGCATGACATTGACAACTGCATCATACAATTTAATTACTCCATTAATATATAGACTTGACAGTTCTGACACACTCTGTATATAGCCTGTAACTGACGTTTCATTTGACTTTTTGTCATTTACATCGACAAAATGCTATAATGCTATTTAATAGCATATTTCACTGGTGGACTACCATAGATTTTTGACAATATTGTTGCTAATGAAGCTAATTTTGTTTTCTTAGAAGAATGTTATATATCCATTCTGTTCAGCAATGCACATGATCCTTGTCAGTTTACGAAGCTCAATCAGGCTGCTGAACACATGCATGTTGACCATAATAATTACATGTAAATTGCCTTGTCAGAATATTAAATCATCCATGCAACGTCCATTAAAAAGCTTGAAAAAACTTTTATCATCATTCCAACAACGTCTAGTAGATCACAATTAAGAATTGGCTATGATTCATACTTAAAATACTTACTAAATTTGTAAATAAAAACTTCCTCTTGTTGAATATCCCACTCCTTGAATATCTCACTTCATGTTGTTGTATTAAATAATGACTTATGAAATACTTGGAGTACAGTAGTTATTTTGGCTTTGGTGGTTTGTCGTGAGTCAATTGTTTTATTCTATGTTTTGATTGGTTCTGAAGGCATTCTTTTGTTAACATAACTTAACTTACATGCACGATAGCATAGTATCTACTTGCGCATGCACAGTAGATACAAAAATTCTGTGGGGCAAATGGGAAATTTATAAACTACCTTGACACATAAAAGCAAGTCTCAGCAGGGTGTGACATTTATATAGATATACTGTAAATATTTACTGATAAGCCCCCCCCCCCCCCCCCCCCAAAAAAAAAACCCCAAAAAAACAAACAATAGGACTATTTTTGCAGATACTGGTTGTAAACCATATCCACTATGTCATGAGCTGGGATGTACTGGATGGGTTGACTGTGTTTTGTCAATCACGTGATCAAGGTATCAATAAACCATAAAGTAACACACTTCACAGGCCTTATTCGTATGTACAAACGTTATACGAATGCTCATGAAGGTAAGCCGAATTGCGCTTCAGTGAATGTGATATATAGTGCACCATCAAACATACAGTAATCAAAACAAGCACTTTCGAAGACAAGAGTGGTTGTTTTGGCGATTTTAAAGAACTTTTCAATGTCGATGAGATTTTTTTTCCAAGATATTAAAAGAAAACTTATACATGAATATAGATTTTAAATATTTACGTTGATGGTATGTTGAATGAAGATTTACCACATGAAGGTGTCTTAAATAATGAAACTTATTTACTCTTCTTCGCAGTTAGATAATTTAGATTAGAAATATTGTTAAGAGAGCTTATAATTCAGCTCAACTATCAATATTGTGTCGTGAGTATAAATACAGTATCATTGACATTGTTTTTCTAGTTTCTAGATGTACGACCGTGTACAGTACAAACTATATAGTTGTGAGTTCACTCAGTTCTCACAGAGTCAGTGTGTTTGTCAGTCTCTACATGTATTTGTCAGTGTGTAGTTCACTAGTCTGTGTAGATACAAATCTAACTCAAAATTAAGCTTTTGTGTTCGGCTGTGTTCAAACTGTATTGTATGAAAATGAACAGTATATAAACTAATAAAATTAATTGACTAATAAAAAGTTGCTTTCCATATAAATTATAAAATCAATAATGTGCAATAATTTACAAATAACTTTAATGACTAACAACTAGCTTAAATGTAAAAATGGGAGTGAGAATTGAGTTGCCTTTTTTTCAATTTTGCAGCCTGACCGGCACAAATTTGACAATGTTTCACATGTAATTTAACACAACCACCAAGTTATCCCTATCCCTTGAAACAACAAAGTAACAATCAAACTATGCAAGGATCGAACTGCCTCCTCTCCCAGGATAACTCGAGTAGTAGTATTGGGATAACTCTAGCCTTAGGGTTACCTAACCTTATTGCTCAGACTGGAGCTACCCCTAAGTTTCAGCTCCGTGAACAAGGCTCAAGAAATGATTCCATTACATGAGTAATTTTAACCTAGGCTGGCATAGCCAGGGGGTTCAGAATGTTCCATATGATTTCTCCAGCAAGAGTTGATGAATTTTAGCTGGATGTATTCCTTGTATCACCCAATTTTGTGTGGGTTCCTAAAAGTTTTGATTATGGCTATGCTAGTGGACAAAGGCACACCTCAGGAATATTTTATGTCGGTTAATGCTAGATAATCTGATACAGTGAAACCTGAGTTTTGCGACCCCCATGTTTTACGACCACCTGTCATATACGACCACTTTTTCTGGCACGGATGATTTGTAGTTGAAATATACCTGCAATGAGCGACCACCTGCGTTACGCGACCAGCGACCGGTTTTTTGTGTCCCAAACAAGATATTTACCTGTTATGAGCGACCAACTCAATGTAAAACGGCCGAAATACGTTAAAGAAATACCCTTTTTTTCATAGCAAGCAAACGCGAATGCGACCACATGTGAAAACAAGAAACCGGAAGTGTTGCTCAATTGCCGTGTTACCGCATTTTAGTCTTGTTTTGCTTCTCTTTTGAGCATTATTTGATGAAAATCTGTGTGAATTTCTCCTGCCAAAGCCAAATACTTTTTAGTTGATGTTTGAGAGTTAATACAATGACTGAATGTCTGAACAATCCAAAACCATGAGTAATATTTGTTAACTTTAGACAAGTTGATCTTGACAATCGTTTACCGCGCCAAGTTTGTATATTTTACAACGGCTTTTTAACTTGGAAAGGAAAGTGACAAAACTGAGTGTTCACATCTAAAAAATACTACTGGAAGATCGTAAATAAAGCCAAGAGCTTTTAACAAGACCAAACCAGCGCAAAAATTGAATTTGAAACGTAACAAAAACACAGCGCAAAAACTGAAGTGAACGACAGTACGAGTCGCGGCGCTGCCAAAATGGCTGCTATGACGTCACATCACTACCTGTCTGAACGACCACCTGTCCTTAACGACCACTTTTACATGGCACATGGGGTGGTCGCAAAACTCAGGTTTCACTGTATTCTTATTCAGCAATCAGGGCATGGTGGGCTTACTGGGTTAAACAAGCATATCTGGAATTTTCATTTTAGTTGAGTAGAAAATTTTAGCCATGGAGCCTTGGTGGTTTTAAACAGACCATGGTGCAGTTTTCTCCTCAGTTTGTAAATCCATGCTGAAATTTCAGTCTATCCTATTTACTCAATATGCCCCCTAAAGCACTCAAATTATTCAGCTTCTTGCAGTCCTTGACATCTTCAGTACACTGGTGTGATTGCATGTGCAATTTACATTGTTCAGTCATCTGTAAACAAAATACCAGTTCCGCATGTACGCAGCGCGTACTTATTTTTTTTTATAAAATAGGTTGCGTCTACGCACGCTGTGATTGGTCAATTGCCGTGTTTATATCAGGCTATGTAAACACGGTTGTGATGTCACAGCACATTTTTTAGCCTTATTTCATAAAAGAAATAGAAAATGGATGCCCTGTGTTTATATAACCTGATGAAAACACTCGAGTGAGTTGGGAGAATTCGAAAGTACTTATGTGAACCCTCGCCTAGGGCTCGGGTTCACATAAACTTTCGAATTCTCCCAACTCACTCTTGTGTTTGCATCAGGCTATATAAACACGGGCGGCCATTTTCTATTCCTTAAATATAATATTAAAACAGAACGATATATTATACATATCATGGAGGATGTTTAGAAATTATATGAAATTATTTCTCGTGTTGAACAGAATCTCTCAAGTGAGCAAATTTATTCTCTATGCAATACATCATACATGAGGAGTGTTTCATCAGAATATCCAAACATCGAGACGTTTGTTTTGATAGAGTGATATGGCATTTACAAACAAATTAGTACATGTAAGTTATATTTTTAATACGAGAAAATCGAGGTGAAAGTTCGCCTAATTTATGTAATTTCTTCCTCTGATATCCAACGTCATCCAAACCACCGACACGATACATACATTAATATTAATGAGTTTGAGATAGTTCTTTAAACCCCACGGTTGTGGTCAACAACAGTCAAACAGTTGTCCTTTGTCACACTGACAGCGCCATGAATGCCAGCCAGGCAGCAACCAACTATGATATATATTTTATACTAGGAGTTACTATCGCAAGGGAAGTGCTGCCACAAATTTTGCAACTCGACGAACTCGTGCCCAGTCAATTGGCATGTTTGTTAAGGCTAGTTTCCACTCAGGAAAATCTTCCTCAGGACCGGAACGGACAGGGAAGTTTTCGTAGTCTTGTGAGCTCTCGGTCGGAACTAATGACTTTAACACAAAAGAAACTTTCCTGTGAGTGTCCGTTCCTATCCTGCGGACAATTTTCCTGAGTGGAAACTATCCTTTAGTTACCATTCCCGGCAGCGCGGTTTCATGATTTTTATAAAGGTTTATGTGTAGTTAATGGGAACCACATTGGAGTTTTGGTCGCGTATTGTTGTAAAACGAAGGAGAATTTGAATGAAGAGCGCAATTAGCCTCCGGCAATGTTGCCTTAAAAGGCGATGCGGAGCACGCTGTTGGACATGCAGTGTAAGATTACTGTTTAAGAATAATGAAAAAACATCAGAAAAAGAATTAAGGATTTGTAACGTGTAGTATAGTGCTATCAGGATCTTAGAACACAACCCTGGACGCAGGGATTTGGGGTTGGGAGTCAATGTAAATATTAAGTAAATTGTTGGAAGAGAAATAATAATCGCTATCAACACAATATATTAGACGAGAGTTAAAGTGAGTGCTTACCAAACTTGTTGTGTGTTTAAGGTAGTCAAACGCATTTGAAAATCTTGGAGTAGAGTAGGAATGGGCAGATCAATATAAGTTTCTGCCTCAACGGGCTCCGCCACAATGGGCAGATCAATTATTTTTGTGTCTCAACGGGCGATATATTTGCAACAGTTGGTAAGTTGTTCAGCCACAGAAATCCCTCACGAGGAATGAGACCATTGTTACAAGCACTCAAATACATGTTGTCTCCTTGTACTAAGACACAGTCGATGGTTGTCGAACTCCACTCGATAACTGGAATTGTTTGTGCTGTTAATAGCGCTGATAAACTCATGAAAGAGCACTGCTTTCCTCGAGACTGGCCACTGAAACCTTCATGGCCTTGATGAATACTTCCACGAGAAAGTAAAGACATGATGTATTGTTCTTACCGTAAATTTTCTGTTAACCGAAATTTTCTGTTAAATTTTCTGTTAAATTTTCTGTTAAATTTTCTGTTAATTTCCGACAACCTCGAATTGTAAAAACCTCGAAGCGAAGGCAGCCGCTGGCAGCGTGGTAGTGGAACATCCGCACTTTCGAATATATGAATGACGTATGCCGACAAACAGACGCAAAAATAAAAAAACAAATCGAGATCTTGGTCGACTATACATAACTCGGTAAAAGGACTGGACACCAGTTAACACAGCCAACGTCAAGAATAGTGTGCTGCCTCCCTGAGGGGAGGCAGCAATTAATAAGGTTGCTGAACCGTGGCTGGGTCTTTTAAGAATTAAACAC
The DNA here is from genome assembly GCA_035771165.1 of Paragorgia papillata. Lineage (NCBI taxonomy): Eukaryota > Metazoa > Cnidaria > Anthozoa > Scleralcyonacea > Coralliidae > Paragorgia > Paragorgia papillata. Next base: position 6,485,786 of record JAWNZC010000351.1, read on the forward strand.
AGTGTCAGTGGGAAAATACATAATATTTTGACATAACTCGTAATTTACTTACCTCCATAGCAACGTAACGAATGAAACTATAAAAGTTGGGAACACCAGATCAATAGATCATCACTGTCAGAATAATAAAACAAATATGGACGTTTGAATATTAACGATCCTAGATCTATTTCACAAATTACAATGACGCAAATATGCAATCTACGACATTTCTCAAACATTTTAACTACGATTATATGTTGAAATACTTACGTTATGATAAAAAAACACTCGGATACAAAACAGACCATGCGAAGAGAGAACGAACCGAGCACATGGAAAGAAACGAGCCTGAATGTTGCCTGAATGTCATTATCATGAAACGCGGGAAAACGCTAAAGAAGGTGGTAACCACTAAAGACTTCAGCTTTCCTATTGGTTGAAATTTCGCGCGTTTTTAGTGGCTATGAGTAAAACTGCAATCGTCATAAGTGGATTTAGCCCATTGAACTAAAAATAACTGGAACGCTACGTTCAGTAAACTGCGCATACAAATCTTGAAGCCAAAATTTGACTCCCATGAAGCCAGTTTTGACTCCCAGACACGCACTTCCACGCGTGTTTCTACGTGTTTTTGTTTTGGCCGTGTTTGTTTTTTTCGTGGAAAGGCTGGGTACGACTTGCATAATTTGGCTTCAAACTTCCGGTTGAACGTAGCGTTCCAGTTATTTTTAGTTCAATGATTTAGCCCTGATGACGCGAGAATGAGATTTTAAAATTACCCTGGTACCAGGCTTAGGAAAACGCTTGCTATCATTCCCGGGAACTTTTGTCCGTGCGGGGTTTCCGAGTTCGATGGAGCAGGCGAAAGGGCGGGGGGGGGGGGGATTAGGGAGGGGGAAATTGAGGAGGGGGAGAGGGGCGGACGTCAACTAATATCATACAGCAAGCAACTAATTAATGACGATACTGAAGAAAGGGATGACCAGTCAGTATTACCAGATTATCCTGTTATAATACAACAAAATAATGAAAAAGGTTCATTAGGAAACGAGGCTAGTATACAATATTGCACCTGGAGAAAATAGGCATCCAGTTGTATCACTAATGACTGATGAAAAATGTGAAGAGCTCGCATTTCCAGTGTTGTTTCCAAGAGGACGTACTGTTTGATTATACCGAAGATAGAAAGATTAAATTATCACCAGTAAATTAAAGTACTTTAATGCTCGACTTTTACATTACAGTGGAAAGTTTGCTACAAATACAAAATATATCCTTTTTGCACAATTTATAATAGAGGGGGAAAAACTTAAAAAGTGTCTGATAGTATTAATATAGCCTTAATTCATGGGCAACCTGTTACTTTATAACAAATAAAAGCAGATCAGTAAACAAGCTAAAAAATTAAATTTGTCAAGATCAGGCATATTTATTCAAATTGTTTGCGAATCGACATTTTTATTTTGTCTGATCTCTCGGCTGGACTAAATCTATTCAATATTTACAATAGAAATGTCGATTCGCGCGAAAAAATTCGCAAGTGGAACTGCCGGCTTTACATGTAAGAGGTTTATACTTTAGAGTAAACGTGAACGCTTGACCCCGCAGACAGTATAAAAGCACCATCATTCTGGGAAAGTAGGTACGCATTGCGTACATGCGGCTACTGGTATTTATTTGGCTTAGGGGGTGTTCACATGAGGCCTACCCGAACTCAGGCCTGGCTGGATTTTGCATTTTGGGTTTTGTTTACGTGAGGTCAGTCTAGAAATTATATGGCCTTGATTCCTATTATGTCGGTTAAAAAGTTGTTTTTTTCGTAGTCAACGTTAGCCTGAGTATCAGGCCCTTCAACGTCGGTTCGAATCAGACTTATGGGTTCTGCTTACATGGAAAGCCGACTGGAAGTCACAAAATTTCAGTTCGGTCTAGCAGGCGACCTGAGATTAGGCCGGCGTGAACTGAATCTCAGGTCAGACTCATGAAAACGATCTATAGTAATTACACTATAACCGACCCGAAATCAGTCCAACCTGAGTTCGGGCCGGCCTCATGTAAACACCCCCTTACAAAAAATGATTGAACAATATTGTAAATTGTTCAATTCACGTTGACAGTATAAAAGCACGGCTGTCATTCTGGAAAAATTGTAAAATATTAATACAGAATGAGAATGTACATCTGTTTTTTGGGGTTTTTTGGGGTTTTTTTTATTGATTTGCCCATATTTTACAAACAAAAAAGAATAAAGTAAATTAAGTGTTCTGCAGTTTTTGGGCTAGAGGTCTATTTGAAACCTTAACAGGCTTTTTGTTAAAGACCCCTAGTTTAGTTCAGTAATTAACATATTTACATTGAGTCAGTTCAATATTACATACATTGTATACTTTTACATAATGATTTTAAGAAATTTATAATTACATAATATAAAATAAAACAAACATATAAAGATGTATACAAGCAAGAGAGTATAAAAGGTGAAATTTAAACTCTCTTGATACAAGGTAGCTAGTTCTACAATTATGTAGTAAGCGGGATATTTATTATAAATAAAACGTTGAAAGAAGAAGAATACTAATTACAAGTATTAGACTAGATAAACTTTGTTTGATAAACAAGATTTTCAGGTTTGTTCTGACATCTTTTAGGTCTACCTCGACAAATTTTATTTTCTCCTCAATTACCTCGAGCGCATCACGTTTCTTCATCATCATCTTCACCATCTCATAAATCTCATCCAGCTTCACATTTTCGTTTCCTTTTTCTGCCTTAGTCATCGGACTGTCCGATAGTTTTGAATTTTTTGTTTGAACTGACTTCAAGGGCGTATGGTTGTTTGAATTATTGATTACTTGCGCACTGCGCTTTTGAGCGTGTTGTCTCGACGCCATCTTGTATCGCCATATTGTATTTATTATGTATCAATGTTATATTTTATATAACTAACATTGTGTTCACTTCCATGACAGCAGTATGATTATTAAAATTGGAAATAATGTGTAGATTATTTGTAGTTTATTAATATTGGTCACTATTGTGAATAATAGACTGTAGTATTTAATTATGTTGCTATTGCTAATTACTCGGGCTACCGAGTCCAGGTTTCGGCATTTCTTTTCTACGTCGAGGATTGTCAATTATTGCATCATCCGCCCCCGATAGGCTTTGCGAAACTGAGATCATGAGGCGTATTTGTGATTTCTCTGATCGCATCATACATATTTCCCGAGCCAGCATGGATACCCAAAACGAGCAAATCGAGAAATATTGTCTCCAAAACCATCTCCACAATCGTCGCCAAAAAAAAAGAACGAACCAGTGATTGGTTATCTTCACAATCTATCCAATTTCCGCAAAGGTCAAAAATGCAAGTGGTTCGACATCGACATGCAACTACAAACCGCAGCGAACAAACGCGTCAGGCTGTTTGTCTTTCGAAGGAGAAGTACAATATCTTCGTAGAAAAAGAAATGACAATTACCCCTGTAAAAATCAGCAATTACCTTGTAGGTCCAACGCGGGGTGGACCGAAGTGATAATGAGGAGATACGCCTTAACAATATGACTGTCGTTCAGGTGCCCACCTCGTCTGGATATAGCTTCCAGTACCTAGCAGATGAGGAAAAGAAAGGGAAGATAACTCCGTACGCGTTGTCTGTAGTCATGTCAGAAACATTTTAACATTTAATTTTAACATTGATTTCGAGGGTAGAGGCTGAGTTCAGCGTCAGGTGCGGATAATGGCGCATTCTGTATAGTAGTAAATAGCGGCCCATTATGTGTAATGTCTTGAATTTATTATTTTATGTACGGGGTTTGCCTAGTTGCGACCTCGTGATCCGTTCGCTAGCCCCTTATCAATATCATCTTTTTCTGTTAGTAATGTATTGTGATCTGTTGTTATTATTGTAGTACTGTATTACTTAGTGAGTTTGATTAAAGTTTCGATTATTATTATAATCATCATCATCATCATCATTATTATTATTATTATTATTATTATTATTATTATTATTATTATTATTATTATTATTACTATTATCGAAAACCTGGGTCTGCGAACAACTAGACAATACCGCGTCAAAATATATCTGAAAATGGCTTGAAATGCCTGGAACGTTCTGCTCCCTCATAATAAATTAGGTTTAAACATCATTCTTCACTCAACCAAATTTATCCAATGTCAAACCGTCTCTCGATGCGCTCTAAAATCTTCGCCAAATGAAGATATCAAAAATCTATGGAAGGACACGAGCAACAACAAAAATGTGTAATACGACACATACAAAAACACTAAAGTTGTTTTGAAAGCCGTCAGAAAAGAGCACGAAGACAGGCTTCAAAATCACCTCATTTGACAAGGTTCTTTCTTTTCAAATATCATTGAACATTCTACATCCACGTTCAACTCCATATGGTCTTCCGTCCAACGCAACCTCCCCAAGAACATCTTCAACTTCACCATTCAATACATCAACAACACACTCCCGACACGCAAAAATTTATCGAAATGGGGAATCTCTTCAACATCTGATTGCTTTTTCTGCTCGACACCTGAAACCTTACTCCACGTTGTCGCTGGATGCAAAACGTACCTGGAAGAAGGTCGATTCACATGGCGTCATGACTCCGTTCTTAATTTCATTGCATACACACTTCAATCCGTACAACATTCCACTCTTTATGTTGACCTCCCTGGCTTCAACAGCCCCTCAGTTCTCACGGGAGATGAGTTGCGTCCTGACCTTCTTTTAACCGTTGAAAACAAATATCTTTACATCCTTGAGCTCACCGTCGGATTTGAGTCCAATCTTCACCGCAACGTCACCCGTAAGAAACACAAATATCTCGATTTAGTTAACGAAAAACAAAGAAACTATGAAAAGGTTAAGTTCATAAATCTATCTCTGAGTGCACTTGGAATTTTCGGACAGTCATCAATGGATTTCATTGAAATGCTAAAAGACTTTAAATTCGACACTCCCTGTAGAAAGTACTGATATCGTAAAGAAAATCATCAACATATCAATAAGAACCTCGTATTATGTATTTTGTCGACGTAACAAAGAATGGAATAACCCGAAACTAATGACATTCTAAGATTTTTATTCTCATGTAGCATCAGTTCAAATAGTCAGTGGTAAACTACCTGTAAAAGCAAGGTTTAGCTATCATTGTAATTTCTACGTTTAATGATCAATAAATAAAGTTTACATTACTATTATTATTATTATTATTATTATTATTATTATTATTATTATTATTATTATTATTATTATTATTATTATTATTATTATTATTATTATTAGAAAGTGAAAGTGGCTCCTTTGTGAACATAAAGAGAAAACTGAAGACAGGGAGTAAACCAGAGATTGTTGGAAGGAACAATTTTAAAATGCTGAAATGTGCTATAACCGATAACAGTCATAACACTGACGCGCTTCGAATAACAATCTGGGAAGACTAAATACAGAATGTCGAGGATGGCTTTGTTTACCAGCTGAATAACGTCGGCGTGAGAGTTCGTCATCACAGCAAATCCCTCACTACGACCCCTATAACTCGGTTTATCAAAGAAGGTGACGCAGTCTGGAACAGGTAGACGACTCCACTGGCGCCGAAAATTATGCTGCTACCACCATTAGATACAACAATGGAGATCGAATCGATGAGGTCAGTTAATGCTGAAAAATTTAGAAGTTGCGTTCAGTGCTCGGCAAAAATTCCACCCGCAATCCACACAAATATATTTAAGTGCCTCCGTTGTGATGGTCATAGAATGCGGTTTGACGATTGTGAAGTCATGGTGGCTTGCAAAATTACGATCCTGCCAGTGCCCAGGGCCCGAAAATTTTGAGCATTTCTCCTTGCAAGTTACGCGTGGCAATCCACTATGTAGCCTGACGTTTGAAATTTGAATACAGATCTTTAATGTCCGGAAAAGTATTCACTGTCTTTTGAGTATTTTATGACGTTTTCTGGCCTTTAGAATTCTGTAAATCCTTCTCCTAAAATGCAGGAAATGGCATTTCAGAGACTTCAAAGTCAGAGACTTCAGAGATTTCAAACTTTCTTAGGGGAGTATGCCCCCGGAACCCCCTAAACATTTCATGCGCCTTTGGCGCGCATTGTCCCTCCTAATAATCATGCTGGCGCCGACACAGGTGCCCAAAATTTTTGTATTGCCCAGGGCCCAAAGACATGTTAATGCGGCCCTGTGTTTTCTGAAGTAATTGAAAAATTATTGAATATACTGGACATAAGTTCTTTATCAGAAGATCAAATCGCGGAAAAGTTGCTGCTGTTGGAGAAATTAAACATTTCGTTCGACAGCCACGACGTTGTCACTAAAATAGAACAATGTCAATAAACCGTGACAACTTATATTTTATATTTACTGTATAACTGTCGTTCTAATATATTATCAGTAATAATCGGCATTTCACTCGATTAAACTGGATGTACTAGGTAAATTTGGTGGAGGAAAATTTCAAGTGTGGAATGGGACCAGTTGTGAAAAATGCAACACCAAGGCCTTCAATTCCGGCTAGGAATTGAACCCTGCGATGCTAGTGCAGTACATTATTGTGTGCTCCAATGTTATATTAATTACACTTGAACTGTCATTGTCTATCACGCCATCCGATTAATTTTCGTAGTTAAATTATAGCTTCCGCTGCATGCAACTGAGGGCCGATGGGTAGTAGAGCGCGGTACGACTCCCGTCTGATAGAAACTCAGTATACCTGCGAAGGAGCCTATAGTTAAATCGTGAGTATAAGGATGAAAATTGGATCGTGTAAACGTAGACACATGTACGCATTGCGTGCCTATTTTTAAAAACACTCGCGATTTGATTACGTTTAACTTTCAACAGTTAAACATACAAATTCAGTATACACCATGCAATCTCGTCCACAGAGCCTGTGGTTCTTTTGTCCAGTGACAGAGCTATGCTCTGGCCGGCCATCAAAATGTCGAGGACTTCCGAGGGAACGCACATGAGGATTTAACCAGAGCCGATGGCCATAGGCGTATGGGTCCAAATCCTTCTGGGGTTTTTTTTACCAGGAGTTGCAAACACGAGAGGACGATGAAAATCACGAGGCCGTTAACTGAGTAATTTTCATTGTTCTCGAGTGTTTGTAAAATGAAAATCACGAGGCTGCAAGCCCGAGTGATTTTTATTGTTTTCGAATGTTTTACAAACACGAGACAACATTGAAAATTACGAGGTAATAGAGCGTTTTCATCTGACGTCACGGCGGCCATATTGGTGTACCAAAACAATGAAATGGCGGCCATATTGGTGTACGGTATGGGAATTAGCTCTTTCTTATTCAAATATTTCGTATTGTTTCACCACCCCAATGGGGCCACCGATCACGTGAGTGAAAACGCTCTATAGGCCGACTGATTTTTGTTGTTCTCGAGTGTTTGCAACCCTTGGTAAAACACGATATACGAGTTTATGAAATAGCTTCTCGATCGTCATATCAATGATAGAGGGATTTGATATCGGTGCGTATTAGATTATACAATGGTTTCACGTTGAATTTATAATTACATGGCTAGAAATCCAGGACACTCAGCGGCAGTGGCCTGTGGGCTCATATTTAGCCATCTAAATATATTAATTTGAAAATTCTGATGGCTAAATATCGATCATTTCGGCTATAAACAGAAGTCTATAGCAATAAATTAAAGTAGAGTTATTCGCTAAAATGTCTTATTGACCCATTTCTTACCCAAATATCAAATTACAAAAGGTTTAATCGTCTAGACAGGCCTGTACACTCATACTCACAAAAATTGCCGCATAAATTTTGGTTATTATTTCTGAATCCACAGTCACATTTAATAATAATAACAGCGGTTAAGACCCTGGCAACCTTGCAACAGCTCCATAAGAAATGGCGGACAAGAACCCGAAATTATCGAGGAATGCATTGCTTCTTCACGCCGAGTTCAGTATTTATCTCGGCGCTTGATGGATTAAATTACAACGACTCGGCTGCAATAAATCGTACATTTTAAGGTCTTTGGGAACCTATTAAACAACGAAAAAGTGGAACCAGTATTGTGGTTGCGGAAGAGGAGGTTGCTAATTTAATTAGCCAGTTAGACATTGCTAAGGCCTGTGGGGTGGATGGAATTAGTAATAAAATTATTAAGCTTTGTAATTATGGTATTCATAAGCCTTTCACGAAGCTTATTAATACATCACTTTCGTTTGGTCAGTTTCCACATTCTTGGAAATTAGCCAACGTTTTGCCGCTTTTTAAGAAAGATAACAAACAAGTTAAATCCAATTATCGTCCTGTATCACTTCTCTCTTGTTTAAGTAAAATTTGCGAGAAGGTCGTATTCATGAAATTGTATTCCTTTCTTGAAAGCAATGGGTTTTTTTACCGCTTTCAATCCGGTTTCCGTCCTGGTGATTCTACCATTATGCAATTGGTTTATATAGTTCATAAAATTTACGATTGTTTAGAAAGAGGTAATGAAGTAAGAGCTTTCTTTCTAGACATATCAAAAGCATTTGATAAAGTTTGGCATGCGGGACTATTAGCAAAGTTGAAGAACCTGGGTATTGAGGGTACTTTGTTAAGTTGGTTTGAATCTTATCTTAATGGCCGGCAACAACGAGTTGTCATAGAAGGTAACAATTCATCTTGGAAGGAAGTTAAGGCGGGTGTACCACAAGGATCTGTCCTTGGCCCGCTTTTATTCTTGATATATATTAATGATATCCATCATGATATCAACAGTGACTGTTTTCTTTTCGCTGACGATACTATGTTATTGGAGGAAGTTTCTACACCAGAATCAGCTGCTCATGCTTTGAATAAAGATTTAAATGCTATTTCATTGTGGTCTGACAAATGGTTAGTCACAATGAACGCATCAAAAACAAAGAGTATGATTTTTTCCCTAAAAAGAAATAAACCTGATCATCCTATTTTGAAATTAAGTGATAAGGTAATTGATGAAGTAAGTAGTCAAGAGCATTTGGGTGTTCTACTTTCTAACAATTTGTCTTGGAAAGCTCATATTGAAAAGATACATCAAAATGCTTCAAAGAGTTTAAATTTGTTGAAAGGCTTTAAATTTAAATTGCCTAGATCAACTTTAGAAATTTTGTATAAAACTTTTGTTCGTTCTAAATTATTCTAATGGAATATGCTGATGTTGTTTGGGACGGGTGTACTATGGGTGAATCGGACCTGCTTGAAAGTGTTCAATATGATGCTGCAAAGTTAATTTCTGGAGTAATGAAAGGTACACATAGAGAAAGTCTTTTAATTGATTGTGGATTGCATAAGTTAAGTAACCGAAGAAAAATGCATAAATTAATATTATTGTTTAAAATGGTAAAAGGATTAGCACCAAGTTATCTTTTGGATCTTTGTCCTGTTTACGTTAGCCAAAGAACTACTTATAGGCTTCGGACTAGGAATGATTTGTGTTTACCTTTCATTCGCACCGAGAAGGCAAAGAAATCTTTTTTATATTCCACAATAAATTTATGGAATAGTCTCTCTGAATCTTTACGTGAATCTGTAACAATTGCTTCCTTTAAAACTTCTTTGTTACGTGAAAGGTTCTATATACCTCCCGTTAACAAATTGGTTTACCTTGGAGAACGTTATCTTTCTATTTTACATACCAGATTAAGACTAAACAACTGTGGTCTCAATTATTATCTTTTTTTAATGAACTGTGTTCCATCTCCATCCTGCGCCTGTGGTGCGTCTAAAGAGGATGCGACCCATTATTTATTGTTTTGCCCTCGTTTTGCTGCTCTACGTGCTTCAATGCTTGCTTCTGTCATGCATCATGCCGGAAATACGTGGAATTTATTGAATATTTCACAACAAGTGGATATCTTATTATACGGTTCAAGAAATTTAAATATTGAAGCCAATGCTGCTATTTTTTCCGAAGTACGATTTTATATAGGCCATTCTGCACGTTTCTCATAAGTTATTTTATGTAATATCAAGTGCTCCTTTTTTGTTCGTTTTTGTGGTGGTAATTTATGTATTTATGTAATTTTTAACATGAGCCCCCACGATGAGCTTTAAGCTCTTGGGGTTAATGTATTAATAAAATATTGTTTAAATAAAAAAAAAAAAAAAAAAAAAAAAAAGTGGAACGAACAACTCCGCAAAACAAAGTAACGTTCATCCTGAGCAAATTCAGACGTTCGCATCGTGGACAAACAACACAGAAGCAGCCAAAATTGGAGCTCCAAAATAAGTGATATAGCAGATTAATAGACTTTAAACAGCGAATAAGAGGTATGTTTGTGAGGGGCTCGGGAACCTATTTAGGACGCTCCAAACTTAATAGAAATTGTAGTGCTGAACGATTGTTCAATTTGGTGAAGTTTTGGACGTTCGCATGTCGGAATTTACAATAGTAAATAACCGAAAATGATTGTTCTTTATATTTCCATAAGAAATCTATTGAAGGACGCCATATTGAATTAATTAAAAAGGGATTCAGTGCGCATGCTTTGCCGCCATGTTGTCCTCGATTTCTGGCCATGCGAAATGTGGTAATAAACGGTTCTTTGTTTTTACCGTTTATTATTATTTATAAATTCAGCTTGCGCGACCTTTACCGGGTTTCAAAACTCATACACATGACCAAATATTTTTCTCTGATTGGCTAATTTGCTCTTATTAATATTCATTTACAAATGTATTGTGTCAGTGAGCCCTACTCAAACGACTTGGAAAAATAATGTACGTAGATAAAGATATATAACTTTGCATGTGTATCCAAACTGAATTTGAGGGGGTATTTGACCAAGATCTTTGGCGTAGAGCAATTACCTCAAAAATTTTGGCGCACGTTTTTGGCGCAGATTGCCAAGCAGATAATTATGGAGTGCAGTGTTTTTTAATTTCCCTCAAGTCATGTTACTAGTTCGCTAATTTCCCTCAAGTCATGTTATTAGTTTGTAATATTATGATCGCCGAGGAAAACTTTGAGAATCTCAGAGAAGTTGCATCTAATTTTCCCGTGCATGTTGATGAGGGAAAATATATGCAAGCGGGAAATTTAGAAGAAGACAAAAGATTTCTTTGTCTTCTAATTTTCCCTCATCAACATGCACGGGAAAATTAGAAGAAGACAAAGGATTTCTTTGTCTTCTAATTTTCCCTCATCAACATGCACAGGAAAATTAGAAGACAAAGGATAAATTTCCCTCTTGCATGAGCAATGAGGGAAATACGAGGTTTACATTCCCTCGGAGAACAAAAGAATCCGAGGCGATCATGGTATTACCTTGCAAATATACCTACTAAGACAGATTGTATTTAACAATATCACTTTCAGAAGGAGCAACCAAAGACGAATTCAAAATCACAAATAGCATTCAGAAGGACGGTGCTGCCAGCATATGTCTTAGGATCGTTATCATCCGCTAAAATGAGAAGAGCTTTGACAATTTTGGCCATTTGCTCGGTGATGGTCTTTACTGCGTTCCATCTGCACGACCATCTCGTTATACACTCAAGGATTGTAGTGTAAGAACAGTGTGATCATGGACATTATTCAAAAATGGATCGTCCATTCTGCCTCAGACAGTCGTTTCCTGTTCTCCTACATATATATATCCTCGACCACGTGGTACCCATGCAATCACGTTCTTGTTAATACCTAACTATTACATCACTCCTTTTTTTTTTAAGATTTTTTTTACTATTTACAAATCTACAGTCCATACTAATGATTGTCCATATCTTTCCGGTCTTCTTTTGCTTCTTCTTGATTTACGAACTGTCGATTCATTCACATCAGCATCATTGTCATTTTGGTTAGTGTTGTTATATATGTTCGTTATCATGTCCTGATTAATTGTCGGGTAGTCTTCATCGTCACCTGTGTCTGTGTTATTGTTCTTTTGTATCAGTTTAAAGTGTGACACGTTTCTCGTAATAGTATGTCCGTTCTGTTTCGTGCTGGCAGGTGAGTTATATCTGTGTGTCACTGCATGTGCATCACTGAAATTGGGTGTTAGTTTGTTTTGTTTTTGTTGTCTTACTAGAACACAGTCACCGACTTTGATGTTACTCTTCTTTGCATTTCTTCTCGGTTATCTGCGTATTGCTTATTGTACTGCTGCTTCGATGCTTCGCTTTCCTGAGCTTGCTTGTGTCGGTTGACTATATGTTATACGCTTGTGTAAGACAGGTAGTTTTCCTTTAATAGTTCTGTTAAATAGCAGTTCAGCTGGTGGTACACCCGTTGAAGTGTGCGGTGTTGTGCGATATTGTAGACTGTAGTAAAAATCTGCTTAGTTCCTGTTGCCAGGGACGACCTTCAATCTTTGCTGCTTTCAATGTCTTGCCAAGTGGTTGTATGAATCTCTGAACTTCTGCGTTTCCTTGTGGCCATCTTGGTGTCGCAAATTCTGGCTTGATTCCTATAGTGCCTTTAGATATCGATAGTATTCATTACCACTAAATGGAGGTCCATTGTCACTCTTTATTACAGTTGGTATACCACGAGTTGCAAAGATTTTATCCAGCTTTGGTATTACTGTGGATGCTTTGGTCGACTTAACAATTTCTACTTCAGGAAATCTTGAATACCTGTCCATTACTACCAACAGATATTCACCTGAAGGGAGTGGTCCATATAAGTCAATATGCACAGTCTCCCATGGTCCCTCTGGCAGGCTCGTCATTACTAGAGGTTCGGGTGATTTTTGCTTCCCCACTGCATGCTTGACATGGTATACATTGATCAATGGTGTTCTTGACCAGGTTGTCAATGTTCGGAAACCAGACCTTTTCTCGGCTTTTGTTTTGGTAAGACCTGAGTCTCATGCTCTTTGTTGAAGTGATTCAGGTATCACTATTCTCGATCCACGAAGAACGTATACAATACCATTTCATGCATGTAACTGTTAGTTCATCTTTTACAGCTTTATATGGTTTGACTATATCATATTCCCATTTGTTCAACTTTATGGCAGCTCTTAGTCCTTTCAAAGTTTTATCTGAGTCTGTAGCTGTTTTTATTTCCTCTAAAGTCATTGCTTTAGGTACACTGTTCTGGACTACAAAGTTGATATGTTGCTCTTGGGTGTCTTGACAAATAATCGGCTGGATTGTTAGCTCCGGGCTTGTAAATCACTTTAAATGGGTATGGTTGCAAAGACGTAATGCCCAGCGTTCTATTCTTGCTGAAGGCTTTGACTTGTGACTACCATAAATTACCTCCAGCGGCTTGTGATCGATTACTAGGGTGAATTCATGTCCATAAACGTACAGGTGAAAATGTTCTACTCCCTATATTATAGCAAGTGCTTCCTTTTCTGTCTGCGAGTATCGCTTTTCATTTTTCAACTTCTGTTAGGGCTCTGCTTGCATACGCTACTACTTTTTCGTCTTCCATCCCCTTTGATTTCTGTTAGAGTATTGCTGAAACACCTACGGGCTGGCATCAATAGTAATATATGTTTCTTTCTGTTTGTCGAAGTAGGCCATACATGGAGCTGATGAGGGCTTTAGTTATCTGAATAAATGCTCGTTGATGGATGTCTTTCCACTCGAATTCGCATTCTTTTTGGTCAGGTCGCGCAAAGGGGCTGTTATGGTTGCAAAGTTAGCGATGTACCTATACTGCTATAGTTCGCCATTCCAGAAGGCTTCGCACCTCGTGTACACTTGTTGGTATTGGTGCATCTTGCAAATCTTTGACGCGTTTTGGATCTGGTTTACTTGCATTTACTTCCTTCTTCTGAAAATATTTGACCAAAAAAATCAAGTGTTACTTAGAAAACGACATTTCGACTGATTGAGACGTAAACCTTTGTTGGAAAGGCGTTGTAGACACTTGTCTAAATTTAAAATTCACATCATGCTCCTCGCGTGTTTTACCGTACACAAGAATATCGTCTGCGATGTTCTTAACTCCTTTTAGGCCTTGAAGTTGTGTCTGTAACGTATACTGGAAAATCTGGGTGGCGGCATTCGTTCCGTAGTTAAGGCGTTTGTAGCGGAAAAGACCAATGTGTGTACTAAGTAAGAGTTATGTACCGACTTTCCTCGTCCAGCTCTAGTTGATGATATACGCCTGCGAAAGATCTAGCTTGGAAAAATATTTTGCACCGTTTAACTCGAAGTTGATATCCTCCACAGTAGGGATGGCGTAGGCTGGTCTTCGGGCACACGTTCGATTATATCTTCACTTTCTAATTCTTCTAGCGCGCATTTTATTTTCTCACAAATGTGATACAGAATCCATCGCTGTGGTTGTACTTTAGGTGTCTGGTCTTTGTCAATATTCAGTTTCACTTTTTCTCCTTTTAATTTCCCCAGACCTTCATTCCTACAAATTCACACAAAGGATTGTGGTTAAATGTACAAGTCGCCATATTTTTCAGTACGGTCAATTCCATATTTTCTATTTTAAGAGGATTGATGCAACGTGCACGACCTTTAAGTTTCAATCATCAAATAAGAATACTATGTGAGTGAAAGATTATTATGTTTTCGGACTTTATATTGGTTTTCGGACGAAATCCTTTTTCGGTTTTCGGCTTATATAGTAAGGGACAAACGTTCGCCGTTTTTTACAAGTTTGATTTTAATCACATTGTGAAAACGAAAAGTGCAAAAAAACTTTTTAACCTTTCCTTATGTTAAACTGTGTACTGTTAATTGAAACTGAAAGGGATGTACTATGCATCTTTAACATCATCGGGAAATAGTCTCGACTAAATTTTACAGTAAATAACTGAGTAAATGACATGCAACCGAATCAACTATGCAAACTGTATATAGCGTAAAAAACTACAACAATCTTAACTTGTTAGATCCCTAACATTAAAGTAACATAATTATAGCTATCCAAGTGTTTCTTTATCAAAATGCGACGAAATTAACGAATATATGTCAGATAAACGTCTGCCAGTTTCAGTGATTCACCGGTAAAGCATGCAGAATTTATTGCAAGAAATACAGTAAATGATGTTGGAAGTAGTCTCCTTCGCAGACGTTCTTATGGCTCGCTAACACTAGTGAGCGAGCCATAAGAAGGTCTGCGAAGGAGACTATGTTGGAAGAGGTGCAAGTAAAATTATGCTGAATAACAAAATTAGATTTAGGTCCCAAAATACATGTAGTGGAGTTAAGAAAAGAAAAGGTGTAACAACGGGTACGGGAGCAAGAAAAGGTACCCGCTAGTGCCAGTAGATTTTTTCTAAGGGCACTACGCACTAAACCATCACGAATATTTTTATTACGCCGAAAAGAGATTAAAGGGTTATCGGTGAAAATATAGCTGACGTTTCAGGATCATTCTTTAGGATATGGAAATTGCAGCTAATGATATCCTTAACTTTGTATATAGTTGAAAGGATGAAATGTGAGAACCAATGGTATTTTATTATCAGAAACTCTTTCTAAAGGTTGTTTTAAAGTGTCAGGACGAGGAACACTAGATGCTTTGTTAATAGCGGAAGAAAAGCGTCTGGTTTTCAAAATTGGAACCATTCATCCTCACGGACTCAACGAACGTTTTTCTTTTATTTAACATTTCTGAAGACGCTGTTTTTGTTTAGCAACGGCGTACATAAACAGTGTTTTCACTTTATTTCGTTTTCACTTTCTCTATTTTATTTATTTTTTCTCTCTTTTATTTAACACTTCTGAAGATGCTGTTTTTGTTTAGCAAGGACAGTTTTTTCACTAGCTTAATTAATATATCTATTATTTTACTCTCGATCATTCTTTTTACACCCCCTCCTTTTTGCTCATCGACGGTAGGAATATAGCAAATGTCTTTCGCCTCTCATTAATTTATTATTGTTATTTTGCTTTGATTGGTATTAATTTGTTATTGTTATTTTTATCTGACTGGCTTATTTTCGGTCACATGATTATCCTTCTTATATAAGCTCGTTGTTTGTTTACACTCTTTACGTTTCTCTCTGACGAAGGGCCTTCGCTCGAAACGTTAGACTCCTACGTTCTCTAGCTGTTTCGGCAGTATATCTAACCTTACTATATTTCGATTGTTGTTTCAACACTGCCTACGCAGCACGCTACTTTTATTTCACTATTTTGCTATTGTTATAGGTATAATACCTATTTATTACTTATGAACTATTTATTTGTATTTATTTTTAATGATCGAGCGTTTGAAACACGAGCCTTTGGCTCGGGAGAATGGGCAACCACTCCCCACGTCCATCGATAATAAATAAAATTGTATTGTATTGTATTGTATTGTATTGTATTGCATTGTATTGCATTGCATTGCATTGCATTGCATTGCATTGCATTGCATTGCATTGCATTGCATTGCATTGCATTGCATTGCATTGCATTGCATTGCATTGCATTGCATTGCATTGCATTGCATTGCATTGCATTGTATTGTATTGTATTGTATTGTATTGTATTGTATTGTATTGTATCAGTATTGATTGTGTTGTGTTGTGTTGTGTTGTGTTGTGTTGTGTTGTGTCAGGCCCGGATTAACCACACGGGAGGCCTGGGGCCCACCTTGGTGGGCTATGTGTGGCCTCTTCGTGTTGTCTATAAAATGTCTAAATTACTAAAACTGGCGCAGGCCCGGCCCCAGACACGTTACCAAAAATCGGAACTTTGTAGCAAAAAGTAAACTATTATCATGACAATCAGTCGACAATCTCGCCCGCCTATCTTCTTACTGTCTACAGGCTACATCATGATTGGTAGTCTACATAGCCACCTTTCTCGATTTTCGCACAGCAAACTCATTGATGATGACAGATAGGTCCAAGTCACTCATAACATCTGATTCAATGCTCATGATCGCCAGATTGACTAGGCGGTCTTGAACCATTGATGTACGTAGGCGATTCTTAATGAGCTTTAATTTCGAAAATGACCGTTCACCACTGCAGTTTGCGACCATCAGAACAAGGTAAATTCGTAGAGCAATCTCAACGTTGGAAAATGTATCCTGTACATGTTTGGATAGGATAAGCTTGTACAGGAAGAGCTCAGTGCTGATGTCTTCAGGTTCGTCATCTTTAAAGATGTTAGCAAACGTAACGAATTGACACAACTCGTCAACAAGTGCGTTGTCTAGATCGTCAGGATAAGAAACGATGAGCCTCTTGGCTGATTCTTTAATGTCTTGTGTTGATAATTCTGAGAGACGTCCAAAAAAGCTAAAACGAGCTGAAATTGTCTGGTAGGCTTGCAGGCGTTGGTCGAGAGATGTGGTAAATTGATCGATGACTGGCAGGAAACTTTCTAAAAAAGGAATATTTGAGCAGGCTCAAGGATGTGTCATGTGTGAGTCAGTGAGCAGCCTTTTATGTTTTTATTTTTACCTGTTCTGTAGCTTTGCGATGGAGTGAGCTGTGCTTCCTTTTCCCGGCCGTAGTCTAAGGGATTCAGTCGAATATTGCGGCGCCTCTTTCGAGTTTTTGTCTGCATGTACTCTGCTGAACCAGATAGCTCTTTACCTTGCCTCTCGTAATGGTCGAAAGAATTACGCTTGGATAAAATGAAGTCCTTCAAACTGGTCAGTGATGCAACAGCTGTGTTCAGATCGAGTTTGGCATCTTGCAGGCTGTGATTAGTGGCGTTGACTCGTTGCAGGATGTCATTCCAGAAGACAGTGTAAATTCCTACAAATAGAGATTCAATTGTATGTAATTTGCATGTATAATATAATCGGAGCCAGTCCAGGTATACATACCTGTTTCCAATTGATTAAATCGTGTCACCAGTCCTTCGGCTTCACAGCAAACCTGTGCCTTCTCTTCGGCGTCATTGCATATTCGTTCCAATGCATTTTTGATCTGCTGGTATCCATGTTTAAGCGCCTTTGTAGCATCAGCTCTACACGACCAGCGAGTTGTAGTGACACGCTTGACAGTCAGCGATGCATCGGCTGCTTTTAAGGCCTCTGTCAAAACTTGATGCCGATGTGTAGAAATCGTGAAGAAGACGTAAAGCTAAAATGTTAATAATTTTATTGAGAACCATTCCAAACCAAAGTTTGTTATTTATGTAGTCTACTTTTTATCTGGATAGCCTACTATTAACTAACCTTTTCAAGAAAATCAAAAAATTTAACTGCACTCATACAGCATTCTGCTGCATTCTTTCCAACCAGGTTCAGAGAATGCGCAGTACAAGGGATCCATGTCGCAAGGCTGTTCTTTTGCATCACCTATGCAAATTGGATACATGTGATATATATTAAGCAATTCAATAATTTCAATTTACGCAATACTTTCCAATAAATATAGAACCTACTTTGGCTTGCAGACCATTGTAAATACCACTCATTGCAGATGCGTTGTCGTAGCTTTGGCCGCGGCAGTCTGTTATATCAACGTCTTGTGCTTGAAGGAACTCCACAGGGCGTCGAACATATCTTCTGCCTTGTGGCCCGTGTTTGCCATGAACGTAACATCTCCATGACGTGTTACACCACGTGTAGGTCTTACGTCTACTAGTCTACAAGTACTCCTAATAATCCTAATAATCTAAAATCAACTATAATTTTTACTAATTTAGATCTACTAGTTTAGACACAACTATATATACTAGTTTAGGTCAGCGGACTGTCCTCAGCTATTTACTGGTACTTCACGTTAGATCGAATGTTACAACACTAGAAGAAATTGCTGACCAATTAACGCATTTCACGGCGGGCGCAAGTCGCGCGACGGATATGTTTTGTATGATTAAAAAAAATTCAACTGATCTGGTGGGAGGCCTCCTCCTGGTGGGAGGCCTGTGGCCCGGGCCCCTTGGGCCCACCCCTTAATCCGGACCTGTGTTGTGTTGTGTTGTGTTGTGTATATACAAACTGTTTGTACGGGCCCCCTGTGACGAAGTTCGAGACCAAATTTTGACAATGGTGGGCAAAAATCGAGCAGAAGCAAAATTTCAAAGAGCTGTCCTCATTAAAATTCTGGAGCAACAAGAAACATTTTGGTACCAAAACAAAGCGAATTCTTTCATGTTTAAATGAAACGAATTTCTTTCGAATTTTGTCAAATATTATAAATATGGTTGAATTGTTTGCTGTAACTAAACTCGTCATAATCAGCAACTGGCAATAGTGCTTGTGAAGAAACCAATATTACGTTACAAATATATACTCCTAGAGAGTGTCAAATGACAATGGTGAGAAAGTAAAAGACTTCAAATATCATCTACAAAAATTTCACGATCCAAAGCCCACTTTTGCTAGTGAAAGTAACATAGGTCATACGCTTACGATTTTCAGGAAATTGAAAATTTAGGTGATTTTCAACAATAAACAGTTCTTTAGTTCCTGGAGCAACAAAAAATACCCACAGAAAGATAATTTCCTGCTTGTTATAATAAGCTGATCACTATGTGGCCCATAGATGTGAATCCTATGGGAAGGTACCGTAACGATGGTAATATGGGGCTACTATGGTGCACTTTTTTGCTAATTTTCAAGGTATGGAAAATACATGGGATGGTGAGTCTATGTTACACACAATACGGAAAAGCTATGGGGATGATAAGCCCATTAAGTACCATATAGAATTTCCATAGTTTTACTTTGATAAGGGATATGGGCTTGGCATTGATATGGGTTGAGTTAACAAGTCAGTCCCATAGGTTTTCCATACCAACCTGGTAAACAGCAACTTTATAATTTTTGAGAACTTTCAAATTGTGGGAGACTGACAGTTACAAGTGATAGTTTTTAACTTAAATTGCCATGTAAAACAGCTCCCCCGGCCCCCTATGGTGAATAACTACAATATGTAAAAGTGCATCAGTCATGAAAAAATTGAATAAAATTATAACAAATATATAAAGCAATATTAAAACATGTAAACAGTCTGTTATGCCAGTGAAATCAAAAATGCAAATAATGTGTAGCACAGTCCACATCCGTTACGAAAATTTCACATAAAATACCAATTTCTTAATATATCAACATGTCGGCGCCATAGACTGGGAACGAGCACCACACGCAAAGCGTCATGGGATATCTGTCACCTCCATCTTGGCGGAGTTGGCGAGTTTCTTTCCCGTGTTGCTGTTTTGATCGAAGAAAATAAAGATATCTGCTTCATTTCTAGTCCGGGCTATCGAAGTTTCCTGCCTACTCTGTTTCTAAAAATGACTTCACTGCTTGTGGGAATATTTGTCGTATCGTTTGTCAACGAGCAGCCAAGTACAGATAATCACTCGCCACTTTTTGGCCAAGTTTAGTGACCCGTAAAAGCAATAAACATAACATTCGGATTACTGAGCCGAAACCAGTACGCTACGACAAAACAAACCAGAGAAACATATTTTAGAATATCTTAGCAATGTCATATAGAAATCTTTGAAACGCAGTTTTTCAATCAAAACAGCGGCAACGAAAATGTCTATAATTTGATCATCAATGTCAAGGAAGAAAACTAAACGCAATGCATTCTTGGCCGACCTTCGTACGTCCTCTGCCCTCTGCACATACACTAAGGTTGAAGCCATGCAATTGGGTTAAAGCACTAAGGAGTATGATTAACGTGAATGTAAATACTGACCTTGAAGGGCATCACTATTTTTTCAATAGACGTGTAAAGCTAACAGGATTGAATTGCGGTTGTTTTAATGTCGTTAACAGGCTTGAGGTATTTCTGGCATAATAGTTAGGGCACTTCACCTTGGCCGCATGTGAGAACAATTGGCCGTTCATTTCCGTTCCGAGGAACTTGATGGTCCTAGTGAACCTCTAGAAAAAAAATGAACACCACCCGCCGCAGAATCTTTATTAGGACTCAAGACACCATTTCCAGTCCAAGAGCAACGAGTGAAAAATCAGTCCTCTGGCTCTGCCCTGCTGGGCCGGCTGGAGATTGATTTCATGTCAAGTTCCCCCGCATAGTGCAATTCAGTATTTCAATCCAGGCGCGCAACTAGGGGGGGGGGGGGTTGGGGGGGGGGTTGTAACCCCTGCCTTTTTTAACCCCTGCCCTTTTTGTGAGACCTCTAATACTAGGTTAGACATTAGAGAAACAGATAATTAATCGTCTGTTGTAGTACGCAATACAATTCTCCGCAAATCTGGCGAGACTCAGAGGCTTCTAGCGTGGGCCCGGGCGTCAGCTAGGCTGAATATAATTATGATAAATTTTAAATAATGCGAGACCAAAATAAAAATTTCTGCAACCGAAAATACGAGAAAAGCGTCCTCAAAATGCAGGAAATGCCGTTTCAGAGCCCCATAATTCTAACGTTTTCCGGGGGGGGCAATTTTCCGGACCCCCATAGAATCTCGGCTTTCCACGCCAGTGGCGTCCAGTCCCAAATTGTTTAGAATACTAGTTGCGCCCCTGCAATCTGATTGGACAATTTATTCATGAATTATTTCAATAATTGTCAGAATAATTTGCAGAAGTCACTGCTTGCTGTGAGTGTCAGTGGTAAATTTCAATAAAATCTTCACCAACTCCAATCTGCACGCATGTATAATACATGCATTACCAGAAATTAATGATAAAATGGCCACCGCTTGATGTAAATTGTTACATATATTCCTTAGAAGATGGCGTCCCATTTTCGACAGTAAATATATATTGGCGAATATATTAAAGTGAGAATTCTGCTTATCGAGTAGCTTGCCAACTATTTGCCGACCTCCTGATCTAAACAACAACTATTATCCAATCATTCAGTCACCTATTTATTTGCATCAAGTATATCTACGATCCGCCAAATTGTATTGAAATAGTAAACAAATACAAGCAGGTTATCCACCACTGGTTGCGGTAGGATTTTGTTTGATACTTTCAAAATCGTCCTTGGTCAAATGCTCGAGAGTTGATAGAGGAACCTTTATCATGCATGTAATAGATTACATATTGACCAAATTGGCCCAACTTGTAATGACAACAAGAAAATATGCATTTTGAACTCACCATGATTGACGGAGGCTCAAACACTGACGAACGATAGCTCGAGAGATATAGTCATTTGGCGGATCGTTGGTATACTTGATTTAAACATATAAGGAAGTAAATAATTTGAAAGTCGCTGTTGCTTAAATAGCGAGGTCGGCAAATAGTAGGCGAGATACTCAATTAGCAGAATTTTCATTTCAATATTTCCCCTCAATATATTTACTGTTCAAAATTGGATGCCATTTTATAAAGGCTATATGTAAATTAACGGCGGCCATTATGTCATCAATTTCTGGTAATGTGACTAACTAGTTGCCATTTTTAAAACTCGTCTAGCAATTGGTAGAGTCTTGTTGTGCAATTCCCAAAATGCTCGGGAAAAAGAGCTCTTTTTAAATATTCATGCATACATGTGAATGTTGCAATATACCCTCTCTCCTCTGCAGAGGTTCTTTCGGAGATCGTCGAAGATGTGTGGGATCGTCGGAGATGTGTCGGAATCGCCAGCTTTCGCCCGCACTACTTATGTCCAGCAGGCGATTCCGACACATCTCCGACGATCCCCGAAATTTCCGATCTCCGAAAGAACCTCTGCGGAACCTCTGCGGAGGAGAGAGCAATATACCAACCAAACTGGCGCAAGTAAAGACGATGTTACTTCATATTCATAGCATACGTACATTTATTGGTTTACAAAAAATTGTTAAATATTAAAATTGGTTTCGATTATTACAGTGGTTTAGATTAAATGTCATGACCTGTGACATTTATAAACCAAGCAGCTATTGCAAAAGACCATATAGCTTCACAAACAACAATCAAATTTAAAAATCAACTGTTTATTGTAGTAATTATTCAAGGTCGTTTAGACTGCGGCAAAAATTTTCCGCTACTTCTAGCTGTGAAATGTCAAATCAACGTTTGTTATTTGCTTTTCCTTCTACCGGTTTAACGTCTGGGTCGAGAGAGCCACAGTGCTGGTTTCCTAAGCAGACAGGCGACGATGCAGCACAGCAGTACCCTTGGCTTGTTCCTGGGAAGCAACACACTGGAAACTTCACATAGCAACAAGAGTTTGCTCCACCACAACACACTGGACTTGTCTTTGGGCAACAACTATTACTTGAAGGGCAGCAATTTGCTCCAGACAGAGGGCAGCACCAGTAAGCTTGGTTAGGTGGTGGGACGAAATTGCTGTTGCGTCTTTGCATACCTAAACAGAAATAGATGGAAAAAATAACAATTTTGAGTAAAATACCGCGAGTATTTAACTCTAGTGCCTTTTACGTAATCTGATTGGCTCCTTAACTCTTTCCAGTCCGAATCGGTCATTAGGATTTTATTCTGGCTAACGCCAGACGATTTTATTCACCTCTGGGGAAGCCCTCGGACAGGAATGAGTTATAAACTATCTCCCTAACTATCACAATAATGTTTCTTCTTTAAGTAAAACAATTTATTTTAATTTTGTATTTTAATAGTTACTACTTACTACCAGCACAGGCAGCTTGTAATGTACATCAGAATATTGTTGATGAAAAATGTTTTGATAAAAAGTATTTCTGAAATAAACTAAATACGCTTAATACCTGGTTCGAATGATGCAATATTAATTATGAAGTTCGAAGACGAAGGATTTTTGACTTCGTGCATGACGCACCGCGAGGACTGTAGTATTTATCCAATATTCACCTCTACTTTGGTAAATAATTGACTTAAATATACAGTGTGTATAAAAAAAACCCGGAACCCCTTAGAAAATGAATTAGTATTCTGTTCAAACAACCTATTGTAGTAGTTTGAAAGCCCTAAACACCTCTGAGCCACGGATGCGTAAAAAACATGGTCTTAGCACAGAATAAAGAACTGAGGTCTTAGGCATACTGTAGGCGTACCAGGCGGGGGGAAATTGCCCCCCCCCCCCCCCCCCCCGCCCCAAACGTTTTAAAAATTAAAATTTTGGGCACTTTTTGAAAGAAATTTCTGGTAAATTCGGGTAATATTGCTGTTAAATATTCATGATCGTATGTTGAATACGATCTAATAATCGACAGTCGACTCTTAATTTTTCGGGCAAAAATGTTTTGGCTCTTCGGGCAAAAATGTTTTGGTCCCCCCAAACGTAACTGGTCAGGGTTAGGTTTGTGCCTAATTTTAAATACATGCTGCAATGCCAATGTTTTGTCGTGCAGCCAAAATAATGTCGGTAGTGAAAGTATTAAATACTCTGTCTTCGTATTCTTACATTATTCTACTTGAAATAGGCTACTTGAAATACATATTATTCATATTTCTTGGCTCGAGCGGCTCTTGGTATATTACAGTGAATACAGTCAAACCGGGTGTTCTCTTAAACGCAACATTGCAATATTGACGAACAACAATACATTGCAATTTTCATTGGCTATTTGCCCGAGTCAATTTGCAATCATCATTCACAAGATGACAGTTATTTCGCCGGAATCGTTTTTTATTCTCAAACCGCCTTGAAAAATATTCCAAGTTTAATACAATATCTGCAAGAAACTGCAAGATATATAGCTATTCGCGCTTTTTTGTTGATTACCTGACAAAGAACTACGGCCTACGGACAATAACTTCATCGAGTAAACCGTGCTATTCCGTCGTTGAAGCACGTCCAAGATTATCAAATAATGTTAGCTTTGAGTGAATTGAGTCTGGGTGTTACATAAATATCGATGCAGAGGAACATTTACACTTACCTAAAGCGTTTTACAGATCGGAAGCAATTTACAAGCGAGTGCAGTTATTAAAAAGGTGTAAGAAACGACGGAATAGCCGCACGGTTTACTTGCTAGTTCTTTGTCAGGTAATCAACAAAAAAGCTCGCATAGGCATAGCTATCTTGGAATATTCTTCAAAGCGGTTTGAGAATATTAAACGTCTGTAGCGATCCCGGCGTCAACACGAAATAACTGTCAACTTGTGAATGATGATTGCAAATTGATAACTCGGGCAAATGAAAATTGCAATGAAAATTGCAATGAAAATTGCAATGTTGTTCGTTATGAAGGGTGATCGTTCTGCATAAATGTTGCGCGCAAGAGAACATCGGTTTGACTGTAAAAACAGACAAGCTGTTCAAATTGCAACAGCGAGTACAGTACTGAGTATAGGCAAGTGAAGGGCCGAGTAAAAAACCTGGGTTCTCTTCTGTATATCTTCTCTACCTCGTTATTTAGCAATTTATTGCCTTGTTACATTTCAGGTTTTTCATTGTGAGGAAATATATTATTTCTATGGAAATATCCATATCGCGTTTATTAAAATTATGCGTGGAGAACGTCATTTCCGGATTCACGTCATTGTTATTTACTTATTTGTAATTTTCGTTTCGTCAAAACAGAATTAGCAGAAACTCTACGCTTTTAAGATATTCGAGTTTGATCTAAACAAAATTTCCAATGACATCAGTGATTTTCCACGTACTCGAAGCCCTCTATGTAGCGCATTGCGTTAGACATCGTCTCAAAAATTATGAAGAATGAAGAACGTATATTTCGACTTACCATATTGACAACAAGTGTTGTTACTCGCACAGCAATACTGTCCAGAACGATCACAAGCCTGTGGCGTCGGTGGTGAACAGCCAAGCTTCAGACCTGCGTCGTTGCATCCTTCCATTATTCTCTCAGCCAAAGAAGTACATCGATTCGACAATTTGCACCAGCTTTGTGTGAGCAGTGCGGCGCCAAGTTTCTGCCAGTTACTGCTACTCACGTAGAAAATAAGGTCGGGAACGCGCATAAGATGCTCCATTCCAAAAGTAAAAAACAACCCTGTGAGCGCATTCTGAATGCCACAACATGGTGTTGAGGTCGGAGGGATTAAATTTGAAGCTTGCTTCAGTGCTCGATCAACGTTGATGTCGAAGAGTAGTTGACTTTGTTCCGGTGTGAGGCATACACTTTGCTCGCAATCGCATTCGTCAGGGTATCCTTGAACAATTACTCCTTTGGGAATATCATTGTGATCGATACCAAGGATCTCCAGATCGCCTTTTGCGTGGGGGAGATTTAAGTTGTAACCAAAACCAATGAGAACGCCAAGTTTTGTGCGGTGGGCACAAGGAGAATACTTTTGCCAGCTTTTGATCGACGCTGTCGGGTTACATTTCTCGGCAAAAGTGCTAGACGCAATCAAAACCAGAAGCAACGCCAACAGAAGAGAATGAGACATTTTCGCAGTGATATGTTTGTGTATGAAATATCTCTTTTGACTGTCACCACTTCCTCCAGTCATTTATAAACAGTGACGATTAATGTAACCTAATCTCTTGTTTGCGCAATGAAACCCTACAGTTGAAGCTCTCGTAAGGCTAAAGCGACCACCTTCGGGGAACTGTAAAAAGTGGTCGCAACTAGAACTGGTCGCTTACGATAATTTGTTCTCGTTTGCGACCACCCACTGAAATGGCTGAAGTTTGTCGCTTACGAGAGATTGGACCAGAAAAACACTGCGTTTCTATTCTGGCATGCAATTTATAATCTCATTACTGTATTATTAAAGTTATCAAATTGCTTTTGACTGTAAAGGGTCTTTCAAGGACAGGACGGTTGGTCACTTACAAGAGCTTAAAGTGTTTATGAAATCCCATTTTGTAGTTCAGATTACGCTGATCATCATGCGCTATTTTAATTTTACATCACGATTTTAGAAAGTAGATCTACAAGCCCTGCCTCGTCCCCAGTCGCTTTTCAAGAATGAGATCTGAGAACGTGAGATTGGATCATTGAGGAAATTTCAGAGGGGGCCCAGGCTAAGGGGGCGCTAGTATTTTTCTAAACTCGGCCTGTGGAGGAGGCAGCTACAAGCCTTTGGAATAATTTTTGTCCCACCGCGCCGCGCGGCCAAATTGGTTTTTGTACACACGCTCAAAAGAGAAATATGTACTACTACACTCAGAAGGCTTCAGAAGGACTCAAATGGAATCTTTTGAAAAGTACTGTATTAGTGTATTTCTAGTGGCCCAAACGAGATGAGTTGAAGAACAACTTTAAGATTCAAGGATTGCATAGGCGTACGAGGCGGGGGACAGG
Organism: Paragorgia papillata; assembly: GCA_035771165.1. Taxonomy (NCBI): domain Eukaryota; kingdom Metazoa; phylum Cnidaria; class Anthozoa; order Scleralcyonacea; family Coralliidae; genus Paragorgia; species Paragorgia papillata. The sequence goes on from JAWNZC010000351.1 coordinate 6,512,741, forward strand.
GGGGGCAGGGGGCAGCTGCCCCTCCCCCCCCAGATGAATGGAAATGTTGCTAAGTCGGGCAAATTTTCAAGCTAAGTTGGGCAAAAATATAGGGGAAAAAATTTAAAATAGGATGAAAATAAGGAAAAGTAATCAAAACAATTGTTAATATCTGTGTATTGTAAGGTGATTAACACCTGATGAAACATGTGTAGCAGATTTAGCCAAAATAAATTGTATTAGTTATTAGATAAGAACACTCGGAAATGCACGATGGACGATGGACGATGGACGATGGACGATGGACGATGGACGATGGACGATGACAATAGTAATAATAATAATAATAATAATAATATTAATATTAATAATATTAATAATAATAATAATAATAATAATATTAATATTAATAATATTAATAATAATAATAATAATAATAATAATAATCAATAAATAATAATAATCAATAAATAATAATAATAAATAATTATAATAATTATAATAATTATAATAATTACAATAATTATAACAATTATAATAATAATAATAATAATAATAATAATAATAACTAAGTTTCGGGGGGGGTGTTCCCTTTTGACACCAAAATGTGCCTTTTTATCTGATAAAACGTGTGATTTACGCGCTTTTTGCTTTTCCCTTTGAAATGAAATGCTACGCACCCTTACTTAATATGATATAAATATAAATCTTTTCTTATTAACCTTTTATGAGTCCGGCCAAACTCAATACAAATAAGGTCCTCTAATAATTAAGCTAATTTGCTTCGAGTTCGACTCCCAAAAAGTGAAATGTTTGCCTCAAGCCTCATAAATATTAAGAGACACTTTCTTCTGTCGCAAATGCTCGCCTCCGCTAAGCTGTTCTTCGATCACAATTGTGGGTTTCAATAGGTTTATTTCTCCTGTCTCAATGCACACGCTCGTTTCATACTACACAGTACACTCTCTTATTTATAGTTCTGTCTAAATCTTTAACCATGCAAGTGCGTCACATTATCAATCAACATAACCGTATCTTAGACTATTAAATTAATAAACTTTGCCGAAGTTGCGCAACGATTTACTATAGTCTTTCTCGGTGGTATTTTAACCATAAAACTGAAGGCGTATTGGTTGTATTACAAAAATCACGAAATGTATATATTGACCAGGATATCTTAATACGTACCTTACTGTTAAAAACATAGTACTTATATATAACTGACTCAATCTTTTACCTATTTTAACCCGGTTTGTTTACTGACAATATATTGTTTAATATGTCGTGCCTCAAGCTCTTATATCTATTTTTAAATGAACCAAACTGAATCAATTACTTAACTAGATTCGATTTTCATTTAATATTTCGCTAATTAAACGGAAAGTGTTTTACAGTTGTGTCTTGTGAAGCGTAAGCAAAACCTTATTGCTGCAGTTGTTTTTAATCGGCGTTATGGATTGTAGTTTCTCTGAAGTTGTGCAAGGTAAAGTGAGCAGATTTTTTTCTGTGGTATTTCACAATTTTGAACATAAAACTTAGTTGTGTGTATTGGTATGTAGCACGTGTTAATCCCTCTTCAGGGAAAAAAAGGAAAAAGAACTCGTCTTCCACTGACGAAAATTCGGATAATGAATTAGCGACTAGGTAGGTAACTATATATAAACAATAACATGTTTAATTTGTTCAAAATGTTCATGATTATTGCGAGCGCAATGGATATGCTAATGCGAAAAATTTACTGATCATATAGAAAAAGCTCTTGCGAAACCGTGAGTTCTCACAAGCGGCGTACCAAAATCCCAAGTACTAGTACTGATAAAGGTGAGTCGTATTTCCTGGGATTTTCGATAAACAAATTGATAATTCCTTTATTTTTAGGAAGATTGTGGAAGAAAGCGTTGAAGTAAGTGCCGATCGACACGCTTCATTTTCTGAATCTAGTGTCGATAACATTAAAAAACTTAAGGTGTGAAATGCAAAGAAAATTTATATGCGTAAAGGTTAAATGTCTTTTATTTTGATTTGAAGTAGAGCTTCACGGGAGGTTATGACAATCTCGAGCGACTCTGAATGCGGGTCACCCAACAAAATGAAATTAACCGGGTACGTTTATTGTATTATCCATTTATTTCAACATTCTTTCCATTTGTCTGTCTGTCTGTTTATTATCTATTTATTATTTATTACCTGTTACCTGTTAAACCTGTTACTTGTTACTTGTTACTTGTTAATTATTATTTATCGTTTATTACTTATTATTTATTTGTTCGACTTATTTGGTTGTTTGAGGAGTGGGTTGTGCACGATGTTGTTTCCTTATTGTTTGATTTATTTTCTAACTTTGGTTTGTAATATTGCACTAAATATAGAACAAAAGTCGAACCAGTTTCAATATCGAGCGATTCTGAATGTGATTCACCAATAAAACGCAGAGGTTCGATGAAGTATTAGTACTCAGTGCATTATACTGTACGTTAATTTGACAAAAATTATGGGTGTGTTTGAGCTAAAGATTTTCACAACCTCGCCATTTTTTCCAATGAAGATAGTTCCACACCCACAACGATCTTCTATTTCTACCATATGATCAAATAACAAGCTTTTGATTTTCATGAGTATAGTTCACCCTATATATTTATCCATCACCCAGCTGTGCTCATTTCGGATCGAGCGCAAATAAACTTCTCGTTCATTTCTCATGAATTTACTTCTTTAGGGCTTATGGCGGAAGTATTGGAACTGAAGCGAAATGTGTTGTCGCCCAAAATGAGTCAAGCCCCAATCAAGGTAAAATTTACTTTGTTCTTATAAAAACAGCTTTATGTGTTTTATCAATACAATAAACAAGACGTGTACGTTTTACAGACTCATTGTGCATGTGCATGTACATATGCTGATATGCGTATCTATATAAGTATATTACTGAGTGCGTGTGTATATATGTATATCCAGCATCATGTACGCGTGTAACTTATATTAAATTTTTATGTCCATTAAAGCTTGAAGAGAAACATCAAGTGATCGGAATGCCGAAAAAGGAGGTCTTATCAGAAGGGTAAGTATTGCAGGATTTTGTTCTTTATTTTAAACTTATTTTTAAAATTGATTTTCTGTTTGTAATTCATAAACGTCGATACCAGTTCTTATTCTAGTATGTATTCTTCAGAACCACTCATCTTCTCTTTTACAGTGAAGACATGCCATCCAACATGCGTATTCCTGGGCTGAACCAAGGAAACACTGGTATAGTATAACAGTAGCTTTACGCCATGCTGTGCATGGTATATTTAACATAATAGATTCCATTTTGCCGTTGTCTGTTCAATTATGGATGCACAGATGACGTCACAACGCAGTCGAGTGGGTCACTTATGTTCTTACCACGTTGTTACGTCTTCTGTGCATCGAAATAACTGAACAGAGATAAATTTGTTTTATACAATAAAAAATAGAAAAATTATGTTTTAAAAGACTTACTAAATTTTACCGGCTAATTTCCAGGGCATTGAAAACGATAATAATAATAATAATAATAATAATAATAATAATAATAATAATAATAATAATAATAATAATAATAATAATTATCACCTCATCTGACGTGATCCATGATCTATATATACAAATCAAGCAACGTCATTGGCTGGTGATGTTGCAGTGAGATCCGTGAAGAGCCATCGCTAGTTTTCGAGATAGTACTTAGCCTGCGTTACATTACTGCCAATAACATTATTACCTGTGTTAATCACAATTTAATGTTGATTCATTTAATATCATTGTTCAGAAGCAAAGAATCGCACTCGTAAGAGAAAAGGTAGTAGTTCGTCGTGGTCAGATGGATCAGATGGCTCAGCCTCAGAGAAGAGCGACGAAATGACGTAAGCTGTTTATTTAACATATCAGTTCATTTTATGCACTTTGAGATTACTTCTTCCTATAATTAAGAGCCTGTTTATAAACATATAAGACTTTTTCTCATACTATGATAACCGTCGTCTAAAGAAAATATTCAAAACTGAACCCTTCACGCTGACCTACCTGTTTTATAGATCGGAAAGCGACGCTTCCTGTACATTTAAAGAAAATCCAGGCTACTATGGCAATGACGAAAGGCTAAAAGTGTACCAATGGGGATTAGTAAAAGGGAAACAAATGAATGAAATCGCTGAGATATTACTTAGTAAAGCGAAACCCACTCAAGTTGCAACATGTGTCCCAACTAGCGTGGAAAGAAATACGGCATTTGTGGTTGATACTTCGTGCATTGAAAACATAGAGGATTTAAAATGTGATGACCTAGGTGTATGGCAGTGCACGGGCGTCAAAACAGATTTTTTTAGGAAAACTAGTAAAAAAGCTAGAAAAGTCCGCGGCAGTAAGCCAGTAAAAGATGGTGTGTATAAGTTTACTAGGAGGTATTATTACAACAACAATCTCCACAGCCTGAAGAAGACAATAACAACAGCGGCGCCGGTGGACAGTAATCGGGCCAGTTGTCGATATGCTTTCTTGCAGTATATTTTTACAGAAGGGGAACAGGTAGTGGTGTCGCGAATGCTCAATCTAACGTGCCGTTCTTCACGACAATCACAATGTTTTAGTTTTTTGTTCACTTTATCTGGTACTTCACTCTCTCTAGTCACTCTTATCACACTCTCCCTCGTCTTAACATACACATGTTTTTTACTGTCCAAATTTTGAAGTGTTTTCTGTTCGACATCTGTCATCTATACCTATTTCTTAACCTAAACCAATTACTGTAATTAACAACTTGCGTCATAAGCTATATTTACGACACACTCCCCTATTTGACTCCGGAGGTGACAAATACAGTTTATATAGCTACGATATTAAATGTTATTAACTTTAATCAAAATGTTCTTACTTAATTTTACTTATCCTTAAGTATTGTCCTCTTCTTCAGCAATACTTTTGATACGAATTCCAGCAGCGGTTGCTGCGTCTCTCTTTGGTCTGAATTCAGGCGCTTCGGGATTCAATTTGGCAATTGGTGTTACTTTCTCTCTATCGCAGAACAGTTCTAAAGGATATAGTTGTTGAATGGCCCGTTCGAGGTGGTTCCTTCCAGCTCGCAATCTAACTGCTCTCACGATTCCGTCGTTTCCTGTTATAGGTTCTTCCACAATCCCCAATTTCCACTTGTTCCTGTCCTTTTCGTCTCCCTTAATGATTACTACGTCTCCCTTTCGTGTTGTTGTTGGTGAACCCTTGTGCTTCAATTTGTGACGCTCTCGCAGGCCTCGAAGGTATTCTTTCGTCCAGCGTTGCCACATGTCATCTTTGCATTTTCGAAGATACTTAGCCCTTTTTCTTAACGATGCGTCTCCTTCACAGTGCGGTTCCATTTCTGGGAGTGCGTTGGACGAAGGGTTTAGAAACGATGTAGGTGTGAGTATCGGTATCTGTACATCATCTTCTACGTAGGACAATGGTCTGTTGTTCAGAGCTACCTCCACATCTAACAGTACTTCCTTTAGCTCGTGAAAATACAGTTGGTTGTGTCCAATAGATTTTCGTAGAGCTCCCTTCACTAAACCAACCATACGTTCAAACTGTCCTCCCCACCAAGGGGCTCTGCTTAGGTTGAATTTCCAAGAGATTCCATGGTGGGCGAGAACGTTGTTCAATCTTTCTTCATTTTTCACTTGCTTCATCCATGCTGCCGCTCCGACGAAGGTGCGACCATTGTCCGAGTAGATGGTTTCTGGTCGGCCACGTCTTGCTATGAACTTTTAAGACTCAGGAGGAACTCCTCCATCTCCATTGATCTCACAAGGTGAAGATGCAACGCTCTTGTCAGACTACACGAATAGAGAACGACATACACCTTTGCTTCCCGCTTGCGACTGGTACGGATCTTGATGGGTCCCGCGTAGTCAACCCCAACTACTTGGAAGGGGGTTCGTCCTTCGGTTTGATCTCGAGGCAACAACCCCGGAGGTGGGTTGGACAATGCAACTGCTTGAAATCTCTTGCATCCTGGACAACTCTTGATAAGTCGTTTTGCCAGCCGTCGGAGTCGTGGGACCCAGTACTTCTCTCGAATCTTTGTCATGGTGAGCCCTACTCTGCCATGTAGGGTATCTTCATGAGCTTGCTGGACAAACTTCTCTGTGTAGGTCGAAGTATCAGGTAGATAGATCGGGTAATGACCTTGAATTCTCCCTCTGCACTCCAACAACCCATTTTCATTGGGCTGCAAATTGAGTTGCATTCGGTCTTCTTCGTAGTGCTCGCTTTGTGTGCCTTCTTGTTGCACTCGTCTCTCCCAGAATAGGCGTTGGATTTCTAGTTCCTCTGTCGTTGGAGGGCCATAATCTCTCTCTTGCCGTTGAACTCTGGCGTTACGTAAGAATCTTGCGATCCATGCACACACCCGAAGAACTTTCCAATAGTTCCGTCGTCTTGAGAGCAGTTCACTGAATTTATCGGGTTGTTCGTCGGTAGCTGCTTTGAACAACTCTCGCACTTTCTTGGCTTCCTCCAGTGACTCCTTGGTCGCGGTTGTGGTAACATTTGTTGGCCAACGTTCTGGTTCCGCGAGCCACTTTGGTCCAGTCCACCACAGTTCATTTTCTTGAGACCCCACGACTGCCCAGATCTGCGGGGTTCTCGTCGGTCGGCACATGTCTCCACTTAATCCCTTTCCTTTTTTGGATCTTGTTTACACGATTCTGTACGAATTGCTTGTAGTTGCCGCCTCCATTTATCCAATGTAGTGCTACCGTACTGTCTAACCAGCAGTAGGTGTTCTTGATGGGAAATCCCTGTAGGGCATCTGCGATATTTGCTGCTAGGTTTACCGCCATGTGTCCAGCAACCAGTTCTTGACGTGGTATTGTCAGTCCTTGCTTGGCCAGTCGAGACCTTGCCGTTACGAGACTTTGCGTCTTCCCTGAGGGTTGCGATACTACGGTGTAGGCTGCCGCGGCTACTCCTTTCCCACTCGCGTCACCGAACACGTGGAGATCGATACTGTTTATCGGCTCTTTGTACTTTACTAGTGATCTTGCTGTTGTGATCTGCGCTGGCAATTCTCCTTCCCATCGGTTCCACCTTTCTACGAGGTCTGCTGGTAGCTGTTGATCCCAGCCACGTTTAAGGTTGCAGGCATCTCTATATAACATCTTCCCACGGAGTGTTAAGGGCGATGCAACTCCCAAAGGATCGTAAATCTTGGCTAACTTGGTTAGGATACCTCTTTTCGTCGTTGGCACTGTTTCTTTGGACACGATGACACTCATTGTGTCTTCTCGCTTGTTCCAGGTGAGTCCTAGGAGACCACAATCCGCCGGCTCTCCTAACTGTTGTTGCGCAAAGGTTTGGTCTTGCACATCTACGTCGCTTTGGTGAGATTCCAGTGTGGGCTCGTTGGAATGCCACTTGTGCAACTCGAAGGCAGCGTCAGCGAAGATCTCCGTGGCATCATTCTTCAATTTCTTGGCTTTGGTTGTCGTTGTTGCACCAGAAATCGAGTCATCGACGTAGAGGCTTTTGTTGATTTCGTGCACTGCTTCTGGACTTTTGAGCCGCCAGCTTTCTAAGTGCTGATTGATTACTCCCCCAAGCAAGAAAGGCGAAGGAGCTAGGCCAAATAACGCCCTTGTGAATCTGAGGGTTTCAACTTCTCTCGTTTCCAGATTCTTTAGCCAGTGAAACCTGAGGGCGTCTCGATCTTCTTCACGAATCCGGACCTGCAAAAACGCTTTCTTAATGTCACCAGTTATGGCTACAGGGTGGAATCGACCTCGAATCAGCACACTCCAGAGTTGATTTTGTAGTGGTGGACCAGGATTCAGGCATTCGTTGAGGGAAGGAACTCCATCTCTTACTTTGGAAGACGCATCATATACGATCCGTAACCTTGTGCTTTCAGCTTTCTCTCGAACTACTGCCTTGTGTGGGATATAGCATTCCCTTCCTACCACAGTCTTTTGGGCACGTTCCACCACACCTTGGCTCAGTTGCTCTTTAATTATTTCATCGTATTCATTTATAACTTTCGACTTGTCGAGTTTACGCACCAGATTGTTCAATCTTCGCAAGCTTGCTTCTTTTCCCTTTGGCAATGGAGGGTGGTTTCCCTTCCAGGGCAGACCAGTCCGATACCATCCTTCTTGATTTCTTTCCAACTGTTCTTTGAATTCTTCATATACTTCGTTTTGGTCCCCAATGGCTGAATCTGCTAGGCCGAGTACGTCCAGTTTACAGAGTTCCTCGTAATCTGCATTTGCCGTTTGCGTGAGTAACATTGCGGTGATGTCGAATTCTTGACCGGGGGAAGTGATAGTCCATCCCAATTTCGTTAGATTTGCTACAGGACTCCATTCATCGTTTCCAATGCGTGCTGGTTCTGCGGTGCTGATTCGTGGACATTCGCTGTTTCCAAGGATTAGGTGGACAGGTAGGTCTGATTTCTCATCTTTATCTTCCATGACAACTCCTTTAAGATGTGGGTTTTCGGCTAGGAGTCTTTTGTAGTGAGGATTCTTCATGGTCATTAACTGCGGTTTTTCAATTTTCGTGACGTTTACGTCCATGTCGAAATCTCCTTTCAACGAGCGCAGTTTAATCTGATAAGTCTCCATCTTTCGTGTCGTTGCCCCGAGCATCATTTCAATTTTTCGCATTCCAGAGCTTTGTGGTCTTGCGCCAATTCGCTTGAGTAATGCCGCCGAGGCATATGAACTCCCTGCTCCAGAATCCAGCAAGGCACGACATTTTATTCCATGGACTTCCACAACGACGACTGGATAGACGACTTGTTGGTCGCTCCCTTGTTTGGCGGTCTTGATTGTGTCAACTGGTATTTCTTTATCACAAATCGAAGTGTGATGTTTTGCGTCACAGTTTCGACAGTTCAATCGACTTTTGCATTCTGCTGCTCTATGACCAGCCTTCGCACAGTTAAAACAAAGGCGCTTCTGTTGAAGAAGGCGTCTTCTTTCGGTGGCGTCGACCACTTTATTACATTCGACGGATTTGTGCTCTTCACTGACGCAATAAACGCATTTTTGGAATCGGATTTCCCCTTGATGTTGTTGTTGAGTGCGATACGAAGACGTATTTTGAGGTTCCCATCTCTTTCTTCGATGCGACGGCGGACTTTCGTGATCTTTCTCTTTAGGTTTGTTGCGGATAGGATTCCTTTCGGTCCACCTTCGAATCGCGTCTACAAATTTTGGGAAATCCCATTCTTGCCACTCGTCGTCATCCCTGACCAAATCGCCACGAATTCCTTCTAGCTTGTCTACTGACATTCGCACATAGCCGTTTACTTCTTTAAGTTTTCCCATAGTTTCCAACGCTTGTACGTTGAACAAGAGTTTTTCATGAAAGTCATGAATTTTTGACGGTTGCGCTCCATTGATTACGGGCAATGCCATGATGTTTTGCACGTACGCATTTACTATTTCCGACGTCTTCCCATATTTGCTCTTCAATATATTTTTGGCTCGCGTATATCCCTCGGTTGTAAATGGCAACCCCTCTATCAATGCTCTTACCTTTGGTTGTAGGAGCTCCTTGAGGTAGGCAAACTTCGTTACAGCGGCTACATCGGTTTGACCATCAACTTCGACTTCGAAAACCCCCCAGAAGCGGCGCCAGTCAGTATGCGCTCCGTTGAACTTGGTAATTACCAGCTTTGGAAGCTTCGTGCGGTTAGTGTCGGTTGGTTTCGTCGGACTTTTGTCCTTTTTAGATTCCTCTAACTTTTGTTCGAAGCGTAGTTTTTGCTCGTACTGCTCACGTTCAAAGGCCAGTTGCCCCTCACGCGCTTTCGCCTTCAGCGCATTCTCGATTTCTTTCGCCTTGATCTCTTCGTTGGATTTTAATTCAGCTAAACACTGCTGTAGGTGTTCGATTTCCACGTCGACTTCATCTACTTGGTTTTCTATCTCCTTGCTCCAATTTGTTACGGTATCTTCGTCGTCCCCTCGTTCGAACTTAGTTTCAACAAGTTCAAGTTTTATCGTGTCGATGCTCGCTGTTATTGAAATCAATGCTTCACGTTGTCTCTCAATGGCGACGGCGTTTCTTTTCTTCAAGATGTCTGGTGTTTTTCCTTTCGTAAACTTTAATAACTTCACCTTCCCAGCTAAGTCTTTCTCCAGCTTTTCCATTTTTTCCGATCCCGTCGGAGGTGCCACTTTGTCGCGAATGCTCAATCTAACGTGCCGTTCTTCACGACAATCACAATGTTTTAGTTTTTTGTTCACTTTATCTGGTACTTCACTCTCTCTAGTCACTCTTATCACACTCTCCCTCGTCTTAACATACACATGTTTTTTACTGTCCAAATTTTGAAGTGTTTTCTGTTCGACATCTGTCATCTATACCTATTTCTTAACCTAAACCAATTACCGTAATTAACAACTTGCGTCATAAGCTATATTTACGACAGTGGCTCTGACACGTCACGCTGGAAGTAAGGTAAACAATAAACCTTACACGCGCACAAGAAAGAGTACACTGGATAAAATTAAAAAGGACGTATTCAAACACGACCCAAAAAAGATCATGCACAATATTATAGCCGAAAGGGGTGGAATAGATAACGTGCGATCGGGTAGTGAAATACCTAGGAACAGGAAACAGGTATATAATATAATACAGTCGACCACTTTCACGGAAAAAATTTCAGATCCACTTCAGTACCTGATGCAAAAATGTAAAGAAGAAATACAAGATGACAGTACGGCATTGATCCGCTCCGTTCAAGTGACTCCGGAACCCATAATCTTTCTTGCCACAAAGCGGCAACAACTTAAGGACATGGAAAGGTTTTGCACAGATCCAGAAATGTTTTGTATTCTTGGAGTAAATGCAACATTTGACTTGTGCGACTACTACATGACCTTCGCAACTTATCGGAATCCCATCCTTCAAACCAAGAATGGAAATTCTCCTGCCATTATTGGACCTGGTATATTACACAAGTCAAAGCTTGAACGGTCTTACTACGTTTTGGGTTCTGAGATTGTAAGATGGCATCCACCCTGCGCAGGCGTTTAAGCTTTAGGTACAGACGGATAAATTAATATGGTAAATGCTCTATTGCGTACTTTTCGAAGTGCTGTGCATTTAAGGTGCGACCTCCACAGGAAGGACAACATACTGAGCAAGCTTTCAGCTCTGGGAATTCCGAGTGCAATAAGCAAAGAATATCTGGCCGACATATTTGGACGGGGAGACGAGGGTGGCCTAATCCATTCCTTATCATCAAAGGAATTTGACGACGCATTGCATGGATAAGGTGAAGGCAACTTGGGAAACCAGGCATGCCAAAGGAGCAGACTTTCTCTCATATTTTGTTGAGAAAAAGGCCAAAACTATAAAGGAAACGATGACAGTGGAAGTTCGCTCTCTGTGTGGTTTGGGTTTCCCGCCTGATGTCTACACCCAGAATGCCAGCGAGTCGATGAATAAGGTTTTAAAAGAAGAAGATCAAGACGACAACAGCTTCGGAAGAAAGAAAAAAACTGTATGCGACATTGTAGAGCGCTTCCGGAAAGTCGTCAAAAGGCAAGAGCAGGAACAATTTCTGGCTGTGTTAGGAAGAGGAGAATATCAAATTAAAGAGAGATTTAAATATTTAGAAGCAGGTGAAACCTATTTCAAAATGAACGAAAAACAGAAGGCGGTCGTAAAGAAGAATTTCTTCGACTGTTCTTTAACTGATGCCTGGCTAGAAATCCAGGACACTCAGCGGCAGTGGCCTGTGGGCTCATATTTAGATGGGAATATTAATTTGAAAATTCTGATGGCTAAATATCGATCATTTCGGCTATAAACAGAAGTCTATAGCAATAAATTAAAGTAGAGTTATTCGCTAAAATGTCTTATTGACCCATTTCTTACCCAAATATCAAATTACAAAAGGTTTAATCGTCTAGACAGGCCTATACACTCATACTCACAAAAATTGCCGCATAAATTTCGGTTATTATTTCTGAATCCACAGTCACATTTAATAATAATAATAACAGCGGTTAAGACCCTGGCAACCTAGCAACAGCTCCATAAGAAATGGCGGACAAGAATCCGAAATTATCGAGGAATGCATTGCTTCTTCACGCCGAGTTCAGTATTTATCTCGGCGCTTGATGGATTAAATTACAACGACTCGGCTGCAATAAATCGTACATTTTAAGGTCTTTGGGAACCTATTAAACAACGAAAAAGTGGAACGAACAACTCCGCAAAACAAAGTAACGTTCATCCCGAGCAAATTCAGACGTTCGCATCGTGGACAAACAACACAGAAGCAGCCAAAATTGGAGCTCCAAAATAAGTGATATAGCAGATTAATAGACTTTAAACAGCGAATAAGAGGTATGTTTGTGAGGGGCTCGGGAACCTATTTAGGACGCTCCAAACTTAATAGAAATTGTAGTGCTGAACGATTGTTCAATTTGTTGAAGTTTTGGACGTTCGCATGTCGGAATTTACAATAGTAAATAACCGAAAATGATTGTTCTTTATATTTCCTTAAGAAATCTATTGAAGGACGCCATATTGAATTAATTAAAAAGGGATTCAGTGCGCATGCTTTGCCGCCATGTTGTCCTGGATTTCTGGCCATGATGGCTAGAAATCCAGGACACTCAGCGGCAGTGGCCTGTGGGCTCATATTTAGATGGGATATTAATTTGAAAATTCTGATGGCTAAATATCGATAATTTCGGCTATAAACAGAAGTCTATAACAATAAATTAAAGTAGAGTTATTCGCCAAAATGTCTTATTGACCCATTTCTTACATAAATATCAAATTACAAAAGGTTTAATCGTCTAGACAGGCCTGTACACTCACACTCACAAAAATTGCCGCATAAATTTCGGTTATTATTTCTGAATCCACAGTCACATTTAATAATAATAACATCGGTTAAGACCCTAGCAACCTAGCAACAGCTCCATAAGAAATGGCGGACAAGAACCCGAAATTATCGAGGAATGCATTGCTTCTTCACGCCGAGTTCAGTATTTATCTCGGCGCTTGATGGATTAAATTACAACGACTCGGCTGCAATAAATCGTACATTTTAAGGTGTTTGGGAACCTATTAAACAACGAAAAAGTGGAACGAACAACTCCGCAAAACAAAGTAACGTTCATCCCGAGCAAATTCAGACGTTCGCATCGTGGACAAACAACACAGAAGCAGCCAAAATTGGAGCTCCAAAATAAGTGCTATAGCAGATTAATAGACTTTAAACAGCGAATAGGAGGTATGCTTACGAGGTGCTCGGGAACCTATTTAGGACGCTCCAAACTTAATAGAAATTGTAGGGCTCAACGATTGTTCAATTTGGTGAAGTTTTGGACGTTCGCATGTCGGAATTTACAATAGTAAATAACCGAAAATGATTGTTTTTTATATTTCCTTAAGAAATCTATTGAAGGACGCCATATTGAATTAATTAAAAAGGGATTCAGTGCGCATGCTTTGCCGCCATGTTGTCCTCGATTTCTGGCCATGCCAATCTTGTCCAAACCGGCGGGTGTGTAGTAAAGGCACCTAACTACAGAGATGTCTCCACTAGTAACGAAAATTGGTTGGTAGCTTCGAAGCGGATTCCTGGAAAGCCTCATTCGGTTACCGTTGCTAAAACTGGAAGAGTGGTGTGTGACAAGGCATGTGTGGACTCAGCACAATACAATATCTGTTCCCATACACTAGCTGTAGCTGAAACTCTGGGAATCCTTGCACAGTTTATTCAGTGGTTCCGCAAATGCAAGAAAACCGGTTCTACGACGAGGATGGCAAACGTCGACATGCCAAAAGGAAGTGGACAAAAGAAAAAGGCCACACAAAGGCGCAAAGGCAAAGCTAATGTTATACCAGAAGTTAAGACAGCTTTACCACTTGTTAGTAGGTTGCCAACATCAGAAGTGCTCTCTTCAAATGGGCCTTTTATCTACAGTAACTACACCAATCCACAAGTAACGGCCATAGAAGAATCGCCATTACCACAACCTAGTGGTTATTCCCATTCAACGTCACCAGCAAATCGCACAACACCGCAGATTCCCGTTGTGACCTCGGCATTTACGTCAAGTTCGATACACACGACGCTGCCGCAGTTACAGTCGCTTAGTTCATCACTGCAGTTTCCGTCCTTTCACTCGGCTGTAACGCCACAATTCCCACAAAGTAGCAGACGACCGACCGGATCCTTACCCAGGTTCAATAGAAATAACTCTACTACATCTTTGTGACCCACGGGTGACAACATGTCATGGTTGTGGTCAGCCTATACGAAGCCCGGGTATGCTAATACCACCGCCAGCTGACATGGTTCTAGTTACAAAAATGCGACGCGATTATTCCGCAGGAGGAGAGAAACGTCAAGGAAAGGTTGGCAACGTCTATTTCCACAGCAACGTTGGGTGCATCAAGTCGAAGTGTGCCCACTTTTTCCCGTCACTTCTTTGTGTGTCAGCACACGTAGCAAATGTACTCACGCCTATTCACAAGCAACACTTGTTAACGTCGTTAGGGTTTTCCGTTTAGATCTAACGAGCTTATACATAATAATAAAGAGATATTAAAACGCAGTTACGGTGTTGCTGTTATTATAACGTTGGTAGAAGTAAGTTACTCGCAGAATATTTTTAATAATCGTTCAGGTTGTTAACCATGAGATATCCTGGTCAACATATACATTTCGTGATTTTTGTAATACAACCAATACGCCTTCAGTCTTATGGTTAAAATACCACCGAGAAAGCCTATAGTAAATCGTTGCGCAACTTCGGCAAAGTCGGATTTATTAATTTAATACGCGCCCTTGTCTAAGATACGGTTATGTTGATTGATAATGTTGCCACTTGCATGGTTAAAGATTTAGACAGAACTATAAATAAGAGAGTGTACTGTGTGTGTAGTATGAAACGAGCGTGTGCATTGAGACAGGAGAAATAAACCTATTGAAACCCCACAATTGTGATCGAAGAACAGCTTAGCGGAGGCGAGCATTTGCGACAGAAGAAAGTGTCTCTTAATATTTATGAGGCTTGAGGCAAACATTTCACTTTTTGGGAGTCGAACTCGAAGCAAATTAGCTTAAATATTAGAGGACCTTATTTGTATTGAGTTTGGCCGGACTCATAAAAGGTTAATAAGAAAAGATTTATATTTATATTATATAAGTAAGGGTGCGTAGCATTTCACTTCAAAGGGAAAAGCAAAAAGCGCGTAAATCACACGTTTTATCAGATAAAAAGGCACATTTTGGTGTCAAAAGGGAACACCCCCCCCCCCCCGAAACTTAGCCAAACTAGACAAATATTATTATTATTATAATTGTTATAATTATTGTAATTATTATAATTATTATAATTATTTATTATTATTTATTGATTATTATTATTATTATTATTATTAATATTAATATTATTATTATTAATATTATTACTATTGTCATCGTCCATCGTCCATCGTCCATGTTTTAGCACATGCCTAACTTTATATCCTGTAGTAATTATAGTCCTTTTATAGTAGTCTTAATATAAAATCCTTGTACATATATACGATTCAAATATACAAAATAAAGTCAGTTGTGACTCCTGAATAGAAGTTGTGTATTGCGCTTCGTATCAAGATGAGCGATAACAACAGCACAAAACCCAACAGTAGGAGATAAAGTATATTGAACAACAGGCACTTAGTGGGTTTTTTGATATCAAAAGTCGGGCAATTTCCGTTTCAGTCGGGCAAAATGTTCTCCGCCCCCCCCCCCCCCCCCCTATAAATTAGTGCCCGTACGCATCTGCAAACTCCCCTGGTCCGATCTGTGGCTATGAAGGATCCTAGTGATAATTTTATTTGCCAAAATGGACGAAAATTTAATGGCTTTGTTCAACTGCACCAGTTTCCTAATGAAAGCCGTCAAACTGTTCGGTACAGGTCAGTATATGTCCTCAAAATAACCCAGTACCTCAAAACATACACAGGCATTTAACTTGTTGTAAGTCATCAAAAATAACATTGACGTCTAAGCTGACTGTTGATTATTAATGACTAAGGCCCCGTTCACACTATACCGGATAGCTTTTGTGCCGGCACGAAAACCATACCGGATAGGCCTTCTGTTCACACACAAAACGCCTGTTCCGGCACAATTTCTGTGCCGGCACGCCGTTGCGCCGCTCCGATCTCGAAAGAGGTACATCTTGTATCGGATAGCTTTTTGTGCCGTTTCAGCTCCAGTGTGAACGGAGATCGAAATCGTTTCGGAAGTATATTAATAGAATAGAGCGTGGTGATTGGTTGGATCACGGGGTTATATCGTATTCGGCACGAAACTGCGCATAATTATGCCGTCTGTTCACACTATACCGGATAGGTTTTCGTGCCGGCACGAAAACCTATCCGGTATAGTGTGAACGGGGCCACATGTATCTTTCTGGAAAACTACTAACAATTGGAAAATCGTCATATTGCACTGCAACAGGGAGGCTGAAGCGTGTTTGTTATGAGTTATAAGAATGAAATTTTTCATGGAACAGCTCCTAAATGTTGTGAACTTAAATATAAGTTTGCAAGTTAGGTATTTTATAACAGGAAAATATATCATCATTATGTCTTAAAACAAAAGTTCCACCTAAAAGTCGACATTATCGAATCATTGAGTGCTATATAGGGAACATAAAAAGCACAGTCTTTGTTTGTTTTGTACGGTGGCCCACAAGGGCAACACGGAAATAAACGAAGACATAGAAGATTTATATTCCAAAAGCACAATATACGTATTTACAGTACAGATAAATGTCCAACCGAAAAATATATCCAGCCGAAATATATTCCAGCCGAGAAATATTTCCAGCGAAGAAATATTTTGAGCCGAAGTATTCCAACAATGCATCCCATAAGCCTTTGCGAACACATATAAGCCAGCGTACCGCTGTTACTGGATGAGTGGCATCTACTATGGATGGAAGTCGCGGTAATATGTTCATTTGCGTGAAGTGTGGTTGCCATCTGCAAAGTAGTTTTAGGTTTTGTCCTAAATGTGGAATGCAAGTTTGTGGCCATTCACAAGGTGAAAGAGAGAGCCATACCCAAGTTCAAAACCCTGAATCTTCGTCCCGGTTTCAGACAAAGCTTTCTTTTCCCAATTTTGAAAAGTATAAAAGCCTGAAGGAACAGGATAGAAGAGGATTTGATAATCGATCAAATACCAGAAAGAAAAAACGTATCGCGATTGAATCGGTTCTTATTCGGGTGGGAGTGATGAACCAAGATATGACACCTAGAAGGGGAGAGACCTTGCCGGTGAAAGTTCCGTCTTCTGCAACGCCAGATGAGATCGTACAAGCGGCTGTTGCGAAACACACCGCGTTTAATAAACGGTTCCAGCACGACGCAAACTACCGTTTAAGGTGAGGTGAGTTTCGTTCCAGGAACAAGCCCTGCCGAACCGTTCACGTTGAAGCGGTATAAAGACGAGTCTGGTTACGGTTATTCTAAGATAACCTTATTTATTCGACCTGTTGGCAACATTGTGCAACAGCTTCAACAGATTATAGAGTCTGATTCCGACACAAGTTCAGATGGTGGGAACTTCATGAATAATGTGGATAAGCCGGCATTTTTAGAGAACGAACGTGCTAAAGCAGAAGTTAAAACTGTTGAGCAATCGGATGGTCCAAGTTGTTCAACAACGGCCGAAAATCGGCGTGGCGATGTGTCTGAACAACCTCAAATTTCTCTTTTGGTCAACTGTCCGACATGTGGCATCAGATTTCCCGTGGCGCAAATCGAAGAGCATGCGGATTTGTGTGCGGATTTCCTTGTGGAACTTCCAGATCCAAATCCAGCCAGATTGTCATCTCCAGGACAAGAAGGTAACCGTACGTTCAAAAACTTTTAAGCCAGCTGAGTATAGCGTCATTACTCAAACCGAAATGTCTCGCCCAGTTTTGTATATTCGTGTACTGTAGTTTCTGTGCGTGCATTAAAAATTTTTGGAGCGCAACACGTGACGTACGGTTGGACTATTTTCGTTTGTTTTACGATTGGGCTATTGTCGTTTGTTTTACTTATATAGTAGAAGAACACAGATGTGTTAAAGAAGAAATCTGTAACTTGAAAGAACAGCTGAGCGCAGAAACTATTCGGGTTACATTGCGAAGAAAGAATCTATGGCTAGATTACGTGGGGGCAAGAAACAACAATTATAACCCGTGTCACCTGATAAAAATAACCTTTTGCGGTGAACCAGCCATAGATGATGGTGGACCTAAACGAGAGTTTTTTACGGGTAACGACTTTGATACCAGCTTATTGTTAGCAGTGGCGTAGCGTGACCATTCTGAGCGGGGGTGGGGTGGGGGGGGGGGTGTACCTCTATTGCGCTTCCTCAATTACCGACCAACTCATTTTTATGTCCAATTTACATACCAATTTTCGATCAATTTAGCGATAAATCACGTTTTTCTCTCCAAAATCTCTGTTTTACCGACAAGTTCTCCATGAGCGCAACAATTGTTTTGTACTCGAAACCTTTTCGGAAGTATTGTTGAATCAAGGTCATTTCTTCATCCGTATTTTCATCAGCTCCTTTCTCTGTACCACAGCGAGTACAGAAAGCGTCGAACTGTGACATTACAAAACCACACTGACAAGTTGTTCCAGACTCGGTATTATCGTTACGTCTTGTCTCATTGGTATTCTCAGCACCACAGTTAGTACAGAAATTGTACAGAGTTGGCAGGTCAGCGTTGCATTGACGGCAAGTTGCAATTTCCGACGCCATTTTGCGTATGTTTGCGCTGAACCATACGTCACCCAATGACAGCTGTTGCACAAAGGTTTATGGGATGCATTGTTGGAATACTTCGGCTGGAAATATTTCTCGGCTGGAAATAATATTTCTCGGCTGGAAATATTTCTCGGCTGGAAATATATTTCGGTTGGAAATATTTCTCGGCTGGGAATATATTTCGGTTGGAAATATTTCTCGGCTGGAAATATATTTCGGCTGGAAATATTTCTCGGCTGGAAATATATTTCGGTTGGAAATATTTCTCGGCTGGAAATATATTTCGGCTGGAAATATATTTCGGCTGGAAATATTTCTCGGCTGGAAATATATTTCGGTTGGATATATTTCTCGACTGGAAATATTTCTCTGCTGGAATATATTTCGGCTGGAAATATTTCTCGGCTGGAAATATTTTTCGGCTGGAAATATTTTTCGGTTGGACATTTATCTGTACTGTAAATACGTATATTGTGCTTTTGGAATATAAATCTTCTATGTCTTCGTTTATTTCCGTGTTGCCCTTGTGGGCCACCGTAGTTTTGAGGTACAAAAAGTTAAAAACTTGTAAGTCGCACATCAAGCTTGCAAACGTTGTAAAACACAAGAATCGTTGCATTAAATAATAATATCACAAGATATAAACAATTCAGAAGTATATCATACATTGCATTAAATAATGTCACACAAGACAGACAATGCTTCAAAATATAACACACAATACCGTGCTACGTGTACAGGCAGCATGTCAAGTCAAATCTAATGAGCCCACAATTTCTACAGAGTAAGATCCATTGGAAGTTTGTATACTTTATGTAAGATTTGGTATAGTGGATTGGGCATGTGATTTGGCCAAAATTAATCATATGACTTAACTATATGACTTAATCACATCACACAAACGTATTGTTAGGTATATAGAAGTTCATTACCATGCATAGTGTATCAATACCTTCTTAACATGTGTGAAATACATTGCTTTTCACTTGTCCAATCGCCTTACCTTACCAACATCCAATTTTCCTATGCGTGTTTTGAGGTACATGATGTAGTGCTAGTTTTGTAGTGCACGAGATATAAACCTTCAATATAAGTTTGCAGTTTCTGCCGCGTCAATGCGACAATTTAGTGCATTGAAAAGCTGAAAAGAACTTAGGATGCCAGGAATAACTATATTTGAAATATGGCTGAAAATGTCCATGTATGTTTTGAGGTACAAATTACAACGATATGGGAAACTAAAACAGCATTCAGAAGTACGATAACTTATCTTACCATATTTTTACTTCCTGGGAAGAAATTGTACTTGTGGAAAGCATACAATAACACCAAAAAAATTAAAGAAAATTTCTTTCTTCAGATTTTATGCAAAAAGTAAATTTCGTTTATGTTTTGAGGTACATATACCTGTAAACCCGGCGAGAACAAATAAAGGCATGACATTCAGGTTATCCTGAACTAAAAGTAAACAGGCACGGCGGAGCGCTTAGTATAAATTTAGGCTAATTTTCAGTAGCGGTGGTGCGTTTTATTAAAGCAGGGTGATTTTTATAGGAAATGTGAAATAAAACAAGGCAAAAGAATAGAATTTGAACAACTTTTCAACTCCCCATAAAAAGGTACCGTCTTCGAACGGCACGCTGAATGGCAACTGATAACTAGTTCACCTTCGTATGAGGTTGATGGCAGCTTTTATAACGCTTAAACTTCCTTGATTTTCCTCAAATTCACTCTGTAAAAAATTCTCACTCTCCTGGTTTGAATGATAAGTTTTGCCCATGATAAGTTTTGCCCAGGGTAAGACAGCACGAATCATGGTTAACTAAACTTAAAACATGCAGTTAAAACTATAACGCACAACCAGTGACGTCACAAGCTATTTTCTTTCGGGTCCAGGGGCCATCATAATTTTGTTGTTACTTTTTTTCTCGACTAAATTTCAGATTGCCAGTTCTTCCTACATTGTCTTTTTTTGTTGTTTTGACTAAATTTCACACTGTCATTTTTTTTTTTTGCGTTGTCATTTTTTTTGTTTTGACTAAATTTCACACTGTCATTTTTTTTGCGTTGGCATTTTTTGCTTTGACTAAATTTCTCACATCATCATTTTTTTGCTGTGCGTGGTCACTGGTAAATCGAATACGTTTCTTAGTTGCGCTTACTAGAATAACAACATGCAGTCAGCTATAGCTATTGGCTACGGAACTGAAAAGGTGAGTGCTTGGGCTCCTATTGTGTACGCTTGGTCTTGGAAGTTACAACTGCACGAAACCACAAAGAATATATTAGTCAGGACTATGTGATGATCTCGTATTTGCCTTCATTTATAGCACCCAGAAACGCTGCGACTTGCTGGTTTGACCCATTTTACAATTACATCCCCGTTTACATGTTATTGACTATTTTCAGCTTTATGGTAATACTGATGTTCCTGTTATTATTTTTGCGCGTTTTACCATTAACCTGTCTTCCGGCATTCACAACCAAACAACTCGATCGGATATAATTCGGATGGCAGAGTGACATAACAGAAAATTTTACGCAAAGGTATAACCTTCAGAATTTCCGTGAAATCACTCCCAAAACAGATTTCAGAATTTTCCGGAGAGCACAGAGAAAGAGACCTCGAATACTTCATGGCATATCGTTATAAAGGTTTCATTGTAAAAAGGGGTCATTCAGGATCATTTTAAGTCTAAGGGGATAAATCTAATTTAGTAAAAAACTCGATAAATTATAGATCTACGACGTCAACCTCAACGACGACGTCCTTTAGACAAAATAATTATTTTTGCAAAACAAAGAGAATGAATTATTTTAGACCCAAGAGTAATTTCAACACCGTCCTCGTTCTTTATACAACGCCACTTAGAGCATTTTCACGTCTTCAGGACGACGTCAATGGCCAAAAGATGAGAACTGTAAGTTGCTTGAGATTGACTTCAATACGGACACTACAATCATTTTAGAAAAACTGGTGGCGTTTTGGAAGTCATTAAACTAGCTTCAAATATCAAATATAATAGTCAGTTAACCCTGACTTCTTTAAATTGTAAACCTTATCTTGCGTTTTAACCGCCGTCGTCGTCCTAGCATCTTAAAGTCCCTATTATAAGCGTCGGACCGAAATGAGTTAAAGAAGCTTTGAAAAAGTTTTGTCATCATTCCAACAACACCAGTACATCACATTCATCACATCATTAAAAATTGACTGCAATTCATACTGAAAAAACTTACTGAATTTGTAAAAACTGTCTCTTCTTGAATGTTTCTCGCTCCTTTGTCGCTCTGTCATAACATTGGCTTATGGAATACTTGGTGTACAGTAGTTATTTTGGTTTCGGTGATTTGTTCATTCTATGTTTTGATTGGCTCAGAAGGTTTCTTTTGTCAACAAACTAGCCAATCTCGTACCCGGAGCCTTCGCCGGCACACAAACGAAGGCTTCGAAATTAATATTCTGTGATCGAGATCTTCGCAAATGGAAGGAACCGATGCTTTCTGAGTTGCACTGGATAAGTCATTACAGAAACTAAACAGAGAAGGTCTACAAATTAAAGATAAACTGTTATAGACATCATTAATTTTGATATAGTATGCTTTAATAAATTAATAGCTTGCAATTTGTGGAGTGTCAATCAAGTAATTTTACTTGGCTTGCCGATACGCGTGATACCAGACTGTATATACTTCTCAGCTTCTCAGTATAATTTTGCTTAGTATACGTTTATTGTCGGAGTTTTGTTAGTTACGATTTATACGAATTGCGATTGTTTTATGACAATAAACAGTATTTAGAGTTGATTTAAGTCAGTTGTCAGTCCCAGAGCCTTTGTTTGCGTACTGGCGAAGGCTCTGGTACGATATTGCAAACTATAGCACAGTATTTACTAGCGCATTCGCAATAGATAAAAAAGTACTTGAATTCTTAAAGGAGGGAAAGCACCTAAATTTTGCCAAGTAATGATTATTTTTATTCGAACGTGTACTGTTAAACCGTTACATCAGACTAAAAGTTTTTTTTTGGAACTAGATTCGTGTACTACTAGATTCGTGTCGAAACCTAACTAGCAAATTTTCTGAATCTCAAACATTTGACCGTTAAAGTCTTTCATTTTGAACCCGGCGTTGACAGTTCATTTTGGTTGGGAGTTTCAGGATTATAATTAGAAACATATATATAACGCCGTTATAATTAATGAGGGAAAGTACATGGTTGGGAAAATTACTGCATGGTGAAATTCTTAAGAGAGGGAAAGTACCTATAAATTTTGCCAAGTAAGGATTATTTTTAGCCTTTATATTCCGAACGTATACTGTGTAAACAGTTACATCAACTGGCATCGTATTATAGTATCTTAATTTTACCACTGCATGCTCTCTGTAGGAATCTAACCAATAAACTCTCTGAATCTCCAACATTTGACTTCCAAGACTTTCACTGTTTTGAACCCTTGAGATAGAGCTCATTTCCATGAGTTTTGGGATTATAAATAGCAACTGTGTAAAACGTCGTTATAATTAATGAGGGAAAGTACATGGTTGCCGATGATGGGAAAAGTACTGCTTGAATTCTTAATGAAGGGAAAGTACCTAAATTTTGCCAATGATTCTTCGAACGTGTACATTGTTAAACAGTTATACATCAAACTAAAAGTTATTTTGTAACTGCATGGCTTCGTGTAGTACAAGGCGCCCAGAAACGCAACCAATATTAAGTTTTCTTCAAAATACTGGGTTACACTTTGTGACAATCCAACGCAATAAACACCTGAATTTTAGTTATCATGATACAGTGAGTCAGCATTTCTTCACAGCACGCTTTTGTGTTTCTTTTCAAGCTATATATATACTTTGTGTTTTAATTTCAATTCCATACTCTTATGGCTTTATGTTTCTCTGCGTGAACACGTACTTTCTTCTTCTACTTAAGAAAGCGCTGTTTCTGCTGTGTTTACTATGTTCATCAACAGTCTGTTCGAGTGTATTATATAGTAAGATTGCGAAACTTTTTGTCTCGGGGAAGAACCGGCAGAAGCACTATAGTGGATTCACAAAGTCAAGTTCAGATTTGTCCTGATATTAATATGGCGTATACCTTTATCGTTCGGCATGTCACTCGTCATCTTTGTCATTGTATCGGCCAGGTCGTATTCGACTGGAAAGGGTTTTCAGAACTAACATAACATAAACAACTTTATTTAATGAGGGTAATAACACAGAACAGTTTGGTAGTAAACTGATAAACTTGTGGCCCTCTAATATGAAAACTTAATTAAAATATATATTTACATGCAAAATTAAATGACAATTAATAAAATAAAATAAAAGAATAGAAAAAACATGACTAATAAAAGTTATATTAAGAGTTCAAAATTATCTAGGTTGGAATACTTTTCAAAGAAAAATTGTCTAAGGGCTATCTTAAAAGATTTTACTGATTCTTTTTGTCTAATTGCTATTGGAATGCTATTCCAAAGTTTAGTACTTGTGACGGCAAATGTCTGACCCCCTTCTCTTTCACGTTTGTAAAAGGGGCACATTAAGTTAACGTTACTATATCGACTGTTTCTTGAATGAACATCAGAGTTCCGACAAAGAAGTCCTCGAATGTAGGTAGGAGAGGTTCCCTTCAATGTATTATAAATAAGAGTACATTTTTTTAGTTTTATTTCATCAAAAAACGGCAGCCAGTCTAGCTTTTTGAAAAGGACGACACTTCTTTCATGCAAACCAGATCCAAGTATAACTCTCGCGGCCCTTTTTTTGATTTTTAGCACCCTATGAAGGTTTACGGAGGAACATGAGGACCAAATGAACTTGACTTCAAACCAAACGCTGTTGTTGAATTCAACGATTCCGAAAAAGAGTCTAAACAACAAAAAATTTCCAGTAAGTGGTTCGGGTATGTGTAACCTTACTGTTGATCGCTCTGGGATGGCTTTCCTTGTGTTGTCCAAATTTCATCCGATTGGGACCACTTTAAAGAATGGAACTGATGAAACGTCGGAGTTGAATTTAACATTTCCAACGAACGATATCGTCGTAATGACGAATCATGCTCCGACAAATGGATCAGGTATGTGCAACCTCACTTTTGATCGCTCTGCGGTTGCGATGTTTTCTCGATTGATTGAAGACGATCTCATTAATATTGTGGATCTTCGTCTCCATGTTGATTCTAAGAACAAAACTCGATTGCTTTCCCAATGGAGGTTTTCTTGGACCAATAATATTGGTCGAGAAATTCTACTTGCACTTTCGATGTCAAAAGCCCGCGCAATAAATCTTGAAGCCATTGGGCCGTTTTTAACAGTTGGGAGGAGAATTTTTGATATACCAGCTTATGAATATCCTACAGGATGTATCGCGTCTGAGAAAGATGAATTTCGTTGCCACAAGTTTGCTGCAAAAGTTTTTTTCCAAATTTAAATACTGAACACCAGGTGTGTTACGCTAATGAGAAGAAAATTAAAACGGGACATTTTATTCGAAAGTATATATACTTTCGGTTTGACAAGCTCTTTTAAATATGCAAATTTCGTGACAGGCGAAAGATCAGCATTGTCAATCTCGGCGACGAACTTGTTCCAAAAGGATAACCAATTTGCACATTTCCCATCGAATTGTGTAATGGAAAGTTTTGGCAGTTTTGTTGACAAAGCTTTCTTCACCTGGTTCTGTTGGCCAGTTTCTAACGATTTCTGAAATCGTAGTTGTTGCTCCAATAGCTCACGTTCACGACTCATTTTCAGCTCATGTTTCGCTTTCTCGAATGCCATTTCTTGTTTGTCTGACACAGCTTTTTCCAATGCTCGATTTTCTCTTGCAACTTTGTCTTTCTTAAGAAGGTGTGTTATTGTGAAAGGTGTGTTTTTTATAAGATGTGTTAATCAAAAGGTGTGTTATTCTTAAGAAGGTGTGTTAGTGTAAAAGGTGTGTTTTTCGCAAAGGTGTGTTTTCGACCCAAGGTGTGTTAAAAATAACACACCTTAGTTTTGACAAGGTGTGTTAGTCAAAAGTGTTATTAGAAGGTGTGTTACAAAACACACCCAGGTGTGTAAATCAGCACACCAAGGTGTGTAAATTAACACACTTTGGTGTGTTTTTAACACACCATGGTGTGTTTTTTAACACACCATGGCGTGTTAAAAAAAATACACACCAAAACGTGTGTTAAAATAACAGACCTTGGTGTGTTAATTTACACACCTTGGTGTGTTATTTAACACACCTTTTTTTAGAGTGTAGTTGCTGCAAGAAGACTATCGGCGATGATTCCAAGGTACCTGAATGTTACACGAACTCATCTCGGTTGACTGGCATACTTTATTATTATTTAAGTACATTTAGTTTTTTGATTCAGTGTGTTGTCTTTCCCATACTTATTTTAAATTTATTGAAATATTCGGAAAAAGCTAAATATATTAAGGTAACAGAAAGTCTAATGTCACCTTCCTCTATAATTAGTAAGGTGTGTTGGGAAGGATACGGACCTATAAAGTCTTTGGTCAGGGGAATAATTTTGACATGTATTATTCTTTACGTCACACTACATTTTGTACACAAGGAGTTGCTTCCTTATGCGTGCTTTAGGCCCCGTTCACACTATACCGGATAGGTTTTCGTGCCGGCACGAAAACCTATCCGGTATAGTGTGAACATGCAGACGGCATAATTATGTGCCGTTTCGTGCCGAATACGATATAACTCCGTGATCCAACCAATCACCACGCTCTATTCTATTAATATACTTCCGAAACGATTTTGATCTCCGTTCACACTGGAGCTGAAACGCCACAAAAAGCTATCCGATACAAGATGTACCTCTTTCGAGATCGGAGCGGCGCAACGGCACAGAAATTGTGCCGGAACAGGCGTTTTGTGTGTGAACAGAAGGCCTATCCGGTATGGTTTTCGTGCCGGCACAAAAGCTATCCGGTATAGTGTGAACGGGGCCTAAGTCTTTATGTGGTACTTTTTAACTCTTTTTCTGGTGGTTTCATTTTTAAGTCGCTTGAAGATTTTCGATGTCAAATTATAAAGTGAGATATCAGAAGAACACACTGACTCTCGTTTGGGTTTGACGCGTGTGTTTGAACTTCTCCTAGATTACGACTTGAAGGATTCCATTCGTTCAGGTTTTAATTACCAACGTGTAGTTAGCTTACTTACCGTGCCCCTCAACATCAAACTCTGGAAAAAGAAATTGCAATTTTTTTATAAATATTTCAAACATAGATCACCTTCTTCGAGATATGCAGTGTTAAAATTTGTTGGAAAAGGTATTTTTCATGTTCTATTTTTGTTTTTTTGTTTTGTTTATGTTTCTTTTGTATTTTCGGTGCAGGTGTCTATAGCGGTACTTTGTACATTATTGTCTTGGACATTAATATCTGGATACCGTGGATTTCTTTTGTTTTATGAACTGAAAAAGTGGAATAGCCGCATAGCTACTATATTATACATGCTATATGTATTTTTTCTTATCGTAGGTACAATTTTTTTTTCTTTATAGTCTTTCCATTTTGACATATATAGTTTTGTTTTCTTTTGTTGGAGTACTGCTTAATGTAGGCCACTTTATTCCTTACATCACATTTTTCTCAGTTCTATTTTTTTACTCTTGGACTTTTTGGAAGTTCTTCGAAGAAAAATATTTCAACTTAAAATTTCAAATGTACAAGGTTTGCAAAGAAAAATTTCAGCCTGATGACGAGGAGGAAAATGATGAGGAGAATGATGTTGGTGAGGAGAATGATGGTGATGAGGAGAATGATGGTGATGAGGAGAATGATGTTGATGAGGAGAATGATGGCCGGTGATGAG
This sequence comes from Paragorgia papillata, assembly GCA_035771165.1. Classification (NCBI taxonomy): domain Eukaryota; kingdom Metazoa; phylum Cnidaria; class Anthozoa; order Scleralcyonacea; family Coralliidae; genus Paragorgia; species Paragorgia papillata. The sequence goes on from JAWNZC010000351.1 coordinate 6,540,342, forward strand.
GAGAATGATGGTGGTGAGGAGAATGATGTTGGTGAGGAGAATGATGGTGATGAGGAGAATGATGGTGGTGAGGAGAATGATGGTGGTGAGGAGAATGATGGTGGTGAGGAGAATGATGGTGATGAGGAGAATGATGGTGGTGAGGAGAATGATGGTGGTGAGGAAAATGATGGTGATGAGAATGATGGTAATGAGGAGAATGATGGTGATGAGGAGAATGATGGTGGTGAGGAGAATGATGGTGGTGAGGAGAATGATGGTGATGAGGAGAATGATGGTGGTGAGGAGAATGATGGTGGTGAGGAGTATGATGGTGATGAGGAGAATGATGGTGGTGAGGAGAATGATGGTGGTGAGGAGAATGATGGTGGTGAGGAGAATGATGGTGATGAGGAGAATGATGGTGGTGAGGAGAATGATGGTGATGAGGAGAATGATGGTGGTGAGGAGAATTAATTTTTATGTCATCTATATGAACGTTTCCCGCGTCAGACAGTAGACGTTTGCAAGATATTTCAAGAAAGATACTTTTCTCAAGGTAATGAAACTTAATGATATACATGTAAACATCTTACATTTACATCTATAGACTTGCCACAAGTCGACCACTTTGTTGTTTTATTCAAGATAGCCAACAAACCGTCTAGATATCGTGTAGCTATATTAGGGACCTTAAAGTGCATATAAACCCTCCACAGTTTTTAGTTCCCTGTTTAGAGGGCGAAAAAACAGTTGTAAAGTTATTTTACCGTTTTTGATTTGGTGGTTTTGTTTCCGAGATATATCTCTTTGAACATTGGCAAAAAGTCCTATTCGCTGGAAATTGCCGCAAATGCTATTTGGTCAATATTGAGACTGGTATCTACTGATGTGACGTCATTTCCTCATTAATTCCATTGTCAACGGAATTAATGAGGAAATGACGTCACATCAAGTAGTTCCAGTCCCAATGTTGACCAAATAGCATTTGCGGCAATTTCCAGCGAATAGGACTTTTTGCCAATGTTCAAAGAGATACATCTCAGAAACAAAACAACCAAATCAAAAACGGTAAAATAACTTTACAATTGTTTTTTTCGCCCTCTAAACAGGGAACTAAAAACTGTGTAGGGTTTATATGCACTTTAAGCAAGCACAAAGCGAACGTCACGACGACGACCCAAGTACAATATAGAGCGTTTTCATCTGACGTCACGGCGGCCATATTGGTGTTCCAAAACAATGAAATGGCGGCCATATTGGTGTACGGCATGGGAATTAGCTCTTTCTTATTCAAATATTTCGTATTGTTTCACCACCCCAATGGGGCCACCGATCACGTGAGTGAAAACGCTCTACAGTGTGTATCAATAAAATTCGAACCCTTAGAAAATGAATTAGCATTCTTTTCAAACAACCTATTGTCGTAGTTTGAAAGCCCTAAAAGCGCTGCGTTATAAATTAATCAGCACATAAGTTAAACGAAGCGAAAAAGCTTTTAAATACTTTCACCATGCATACACTTCAAGTTATCTTAATTTCCCAGGTGTATAAGACCGTGTGTTTTACGCATCTGTGGGTTCAGCGAAGTGCTTAGGGCTTTCAAACTACTACAATAGGTTGTTTGAAAAGAATGCTAATTCATTTTCTAAGGTTCGAATTTTTTTGATACACACTGTATAGTAATTTTCAACCAAAACAAAGCGTTGAATAATTTGCAGTCCCAAGAGTAATCCCAACACCGTCCTCGTTACACATACAACGTCAATTTAAGCGTTTTCACGTTTTCAAGACGACGTTGTGGCAAGGAACAGCAAAAGTTGTTACTTTACTTAGGCGTTTATCTATTATACGTCATGTTGTCGCAGCTATGACTGCTTTTTAAAGATCTTACAAAATACATAAAGCACACAATATACGATGTCCTGATCCATGGTTTCTTTTAAATGCAGTAACTTAATTGCCGTCGTCGTCCTAGCTTGCTTAAGGTCCCCAATATCCCACCAGCACGACCCTTTCTACAACGAATGATCGAGCTGCCGAGAAATATTACAATAAATTCTATATCGAATCTGCCGAATCCAACACTATAGGTTTTGTCTGAAAGTATTAAGATCCGTTGTTTATATTTGGAAAAACGGGCTTGTTTACATCATAATACCACAGAATAAAGATTAACCAGAAGTCCGATCGGCCATGCGATCCCGGCGCCATTTTAAAAGTGCCCCCGGGAAATTAGCCCTCTCGTCCTTGCGACCATCGGGCTCCTGTATTCAATTACTCTCGACCTTGTGTCCTTTTAATTAACTTTATATTGTTATCTATCTATATATATAAATAATATTTAGCTAAGTAAATAAGTAATTTACATTAGAAAACGATTCTTTGGAGATAAAATTATTTGACTACGACATTATTAAAACTTCAGTACGCGGATATTACGGGTAAAAGTCTGTGGCAAAAAAGTCCTGCACTCACGAAGCTGGGTTTTACATTTCTCGATTATGCCGACACATTTGTTTATAGAAAAAGATGGCCAAAAATGTCGGAACTACGTACGCATTGTTGAAATACATCGGGTACGTATGTTGTTAGATATTTTATAAGCTTTCGTTCGGTATATAGTTAAAATTTTAGTGTTACTTTTTAAAATGTTCAAAATGTTCTCACCATTGTTCGTAAAAGTTTTAATATCTTTTCATATGTTCAAAAGGTATGATCACTAATTTGCACCAAAAACGTTTTCTACTTCAACTAGAAATCTGCAAACTTTTCCACTCCTTTCATATTTAAATTAGCTTCTGTTTAAGAAATATCTGAGGTTCATACCAGAATCTTTCTGAGATTATAGCAAACACCAAAACCGCAGCAAAACAAACTTAAGAAATTCAGCCATTTCAGACGGCCAGACCAAAATAATGTTTTTTCATTTTCTGGCATGAATAGCACTTGACAATTCCTTTGTTTAATATGTTGTTCAGGGCTGTGCGTTTAGTATTTAAAAACAAAATCCAAAATTCTAAACACTTGTGAGGAGTCCATTTCCTATTATATAAGCTTAAGGTTACGTAACACCTTGGAGTAGTGCTTTGCGAAAAATGCAACTGCGTGTTCAGTTTAAAAGCAATCAAATTCAAATTTTTACAGTTTATAGCAAAATGATTGTAGAATTGGACAGTTGATTTACAATTTTGAAAAGTATTTAAACTTGTTTTGTTTTGACAAAATTCTGAAAACGCATTCGCTTTGCGCCGCGACTTTTGTTGAACTACAGTTTCAATCAAATCATGTAAAAATAGTTTTAATTGCATCTCAACTAGCTGTTCTACAAAAGTGTAAAAGTGTGTGCGGTAGCTATGTTGTTTTTTTGTTATTTTTGAGATACAAGGCATTCTTTTGCAACCTCGTATTCAAAGACTTTTGTTGAACACGAGTTTTGGCCGATGTTTTTCAAATTTTCACAATGTGTCGGAGACAATAAGAGCTTCAAAAGTGTGTGCGGTAGCTATACGATATTTTTTTACGATTCATGGTATGCTGCAATTTTCATCGCTAAATATCTTAATGAATTTTGCTTTAAACGAAATAAACTTTTCAAAACCTTTCAGCATTTGGCTTAAGGCAGCTAATTACGCAAAAAAAAAATTTTTTGGTTTTTAAATTTCTATGGTGTAACATAACCTTAATTCTTATTTTACGAACAATGGTGAGAACATTTTGAACATTTTAAAAATTAACACTAAAATTTGAACTATATACCGAATGAATGCTTATAAAAATTTTAGAACATACGTACCCGACGTATTTCAACAATGCGTAGTTCCGAAATTTTTAGCCATTTTTTTCTATAAACAAATGTGTCGGCATAATCGAGAAATGTAAAACCCAGTTTCGTGAGTGCAAGACTTTTTTGCCACGGACTTTTACCCGTAGTATCCGCGTACTGAAGTTTTAATAACCTCGTGGTCAAAGAATTTTATCTCCAAAGAATCGTTTTCTAAAGTAAATTACTTAACTAAAGATTATTTATATATATAGATAACAATATAAAGTTAATTAAAAGGTCGCAAGAAGGCCAAGAGTAATTGAATACAGGAGCCCGAGGGTCGCAAGGACGAGGGCTAATTTACCGGGGGCACTTACTTTCAAAAATGGCCGACTGGCGCATGCGCACAAATATAATGGACACTTTTTTTTTCGCGAGTCGGATTTCTGGTTAATCTTTATTCTGTGATAATGCCTCATGCACCGCTGTCCGATTAACCAGTGTCGCCCGTATTGCCCATTGTTCTGTCCTCTGCAGCTTCCGCCGTGAAATTCAGTTCCTGCAAGTCTCTCTTGATGTTATCCTTCCACCTTGTTCTTGGTCTTCCTCGTCCTCGTTTACCGTTCACCACACTCGACATGATGTCTTTTGCCGGTTTTCCATCATCAGCTCTCTGTAGGCGCCCGAACCATTATATCTCAACCTACACTCCCTTGCCTTCTCTGTGATGATACACACTTTCAGTTCCTTCCTGATATCATCGTTCCTTTTCCTGTCTCTGAAAGTTACCCCCATAATCCGTCTAAGCATTCGCATTTCTGTTGTTTGCAATATCTTTTCTTCTTTTCTTGTCAAAGCGGACGTTTCCAAGCCATATAACAACACCGGTCTTATAACCGTTATATACATTTTCGCTTCGAGTTTCCTTGGCATTCGTGTGTCGTTGATGACCACGACAGCTCTCTCCATTTACTCCAGACCGTTTTAACTTTGGCCCGTGTCCCCGTACTGCCGTCTCTTTGCCTCTTTCTTCACTCACCATAACACCAAGATATTTAAACTCCCCCACTTGTTTCAAGACAATGTTACTTTCATTGTCTCTGATGTTGGCTGTTGTCTTCTCTTTTCTGCTAACTAGCACTTCAGTTTTTGTTATTGGCTTTCAGACCCTTTTTCGCCATACCCTCCTGCCATTTCTGCCACTTTTCCTGTAACTCTTTTTCACTTTCTGTCATCAGAGCTAAATCGTCTGCAAACATGCAGAAGTTCCCACGGTATGCCTTTTCTCCATACCAGTATACTAACTCTTCAGGGGCGGATTTAGCATACATCAGACCGGTCACGCGACTGACGTAAAAAATCACCAGAATAATTGCGCAATCACACAATATTTTAATCTCAACAGTCTTCTAGAAAATATTATGCCGTGACTCCAAAGTTTGGCATACTGATTAGGTTTCAAATTCGCTTTTATCGTAATTTGCAAGTCAGCAAACACCGGGCAGGGATGACCAGTGGTCAGCGTTCGCTTTGAAAGTTTTGACCGGTTTGCGGAGAGATCTGATTGGTGTTTAATCAATTTGACCGATCTGCACCATGGCAACCACTTGTTTGACCGATTTGCCTCAAACCTGATTGGCTGTCGCGTTGATTTGGGGCTTTTTGACCGATCTGCACCATGGCAACCATCGATTGCTGAGTCAGCTGAGATACCGAGTAATTTATTCATTGAAGCCTGAAGGCTTCTCACTGTGTTCGTGGTTTCAGTCATACGAGTTCGGTATAAGCATTTTCGAACGGGTTTTAGCTGCTTTTAACAGCAACGATGAAGAAATACTGTTACACTGTGAACAATCTACGATGATTTGTCATCTAGATACACAGTCATCGATTTATTTCAAGCGAGGAACATTTTAATAGACGCGATTGAAAGCGTCTGAATTTTGGCGCCGCGCGGAGTAATTTATTCCCCTACTGCTGTAAGGTAAGACTGGTAAGTTAAGGTCGTCTTAGTTTCATTTCAAATATACAAACAATCTAGTGTCGAATATATGTGTTTTGTCCAGTCTCAATATCGTATTATTTATCATTTTGCGTCCTAGTGAAGTCTGAGTTCAGAGTTCAGACATATATTTATTCAGCAAGGCGGCATTAACATATTTCACGCTTGCCAGGAGCTCATATATATGAATTTGAAAGACTCAATTGATCCTTAAGCCAAGGTTTAGTTCAACGTTAAATTGGATCTTTCTTTTCATGATTTTGAAATGAATAACTGTTTTCAAATTATGGTTAGTCTCGCTATCTTGCTCTGATAAGATATATTTTAACGGCGCGTTCGTGAAATATGACGCCAGGTTTATCTAATTAGCTTATATCAATGTTACGGTAGTCGGTAGATAACATATCATTTATTAAATTAGAGAAAATTACACACTACAAGGTCTTTGAGACAATGAATATTTAGTTAATTTTGGAAGGCATGCATGGGTGTTTGCGCCTTTCTCGTTTGGCTAATATTTTAGTTAGCTGTGTAAAAATATAAATGCTGAACATCCAATTTAGACAAATGTTTTGTAAACATAATAAAATGTGCCATTAAAAATATGTTTTAAAAGTTTCAAAATTTTGCTCAAATGTGCTGTCAAATTGTGGGAAATGCCGTTTTAGAGACCCCAATTTCAAAAAAATTCCAGGGCGGCATACCCACGGATCCCCCTATAGGGGTTCTATAGAACCGCGGACCACAACTTTGACTGACGTTTTCAAAATCCTAAATCCGCCTCTGCTCTTGGTACCCGGTCGTACGCTTTTTCCAGATCGACGAAACAAAAGAATAGATTTCTCTTTACTTCCCAAAACTTCTCTTGCAGTTGTTTGACCATAAATATAGCATCCGTTGTTCCTCGTCCTGGCATAAAACCCATTTGCATGTTATTGATCGAAATGATGACTCTTGGTTGTAACGCCTTCATTATCTGTTCCAGTAACTTTATACCTCTGTGATTTGCACAATCCATTGAATCCCCTTTCTGCTTGTAAATCGGTACAATATAATGCTCTTTTCCCAATCGTCTGGCATAGTTTCCTCTTCCCAAATACTTTCCATGATACTGTGGATCATATCTATACCTGTCTCATCCAAGGTCTTAATCAGTTCCAGAACTATTCCTGAGCAACCTGCCGTTTTTCCAGAATTCATCCCTCTAATTACCTTCCTAATTTCCTCCTTACTTACATTTTGCACTGGTCCTTCTGTTGGTCAACTGTTGGTAGCTCCTCTCTTTCATTTTCAACATTCAGAATGGTGCTAAAATACTTTCGCCATCTATTTCTTACTTCCTTATCTGCAGTTAGCATTTCTCCATGTTGGTCTCTGACATATTTTAGTTCTCCCACATCTTGTCTTGTTCGTGCCCTTTGCCGTGCTACTCGGTATATGCACTTTTCTCCTTCCGTCGTCCCCATGTTGTCGTACCAGTCCTTTGTTGCTTCCATTTCTCGTTTCCCTTTTTCTCACTCATTGTCTGTTGGTTTTGCATTTCTATCACCAAATCCCTTTCCTCCATGTATTCTTTGGAATCCGTCGTTGTTCTTGCCCACATGTCCGTTTAAGTCTTTCCCTATAATTGGGACCATACCGATCAAGTGCTCCAGCTTTTCGAAGAACTCCTCCTTATCTTCATCACTCCTGCCGGACTGTGGTGCATATCCTGATATCACACTATACCCACGATCCGCTGTTACCAGTCTTACTCTGCCCAATCGATCTGATGGTCACTGCACTTCAAACACTTGATGTTTTAGTTTCTCGTCGAGTATTATACCAACTCCACTTCTCGTGTTAGTTTCTCCCGAATAGAAGATCTTATGACCGTCACCCAGTTCTCTTGTGCTATATATCGTTTCTTGCACACACGCGATGTTTATTTTGCGTCTTCTAAAAACGTCAACCAGTTCTCTTCCTTTGCCTGTCATCGTTCCTATATTCCATGTACCCACTTTCACCACCATTTGCTTCTTACGCCGCGAGCATGGTGCCCTCCGCGGTACCCCTTGCTGATTTCTCACGCCGACCGGGGGCTGCTGACGCGCGTCGCATGCGGGGAACGCCCTATTTATACTCTTTCTGGATTCAGGAATATTTGTTTGGTGCGGGTTTTTACAGCCGGATGCCCTTCCTGGGTTCCTGACGCAAACAACAGTTATCGGCGATGGACCCTAGGTTAGTTTCTGTCACAGCCTCCCCGTTGTGAGCGACGTTGGCTCGTGAGTGAGCTCTTCCGCTCTTTTACCGCTGTACTTCATATAAGACTATAAATAGAAGATTCGTCAAATTATGCTAGAGTACACCGTACTTTTGTAATTTCCCAAATCGAGAATTACAGTTACCTCTAACCATAAAATTAAAAATCTCAGCGCGGTTCTACATAAGTACTATGCTTAATGATTACTTTTGAAAGTTTTGTACTTTTTAAAAATCGCTTTAGGCACGCTGTTCCAGTGTTCCCCAGGTTTTCTTGCTGTGCACAGGCTACGCCAAAGTTGCAAATCAGTATAGCCGGAGTTGAACGCCAGACTTGGCGGCTTGTTTTAATACCCATGCTAACGCCAGACAATTTTATTTGTAGCTGAATATAAAGGCCTAGGTGGCGCCAAGCCGCTAGACAATAGACAATGGTAAACAATGAAATAAAGGAATGCATTTCAGTTAATTAAACTATGTAATGTCTTTAACTTTCATAAATAAAGCATGCATTAGCAAAAAATAGGCTGGGCGTGCATGTATCTACTGCGTTTAATGCCTATACTGTAGCTACTATACGGTACAAATAACTTAAAAAAAAGAAAAATAACTTAAATCGTGTTTAATACATATACCTGCAGACATATTGTACAATTATAATTTAATATATATTTTAATCATAATGAATGTATTATATGTATTTTAATCATAATTAATAATTTTGGAGAAATGACTTAAATCGTGTTTAATAAATAGTAAGTGCTTTAAATAAAACTGATCAGATTCCTTAAGTACAAAATGTACAATATTTAGCATGATAAGATATTCTACTGGTCCTTTAAGAATAAAGCTGCTCCACATTGTATCCACTGACTTTTATCTCCTCCAAAAGGCACGTTCATACTGGTCATCAGCCTATCACGGTCCATGGTGTAGTAGATTGGAAGGGTGAGACATTCGCTGCCGTTGTAGGCATCTGGTTGATCCTGGGGAAAAATTTCAGACATATATTAAGCAATTAAGCATATATAAAAGCCATCAATGCGGCATGGTGCTGAAGTCAATCGTCAATAATTATTTCATTGTAGACCACTTTCACAATGGCCACACTTTAAATATTCTTTTATGTGCATCTAAACGAGTCTTTCTAGCCTCGTTATGAAGCAAATATTCTTTTGAATTGAAGTTATACAAACGAGGCTAGAAAGGCTTATTAAGATGCATATAAAAGAATATTCAAATTAGTCGCTATTATAAAGATGCACATAAAAGAATATTCAAATTAGTCGCTATTATTAAGATGCACATAAAAGAATATTCAAATTTATAGTCGCTATTAGACGAAAGTGGTCTATAGGACGATTGACCTCATTCGTGCAAAACTTATTTCATTTTAGAACGATTGACCTCATTCGTCCAATAATAATTTATTTCATGTAATAAATCAAACACGAGTTTCAGTGTTTCATCAGGGGTTCCAAACACGAGAAAACAAATGAAAACCGAGGGCGTAGCCCCGAGGTTTTTATTGTTTTCGAGTGTTTGGAGTCCCCTGATGAAACACGATAAACGAGTGTTTGATCTTGCTTCTCAAACGAGTATTCGCATCGCGATTAGCGGTGTTTTCTTCATTTATTTCAATATGCAGATTAAGAAATTGGCTACGATAATTCACGAATTATTAATGAGTCTGAGAAATATATGTATGGTATTAAATGTATATGTATAGTTAGGAAAACACGTCAGCACCTTTGGTATCCAAGCAATTGTGCATGGCGGTATAGCCGATACACTTGGCGAGTCACGTTGATTTTCGGTTAAAACTGTTCCATCGAATGTACATCCTTCCAGTTGCAATCCGCCAACCTATATGAGTAGAATAGTACGACATGGATAGGTCAAAAGATAGAGGAACAAAAGTAAGAAAAAAAGACATGACACAAAAGCAGAGGAAAGAGATAGACAAAGGAACAAATACATGAAATTGAAACAAGCAAGCAAACAAGCAAGCAAGCAAACCAGCCAACCAACCAACCAACCAACAAACAACAAACAAACAAACAAACAAACAAACAAACAAACAAACAAACAAACAAACAAACAAACAGACAGACAGACAGACAGACAGACAGACAAACAAACAAACAAACAAACAAACAATAAATCAATCAATCAATCAATCAATCAGTCAATCAATCAATCAAACAAACAAACAATCAAACAATCAAACAAAGAAGAAAAAGAGGAAGAGATGGACATGCAGATGAACGAGACATGTTCTACTTCTCCAAATAAGGGAAAATAAATAAAAATTAAAATACAACAAATAACAAACAGAAAACAAAGGGACAACAAAAAACAAACAAAACCTAGCATATTAATAAACCATGGATAAAAATAATTTAACAAAAATTACTTTGATGGAAAACTTCGCTCCATGAACGCCAGAACTTTTCCAAGTCGCCGCGAATTTTAATTCGTCCATTGAACACTTCATAGCTCTATCAAGAAAAAAGAACGATAGTTAAAATATATATCAGAATCAGAATAATTTATGTAAAATATATAAGTATTATTGATTTATTGTAGTCTACAGTGCAAACTACTCACAGTTTGTTTACAGTATAACCGCTTATTTATGTTTTTACGAAAGCTAACACGAAGTACCGCGATTGAATTCTTTGTTCTTCTTTCTTTACAATCATTTCAATGATTTTAAAAATACAAACTGTTTTAGCTGAGAAAATCAAACGAAAAGTATATGTAAATCAGGACGGTTCTCTTACCAGTTTGCAGATATTGATTAAATATTAAATTATTTGAATTTTTCTCATGAATTATTAATTAATTTTTAATAAATATTAAACGTGTGTTACCACAAATTCTCGCTTCTATTAAAGTGGCATTACGACGAAAAAATCGTGAACCTAGTATTGATACGAGTTAACTATAATTTCCAAATGAGGAATACCGGCGTTTTCAGTTTCTCAAAATATTGTCTCGTTCTCGAGATATTTAAGTTTATGAAACTTAAATAAAAAATTAGGTGCCTCGTGATGTCATTTACTCACACAGGCAAAAATAAGATTTACAAAATGAGTAATACATCTGAAACTAAGAAGTAAAAATAATTCAAACTTCGCACAAGCATAGTTATCATAAAAGTACACCCCACTGTGCGCATCATGTTGTTGTTACGGTTAATTAAAATATTCATTTTATGTTTCTTTTCAAAAGAATATGATAATTGAAATGTTCAAAATACAATATCTGTGCGTCTACAAATATTCATGTCAATGTATTGCAGTAAACATTTTTGTTTTACAAATGGAAGGCGCCTTTTTGCAAACGGTATCCATAGAAACAACATAATGTGAACGTTGGAGTGTATTTTCCCCATAACTATTCTTGTGCAAAGTTTGAATTATTTCTACTTCATAGTTTCAGATATATTACTCATTTTGTAAAACTTATTTTGTCTGTGTGGATAAATGACGTCACGAGGTATCTAATTTACATGTTTCAGAAACTTAAATATCTCGAGAACGAGACAATATTTTGAGAAACTGAAAACGCCGGTATTCCTCATTTGGAAATTATAGTTTACTGGTATCAATACTAGATTCACGATTTTTTTTCGTCGTATAGTGCCACTTTTAAAAGAACTTTGTTATCCATAACCTATCGTTCCAATTTAAGAAACACACATACCTGGCAGTTTGTTGTCGTAGAGCATTTAAAAATGTATCTGGATGGAAGAGCTCCGACAGATCAATGGTATCTCTAAGCAGTGTCTTTTTCTCACTTTTCTCTACCCAAGATCCCAAGGCAAGAGTCTTTGCAACAAGCGATCGCAACCACTGAATTGGATCTGCAGGTCCTTCCCAGTGTTTATACCAAGTATCTGGAACCTAAACAATTAAGTTAACTTAAACTTTAAACGTGTATTAGTTAAGAAATAGAAAATGGCCGCCTGTTTATATAGCCTGATGCAAACACGAGAGTGTGTTGGGAGAATTCGAAAGTTTACGTGAACCCGAGCCGTAGGCAAGGGTTCACATAAGTACTTTCGAATTCTCCCAAACTCACTCGATTGTTTGCATCAAGTTAAAAAAACACAGGGTATCCATTTTCTATTTCTTTTATGAAATAAGACTAAGAAATGTGCCGTGACGTCACAACCGTGTTTGCATAGCCTGATATAAACACGGTAACTGACCAATCACAGCGTGCGTAAGACGCAACCTATTTTATAATAACAGAAAGAGAACGTTGTTCACAACAAAGGAGTTTTGTAAGCATATAACATTTATCTTCGAGACATTTTAATTTTAAAATAAATTAGCGTTTAGAGTACCTATGAAACGAAAACTGAGCCTGTTTAATTTAAAAAAATACCTAACATGTCAGAGTAAAATCTTTTGCAGTTTTTCATTTCCTTGCTTCATTGTTGAGATATTTTACGTTGCAAAATTAACATTTTTAACACTTTGAAACCTGACGACGAGTCTTTAAGGTTTATTCTGGCTAACGCTGGACGACTTTATTCAGCACAGGAAGAGGTCAGGCTCAAAGTGCTAACTTACCTCTTGTCTATCAGTCCACTGGCAAGATTTTGAGTTTCTGAAGTAAGAAGAGTGGTGCCTTTTATCACTTTACTGAGCGCAGCTAAAGAGCCATGTACGTGCTGGACTAGTCGAATGGCATTATAACGCTCCAGATGAACAAACGAAGTGACAGGAGATTCGCCTTTATCTGCTGGTACAGAGACTTTCATCTGAATTAACTGAGAACCCTAAAAAGAACAGTAGAATGATTTGCATAATTCTTATCAGAATTACAATAAGAAAGAAAGTTGCTTTGAAGGTTGCTCTAATTTAATATTTTAAAAATATTTAGGTATTTAGATGCTGCACATTTATAATATAATAATACAACGTCATTTAGTCATATATTTACATATAGGTGAAAGGTTCTCAATAACGGGTGTTTAGTATGGTTTTGTAAGATAGTTTTCGCTACACTCAAGGGATTATGGTAAAAAGTACACGACAGCCATCTCTTATCACTTGAGTGAATTGCATTCATCGTTGTCGTTCAGACTGCGCAATTTAAGAAATGGTTCATGATTTGGCGTGCTCCATTGAGTTATGGGATGCACGCGGCTAGTTCGGAGAGCGTAAGAGTTGGTCGAGGCGTAGCCGATTTTGAGTGCCCTCCAACTTCCCAAGTGCATAACTCAATGGAGCACGCCAAACCACGAACCATTTCTTTTATAACAAAGAATCAGACACAAAACAACGGAAAACAATATCTATTTCGCTGATCTGATTAAAAATGAGTTTCTCATTACGTTTGAAATGGAGCACGCACGGTAGCCAATCAGAAACGCCGTTGTATTACATCTGTGTTATAAAAGACTTTAGTATCAACCAATTGGTGGGCTATTACAAATCCGGCTTTCTGATTCGCTGAGCTACCATGGTCTATTGGTGATAGACCATAGTAGCGTTATCCAATGATAAACCTTCTTATAGCTGGAATACTCCTATTCTGACCAATCAGAAGCCACGGCATATTCACGCCGCAAGCAAAATCTGGAAACTAGGCAAAAAAAATCAAACATGGCGTCTGCTAAAATTTTTGTACAAGTGAAGAAAACATTGGGTCGAAAGTAATGGAAATATATTCAGTTTGACATTTTCGAATAAGAAAATGAATCCGCTTATGCCTATGGAGTATATCTACACCAAATTTGAAGCAAAGTAGTTACAATCTTGTGTTTTGTGAGCGATTGTTTACAATACGCCATCGAACTGCTCTGCATTATGTATGGGGAGACTTCTGCAAACAAAAAGGTAAAACTATCTAAACATTTAGAACAATGTTACAAATACTTTTTTACGTTAAAGAAAAGTTGTTTATGGTTGATACTAAAACAATTAGACAACTCGTCCTCGTTGTCTAATTGTTAAATAGAAAACTCGGCCTCGTTGTCTAATTGTTAAATTGTATATTGAGGTCTGCATGTATATATCCAAAATGGTAATGGTAATGTAATGAAGATAACGTCAAAGTAGGCATTTGTGTTTCTCTCTTTTCTTATAATATACAGCTTAAAAATCTTAATGAAATGATAAAATGTAGAATACGCTATTCAAGTATGCCATTAACGAGAAAATTATTTGGGTAATATTTCTCACGCAACAGAATATCGAGCATGCAAATTATGCCTACTTTTACGTCATCCTCATGCATTAGCGTTTTGAAATACAAACCTCAAAAGCACAATAAATAAAAGCTGATAGAATCCATATCAGTAATATCGTATTTTACTCCTTTCCTTGTGGAAAAAACATCACTTACTTGATTAAGCTTCTTCCACAAATTCAAAAATGGCGATAGTTCATTGCTCCATTTTTCTCGATCAAATTTATGAGCAACTACATCAGATCTCATCAAGACTTTGAGCTGAGAAATTACCTAGAAAATAACACACTCAAATAAACACCATGTATAGGCTTCTCCATTCTCATACTAACATTCACATCTATATGACTAAGAAATGCGAGAGTGCATGGTAACTGTCTTTATCCTGCGAAAACTGAAACTTATAAAAGAAAATATATATTGTTTTAAAAAGGGAAAAATATTTTAGGAAAAATATCCTTAAAACAAACATTTTTTTTCTTAAAACAAGCTTTTTGGGATTTGCAGAGTAGGACAGAAATCCTTCATTAATCATTATTTTAAAATCTATTGTTTTCAGTTTGCTCTTTGGATGGATAATAAAGCTTCAGTGACCTCGGTTATAGACAGAATACACTGCAAAGTCATAGTTACTATATATATAGAATATGCAAGACCTAACAAAAACTGAAAAGTAAATGTGGACTTTGAAAATGTAATTATGTTAGTTGAGAATAATAAAACCAGTGCATGCAGTATAACAAATATAGCAGTAGGTTTATATAATGTTGTCGAATTAATTTTATTTATTTATTTATTTATTTATTTATTTATTTATTTATTTATTTATTTATTTATTTATCAACATTTGTACCAAAGGGTAACAGGAGAAATAACAATAGGACTCTAGGTCCCTTGTTATTCTCAAAAAATAAATGTTAACAAAGATATCAATATAAGTACAAAGTCAAATACTAAATATACAATAAAAAATACAAATTATAAACTAAATATACAACTCGCAATGACAAATATAGAAGATAGATTAGATTGACGACATAAGGGACAAATAATACGCTATGTACGGATGTCGTCGGCATTAAAGACTGACTTAAGTCTATCAAACAAAAGGGCTTTAATGCTCGACGTAACACTTTGAAGCCTGACGACGAGTCTTTAAGGTTTATTCTTGCTAACGCCAGACGATTTTATTCAGCACAGGGAGAGGTCCAGGCCTTAAAGTGTTAAACACTTCCGTAGATGAAGAAAGGATTGCAATTAGTAATGAATTCCAAAGAGGAGAAATACGGACAAAGTAAGAATCACGAAAACTAGAGGTCAGTGCTAGTATAAGACAAAGATCTAAAGCAGACGATCCTTTGCAAATTCTGGAGGTAGAGAATAATAAGAAATCAGAAATGTCGAGTAAGATCTCGTCTTTAAGGCAACGAAATATAAACAAGAGATCAAGATATTCAAGGAAATAAGAAAGCGGAAGAAGTCTCAACCGAATAAGGCTGGTTTTGTAATGGAATTTTAAATCGGGCAAAATAAAGCGCGTTGCTCTCCTTTGCACGCGTACGCGTTCAGTATTACGCATATTTTGACAAGCGCGGGGCGTGTGCAGTGTGACGTAATCTAAAAAAACTGATACTCAATTAAACTTGTAAACTACTACCTTTTGTAATTCAGAACCATTTGTAACAAATTGATACACAAAAAGTAAACAAAATTATTTTAAAAACCAAAGTATAAAGGAAAAGAATGAGCTGCTCATATTTTAAACATTGCATCAACCACCACCTATTTATTTCCATTACCTGCGAACTGACTATTCTTTGCGCTGATCTATCGATATTCGCAGGCAGACCAAAGAATGACGGCTGGTCCGTTTCAGGAAGGGAATTCACCGTGTCTTTGTAATCCTGGGAAGAACAATTACGTTATCAGAAACCAAAGAATGAAAAAAAATCAAATTTTTAATGCCACTGAAAAAATACCTCAAGATGACAAGATGTTGGTAAGGTGACATTGGGAATCACTTTCTTGCTACGACTACGGGATGACTGCAAAGAATAAAAAAAATATAAAACATATAATTCAATAATATTAAAAAGCATATCTCATGTTTGTAAAAAAGTAGAGTGTTGCGTAGGCAGTGTTTTAGATAGAGCGAAGTTAAAAGGTGGTGAACTGCGGAGATTAATTTTGATAACGAAATATTGACATTTTGAGTGAAGCTCATCATTATCTATATATAAGGTAACACGAAATACTGACATTTCAAGCGGAGCCCTTCATCACTCAGAGTAACATTTACTCTGATGAAAGGCTCCGCTCGAATTTACATTAATGAAGGGCTCCGCCCGATACGTTAATATTTCGTTATCAAAACTAATCCCGGCAGTTTACTACCTTTTTTAATATCTCGTGTTTAGGTTTTTTATATATCTTTCAAAAACTCATTAATAATTCATGAGAAAAACACAAAGGAAATCAGTACCATGTCCGTGGTTTTATACCTGATAAAACTTCTTGACGTCAGAAAAAATACTAATGAACATACAATTTTATATAAAGAATACTAATGAACAAACAATTTTATATAAAGAATACTAATGAACATAACATCCAATAACGAATCGTTTTTGAAGCCATTCAAAACACTCGCATCACGTGTTTTATCAGATCTAAAACATTTGGGCTGCGCCCTCGTAGTTTTAAATCTGATAAAACACTCCTGCTCGTGTTTTAAATATTACATAATCTTTGGTGGCACCTTTTGATAGAAATTGCTTAATATTATCATCAACTTTTAAGTTTCATTACTTTTTATTCTGCTAAAGTTGACTTGCTATTCTCAGGAAAAGGACATCAGCAAGAGACATGCAGACTAGATGATATAACAATAGAGTTGATGTTCGCGGGCATAAATAAACTCATAACTTACATGTATCAACGCAACATTTGTCATCAAAACAATCTTTGCTCCAAAGTATTGACAACAAAAGTATAGAATTACGTAAACAACAAACCAATAGTGATTTAGAACTGTTAAAACTGAAAAATATATTTTAGCCCGCTGAATTCTCCATTTTAGCCCGCAAGATACACCACAATGCATGCCCGATAAAATTATTATAATACACAGTGATTCAACAGTGAAAGTTTAAGAATTGAGTAGATTTTCTCTAAACATGTCTGTTTAATTAAAGTTCAGAGCAAACTCTCTTGGTATTCCACTGTTGAGTCATTGTAACATATTTGCGTGCAGCTAGATTAACGTCGATTCCTGTGAATAGTAAACGTCCAACTTTAGCAGAAGAAAAAAGGTATCAAGATGAAATTTTAGTTGATGATAATATTAAGTTATTCCTATCAGAAGATACCAATATTATAAATAGATAAAAATATGAAATATCTCGCAGGAACTATCTCAAAGATACATATTATTTTAGCAATTGAATAAAGGGCAACATGGTTTCCAATTTGATAATCAACGCTAAATTGAACAATTGATCACTTTATATATTTTTACTGAACAAATGTTCAAAAGTTGCAAAGTTGTAGCGACGCACGATTTACCCTTGACTTCTGGGAATCACGCGTCATAAAAATGCAACAAATTAAACTCGTTTCGGTTATTATTCACCGACATTCACTGAGCCTGAGGCGAATAATTGTTAAATATATAATATGCATGAAGTCACTCTTTAAAAAAAAAAGAAATCAAAAAGTTACCTGAGCACCAGTAACGACGTTGGGTTCAAAATATTGCCATAGGTAAGATTTGAGCACGTTTAAGTCATATTTGTTATCCACACGACCACCGTAAATAGCATTCTCAAAAAGACCATGCACGAAATTCCAACGAACTTCTGCGCTACCTGAAGTGGAATATAAACAATTAAAACATCATTATTACTAATAGTCTGTCATCTGATAAACTAAGCTTTTTACTATATATAGCTGACTATATACTACCTCATGAAAACTAAGAGCGAATAATCTAATCATCAGCTTAAATAACTAGTATTTTTAAGATTAGTTTTAAGATAAATCTGAATAAACCTCGTCCTATCAGGTAATGATCGGCTATTTGCATGTTTTATATATGAAGTATGATAGTATAAGTTGTCTTTTCAAGACTTTTTGCACACCAACAATTAAACAAGCAAACGAACAAGTAACCAAGCAACTAAATAACTAACAAACAAACAAACAAACAAACAAACAAACAAACAAACAAACAAACAAACAAACAAACAAACAAACAAACAAACAAACAAACAAACAAACAAACAAACAAAAGATTAGACTATCAAGGCCTGTTCATTTGGTCCCAGTAAGCGTAAGGTACTACTGCCATTTGCAAGCCACCGTTAGGCCACAGATTTAGGGACCGATTACATTCAAGTCGTTTACTTGACTGTGTACAATCTTTATTCTTTTTATTAACGATGGGCTTACAAAATAAATAATAGACTAATTACATGTATATATAGGGTAAAACTGAAGTATTAAACTAACGTAACTTTGCCCTTATTTACTTGATAATTGCGAATTTCGGCCTGAAATCATCCACGTCAATTCAAAATTCATCCAGGCTTACCGGGCTAGCCGGTTAACTGGGCCCATGTAATGGCCCCAACTGGGTCCATGTAATGGCCCCCTTCGTCACCGATGTTTTTCATGTTTGTTTACGTTTGAAAGTTGCAAGTTTCACCAGAAAACGTTGAACAAAACAAATCAACCAACTTGCGGCGTCGTTTTGACAGGTTTCTTCGAAATCACGCCGCAAGTTGATTGGTTGTTTTTAAATGTTCAACGTTTTATGGTGAAACTTGCAACTTTCAAACGTAAACAACGGTGGCTTGCAAACGGCAGTAGTACGTTCATATGGTAGTTTTCATCCCGTCTACCCGGACATCAGTTATCAAAAATCACAATTCTGTTGTCACATGTTTATCTGCGTCAAAAATAATGCTTTCATTATACATCTGATTGATTTATATTCTAATAGAAAATTATCGTAAATCCCCATCAGAAAAAATAACCTTTTGTTTTTAATGACTTTATCCCGTTGAACCGGACAAACTGTTTATATATGGAAAAATTTCATCCCAATTACCGAGATCTCAAACCACAAAACAAAACAAAACAAAACAAAACAAAACAAAACACAGCACAGCACAACACAACAACAACACAACACAACACAACACAACACAACACAACACAACAAAAACCGAAACAAAACAAAACAAAACAAAACAAAACAAAACAAAACAAAACAAAACAAAACAAAACAAAACAAAAACTACAACGTAACTTGGCTCGTAAGTCACATTATAAACCGTACCTTTCTTGGCAGTTGAGCATAATCTGTCAATTATTTCTGCGCCTGCTCTCAAATCACTAAGAGAAAACTCATAAAACTTCGTCCAGCCCTAAAGAAAAAGCAATATATTACGTTCATTAATTTTAAACCTATTTTAAATACAAAATATACTCATTCTATATATAAAAACTTAATCGACAAAAATACATGTATATAGACCACTTTCACCGCTTTATTTATCTTTTATGTGCATCTAAATGAGCCTTCCTAGTCTCGTTATGAAGCAAATAATCTTCTGAATTACAGACATACAAACGAGGCTAGAAACGCTTATTAAAATGCACTTTAAAAGAATATTCAAATTAGTCATCATTATGACAGTGGTCTATAGATGCAGTGCTAGATTTATCACGCTTTTTCATTAATCTATTTGAAGTATCGTAATTTTTACTGACTACACATGATTAAGTCATTACCAAATAAAAGTTAGCTTTTACTACGTTGACACCAAACACATTACACTAGTTTAAAATATAGTGAAAACATCCAGGAATTTGTCCATAAAGAAGGTGTACCAGCTTTAAAAAAAGGATGTCTGCATCTCTCTGGGGAGAAAACTGTCACTGTTTATGCATTACTACAAACATTTCTCACATATAGACTCCATTGCTCAAAATACAATTTCTAATTCATTTGTAAATAATGTAGTATGGCATATAAAATGTAAGTGGGTGTTTCTTTAAAGAATAGATTTACTGAAAATGTTCACCTGGGGAATATAGTTTCTTCTTTCTTGTACGACCGCGTGGAACCAAGCCAGGACAAAAAGAGCCTGGGCACGAACAGATGACTCTCCACGTTTTATAAATTCCGGTGTCCAAGTTTCGTATGTTCTTTGCAGATTCTTCTTAATACCTGGTGGAGACTAATAACAATAGTAACAGTAAACGAATCAATAATATATAGGTTGGTGTATTGGAAAAAAATATTGTACAAGGTCGATCAGAGCTCCTGCAATCATTATTTTGGCAGTATATACTACGCCGTTATATTTTCGAACTGTACTTCTATATGCAGTAACACTGCCGTAGAGTACTTCTATGTACAGTTAACATATCGACGTTTATAAGGAAACTTAAATTTAATTACATCAGGCACACTCGGACCCGAATAAAGCCAATTATTAATTACGCCAAAGCAGTCAGCAAGCGGCAAATGATTTGGGTTTGAGTGTTCAAACGCTAGTTTCTCAAATTTTCCCAAGCGGTAGAATGTCTGGTTGAAAATTCGTCTGTATATATCCACGTTTAATTGAGTTTGATCGCAACGTAAGCGCCACACGTGAACGTTGGTATACTACCCCTTTATATAATGAATTGAAAGTAATTTGGCGTTCACTCAATAAGAGACAAGCCATCGTAGCATTAGCTAAGTTAAGACTTTTTTGGCAAGACCAAAATTCTTTAGAACATACCAATCCTTTCGTTTTCCACAATTTTGGAAAATGGGACGCCTTATAGGATGACCCTGGTTTTTCCGCCCTTGTATCACCATACTGAGGGGAGAGGGCGCGCTATGTGCTACGTTCCTGTTGAAATGATTATCTTCATATGTTGTAATGTATGATTCAATATGTTTTATCTCATGCATGAGCATTTACGCAGTATAAGTAAGAAGACGTTATCACGTACAGTACCTCGTACGTTACTTTCAAACTTGATTGTAGTAAAATTGTAGGAAACTTTGGATGACTTTCAGCCGTGAGCCACAAGCGGAAATTTTCATTTGAATCCAACGAATTTAGTGCCTACAAAAATAACATGTTGATATATTACCACTAAGTATAGGTCAGTTACCGAGGTTGAGGTAACTAACCTACTTAGTTCAAGATCACAGAGGTTGCCTAAGAAAACTGAGATACTGAGTCCGTTCTCACAGATTGTCTAAAAACACTTCAGTCGCGATGATAAATCCTTTATCACATTCGTGACCATTGATTAACCCTTACTTTTCCCAACCACGCATAAGTCAAGTTAATTGCCCCGGGCTAATATATATATTATGCGTGGTTGCGAGTAATTATTATAAATAAACAACCGCGGTACATCAAGGAAAATCGAGGTGATCATGAACTGAATATCATTAACCCACTGTCACAGTTCGAGTTTTATTTTTTTTTACTAATCCCAGACTATTATACTGATCAAGGGGGAGAACTCTCGCAGTGAAAGGTGGAATATAACGTCAAGAGTTAGACATATTTCAGAACGATTTCGAGTGAACTTATTATTCTCCACCCGAGTTCACTGTCCCACAATAATCATTCGAAATCATCATGTATGAAGACTGTTGTCTAGATATTGAAGAAACTAGTCTGTTTCGAAATATCAAACAGCCTAAGTACTATCATTCGACCTTCAGCTCCCAACTTGACCTGTAGCTCAGTTGGTAGAGGATAGGACTAGTAAACCGAAGATCGCGGGTTCGAATCCCAGCCGAGCCAAGTAGAGTTTTCGCTACTTGTCTGGTATGGCTCGTCACTCGGAGTAACATATTATTATATTTCAAAACGTATAGCAACAAACATCAGATATTATATAACCTTTTCTAGAGTTGGCAGCCACGCGTTTACTAAATGCAAATTCTTGAGGCACAGCCATTCACCATTTCGTGAGCATTCATGAAGTAACTGCATCGCAATGTCGGCCTGACCTTGGCCCATAGCAACTTGGTGGAACTTGTCGAGACCAATAACTTCAGCTGCCATGTCTTGTAACTCCTATTATATGGAAAAGAAATTCAGCTAATTGGGTAATATTATAATTATTATAATCATTATAATTATTACAGTTATTACAATTAGTATAGGTAATCATATGATAGCGAGTACAATTAAGGATTTACGCTACAAGTGATATTTAAAAGTGATTTATACGAGCCGTTAGGCGAGTGCAATTTGGCATAATTTTCAAATATCACGAGTAGTGTAAATCCTTAATTGTACGAGCAAAATCATATGATTACTCATTTATTATAAGCATGACAAAATTACGACACGTACGCTTCGTACTCACTCACGCCTTTAAAAACATCTTGTTTCATTACTTGACAAGAAACATTTTCACTCTGGCTGTTCTCTGTACTCATTTCAAAATATTTACATGGAATTGAGTTCATAGTGTACCAGAAGTCGTTGGAAATGTGAAAACGTTCCATTGCAGAATTGGCCGCCATTTTGAATTTTATTGTCAACATCGTTCCCAGGGCCTTCTCTATTTTTATTAATTGTACTGCAGTACAATTAATAAAATAATTGTACTTCTCTCAACCAATCAGAATGTAGTAATTTTGTCATGCATATAATAATTATAATTATTATAATCATAATAATTATAATAATTATTATAATCATTATAATAACCATCAAAATTATTATTAAATGTAATTTGGTAAAGTAATTTGGTTAGAAACCATGCCTATAAATTTTACACTGGAGATATTTTCAGTTGTCTGTAGCAAAAAAGTGATCACCGCGATTTTGCTTTAGAAACAGTTCTCATTTTTTGTTTACCTGAGAAGGATCAGCACCAGGTGAAATTATAATCAATATAGGTTCGCGACAGACAGTTTCTTTCATTAGCTTTTTAAGGTTGACTGCTGGAGGAGAAAGTTCTTTGAATCCTGGAATTAAAAAAAATAAATTATACAACACAGTACAGTAATCATTGGACAAGTATGTTAATAAAACTAGATACAGCAAACGTCACATAAAGTCGTTACACTTATCACTGTTTACTTACTACGATTCTATGAATCATCATAATATGAAAAAAATGTATGTATGCAGAATAGCATACGACCAAACCAACGCCCATCAATTTGTTTTATTTATCTATCCGTTTTACTCAACCTCTCACTCTGACTCACTCACTCACTCATTCACCCACTCACTCACTCACTCACTCACTCACTCACTCACTCACTCACTCACTCACTCACTCACTCACTCACTCACTGTCATTCACCCAGCCACCTAACCATTGGTCCGCTCGTTAAACATGCAACTACCTATATCTATCCGCCCGTCCGTCTATTGACAAGTGCAGTGCAGTGTTGTGACTCAGGGCACGTATAATAGATTTGACTCCATTTTGCTTGTTTTAGAAGTCTTTATCACGCTAAGCGCCGTTTGTTGGCAACTAGTATGTTTGTACAAAGTCTATGAACAAGTAGCTTGCGTATCACCCAGGCTACAAAGAAACGCTTGCTACGCAGGCTAATGAACAAGTTGTATTGTTATATACCAAAGACTTTCGTTTGCCAAAGATGAAATCTTATTGGTCAAATCATGGTCACGTGTTGTTCAACAAACTCAATGTTTCTTTCTGCCCAGGGAAACATTGCACTGTTTCCCTCTGACGTCAACAATGAAGAAGGAAACAGTGTAATGTTTCCCTCTGACGTCAGCTTTTTTCATGCGTTGTTCACGTGAATACACAATGATTATTGCATCAGATCAAGAACTTTCGCCTCTTCGGAGCATTTTGAAAACAAGAGCTTGTTTCGAGCTTGTTTGGTACGAAATAGCAAATTTCCCAAAAGAAAGAATATCTATACATATCTTCAAAGAACGTCTGAAGAAAACCTGGAGAAGTTTAAAGCTGTTCTTTGTACTTGTTGAGTCTGGTGTATTTGTTTATATTCAGAAATTACGAAGACAAAGTCAAAGTGTTTTGGTAAGTCTTTTTGCCTTTTGCAAGTTTCGAGTTTGGCATTTCGTATTTTAAAAGTATTTGGTATATAACAAAACGCTTTTTAACAAAAAACGCTTTTTAACAAAAAACGCTTTTTAACAAAAAACGCTTTTTAACAAAACGCAGGCGTCAATGTCACCCTCGGGCTAAAGCCCTCGGGTGATATTGAAGCCTTCAGGTCCGTAAAACTCGGCGTTTCCCTCGGCGCCAGTCAACAAGTGTATAATAGTGTAATAGGTGTGAAAATATTTTCCCAAGTTGCTACAAGCATACCACGAGCTTGTTTTTCTCTGTACTGTAGTAATTATATCTTGTAATCAGATGTAGAAAAATGTACCCTTCCTTCTTTTCATTCATCCATGCATGCATGCATCCATCCTTCCCTCCCTCCCTCCCTCCCTCCCTGGAAAGAGCTGGTCACGTGAGTCCAAAAATTCCTGGATTATTTTATCACTTAGGTTATTCGCCCATGGGTATGAAGTTGCCGTCCATTCATCCCTGTTTGAAAAATACTCTGCAACTAAAACAAACAAAATGTACGTACCTAGAGTTTTCGATGCAAACTGAATCATTGCACTTTGCAAGCGATCTGGTCGAAGTGCCTGTACAGAAAGAAGCTGCTGAAAGAGACTGGTCTTCTTCAAAACCGACGGCGGAAATTCTTGTTCGCATTGTGAACTTCGCGAAAAAGACGACCAAAGACTTGAATTATTCAAATCTAATGATCCGTAGAGATTTCCAAAAACGCTCTAAAAAATTAACGAAGACATCATTAATATAATATCGCAAACGCTGTGATTTGATTGGCTACTTTACTCGTTATCTATTCGTCATTATACAATACCCTAGTTGCTATGCGTGTTTTCATTGGTTGTTGCCCATGATCTATTAGAGGACAGACACATGGTCACGTCAGATCACGTCAGCTGACTTGCCTTTTTCCTTCTCCATGCCCCAAAATCCGGCACGAGTTTCGACAAAGACCTTTTAAATTTTTGTTGCATAAAACAAATAGATTCCATTTTTTTGTTGTCTGTTCAGTTATAGATGCACAGAGGACGTCACAACGTGGTAAGAACATCAGTGACCCACTCGACTGCGTCTCGTGGGCCACTTTTTTGTTCTTACCACGTTGTGACGTCATCTGTGCATCTATAACTGAACAGACAACGGCAAAATGGAATCTATTTGTTAAATAGATAGCGAGTAGAAAGTTGAGTACCAGGACCTACGCGGTCAAGCAGTAAGACAACATAGAAACAGCCTGGTACCCAGGCCTCTCTTTTTAACGTCGAGCGGCAGACCGAATTGTGAGAGGCCTGGAATAAAATGTTTTGCCTGGCCCCAAATCTGGCCCCAAAACTGGCCCCAAATTATACAGGCACCAAACGGCCGTTTGGCGGAAAACCAAAGCAGATAACACTCACGCCGATCTGCACAATTCTTTATAACATCATATAGCAAGGTTGGTCTACTGCCGAAACGTTAAAAAGCATATTTCGATTTGTATAAATGTGTTTCAACACAATCACTTCCTACGCCGAACACTACTTTATAAAGCCTCGTATGTGACAACCTTTTAACGTAATGTAAAACAAAGAAACCTACTCGTTTGCTGTCTGCTCTCAAGAAGAAGTTTGGTTAAGTGCCCTCGTTCATAAAGATTAAAGAATCCGAGCTCCAGCAGGATTCATGATAGATAAAGATGAACATTTTCCGCTAGTCCTCTTGCTCGATCCCTATTCTGTGACGTCACCAAAATACGTTCGAGAGAAAAGAGGACTAGGAACTAGTCTGACATAGAAACGCCAAAGAGCAGAGTATTTGTATTACCTCGTTCTCCTTGGTAGAAACAATATTTATGCTTCGTTTGTTTTTTCCCAAAGAACTAAGGTACACAAGTTAGTTTCTACTAAAACAAATTAGATTATTCGCTCATAATTTTCATGAAATATAATATAATAGTTACTATTACCTCATAGAAATTTCAAGCTCATAATCTAATTATTAAACAAGACACCTGGGTCAGCCGTTCACTCGGGCTACTGGCAAAGTGCAGAGATCTCCTCCGCATGCAGAGTGGGAGTGGGCCAAGGAAGGTCAGATCGAAGGCTGAATGTGACCGCATACTTCAAAGTGGTGAACATATTTACGATCAAGACAGTTGTCAGCCACATCTGATCGCTATTAAACTATAAAGTCAGCCAGTCAGTTTCGAAATCTACCAACAGCGTGCAAGAACACCTTGATCAAAAGCAAAGCTGTTCAACTTTTTGTCCAACTCCAAAAGCGAAAGGAGCAAAGAACTTACATGCCTCACGGCCTCACTCCGTCACATGGCTAACAACTCACCGGAAGTATGAATGGTAACGGAAGTAAAATGTGCAAAAATACAAATTTGTGACCCGACAAAAAAGCTAAAAAAAGACACAGAAACTGAGCCGAAACCTAAAATCGGCCATAGGTAGCCCGAGTAATAAACATTTAAAATCTTTGCCCTTCTCTCCCAGTCTATAGACAATGTTTAGATGCTATCTACGGGGCCAACGAGAATTAATTAGGAACAAAATGAACACAAACTGTAACAGTGACAGGATATAAATAGAGTAACTGAAACAGTGTTACAACTTTAATGTTCATTATTGCCGAACGCAACCGCACTAGGTTTTTGTTTCTACTGATTGGTTTTTATTCGTTATCGATCTTGTCCACTCCACTTTCCTTTCTACTTTAGTTCTTCTTTAAAAGTAATATTTGGCATTTCACTCGAGTAAACTGGATATACTAGGTAATTTTGGTGAAGGAAAATTTCGAGTGTAGATATATACATTATAAGACCAAACCAGGACCAGTTGCGAAAAATGCAACATCAAGTCCCTCCAGCTAGGAATTGAACCCGCGACCCTGCAATGCTAGTGCAGTGCTCTGACCACTGAGCTACGGAAGCCGTTGCCAAGAGCTTGGCCACGAGTTCTGTGGATATAATGTGGTAATGCCGGGAGTATAATTGGGTATATTACAAGTAATATTTGGCATTTCACTCGATTAAACTGGATGTGCTAGGTAATTTTGGTGAAGGAAAATTTCGAGTGTAGAATATACCAAGATAATATACATTATAAGATACATCATAGGACCAGTTGCGAAAAATGCAACATCAAGGCCTTCCGGCTAAGAATTTAAGTTCTTCTTTAAAGTGTATATAACCCGAAAATTAAATTTGTCTTATTTGAAAGAACACTTAAAATGACAGAGTAACTTATTTTGTAGAGTTTCGTTTACTTGCTTCGTTTTTGAGATATTTCAGTTTGTTTGATATGCAAATTTAACAAAATGACGTCACACCTGCATAATGACTTATCGAAGCATGTTATATATCTCTGCTAATATCAAACAAAATCACTTGACAATTTGCATGCTTGGTGTTCTGGGAGGAACACATGCACATGATTTCTTAAAAATTAAAAAAATTAAATTAAAAATTACTAAAATAATTCCCATACACAAAGCAGACAATCCTGAATTATTTACTAACTATAGACCTATTTCACTACTTCCAAATTTCTCTAAATTTTTTGAAAATGTTATGCACAATCGCATAACTAAATTTATAGAATTATTTGATATTTTATACTCTCGACACTTTGGATTTCGAAAAAAACACTCTACGGTTTTAACACTTATTCATCTTATTAATAAAATATCTACATCTATAGACCAAAAAGAAATTACTGTCGGTGTTTTTTTGGACCTTTCTAAAGCGTTTGATACTCTAAACCACGAAATTATGTTTGCAAAACTAGAACATTATGGTATCCGTGGCGTAGCTCTGCAATGGATTAAGAGCTATTTTTCTAATCGTAAACAATTTGTACAAATTAATGAAACCAGTTCCTCCCAGCAGATTATAAGATGCGGTGTAGTACCTCAAGGTTCTATATTAGGCCCTTTATTCTTTTTACTTTATATTAATGATCTACCTTGAATGCTACGAGAATGGCAGAGTCTTTTTGCTTTTTGCTTTTTGCAGATAACACTAGCATTTTGTATTCTCATTCAGATCCAAAACAACTAATTTCTGTATTAAACACAGAATTAATTAGTATTGACAATTGGATGAAATCCAATAAGCTTTCCGTTAATATAAAAAAAACAAGTTATATTATTTTTAAACCAAAACAAAAGTTAATCAGTTGATTTCTGACAATCAATGCCTTAAACAAGAGCAAGTTGTGAAATTTCTGGGTATTTATATAGATGAGAACCTTACATGGAAATCTCACATCAACTACGTACATGCAAAAAAATATCAAGATCTATTGGAATAATTTATAGATCTCGTTTCGAATTATCTACTAAGACAAAATTATCTCTATATTACACTCTGATTTATCCTTAACATATGTCACTAGTTTAAATAGAATTCTTCTTCTTCAGAAACGAGTGGTGCGTGCCATAACGAATTCAGATTACCGAGCCCATTCAGCACCCTTATTTATATATCCACTAAAAAATTCTAGATATTTATAAAGTAAATTCATTCCATGTTGATAAATGTATGTTTTTATATCACCATCGTTTGCTACCCTCGTTTTTCCTTGATTTATTTTTAACTAATAGTCAAGTACATAACTATAATACCAGATATGCAGCAGATTACCGGTCCCACACTTGTCGTACAAATATGAAACAATTCACAATTCTTCACTTAGGTCCAAAAATTTGGAATTCTCTACCATCTTCAGTTACCTACTCAGTTACTATATTCTCCTTCAAAAAGAAACTTTTTCAGTTACTACTTAATGGTGAATATATCTGAATGCGTTATATTTGCATACACTTTCGTTTATAAACAATCTAAAAATAATATTAAATCTATACAAGGGGACCTCTTCTAAAAACGCCTAATGGTTTCATGAGGTCCCTTGCCATATATATATATATATTATTATTATTTGGCGAATAAAAATGATGATGATGATGATGATGAAGTGATTTCGTTTGATAACAGCAGAGATATATAACCTTCGTCAATAAGTCATTATGCACGTGTGACGTCATTTTGTGAAGTTTGCATTTTAAACAAACTGAAATATTTCAAAAACGAAGCAAGTAAACAAAAATCTAAAAAATAACTTACTCTGTCATTTTAAGTGTTCTTTCAAATAAGACAAACTTTCGTATCTTATTTTCGTGTCATATACACTTTAACCCTTTCACAGGCATGCCATGCCGTCAGACAATCCTGTCACGACTTGTATGTTTTATGTCTATAATGCTAGACAAGTTTTCCTCTGACTAAAATTTCAGACAATTTTACTCTATCCAATGGTAGACAATTTTACTCTAACAACAACAACAACAACAACAACAACAACAACAACAACAACAACAACAACAACAACAACAACAACAACAACAACTATTTATTTGTACCAAAATGAAGTAATATATATTACAGTATTAGTGTATATTAGAGTGGGTACTATCTTCCTGAAATAATCATATAAGGGCTAGATGAATCAGGAATTTAATTAAAATCCTTAAAAAGTTAAAAGACAGTTTTTCAATCATAAAATACCATACCTTTAAGGCTCCAACAGCAGACATTCTGTCAGAATCAATCCAGGAGGGCAGAGTATCGTTTAAATTTCTACTTGATTCCTACAAATAATAATAAAAAAAGTATCAACTAAACACCCTGTTTGCATGTATAAATAATGCTAAAATAATGAAAAAAGGAATCCCTAACCTGGCGCTTAAACACGTCTGCCACGAGAAGACCAGTGAAGAATTCCCATTCCTGACAAAAAGATAATAATAAACATATATTATATGGCTGGGTTTGATTTCCGGTCCGTACGCAAAACGACGCACGCTGATTGGTTCCCGAGAGGTCGGGATTTTACGATATTGACCGACCGGTCGTCAATACGCTTTTTTCTCGGCCCTGTATAAGCTGTTTTGGAGAGAAAATGTCTGAATTGATTTGAATACAAATACAGGAGTACTGGGTATCTTTATTCAAATATTCTGAACAATAAAATGTGTTGGAACATTACTGCTGGTTTTCTTTAAAACTGTTTATCTAAAAACACGACAAATAAAAGCCGAACTGGTGTAAACAAGAAGGCCAAGAAGCGACACGAAAAAGTCAACAGGTAAGGTAAGCAGCATACACCGAAGACGAAAACAACGCTCGAAGTTTAAAAATAAAATGAACCAATACTGAATAGCCATATAATAAATTACTTATTAACCTCGTTTGCTCGGTGTGTACGGGAAAGTATTTGCCTGAGGTTTTCGTACAGACCGAGCGACGAAGGGGCGAGTTTTGTGCGATAAAACTCGCACTCGGTTAATAAGTCCTTAATATTTAACAAATACAGCAGAGCAGAGCAGAGGAGAGTAGAGTGCGGTGCGGGATGGGACGGGACAGTATTGTATTGTACTGTACTGTACTGTACTGTACTGTACTGTACTGTACTGTATAGGAATAGTTAATATGTTCTGTGAAGCAAATCACACAATCAGTTATGATGTATTAATTATTAGTATAAATACACAGGTGATTATAGAAAGTCGCGCGCGCTGATTGGTCGAGCTACTTCGAACTAATTCCTGATAGTCACCTACAGCATTTATTCAAAATGGCCACCAGCCAATTTGTCAATGCGACAGACGAGGAAATTAACAATTTCAAAGAAAATGCTGTTCCTAAAAGTACGAAAATGTGTATTTATACAAAAATGAAAAAAATCACCTCAGGCTCAGTGAATATCAGTGAATAATTGTTAATTAAAGACCAGGGGCCGGTTGTACGAAGCCCGGATAGCGCTATCCACTGGATAGCGATTTTTTCAACCTTCGTAAAAATGGTACCCTGGATGCCAGAGGTTCTTGGGGGAAGGGAGGAAAAGAGGGAAGGGAGAGAAAAAAAGGGGGAAAGATGGGGGAAAGGAGGGAAGAACCTCTGGCGCCACGGCTTGCGAATCTCACTTCCATGTTTGTACCTTGGCACAGAACTTGTAAAACAGGTTTTGACTTTATGACGGCTATTTTTTATATAATATGGTGGGTAGTGAGACCTTCACTGGCGTTGTGTGAGGACTAATTTGGAGCATAATACTTAGTGTTCCACCACAGCAACTACAACGCACTGTTATTAGTGGTATGTTTCATAAATTTGCCAGTTTACTTCGCTCATTTTTGAGCCTAATACTTTACGTTTGACCACACCAGTTAAGTTTCACGTGAAGTGTCTAGTTTCAGTCGGTAGGTCGTAATTAAATATGCCTGCGGTTTGATGTATGTTTGGGAGAAGAATGAAGCGTGGAAGGATTTATGTAGGTCTGTGTTCTTTGGATAACTCTCGACGCGTTTCGACCTTCCAGTCTTCTTCAGGAGGGATTTTGAGTCGATGTTGAAATCAGTAATGTTAAGACGAAATTACAGATATTAGAAGGCGCGTGCAACACTGAAGTATAATAGACAAGTTAAAAATAAAAATAAAGTCTTACTGAATGTCTGTGTAGTTTTGGTGTAGTCCGTAACGTACTGGCAATGCATCCGTGGTCGACTTTATAAATTGGTGAATTTCCCGCTCCTCTGTCCCGTGTCGATTATGTCGTTTCGTTATAGTATATATATCGTGTGTATCGCGTGGTTTGTGGTTTTAGTTATGTCGCCGTTACGTCTGAAATAAAAGGGTTATTGTGTAATCTGTCTAGTGGTGAGTGAGATAGTACATCCTACATGTCGGTTAATTAGTGTTCCTTCCAGTTGTAGTTACAATTGTAAATAAAATGTCGTAGTTGTCAGACAGTATTCGCATCAGTTGGTTTGAGTCAATTAACAACTATAAGTAAAACGTCGTGGGTCAGTAGGTGTCAGGTATATATAGTTATGATTGTGAGTAAAACGTCTAGATGTGAAGTAAAACGTCGTAGATGTCAGTTAGTATTCGTTTCAGTTAGTTTGAGTCAGTTAACCATTGTAAGTTAAACGTCGCGTAGATGTCGGTTAGCATTTGTATTAGTTAGTTTCGGTCAATAGTTAACCATGCAACTGCCGTTGTGAAGGGAGACTTGGTTTAGCTCCAACCCGTTCCCCACAAGTGAATGCCAATTTTCTATCCTTGGAAAAAGTGCTTTTAGAGTTGCAGAAACTGCTTCGGTATATATCTCTCCCATTTTCTCTGTCGTTTTTACGTTTTGACTAAAAACTGTAAAAAGCTCTACCAAAACCGGTTTTCTTTGCTTAACCAATCATATCGCTTCAATCACTGCTAATTATAACTGACCAATCATGTGCCTAGTACAATTTCTGTACCCAGAATCTAAACATGGAAGTGAGATTCGCAAGCCGTGCCACCAGAGGTTCTTTCTCTCCCTTTTCCTTCCCTTTCCCCTCTCTTCCCTCTCTTCCCTCTCTTTCCCTCCCTTCCCCCCTTCTTCCCCTCCCTTCCCCCTTTTCCCCCTCTCTTTCCCCTTTTCCCCCTCCCTTTCCCCTTCCTTCCCCCGTCTTTCCCCCAAGAACCTCTGGCATCCAGGGTATAAAAATGGCCGAAGAGCTGTGAAACTACGGATCTGGAGCCCACAATAGATCTTAAAAACTTCAGTTAATAAATACCAAATCCTAATCTGAGGTCATAACAATCAACGGCCAATTTTACAAAGGTTGAAAAAATCGCTATCCAGTGGATAGCGCTATCCGGCCTTCGTACAACCGGCCCCAGGATTGAACTCATGGTGCTACTGGCCTTAAAATCTTCTTTGCCGCCGGCCCTGAGAAGGCTTTGAAGACAAGAAAAATTGCTAAAAATCAATCTAGTATTTTGCATGTAACAAATCGTAATATTAAGCGAAAAGTTGTGGTAACACCACGTTTGTTATTTATTGCTTAGCTTTCGAACTGTCGACTCATCAGAGGAAATGTTAACATAATGCATGTTGGCTCACGTCAGATAAACAACACAACTAACAAAACAGAATCATGATTCTGATAAAGAATGATTCTGGTTACTTAGTTGTTTCGTTTATAGGATGTGAGCCAACACCATGTTGTACATAATCTTGTCAACAAATACTATGTTAATATATATTTACGTACGTTTTCTTGGAAAGCATCAGGATACATTCCATGGACCATGTGTAACGCAAACATCAACCTATCGGCCTATTAGAAAAATGTATTCAAAACGTAACACTAATTTTAAACATGAAACAAACAAAGAAACAAACAAACAAACAAACAAACAAACAAACAAACAAACAAACAAACAAACAAACAAACAAACAAACAAACAAACAAACAAACAAACAAACGCTAATAATGCAAAGATGACGTTAAAACAACGAATCAATTTTAATTGACACACTGCACTCATGGGTGTATCTGAAAACACAATAGAAAAAACAAACAAGAATACAAAGCCGGCACTTCTTGGTAAATTGTGTCAAAATAATAACGTATTTAACAAATTACCTTAAACAGCGAGCGACAAACATACTCATATACTAATGATTGTAACGATCCCATCAAAGTTTTGATACGTGATTCAGTTGTACAAGAATCCTAAAAGAGTAAGAAAGCGTTGACTGAAAAGATGAAAAATGTGAATTCATTTAGTTAGTGTGTCAAGTGATCAAAATAGGTTTTTTAATAATAATAATAATAATAATAATAATAATATACGAATAACCCAATCAAAAACAATAAGACTGAGAATAGCCAATCATGCGTTTTACGTTAACGGATGGAATGGCGGCCAAGATTCTAAGTATAGTGGAGAGCCAATTCACTTTTTAAAGAGAATTTAATTAATAGACAAAAAAATATTCTGATCTTATGACCAGATATAAAGTGTTACCATTCCATGCCAATAAAGAGCCTAAAAACGGCAAAGTTTTACTTATAACATCTCACCTATAGTGCATATTATGAAGCAATTTCAATGTTTGTTGTTGAAAGATTAAAGTCACACCAAGTTTTTGGCGTGAGTAGCTTACTAAACGTCTTTGAAAGAAGATATTGCGGTGCTGTTAGCAGCGCTTTATATTCTGCCTATGGGTTCTTTCGTTCGTTCGTTCGTTCGTTCGTTCGTCCGTCCGTTCGTTCGTTCGTTCGTTCGTTCGTTCGTTCGTTCGTTCGTTCGTTCGTTCGTTCGTTCGTTCGTTCGTTCGTTCGTTCGTTCGTTCGTTCGTTCGTTCGTTATTGACCCGGCACCTGCCTCCTCCACAGGCCCTATTGCATCATGGACAGGACACACACGCCGAATTTAGGGCCTGCAAGATCCTGTAAAAAATTTGGCAAAACTTGGCACGGAATAAATTTGCATAATTAACTACATTATTAATAGCCATGGCTATATCCGAAGATTTTGAAGGCCATTGAAGACTTATTACATACGAATCCTAGCTTTAAAATGCAGGAATTGTTGAAGAAAGCAATTACGGTTGAACTTTGTCAACTTTCGGCCGGAATAATCAACGAATATAGGGGCTGTTTATATGGGAGGCGGGACGGGACGTTTGCCGGGACGGGACGTTTTTCATCCCGGGTTTACATGAGTTCTACCACCCGGGACGTTCAACAAGCATCTCTAGTTCGTGTTGGACACGCTCGGTATTTGGTCGGATAAACTGTACGTATCTTGTAGCCAGATGAATTATCTTTCTTCCAGTATATTTGATAGCTTCTACAGTGGTTTATTTCTCAAGAAAACATTCGAAGAAGACAGATTATAATACATACGAAAAAGAATTTCAAAATAGCGGCCGCTATTATTTGGACATGTTCGGTATTTCGCTTTTTTAAGAAAACTAAGCTATTTGGTCGGATAAACTGTACGTATTTTGTAGCCAGATGAATTATCTTTCTTCCAGTATATTTCATAGCTTCTACAGTGGACTATTTCTTGAGAAAACGTTCGGAGTGGCAAACGACTAGGCATTTTTGTTTTTGCATCACATGACAAATGTTGCAAAGTCAGCATAATATCGTCCCGGCAAAGCGGGACGGAGTGTTTACATGAGAAAAATTGTCTTGGATTTGCCAGGATCCCGGCTGAGCGAACCGGGATGAAAAACGTCCCGGCAAACATCTTTCCATATAAACGGAACGGGATAAATAAGAGAGAGATATACATGCATGGTGAGATCCCGGCAAACGTCCCGTCCCGCCTCCCATGTCTACCCAGAGACTCTTTGGTTTATACTTTTTCGGTTTCCACAATTCCACAACAACTGAAACTTGAATTACGCTACACTATAGCCTACAATTTAACAAAATTAAATCTCATTAACTCTTGGTCAGTTGACAGTCTCCGATAGCTAAATAAACCAAAAAACAATACGAAAAACCTGTTACTCAGT
Organism: Paragorgia papillata; assembly: GCA_035771165.1. Taxonomy (NCBI): domain Eukaryota; kingdom Metazoa; phylum Cnidaria; class Anthozoa; order Scleralcyonacea; family Coralliidae; genus Paragorgia; species Paragorgia papillata. The sequence continues at coordinate 6,575,992 of JAWNZC010000351.1, forward strand.
TCCTGACCGTCGAATTTGCTTTTGTTCGGCAGATATTCCCCCCCCCCCCCCTTCAATTCCTTTTTGTCACTGAAAATATTATTGGCAGAAGGTCGGTAATTCTAAAACATATTGGTTTCTTCATTGTCATGATCTGTAAGAAAGTTTAGACCGAATTTCCTGGTGGGTCACAGTGTTTAAAGAACTTGGACGTACGTTTGTTGAACAGCGGCCGGAAAAAATTTGCAGGCCCTCTCAAAACTATCGCCTCTATATAGGGCCTAGTCTCGCTGTGCATAATGGGATCGGTCACCATTTTGTTTACAGGATCTGGCAGGCCCTCTAAACAGTGTGTCCTGTCCATGATGCAATAGGGCCTGTGGAGGAGGCAGACCCGGCACTGCCCGTAAGGACTGAGTATGATTTTCATATTTTGTCAGTGAATCTGTAACACAAGCTTTAGTAGTATTGCACGAGCTATATGTCAAGGATCACGGATGTTCACACCTCTCGTAACCCGAAAATGATCTTATCTAGTATCACTTACATGAAAATAAAACAAAATTTTGTATTTCGCTTGTGCATATACTCACGTCTGGCAATTCCAAAGAACGCTGAAACGTTCTTAGAAACGCTCCAAGACTAAACTGGTACATGTTGTTAACCTTTGCCAAATCACTTATTACAAAGAACAAAGTACTTCCATTTTCTGCAAGAGGAAGAAATGCGTCTCTTTCCTACAAGAATTTAAAGATTAAGAAGAAAGTAAGTCGATCCTTTAGCGGCATCGTTAATTTATTTTACTACTTTGCTATTGTAGCATACGCCATACTCTTGTTAGCTTAAAGTGCCTATAAACTCAAATAAGATATTACTGATATGGATTATATCTAACGTGAATAGTTGAATGCCAAAATATTTTCTGACTTCTATTTGTTGTTATACTGAGGTTTGTATTATATTTGTTTGTATATCATATTTGGGTTTATAAGCACTTTAACAGTAATGGCAAGAATTATGAAAAGTGACTTATTACCACACCACCCCACCCCGCCCAATTTTCTTACACATTTATGAACTGTTACATTTGGACCAATACTAATTGAGCGTAGTATATAATTACAGTAAGTACTTTAAAAATTCTGGTACTGTAGCTTAATAAAAAATAATTAAGTATAGGTTAGTTACCGAACCCGAGGTAACTACGTCAGTTAACTTACGTAGTTACCGAGGTTGAGGTAACTAACCTACTAATTAGTTCAAGATCACAGAGGTTGCCTAAGAAAACTGAGATACTGAGTTCGTTATCACAGAGGTTGTCTAAAAAATACTTCAGTCGCGATGATAAATCCTTTATCACATTCGTGACCATTGATTAACCCTTATTTTGCCAACCACGCTTAAATCAAGTTAATCAATTGCCCCGGGGTAATATATATTACCCCGGGGCATCAACTTGATTTATGCGTGGTTGAGAGTAATCATTATAAATAAACAACCGCGGAACATCAAATAAAAACCGAGGTGATCATGAACTAAATTAGTTTAACTAATTAAAATTTTCAATCCTTATAAATGATTGAATGATGAAGACTGATAAAGTAAACGATAATTTGTGAAAACATTGACTCAGGCAATCATCAGAGTGATAATACCATCAGAACGTCATATAAACAAAACAAAACAAGTCACGTACGATTATAAGATGGCGTAGTCACGTTTGTTCTAATTACTTAAATTAATAATTTTAATTTAACTATTTTCTGAAAGGGCAGAACACCTGTTGTTTACAGAAAATTGTTTGATTTTTTTAGGGTTAGCCCTCTTTACGAGATCCGGCTTAGGTTGCCAGACTAATCCATTGTAAAATTTAATTTGGTTTATTTGAGAGGATGGCCAGCCCTCGCTATTGAACACCCAAGATCTCGCTTATGTGGACCGGAACTTTTCCATATAAACGACGCTCAAAAGAGCTCCTATATAAGAAGGGCTGAAAAATCCCCATGTAAATGCGAGGTGAAATCCAGCCCTCTTACTAGGGCTAACCTCCCAAGGTGGGCTGATCCTCTCCATATAAATACCCCCTTAACGTTGATTCTCAAGATAACGACTTCAATAAACTAATGAAATGGCTTGTTTTTATAGGCGTTCAAAAAACTCCCAGCATAGACCACTTTCATAATGGCCACCAGTTTAAATATTCTTTTATGTGCATCTTAATGAGCCTTTCTGGCCTCGTTATGAAGCAAAGATTATTTTGAATTGCAGACTCACAAACGAGGCCAGAAAGGCTTATTAAGATGCACATAAAAGAATATTCAAATTAATCGCTATTATGAAAGTGGTCTATGGACGTGTTTTATAGAGTCAAAAACACTCGACTATCGCCCTGTGTCCTAACTAGAACTGCAGGTCTTCCCCATTTTATATAGTGGTCATACTCCAACACATGTTTAGCTACAGCAGATTCTTTCAACTGGGCTTTTGCGCAACAAGTCTTGACGTACAGACCAAGAATGCGATAAACTCCCGGCTTCGATAAAGATCAGCCAACGTCCTCCTGGATTGCTCTAATGAAGGCCTTAGTCAAGAAATCAAAAGCTCGCCGAATAAATAGAAGGTGTTTCCACAAATTATTGTTTACTGATTTTAATTTACAAATTAAATTCAATAATAATTATCTACCTTATCCAAAGTGGTTTGGATGTTATGTGCATCATTAAGGGATTCTGTTATAGTTGTACTACTAGCTTTGGTTTTATTGAGTGAATCAAGCAATGCCTTGTTTTCAAGAATATTTCCTTCAGCATTGGCTAGAGTCTATAAGAAAAATAAGAAGACAACATATTTACTATTATAAAATAAGGTGCCTTCTACGCACGCTCTGATTGGCTGGGCTTCGTGCATTTATAAGAGAACAGAGATCATGAATGACGTAAAATGGCGTACGGTGGCGTAGAATGGCGTCAGCTGGCCGGAAAAGCCCGCCAAGTTCCAAAACTACCTCACCTTTAGCTTTATTTTTCTTCTTCTTCTTCTTTTACAAAACAAATAAAACATGCCGCTCCTGTGCATATGTACTCTTATAAAGGTACGTTTGACGTCATTTGAACACGAAAGAACTTCTCTGCTCAACTTCCATCGTGTTAAAATGACGTTAAACGTGTCTTTATAAGAGTACATATACGCACGGTGCTTTATGTTTTATTTGTTAACCAAAGTTCTTTTAGCTATAATTACTGACGTAAAGCATGCAATATAGTGTTGAAAAGTGTTTAGATGAATTAGCTTAAATTTTGTTAAATACGAAACGTGCTTTCATTTTGTATACTGATTTGGGGTAAAGTATACCAGTTCTATATCACGGGCAAAAAGACTAAGAAACTAAAAGTCACGTGGGGCGATTTGAACACTTTAATTGGTCAAACCTCATTTTACTCAGTTTGAAAAATGATTGAAACTTAGTTGAAAATTGTGTTGTCACGAATGGCGCGAGTTTGCTCATTTTACTGATTTTTACGAGGAATTTTTTTCGACTCGATCTTCTTATTTTCACATTCAGATAACCATGTTGATATTTTAACATTTCACTGAATATGAAAAATTTATGAGAGTCCAGGTCAATATCTTAATATGGAAACCCATAGTGAATTCAAGACATGAATAGAAAGTTTAAAGAAAATTTATTAACGTTTCGTTTTCTTTAAACTTTCTATTCATGTCTTGAATTCACTATGGGTTTCCATATTAAGATACTGAGCTGCGCTCTCATATTCATCTTAAGATTGCGCTTTCACAGGGGGAAGCACGGGTGGCGTGTGCTGTTAGTGCGCTGCCTCTCACAAAAAGTTAAGCCCGGTTAGACGGGGTTAGTACTTGGATGGGTGACCGCTTGGGAATCACCCCGTTGCCGAGCCTTGAACCTATGTGAGTATAAAGTTGTAGTTGATCTGTCCTGTGCTTCGAGGGTTTTTCGCAAGGTTCTCCGGTTTTCCTCCCTCCGTAAAATCAACACCTACAATCTTGGACAATAATGTTGTAACACCCCCTCCCCCCGATTCAATGTTGACCGAAATGAAACAATGTTGGACTGGAGTTTCATATAACAACATTGAATCGGGGGGGAGGGGTTGACTGTTACAACTATTATTGTCCAAGATTGTCCTTGACCTATTTTTCTTAATATTGTATAAAATACAGCTAAAATATGATTTCAATTTGTAAGTTAAAGTCAATAAACAAATTGTGAAATTTGAGACTGTTTCGTGCAATTAGTAGAGAGATATTTGCGTTTAAAAATGTATAGATTGCGCTCTACTACGAGGCCCTTTCTTCGTTACTCAATAACATCTCCGTCACTAGAACAGTATTGCGAGAGAAAGTGCATTCTGTCCGTGGAAAAAATGTAGGTTTCGATACTTGGATAACTGTTGAACGAGAGATGTATTTATAATATTACTATTGTTTAGATATGACGCTCATATTTCAGCCGTTGGGTGATAGATATCTGAGCCCGCTTTAACTGAATCTATATCTGACATTATGATGATTGGGGAAAAACAAGCACGGTGTATTTAATTTCATTTCATAATAGAACATTTTATTTAAGTTTACAAATTATTTCCCCAGCTAATACTATCAATGAATTGTCAATGGGAGCATAATTATTTTTATATTAAGATTAATAGCTTCAAAAACTACAGAAGACCCGCTACCTTGTCGTTGGAAATTTGAGAAATTAACGTATTGCGGCACGCGTCTTAGACGAAGCGAAATCTGGAGGAGGTTGAAATCATTCAATAAATAAATGTAAATCTTAAGCCTCTTTTATAGAATGCTTGTAAAACCACATTTATTCATATGCAGTTGGTTTAATTTCCCCTGCGCAATTATACCGCCTTATCCAACGGTCTACCACGGTCTACCACGGTCTACCATGGGTTTCAAAGGGAATTACATGTATATTAATTTTGTTATATTGTAGTGGTAGACCGTGGTAGACCGTGGTAGACCGTTGCATAAGGCGGTATATAATTGCGCAGGGGAAATTAAACCAACTACATATGAATAAATGTGGCTTTACAAGCATTCTATAAAAGAGGCTTAACCTTTACATTTATTTATTGAATGATTTCAACCTCTTCCAGATTTCGCTTCGTCTAAAACGCGTGCCGCAATATGTTAATTTCTCAAATTTCCAACGACAAGGTAGCGGGTCTTCTGTAGTTTTTGAAGTTATTAATCTTAATATAAAAATAATTATGCTCCCATTAACAATTCATTGATGGTATTAGCTGGGGAAATAATTTTTAAACTTAAATAAAATGTTCTATTATGAAATTAAATACACCGTGCTTGTTTTTCCCTAATCGTCATAATGTCAGATATAGATTCAGTTAAAGCGGGCTCAGATATCAACCAACGGCTGAAATATGAGCGTCATATCTAAACAATAGTAATATTATAAATACATCTCTCTTTCAACAGTTATCCAAGTATCAAAACCTACATTTTTTCCATCGACAGAATGCACTTTCTCTCGCAATACTGTTCTAGTGACGTAGATATTATTGAGTAACAAAGAAAGGGCCTCGTAGTAGAGCGCAATCTATACATTTTTAAATGCAAATATCTCTCTACTAATTGCACGGAACAGTCTCAAATTTTACAATTTGTTTATTGACTTTAATTTACAAATTGAAATCGTATTTTAGCTGTATTTTATACAATATTAAGAAAAATCAGTCAAGGACAATCTTGGACAATAATGTTGTAACACCCCCTCCCCCCGATTCAATGTTGACCGAAATGAAACAATGTTGGACTGGAGTTTCATATAACAACATTGAATCGGGGGGGAGGGGTTGACTGTTACAACTATTATTGTCCAAGATTGTCCTTGACCTATTTTTCTTAATATTGTATAAAATACAGCTAAAATATGATTTCAATTTGTAAGTTAAAGTCAATAAACAAATTGTGAAATTTGAGACTGTTTCGTGCAATTAGTAGAGAGATATTTGCGTTTAAAAATGTATAGATTGCGCTCTACTACGAGGCCCTTTCTTCGTTACTCAATAACATCTCCGTCACTAGAACAGTATTGCGAGAGAAAGTGCATTCTGTCCGTGGAAAAAATGTAGGTTTCGATACTTGGATAACTGTTGAACGAGAGATGTATTTATAATATTACTATTGTTTAGATATGACGCTCATATTTCAGCCGTTGGGTGATAGATATCTGAGCCCGCTTTAACTGAATCTATATCTGACATTATGATGATTGGGGAAAAACAAGCACGGTGTATTTAATTTCATTTCATAATAGAACATTTTATTTAAGTTTACAAATTATTTCCCCAGCTAATACTATCAATGAATTGTCAATGGGAGCATAATTATTTTTATATTAAGATTAATAGCTTCAAAAACTACAGAAGACCCGCTACCTTGTCGTTGGAAATTTGAGAAATTAACGTATTGCGGCACGCGTCTTAGACGAAGCGAAATCTGGAGGAGGTTGAAATCATTCAATAAATAAATGTAAATCTTAAGCCTCTTTTATAGAATGCTTGTAAAACCACATTTATTCATATGCAGTTGGTTTAATTTCCCCTGCGCAATTATACCGCCTTATCCAACGGTCTACCACGGTCTACCACGGTCTACCATGGGTTTCAAAGGGAATTACATGTATATTAATTTTGTTATATTGTAGTGGTAGACCGTGGTAGACCGTGGTAGACCGTTGCATAAGGCGGTATATAATTGCGCAGGGGAAATTAAACCAACTACATATGAATAAATGTGGCTTTACAAGCATTCTATAAAAGAGGCTTAACCTTTACATTTATTTATTGAATGATTTCAACCTCTTCCAGATTTCGCTTCGTCTAAAACGCGTGCCGCAATATGTTAATTTCTCAAATTTCCAACGACAAGGTAGCGGGTCTTCTGTAGTTTTTGAAGTTATTAATCTTAATATAAAAATAATTATGCTCCCATTAACAATTCATTGATGGTATTAGCTGGGGAAATAATTTTTAAACTTAAATAAAATGTTCTATTATGAAATTAAATACACCGTGCTTGTTTTTCCCTAATCGTCATAATGTCAGATATAGATTCAGTTAAAGCGGGCTCAGATATCAACCAACGGCTGAAATATGAGCGTCATATCTAAACAATAGTAATATTATAAATACATCTCTCTTTCAACAGTTATCCAAGTATCAAAACCTACATTTTTTCCATCGACAGAATGCACTTTCTCTCGCAATACTGTTCTAGTGACGTAGATATTATTGAGTAACAAAGAAAGGGCCTCGTAGTAGAGCGCAATCTATACATTTTTAAATGCAAATATCTCTCTACTAATTGCACGGAACAGTCTCAAATTTTACAATTTGTTTATTGACTTTAATTTACAAATTGAAATCGTATTTTAGCTGTATTTTATACAATATTAAGAAAAATCAGTCAAGGACAATCTTGGACAATAATGTTGTAACACCCCCTCCCCCCGATTCAATGTTGACCGAAATGAAACAATGTTGGACTGGAGTTTCATATAACAACATTGAATCGGGGGGGAGGGGTTGACTGTTACAACTATTATTGTCCAAGATTGTCCTTGACCTATTTTTCTTAATATTGTATAAAATACAGCTAAAATATGATTTCAATTTGTAAGTTAAAGTCAATAAACAAATTGTGAAATTTGAGACTGTTTCGTGCAATTAGTAGAGAGATATTTGCGTTTAAAAATGTATAGATTGCGCTCTACTACGAGGCCCTTTCTTCGTTACTCAATAACATCTCCGTCACTAGAACAGTATTGCGAGAGAAAGTGCATTCTGTCCGTGGAAAAAATGTAGGTTTCGATACTTGGATAACTGTTGAACGAGAGATGTATTTATAATATTACTATTGTTTAGATATGACGCTCATATTTCAGCCGTTGGGTGATAGATATCTGAGCCCGCTTTAACTGAATCTATATCTGACATTATGATGATTGGGGAAAAACAAGCACGGTGTATTTAATTTCATTTCATAATAGAACATTTTATTTAAGTTTACAAATTATTTCCCCAGCTAATACTATCAATGAATTGTCAATGGGAGCATAATTATTTTTATATTAAGATTAATAGCTTCAAAAACTACAGAAGACCCGCTACCTTGTCGTTGGAAATTTGAGAAATTAACGTATTGCGGCACGCGTCTTAGACGAAGCGAAATCTGGAGGAGGTTGAAATCATTCAATAAATAAATGTAAATCTTAAGCCTCTTTTATAGAATGCTTGTAAAACCACATTTATTCATATGCAGTTGGTTTAATTTCCCCTGCGCAATTATACCGCCTTATCCAACGGTCTACCACGGTCTACCACGGTCTACCATGGGTTTCAAAGGGAATTACATGTATATTAATTTTGTTATATTGTAGTGGTAGACCGTGGTAGACCGTGGTAGACCGTTGCATAAGGCGGTATATAATTGCGCAGGGGAAATTAAACCAACTACATATGAATAAATGTGGCTTTACAAGCATTCTATAAAAGAGGCTTAACCTTTACATTTATTTATTGAATGATTTCAACCTCTTCCAGATTTCGCTTCGTCTAAAACGCGTGCCGCAATATGTTAATTTCTCAAATTTCCAACGACAAGGTAGCGGGTCTTCTGTAGTTTTTGAAGTTATTAATCTTAATATAAAAATAATTATGCTCCCATTAACAATTCATTGATGGTATTAGCTGGGGAAATAATTTTTAAACTTAAATAAAATGTTCTATTATGAAATTAAATACACCGTGCTTGTTTTTCCCTAATCGTCATAATGTCAGATATAGATTCAGTTAAAGCGGGCTCAGATATCAACCAACGGCTGAAATATGAGCGTCATATCTAAACAATAGTAATATTATAAATACATCTCTCTTTCAACAGTTATCCAAGTATCAAAACCTACATTTTTTCCATCGACAGAATGCACTTTCTCTCGCAATACTGTTCTAGTGACGTAGATATTATTGAGTAACAAAGAAAGGGCCTCGTAGTAGAGCGCAATCTATACATTTTTAAATGCAAATATCTCTCTACTAATTGCACGGAACAGTCTCAAATTTTACAATTTGTTTATTGACTTTAATTTACAAATTGAAATCGTATTTTAGCTGTATTTTATACAATATTAAGAAAAATCAGTCAAGGACAATCTTGGACAATAATGTTGTAACACCCCCTCCCCCCGATTCAATGTTGACCGAAATGAAACAATGTTGGACTGGAGTTTCATATAACAACATTGAATCGGGGGGGAGGGGTTGACTGTTACAACTATTATTGTCCAAGATTGTCCTTGACCTATTTTTCTTAATATTGTATAAAATACAGCTAAAATATGATTTCAATTTGTAAGTTAAAGTCAATAAACAAATTGTGAAATTTGAGACTGTTTCGTGCAATTAGTAGAGAGATATTTGCGTTTAAAAATGTATAGATTGCGCTCTACTACGAGGCCCTTTCTTCGTTACTCAATAACATCTCCGTCACTAGAACAGTATTGCGAGAGAAAGTGCATTCTGTCCGTGGAAAAAATGTAGGTTTCGATACTTGGATAACTGTTGAACGAGAGATGTATTTATAATATTACTATTGTTTAGATATGACGCTCATATTTCAGCCGTTGGGTGATAGATATCTGAGCCCGCTTTAACTGAATCTATATCTGACATTATGATGATTGGGGAAAAACAAGCACGGTGTATTTAATTTCATTTCATAATAGAACATTTTATTTAAGTTTACAAATTATTTCCCCAGCTAATACTATCAATGAATTGTCAATGGGAGCATAATTATTTTTATATTAAGATTAATAGCTTCAAAAACTACAGAAGACCCGCTACCTTGTCGTTGGAAATTTGAGAAATTAACGTATTGCGGCACGCGTCTTAGACGAAGCGAAATCTGGAGGAGGTTGAAATCATTCAATAAATAAATGTAAATCTTAAGCCTCTTTTATAGAATGCTTGTAAAACCACATTTATTCATATGCAGTTGGTTTAATTTCCCCTGCGCAATTATACCGCCTTATCCAACGGTCTACCACGGTCTACCACGGTCTACCATGGGTTTCAAAGGGAATTACATGTATATTAATTTTGTTATATTGTAGTGGTAGACCGTGGTAGACCGTGGTAGACCGTTGCATAAGGCGGTATATAATTGCGCAGGGGAAATTAAACCAACTACATATGAATAAATGTGGCTTTACAAGCATTCTATAAAAGAGGCTTAACCTTTACATTTATTTATTGAATGATTTCAACCTCTTCCAGATTTCGCTTCGTCTAAAACGCGTGCCGCAATATGTTAATTTCTCAAATTTCCAACGACAAGGTAGCGGGTCTTCTGTAGTTTTTGAAGTTATTAATCTTAATATAAAAATAATTATGCTCCCATTAACAATTCATTGATGGTATTAGCTGGGGAAATAATTTTTAAACTTAAATAAAATGTTCTATTATGAAATTAAATACACCGTGCTTGTTTTTCCCTAATCGTCATAATGTCAGATATAGATTCAGTTAAAGCGGGCTCAGATATCAACCAACGGCTGAAATATGAGCGTCATATCTAAACAATAGTAATATTATAAATACATCTCTCTTTCAACAGTTATCCAAGTATCAAAACCTACATTTTTTCCATCGACAGAATGCACTTTCTCTCGCAATACTGTTCTAGTGACGTAGATATTATTGAGTAACAAAGAAAGGGCCTCGTAGTAGAGCGCAATCTATACATTTTTAAATGCAAATATCTCTCTACTAATTGCACGGAACAGTCTCAAATTTTACAATTTGTTTATTGACTTTAATTTACAAATTGAAATCGTATTTTAGCTGTATTTTATACAATATTAAGAAAAATCAGTCAAGGACAATCTTGGACAATAATGTTGTAACACCCCCTCCCCCCGATTCAATGTTGACCGAAATGAAACAATGTTGGACTGGAGTTTCATATAACAACATTGAATCGGGGGGGAGGGGTTGACTGTTACAACTATTATTGTCCAAGATTGTCCTTGACCTATTTTTCTTAATATTGTATAAAATACAGCTAAAATATGATTTCAATTTGTAAGTTAAAGTCAATAAACAAATTGTGAAATTTGAGACTGTTTCGTGCAATTAGTAGAGAGATATTTGCGTTTAAAAATGTATAGATTGCGCTCTACTACGAGGCCCTTTCTTCGTTACTCAATAACATCTCCGTCACTAGAACAGTATTGCGAGAGAAAGTGCATTCTGTCCGTGGAAAAAATGTAGGTTTCGATACTTGGATAACTGTTGAACGAGAGATGTATTTATAATATTACTATTGTTTAGATATGACGCTCATATTTCAGCCGTTGGGTGATAGATATCTGAGCCCGCTTTAACTGAATCTATATCTGACATTATGATGATTGGGGAAAAACAAGCACGGTGTATTTAATTTCATTTCATAATAGAACATTTTATTTAAGTTTACAAATTATTTCCCCAGCTAATACTATCAATGAATTGTCAATGGGAGCATAATTATTTTTATATTAAGATTAATAGCTTCAAAAACTACAGAAGACCCGCTACCTTGTCGTTGGAAATTTGAGAAATTAACGTATTGCGGCACGCGTCTTAGACGAAGCGAAATCTGGAGGAGGTTGAAATCATTCAATAAATAAATGTAAATCTTAAGCCTCTTTTATAGAATGCTTGTAAAACCACATTTATTCATATGCAGTTGGTTTAATTTCCCCTGCGCAATTATACCGCCTTATCCAACGGTCTACCACGGTCTACCACGGTCTACCATGGGTTTCAAAGGGAATTACATGTATATTAATTTTGTTATATTGTAGTGGTAGACCGTGGTAGACCGTGGTAGACCGTTGCATAAGGCGGTATATAATTGCGCAGGGGAAATTAAACCAACTACATATGAATAAATGTGGCTTTACAAGCATTCTATAAAAGAGGCTTAACCTTTACATTTATTTATTGAATGATTTCAACCTCTTCCAGATTTCGCTTCGTCTAAAACGCGTGCCGCAATATGTTAATTTCTCAAATTTCCAACGACAAGGTAGCGGGTCTTCTGTAGTTTTTGAAGTTATTAATCTTAATATAAAAATAATTATGCTCCCATTAACAATTCATTGATGGTATTAGCTGGGGAAATAATTTTTAAACTTAAATAAAATGTTCTATTATGAAATTAAATACACCGTGCTTGTTTTTCCCTAATCGTCATAATGTCAGATATAGATTCAGTTAAAGCGGGCTCAGATATCAACCAACGGCTGAAATATGAGCGTCATATCTAAACAATAGTAATATTATAAATACATCTCTCTTTCAACAGTTATCCAAGTATCAAAACCTACATTTTTTCCATCGACAGAATGCACTTTCTCTCGCAATACTGTTCTAGTGACGTAGATATTATTGAGTAACAAAGAAAGGGCCTCGTAGTAGAGCGCAATCTATACATTTTTAAATGCAAATATCTCTCTACTAATTGCACGGAACAGTCTCAAATTTTACAATTTGTTTATTGACTTTAATTTACAAATTGAAATCGTATTTTAGCTGTATTTTATACAATATTAAGAAAAATCAGTCAAGGACAATCTTGGACAATAATGTTGTAACACCCCCTCCCCCCGATTCAATGTTGACCGAAATGAAACAATGTTGGACTGGAGTTTCATATAACAACATTGAATCGGGGGGGAGGGGTTGACTGTTACAACTATTATTGTCCAAGATTGTCCTTGACCTATTTTTCTTAATATTGTATAAAATACAGCTAAAATATGATTTCAATTTGTAAGTTAAAGTCAATAAACAAATTGTGAAATTTGAGACTGTTTCGTGCAATTAGTAGAGAGATATTTGCGTTTAAAAATGTATAGATTGCGCTCTACTACGAGGCCCTTTCTTCGTTACTCAATAACATCTCCGTCACTAGAACAGTATTGCGAGAGAAAGTGCATTCTGTCCGTGGAAAAAATGTAGGTTTCGATACTTGGATAACTGTTGAACGAGAGATGTATTTATAATATTACTATTGTTTAGATATGACGCTCATATTTCAGCCGTTGGGTGATAGATATCTGAGCCCGCTTTAACTGAATCTATATCTGACATTATGATGATTGGGGAAAAACAAGCACGGTGTATTTAATTTCATTTCATAATAGAACATTTTATTTAAGTTTACAAATTATTTCCCCAGCTAATACTATCAATGAATTGTCAATGGGAGCATAATTATTTTTATATTAAGATTAATAGCTTCAAAAACTACAGAAGACCCGCTACCTTGTCGTTGGAAATTTGAGAAATTAACGTATTGCGGCACGCGTCTTAGACGAAGCGAAATCTGGAGGAGGTTGAAATCATTCAATAAATAAATGTAAATCTTAAGCCTCTTTTATAGAATGCTTGTAAAACCACATTTATTCATATGCAGTTGGTTTAATTTCCCCTGCGCAATTATACCGCCTTATCCAACGGTCTACCACGGTCTACCACGGTCTACCATGGGTTTCAAAGGGAATTACATGTATATTAATTTTGTTATATTGTAGTGGTAGACCGTGGTAGACCGTGGTAGACCGTTGCATAAGGCGGTATATAATTGCGCAGGGGAAATTAAACCAACTACATATGAATAAATGTGGCTTTACAAGCATTCTATAAAAGAGGCTTAACCTTTACATTTATTTATTGAATGATTTCAACCTCTTCCAGATTTCGCTTCGTCTAAAACGCGTACCGCAATATGTTAATTTCTCAAATTTCCAACGACAAGGTAGCGGGTCTTCTGTAGTTTTTGAAGTTATTAATCTTAATATAAAAATAATTATGCTCCCATTAACAATTCATTGATGGTATTAGCTGGGGAAATAATTTTTAAACTTAAATAAAATGTTCTATTATGAAATTAAATACACCGTGCTTGTTTTTCCCTAATCGTCATAATGTCAGATATAGATTCAGTTAAAGCGGGCTCAGATATCAACCAACGGCTGAAATATGAGCGTCATATCTAAACAATAGTAATATTATAAATACATCTCTCTTTCAACAGTTATCCAAGTATCAAAACCTACATTTTTTCCATCGACAGAATGCACTTTCTCTCGCAATACTGTTCTAGTGACGTAGATATTATTGAGTAACAAAGAAAGGGCCTCGTAGTAGAGCGCAATCTATACATTTTTAAATGCAAATATCTCTCTACTAATTGCACGGAACAGTCTCAAATTTTACAATTTGTTTATTGACTTTAATTTACAAATTGAAATCGTATTTTAGCTGTATTTTATACAATATTAAGAAAAATCAGTCAAGGACAATCTTGGACAATAATGTTGTAACACCCCCTCCCCCCGATTCAATGTTGACCGAAATGAAACAATGTTGGACTGGAGTTTCATATAACAACATTGAATCGGGGGGGAGGGGTTGACTGTTACAACTATTATTGTCCAAGATTGTACATGTTAGCTGTGATTCGTGGTCTGAACTGTGTCGTTGGCGGCTGCCTGGAGCGCCTTTGATATGCCTCGTCACGGCCACGTTGTCTGCGTCCTTCGTAATTCAGCCGCTGGCTGCGAGTAAGGATGATTAGCCCCTAGTCACTTATCCTTTCCGCCCGGAAAATCGATAGCTAACATGTTGATATTTTATCAGCTTACAAACTTTCCTAAGCCACCAAGCGTACTTAATAAAAATTTGCACTTGCATGTATGTAGCCATACTATCACTAAACGTGTGTAGCTGGGTGTAAAATATTTGGACTATTCTAAAATTGATGCTATTTCAAAAAGTCATTATGCAGTGTGATGTCATATGTATGACATTTGCATATCAAACAAACCTGAATATCTCAAGAATGAAGCAAGGAAATGAAATTCTACGAAAGATGTTACGTTGTCATTTTATGTGTTCTTTCAAATGCAATCATAAAAAACTGAGGTGAAATTTCGCTGCACTGGCACTTTAATTAATTACTACTCTTGCTGAAACTTGTGACAAAACTTAATAAATAAATAAATAAATAAACATGATTAAAAATATAGTTAAAAATACAGTTTGAAACGCTGTAACATTTTATAGAGTATTATAATGCATGCATGTATTTGAAAGCCACAAGTTCGTTGGTACTTTGTACTATTAAGTAGTGTAATCCTCCTTAAATAACGTTTCTATTTAACAAATAGAGTCCATTTTGCCGTTGTCTGTTCAATTATAGATGCACAGATGACCTCGCAACGTGGTAAGTGGCCCACGAGACGCACTGATGTTTTTACCACGTTGTGACGTCTTCTGTACAATTATAACTGAACAGACAACAAAAATATGGAATCTATTTGTTTTATACAATACAAAAATTTAAAAGGTTTTTATCAAAGAAAAAAGCAAGTCAGCTGACGTGATCTGACGTGATCCATGTGTCTGTCCTCTAATAGGTCGTGGGCAACAACCAATGAAAACACGCATAGCAACCAGGGTATTGTATAATTTATTCTATTAATCTATTTAAATAAAGCGAGATAAAAAATAAGTCAACATACTTCCAGAAGAGATTCTTCGAGATCAGCTAACTGAACCTTCAGATCTTCTTCCTTCTTAAGAAGTTCTGTCTTCTTCACTTCAAGTTCAGGTTTTTCATGCTGAATTGTCATTGCTAGCAGCTAAATAAAAATCAAAGAAACAATAATATTTATCCAATTCGTTAATAATTCATAAAGAAAATTCAAAAGAAATGAATGTTTAATCAGGTGTTGTAAATCGGATATAGATTCGTCCTGATTTACATAAACTTTCCGATCGATGAAGTTTGTCAAATTTGGAAAAACTCGTAAAATTGTAATAGAAGATCTTTTACAACTTTTTCGTATCTTTCTTCGTTTTTTAAATATTTCAGTTTGTTTGATATGTAAATTAGATGATCTCTGACGTCAGGAGCAGGGTACAGAATTTTCATACATTACAAAATCACGTACACCTCTATGATTGCTCACTCATAGAATGTTTAGTGTCACAAGGCGTTTTTATGTGCACAGTTTCACGTTATTTCATTAAACAAACTTAGAGATATACCCTGCTTCAGACGTCAGAGACCATCTAATTTACATATCAAACAAACTGGAATATCTTGAAAACGAAGAAAGATACAAAAAAGTTGTAAAAGATCTTCTATTGCAATTTTACGAGTTCTTTCAAATTAGACAAACTTAATTTGTATTGCCAATGACTCAAAAACTCATTAATAATTCATGAGGAAAACACAAAGAAAATCAGTACCGTGGTTTTATATCTGATAAAGAAACCTCCTGATTTACATAAACTTTAGCTTTGATTTTCTCGGCTTAGACAACGTTATTTTTCAAACTTACTACGCCAATGAACTTACCAAATGGGTCGTTTTTGAAGCTATTTAAAACATTCCGCAGTACGTGTTTTATCAGATCTATAAAATACTTGGCTATCGCCTCGTGTTTTAAATCTGATAAAACACTGGTGTTTTAAATCTGATAAACACTGCTGCTCAATTTTAAATATTACTTAAAGATTGTTGATAAAGCTGGACAATTAGATGCGTGAATTAGAACTACAGTATACACAGGACTTACAATTCGGCCCATATACAGTTCGGCCGCTCATATGGTACGTACTATTTACATTAATAAAACATCAGTATCTGTATATAAATGTAAATAAATACAGAACTGATGTTATATTAATCAGTTCAGTACCACGCTACACAGACACTAATCAAACCTTAGTTTTTTAAAAATATTAGAAATTTTACGTAAACATCTTATTGTTAGAACCAACTGCATGCGTGCATGCGCTCTGAATGAGAATAACAACACGCATGATAAACATCATAAAGTTGGAGATGCACGTATATAGCATATATATTTATTATATGGAGAAGAGTATTTTACTAGCAACTAAAACACTCATAGAATCCATATTTCACTACATCTGGGAACCGAGTGCCATATTTCTCGTATGTAACGCTCGCGAGTGACATATCGACAAGTCAAAATTTACGCCTTTTGCCGTAAGTTTCGAATCAAGTAAATTTGAGCCAGTAACTTTGAGCCAGTAACTTTGAGCCAGTAACTTCTCTTAATTCAGTTTATCACGTAAAATTGCGTATTCGCATAAGCTGTTGTATTTTTCATTTGTATTTTCTAAAAGTTTTAGGTCAAGCGGTTGTAGTTTTTGCATTAAACCCAGTTTATCAACATCACTTCCACGCATAATTTCATTGTGCATATAATAAATAGAACATTACACGGTTACTCAAAGATATGGATTTTATGTTCTCGTTCTTGCCACTTGCCAATCATATACCCATGTAATATCCCCTTTATACGTATTGCTAACCTGTCCAGTGAGACCAGCTCTGGTTATTGTGAAGTTAACTTCTGCAATGATCGAGGAGGCGTCAGGTGGTAGCTCCAAATTAGAATTACGTGTTGTCATAAACAGTCTACAATAACAACAACCAGTTATATAAATAAGTTTTGTAGAAACACCACGTAGAATATTTATTTGCTAAGCTTTCGGCCTGTTGACTACTTATTAATAAAAAATACACTTAAAATAAACTTATTTATATTACACTATCGCCATGAAAACGTTTAAAGAATTAACCAGTAAGTTAGTTTAAAATGAGACAACGGTTTATATGAAAAGCGGAACAGGAACGTTTGCCGTGATAAGACATAAAGCAAAATAACTACAAGTCTGCAACACAACTATATTTTTCTAAAAAAGTAGAGTGCTGGGTATAGGCAGTGTTTGGAACAGGGCAAAAATTTACTCTGATGAAGGGCTACATTACTACATACTAAAAATCTCGGCAGTTTACTACCTTTTCACTTTTATTTATCTCATCGCGTTTATATATGATTGAAGTGTTTTCCGGGACATTGTTCCGTTCTACCTAACTGAGTAACTGAGATTCCGGTTTGCTTAAACACACTGCAAATTCCCAAAAACTTGTTTTAAGAAAAAAATACTTGTTTTAAGATTTTCTTGTCCCGTTTGCAAGATAATTATCTTACTGCTGTTTCTTGACAAGATATTTTGTCTTAAAACAAGATTAAATATCTTAAAACAAGAAATAAAATCTCAAAAGAAGAAAAATTGGAGACAAGAATTGGAGGTTTTGCAGTGCACGATCCCGGCTTTTTTCTCCATGTAAATAAGTCCCGTTAAGCAAGGACGGCATAAGGCATAAGGGAAACCATTCCTTATTCTTAACTGTACTCGATACACATAAATGACAGTGGCATGGAATAGAACATGCAGTAGCTGTTGATAATAGACTATATATATACTCTTGATCTATATTATTCTTTCAGTCACTACGAAACTTTCTAGCTTTGTTGCAAAACGTTCCAGGTGGAATTATCGAACCAGAAAATACTCTCAT
This sequence comes from Paragorgia papillata, assembly GCA_035771165.1. Taxonomy (NCBI): domain Eukaryota; kingdom Metazoa; phylum Cnidaria; class Anthozoa; order Scleralcyonacea; family Coralliidae; genus Paragorgia; species Paragorgia papillata. Next base: position 6,594,499 of record JAWNZC010000351.1, read on the forward strand.
ATAAACCCTGAATGAAAAAAGTAAACAACCCGTCATACTTGGTTGTCCCAAACACAACATTTGCTTCACTATGTCAGAATCTATAGTCAGAGGGGAAAAAATCACATGAATTTTAAACTATAAATCATCATAGAAATTAAGAACGCAGGAAATGTGCAGTTTTTACATTTCAGTAAACATCATTAAAAATTATTAATTTACCATCGCTGTGTGCTAACCCGAAGGGTGTATATATCACTCTCAAAAAAGCGTACGAGATTTTTGGGATTTTCAAAACACCACACGAGATTTATTCTATTGATAATTTTTCGACGTTTTTCAATGATTTTCCAGAGATTTTTTAAAGATTTTTTAGCAATGTGTACGAGATTTTTGGAAGTGATACGCCCCTTGCGTTAGCCTCCAATGCATGTTTCGTCAAATCTCCCTCCAGCCGAATTAAAATTTCAATAAAAAAGAATTTTCTTTTCAAAATAGCAATGTCCTAATTAGGGGAATTGGTCCATGGCAAGTTTAACTTTTGCTTTAAAAAGAAAAACAACAAAAACCCTCAACTATATTTATTATATAGCAGCAGCGCCGAGAGGTCCGAATACGAAAATCCTTTATAAACAAAATGGCAGCCATGTCAGTATATGCAACAAGATGGATTATAATTTCAGAACTATACTCATTGTTGAAATATATCGTGCAGGTATATATGTTATTAGAAATTTTATAAGCTTTCATTTGATGTATAGTTCGAGTTTCCACGTTTTGTGAAAGTTTTTAAAATGTCCAAAACGTTCGTAACATTGTTCGTAATAATATACAGTAACATTTACTTCTCACACGTATTAGAATTTCAGATGATTTTTTATTCAACTACTTAACGTACGATCTTGAGCAATATGTCAAACAAAAGCAATTGAAAAAATACTATTTGGGGTAGAAAGTTCAGGATTCAACGGAAAGTACTTTAAAAATGGAAAATGCCTGCCATTTTCGTTTAGTTCGCAAGAAAGATGGGTCGAGTTTTCACAGAACGTTCACAACATTTATGGCCATATAAAAAACTACTTCTTGATCTCGCTTGTTCGGTCTGTACTAGTGAAATATCGGACCTCTGTTTTTTGCACAGAACTAAAAAATATCGGTCCGATATTGCACTAGTACAGACCTCACGCTCGGTCAATAAGTAGTTAATACTTGCCTAAAATCTTCATTATAGTCAATAATCTTCTCTCCTACTTGTACTACAAATCTTGGTCCTAAAAATAAATCATACCATTTTGTAAGACACAATTCAAAAACTCATTAATAATTCATGAGGAAAACACAAAGGAAATCAGTACCATGTCCGTGGTTTTATACGTGATAAAACTTCTTGACGTCAGAAAGAATACTAATGACATACAATTTTATATAAAGAATACTAATGAACATACAATTTTATAACATAACATCCAATAACGAATCGTTTTTGAAGCCATTCAAAACACTCGCATCATGTGTTTTATCAGATCTAAAACGCTCGGGCTGCGCCCTCGTGGTTTTAAATCTGACAAAACACTCCTGCTCGTGTTTTAAATATTACATAATGTAAATTGATTATCTGCATGCAAAAGTTTCCTTACAGCACCTCAACGACGACGTCCTTTAAACAAAATAATTATTTTTGCAAAACAAAGAGAATGAATAATTTTTAGTCCCAAGAGTAATCTCATGTAACACCGTCCTCGTTCTTCATACGCCACTTAGAGCATTTTTACGTCTTCAGGACGACGTCAACGGCCAAAAGATGAGAACTGTAGCTTGAGATTGACTTCAGTACGGACACTACAATCATTTTAGTAATACGAGAGCGTTTTGGAAGTCATTAAACTAGTTTCAAATATCGAATATAATAGTCAGTAAACGTCTTTAAATTGTGAAACTTAACTTGCTTTCTAACCGCCGTCGCGTCCTAGCATCTTAAAGTCCCTATCATTCTTTAACTACAATAGCAATTCCTACCTTGACTAATCAGGTCTCCTCTTATGATAGGATAAAGTATGGCCTCAACCGAATCCATTTCTTGAATAATTAAAGTTTTACCAAAACGAACAGCTAACTCCAATGCTGTCGAAAAGTTCGAATCCTACAAAAGTACAAAGTATAATAAAATCATAAGTGATTATGTGTACTGGAAAATATACATAAGTCAATTAAACAATTAAATAAATCTATGTAAATATGATTAAATAGATTTATTTAGCTAAAATATCTCAAATCTTCAGAATAGTCGCCAATACTGGTATTGTATATAATATATACCATAATGTTTCAGTGGATGCAACCCTTTCTACCATTGGTTGATTTATGATCATGTGCCATTAGCTAAAGTCCCATAGTATCCCGCGCGCCAATAATTCATCAAAAAATTATTGTCCGCACCAGCTACAGTACAATAGTTCAGTGAATGTCCAGCAAAACAGTTTGATCCCAACAAAAATAAACAAAAAAACCCAAAACGAAACAAAACAAAACAAAACAGAACACAAAAACAAAAACAAAACAAAACAAAACAAAACAAAACAAAACAAAACAAAACAAAACAAAACAAAACAAAACAAAACAAAACAAAACAAAAACAAAAAACAAAACCAAAAACACAACCAAAAACACAACCAAAAACACAACCAAAAACACGACCACGACCACAAACACACAGCTACTGTATAAAACACACTATGGTTTATGAAGCAACCATAACAACCTCAACATTATGGAGCAAAAACCATTTGGACTTAATAATTAAATAAAGCTGTTCTCTTTCGAATCAGAAATCAAGTGCGTAATATGCGCGGCTGCATTGTATTGGATTTACAGTTATGGCTCAACTTACGCTTGCTTTGTATAAATACCATACTATTCGTTTGCCCATTTGTTTCTAGCACTTTACAAAACAATATTTGTTACAGCAATGGTTTCTCTTTAGTTGAATATCCTACCTGTTGATTGATCACCTCTAGACGTTGTTCTTTTAAATGATTCTTCAGCCACTCGGTTGCTCTTGAAGACGGGTCAATCAAAAATGGCCTCATTTGGCTCTGTAGAAATAGCACCAAACAGTGACTTTCAAGCACCAATCCTTTCAAACATTCAGTATTGGTAAAATATAATATATATAGTAGTCACGCTGTATCAATGACCACCACCACCACCACCACCACCACCAAGAAAACAACATTGATGATGATGATGATGATGATGATGATGATGATGATAATGATGATAAAATAATTATGATAATGACGATGACGACAACGATGATCATGACGATAATAATGATAATGATGATGAAACGGACGTTTGGTGGACGTTCATCAAGCGCAATTACTCAGAAAAGATTTCTGAGCCCCTGACAGGGTTTGAACCTGCAACCTTCTAATGACCGGTTAGACGCTCTACCCATTGAGCCACTGAGGCTCAGATGGAGAGCTAAGGTTGCAAATTCATAGTCATATGTGCTGATAAGTGGTGGCGTTTGCACATGAGATATATTTAAAGTGATATGATAAGTTGTACGTATACATGTAGTGCATGTGAAACGTTTGCGAGCTTGGTGTAATGTAACAGACATTTGGTGGACGTTAGTCAAGCTCAATTACTCAATTGGCTCAATGGTAGGTTTGAACCCTGTATGGGATCTTTCCTGAGTAATTCAGCTTGATGAACGTCCATCAAACGTCTGTTGTGTTACATCAAGCAAACTACAAATATACGTACAACTTATCATATCACTTAAACTACATCTCATTCTTATATGCAAACGCTACCACTTAGGAGCACATATGACTATAACCTCAGCTCTCCATCTCAGTGGCTCGATGGTTAGAGCGTCTAATCGGTCATTAGAAGGTTGCAGATTCGAACCCTAGCTGTCTGGAGCTCAGAAATCCTTTGTGAGTAATTGAGCTTGACGAACGTCCATCAAACGTCTGTTACATTACACCAAGCTCGCAAACGTATACCACATGCACTACATGTATACGTACAACTTATCAAATGATGATAATGATATTGATGATGATAATAATAACAGTAATAACAACACCAAGGACAAAAATAGAATAGAAAAGAAGGAAGCACACATTTTTACGCATGAAAACACGAAGATAAAAGACGTCAATGCGAGGATGTTACGGCTGTCAAAGTTTCAGACAGCTGTTTTGCAAAAACGTGGATAGCAATGGAAACAAAGCTTTCAAATGACGAATGTTCTTTTCCCTCAATAGCTGTGTATAGTTAAAAAATTTAAAGAAGAAACCAAACGTCGTGTGCACAGTTATAAAAAAGATCAAATAATAGGGTAATACATTTATCACAATCGATAAAAAACAAACCTTTAAGATAACCATAGCATTCTCCATTGACAATTCATCCGAAGGTAAGCCCTCAGACTTCCAGATAAGTTGTTCACTTTCCGTACTGATAAATCTTCTAAAATCAAACCCTTGAATACCAACATTTTCACACCACTCAGACATCACTTTCCTCCGAACATCTTCAGGTGCATCGCTTAAATAAGTGATAAAACCAGCAGCAACCTGCGCTCGCTTTGGTAACTGCTCTAACTCAGATGCCAATTCTTGAACCTAATAACAAAAAGTAAACGTTTTAATCCAAAATTTTAACGCAATCACAAACCTACGCAAACTATTTTTGAAAAAATATAGAAAACTCTGTTTCAAAGTCAGAGTAAACTCTGAATTAAAAACTTAATAGTCGGATATTCCTTGGCATTCAACGCAAACAAACAGCAAATTAGCTAGAACTGGACAGCAGTCACACGTGATCTGAATATATTTCGCGTTTATCAATGTATTTTCATTTTTTTCGTATGTTTTTTGCTGTACAAGCTGTCGTAAGTAAACTTAGAGAAAAACTCTGAGCTCCAGACGGGACTCGAACCCACAACCTTCCAAATGCCAGCTGGACGCTCTCACCATTGAGCCACTGGAACTCAGATGGTAGACCGACGTTGTTTTCGATATTTATACGCCTGGGAACTAGTCAACCTGTACGTGTGTCACAAGTACTTGTTGGGCTACAAGTCGCATTGTGTCAGTTTATTTTCAGTAAATGTTTTTTGTACGTTATTAGTGTCTTCATTTTGAGTTGGCAAAGTTTTTTCGTATGTTTTTTTGCTGTACAAGCTGTCGTAAGTAAACTCAGAGAAAAAAAAAGTTCCCAGGCGTATAAATATAGCTCTCAGGCGTATAAATGGTCTACCATCTGAGCTCCAGTGACTCAATGATGAGAGCGTCCGGGTGGCATTCGGAAGGTTGTGGGTTCGAGTCCCGTCTGGAGCTCAGAGTTTTTCTCTGAGTTTACTTACGACAGCTTGCAAAAAACATACGAAAAAACTTTACCAACTCAAGATGAAAACACTAATAACGTATTTTCATTTATTAAAAAGCACAAAATTGTCGAATTTTACTATAAATAATAAATATTTCATAAAGAAAATACAAAGGAAAATTATAACCGAGACGAGTTTTGATTAACCTGGCCCCAAAAGTTTTAGGATTTTAGGGAAAGGGGAGGAAAAGAATCTGAGGGAATATAAATAAGATTGTTGGAATATATTGACAACGAATGAAAAAAAAAAATGGTTACAAATTGAATTCCAAAAATATTATAGTCGATCATTATGATAGAAAGGCAGAGTATACAAGATAACTTAACTGGAAATATTTTTTTGCAAAATACGTGTGTTTATTTGAAGAGCAAATCAATTTCTTTACAGGATTTTGAGATGGTTACAACACTAGTAAACTAATCAACGCTTTTAGGTTTCATTTTTTGATGTCGTTTCAATGTCACTATAGAGGTTCTCTTGAAATGGAGAAAATACATAAATAGATATAAAAAGAGATCTCTCTGGTTCCCAGAATATGTAATACTGTATGTTATTTTTCATTTTTTATTTTTCATTTTTTATTTTTTATTGAATTGTAAATGTGTTTCTACTTGACTAGTTTATCACTTGACATTATTTCCATATATAGTGTATTAGTTATGTCTGTTGTATTTGTAAATATTGTAATATTGTGAGGGCCGTATGTTAGATAACCTTTACGGTTAATACGTCTTTTCCCTCGTAAAATAAAGTTTTATTCTATTCTATTCTATTGTTACGAAACACTGGCATAACTTAAGACACATCAAAAGTCGCCAAAGAACCTCGGCTTCGTGCCTGTTTTTCAACATATACTTCTCGGTGTTTTGTATCAGATCAAACACTCCTTGCGTGTATCATATATCTTACGGCTACATGACTTAAGCTAACAGATTCGTCATATCCCAAACAAATAATTGGGTTTCATCAAATATACCCTGCGAGCAGAGCCTTCTTTTCCTTATTCCTTCGCTGAGAGAGAGGAAGAAAAGAAGGCTCTGCTGTTTTCGTGACTGCTTGCCATTGCGCATGCATGTCAGTTGCTTGGTTACAATCTCGAACCCAGTCCCAATCAGAGAAGAAAACAAAACGAGAACCGGTTAAACGGGTCTTAAACGGGTTACTTCGTCCTAAATCTTGGACGAAGGTCACGAAGCCAAACACGAATACAGCAGAGGCTACTTTTCTTCCTCTCTCTCAGCGAAGAAATAAGGAAAAGAAGGCTCTGTTCGCAGGGTACATCAAATATAAACTGGTTGAGTAAAGCCGCTGTTACACGATACAATGTTTCGTGAGACCTGTGCGAGACAGATTTCAAGACAGATTGCAACGTGTAACACCTCCTTGTTTATGAACCTGTTTCGCTTTGCATCGCGAGACAGGTTTCACCAACTTCGCGCAACGGTTTGTGAAACCTGTCTCACAATGGAAAGCGACACAGAGTCATAAAACGAGGGGGTCTTACACGTTGCAATCTGCCTTGAAATATGTCTCGCAATAGCGTTGCGACACAGGTTTCACAAATCATTGCATCGTGTACCAGCGGCTGAAGCTTACCTGACCGGACCATCTCTTGAATTCTCCCTCTAGTTTTCCAACAAGTGTTTCTGCGGCAGTGATGGTTTCCTGTGCTTTGTCTAATTCAATTTTAAGCTGCGTCGCTTCTTGTGTTCGCTGTTCAAATCTAAAAGAATAGATACAAACCTTTTTATAGAAGTTTTTATTTCTTAAGAGTTCATTGGTTTATGGTAAAAAAAGGTATGAACCAAGAATTCGCTGAAACTTTATCGACTAACTAGCTTTCTCCTACAGCGTACTTTTTGCGGCTCGACGCAATTTTATGCTGTGTCCAAATTATGCATTAAAATTATACACAGTACATTTTATTTGAGGTCATATATCGTGACCAGCTAAATTCTCTGTTCCTCGAAACTTAAGACTACACACGTAAAAATCTCACAGCTTATTAACAGGATGTGTTCGCAACAGGCTGGTAGCAAGGCTGTTAACAGGTTGTAACAATGCTGTTCATTCAACAAGCTGCTACAACCTACCTGTGAACAGGTTGTTAGCTGCAGCATGGTGACGGGTTGTTGGAACAACTTGTAACAGGTCTGTTGGAGGCATCAACCTTGTTACAAGTTGTCAACAACCCGTTACATACAGGCTTGTCAACAACCTGGGACAACCAGTGCGAACACGTGACGGTGACAGCCTGTCGGAACAGCCTGTAACAACTGGTTTGCAGGTCTGTAATAGCTTGCGCGTTTTTACGTGTGTAGTATAAATAATTTTGTTATATAGCTAGAGTTTCGCTGGATAAAACGATGACTGTCATTGGTTGGTTTGTGGGCACATGACCTTAGCTAAATTTCAATGTAGACCGAGCGGGCAACAATTGAGAACTTACTGCCCACTCGGTCAATAATATTGCAATTGTTGCCCGCCAGAACTTTGAACTCTTCACGGTATCCTATAAACAAAAGCTTGTTTGGTAGAAAAAAGATTATTTATAGGTCTTCAAAGCATGTGTGAAGATTAACTGGAGGAATGTATTGCTGTTCACTTGTTCTGAGACTCATACTTGCATGTTTAGCTGAAGTGAAATTACGAAGCCAGGCGCAATTTTTTTCAGTTTTCAAAGTCTTTCAGTTTGTCTTTTGTGTACTTATCCCTTGATAAACGTCGAAATTATTCAGCGAAACTCAAGCTATACAGTGTGTATCAAAAAAATTCGAACCCTTAGAAAATGAACTAGCATTCTTTTCAAACAACCTATTGTAGTAGTTTGAAAGCCCTAAAAGCGCTGCGTTATAAATTAATCAGCACATAAGTAAAACGAAGCGAAAAAGCTTTTAAATACTTTCACCATGCATACACTTCAAGTTATCTTAATTTCCCAGGTGTATAAGACCGTGTGTTTTACGCATCTGTGGGTTCAGCGAAGTACTTAGGGCTTTCAAACTACTACAATAGGTTGTTTGAAAAGAATGCTAATTCATTTTCTAAGGTTCGAATTTTTTCGATACACACTGTATAACAAAGCTTAGCACTTAATGTCTGATCCCTCGGGAAAATTTACTTTTGTTTTCCCTCGAGTCTCGATGTTTATGTTAACAACATGCATGCAAGCATGAATTGAACTCGCACTACTTTCAGTTCGATAGCTCAACGGGTAAAGAAAAGCGACTTTATTTATCTCGAGTAACATATGACAGTATTTAGATCGTAACCCAATGGCCGTCTGCATCCTTCGATGGAACTTAAACCTGGTAGAATAAACGGGGGGAATTATATACATGTGATAATTTTGAGAAAGACAATTTTAAAGAACCAGAGGACCCAGTGAAAATCCCAAGAGACACAGCAGAGAACCAACAACTCTGCCCCAGATGAAGCCAAATTGGTCACCCATCCAAATACTAACTCCATTCGACATTCGGCTTAACTTTGGCGATGAGAGGCAGAGCGCGCTAACAGCTTCTGCATGCACTCGTGCCTCCTAGTACCCTGCGAGAGCCCCTTTCTGACCTAGGCAGGCTTCGGGGGGAAGTGCATGGGCTCTGCCAACAAACTCGATCTTCGCCCCAAGTTTTGGGCGAATCAGTCAGGTTTTGAACTGGTCAAACAAGTTCTAGTTTATGAGCACCCGCAAGCAGGAGAATAGCAAGTAACGCGTTAGAGCCTGGGCCCAAAATAGTATCTTGGTAACCGTTCACGCATGCTCAAAAAGAAATATTATATCGAGTTTGTTGACAAAGCCCACTTTCTCGCTCTGACTCGCATGCATGATAGCTCCCAGCAGACCAGTACCCAAACATGCTCTCCAATCAAACCATGCCCAAATCAACACATATTTCGGTTGAATTCGCGGGAATGTTAACAAGTCGTAAAATTTACCATTCAATAATTAGTTACTTGAAACTGGTTCGAAAATAACGTTTGTCATAAAATAAGACACCACAAAAAAATTAATGAATCTTAGTTTCAATATTGCGTTATTGAGATACCGGTTTTCTCCTTTACTGTATAACACACACTTCATGCACTTACTACAAAAGCTTTTCACTTTACGCCATACAGTGGCGAGGCCACGGGGGGAATGGGGGGGGGGGGGGGGGGGGGGGTCCGGACCCCCCACTTTTCTTTAAGACCAATTTTGTAATTCTTCCAAATCCGATGAGAAACTGGTGGTGGTGGGGGGGGGGCTACCTCATGGTTGTCTCTCGCCTTCCGCGCTTCGTGGACCCCCCCCCCCCCCACTCAGTTTATGCTGGCCTCGCCGCTGACGCCATATATCAAAAGCATTCCAAAGTATAAGTCGTGTCTTTGTGAAGTTTACGAAACAATTACTTACCTCTTTCTCATTCCAGCGACCTCTTGGTCTACCACGTCCAAAGCTTTCTTTAGATTCTCCAAGCGTTTTTGTGACTTATTAAGGTTTCTACATGAACGCAACCGTAACGAGAATCAGTGTCATTAATCTGAGGTATAAACTAAATGACAATAAATTAACAAGATACGTATTGGCAAGCGAACGAACGAACGAACGAACGAACGAACGAACGAACGAACGAACGAACGAACGAACGAACGAACGAACGAACGAACGAACGAACGAACGAACGAACGAACGAACGAACGAACGAACGAACGAACGAACGAACGAACGAACGAACGAACGAACGAACGAACGAACGAACGAACGAACGAACGAACGAACGAACGAACGAACGAACGAAAAAACAAATGAACGAGAAAACGAACAAACAAGAGAGCCAATTATTGCAAGTGTAGAAAGTCAATTATTGTAAAGAAAATTATTGTATTGCGTGTAGAAAGCCAATCATCGTAAAGTCTACCTTTGCAGTTTTTCTTGTTCTTCTTCTAACGGTTCAATTTTCTCTAAAACTTCCGAATACTTGACATTTGCTTTTACCCATGATGCTAATGGAGCTGCGGCAACACTTGCACGTTTGGCTAACTGAGAACAAATAAGAAAAGTTCCCCCGCCGTTAAAATAAAAAATGTATGTTTTACACTTATTTATATAATTACAAAGAGTTACCTTCGGATCGAATGAATTCGCATTTTTATCCAAAAGTTCTTGAACACTAGCTCTGATCTCAGGGGTTATTTTCCGAGCATCAAAAGAGCAAATCTCGTCTTTTACACCTCTCTTCGCAAGGAAACTATATAAGACACGAACGTACAATTGCTATAGTATATAACATTATCATCAAATACAGAGTACAAACACAATTTCACAAAATCAATCAATATAAAATTACAATGCATACACACTGCTTTGGTAGTTTACATGTAGTATTATCAAATTCATTAATAATTCATAAGGAAAATTCAAAAGAAATGAATGTTTAATCAATATTTGTAAATATTGTTCTCAAAGTCATTAATAATTCATGAACTAATCAGATAATAAACGGCACAAACAAAGAACCGTTTATTACCACATTTCCTAATTATAAATTCAACGTGAAACCATTGTCTATAAATCTAATATGCACCTATATCACCAAGTCCCTCTACTATAATTAACGATTGAGAAGCTATTTCATAAACTCGCGTATCGTGTTTTACCAGGGGTTACAAACACTCGAGAACAACAAAAATCACTCGGCCTATTATACCTCGTAATTTTCAATGTTCTCTCGTGTTTGTAAAACATTCGAAAAGAATAAAAATCACTCACTTGCAGCCTCGTGATTTTCATTATTCTATCATGTTTTCCAAACACTCGAGAACAATGAAGATTACTCGATGATAACGGCCTCGTGATTTTCATTGTCCTCTCGTTTTTGTAACCCCTGGTAAAACACTCCCACTCGTTTATGAAATATTACTTCAAACATTGATTAATAAAACATCAATGTCATTATCAAAGTTATAATACACTAGTGCATGACTCAAATTCAGCTTTTTCCAACTTAAAATGTTCTTATTTAACCTTTCCTACGACTCTTAAACAAAGTATTCATCATTTACACTTACAATTTGATAAGTAAGCCAAGCCTTCGGCTCGCCATTGTAAATGCCATAAAGATCGACCGCTCATATTTTAACTACTACTTAATAATTCTAATAATAAACCTCATTAATAATTTATCAGAAAATTCAAAGGAAATTAATATTTAATTAATATCTGTAAATCGACAAGAGAATCGTCATGATTTACATAAACTTTCCGATCGATTTTCTCACCTATAAAACTCAGTATTTTTAAAACAATCGATAAAAATGAACATTTCTCTGCATCGGTTTTTTAAGTACGATACTTCGGCTTGCGTCTGTATATCAGATAAAGATCGACTGCTTAAGTTTTATCTATTACTTATACTATATACACTATACCTTTGCTTCTAAAATTGCTAGATATAGGTCTGGAATCGATTAAAGTCCTAAATATCGCAAATACAAAAACCTCTTTTATCGCAAGATTTTCTGGAGGTGTGATGCTAAACTGGACTAGAATTTACAGTCAAAATGGAAATACCTTCCCATGCACTTCTTCTGTAGTTCGTTATGTATTACTGTATTTCTGTAGCCGCTACCGAAGCCTGAGAAAAAATTTTGTTGAAAACTGTACATAAATAGCATAATTTAGCTTTAAATGGCATTTAATCATAATACAATGGATATTTATCCCAAATCGATACCAACAGACGAATATACATCAAGAATTGGCGACTTTTATCGCTAGAGTTTCCTCGCGCTTCAGTAGCGGCTACAGAACTACAGCAACACACAATCAACTACAGAAGCGGAAGTGGGGAAGGTATTTCCATTTTGACTGCATGTAAAAGGTGCACAAATTTGTACAAAGCTAAAAAAAATTCAACCTCCATAGAAATATTTAACCAAGAAAAATAAATAAAATGCACACTAAAAAAAGACAAACCAAAAATAATTTCTAAGTTATATCGCTCTGTAACTATCTACTATTTACCTCTTCATGCTAACCCAAGAAGTATCAAATATTCCCATGAGTCGTAAAACAGCTTCAAGAATATCACGAATCACATCAGGCGGCATTCTCAAAGAACGGATCTCAGACAGTGAGTCTGGTCTAATGTTGCCTACAGCATCTTTTGCTTCACGTATGACTGGTTCAATGTCTGACAATTCGATATCAATGGCTTTCTTACGTTTTTCCAACTTGGTAGATTCTTCTCCTTGTTTTTGCTTCAACACTTCCATTTCACTCTTTTGTTCACTAGCACGCTAAAGATTAAAGAACGAAAGTAATAAAATAATAATAGATAAATATAGGAAAAACCTGAAATCGAATCAGAAGTCTCCAAATCAACCCATCGGCTTACTACGTTATTGAGACACAAAAATAAAAATAAAATCTTTGGCCTTGTTTACACGTTTTCAAACGCAATTTTTTTTTCTCCGTTTAAAAATAATCCGCGTCCACACGAGAACAGGAAAACGACGTTTCCGAAAAGTTCCACTTTGGAGACCGTTTTCGAAAAGTTCCGTTTTTAATGACCATTTCATCGTTTACGTGTGGACGAAAAGCCAATCTGTAACTGCATACCTGCCGTGTGTCAGTAACTCGGTGGACAGGACGCCGATAAGTTGATTTAGACTTCAGGATACGTTAAAAAAAAGTCAGATTTTTCATGATTGTGTGAAATCTTTCTTCACTTAAAATTAAGAAAAAATAAATATCGTACAGGGTTACTCAAACTTGTTTGGACAAAAATAAAAGACGCAATAGTTAAATATAAATATTAAACAATTTATTATTGCACGAGATTGACGAAAATATCATCAGTTTAGTGTACATGTTCAAAACTTGTTAAAACACATGAAAACATGAGAAAAAAGCAAAGCCTGACTTACCTGCATGCTAGCCGTAATATCTTGCAACGCAGCATCTGCCTCAGCTTGTTTCTCTGCAAGTTCACTGCTTTGTTGAGCTGCTTTCTGCTTCAAGCTATGCACTAAGTCTTTTGCTTCAGTTAACTTCGACACACCAGCCTAGAAAGTACATAGAAAACTGTCAATCTTTGCACCATATAACTATAATCCCTATAGAATTTAAATTAAATATAGATGAACCCCTAATTAGCGGACACCAAAGGTAAGAGAGGTTTCCGCTTAACTATATAGTGTTTTAAAACTAAACTAAACAAAACTAGATTTAGAACAATTATTATGGGACAGTGAACTCGGGTGAAGAAACACCTAATATCATTAAACAAAACTAAACTAAACTAACCCAACGTATATTTATACTGGTCAGGATAACTCTATCAGTTATATCTAAACTGTTATCCCTAAAGGTCCAGTAAGGGCCATCCCTCATTGGTCCGTCCAGTGTTAATACAGGTGGAAACTGGAGAACCCGGGGGAAACCTGCATGTGGTGTTTGGTAGAGTCAAACTGGAAGCACTCTGCTCACATGCGGCCAAGATGAAATGTTCGATCAGATAACTGCTGAGAGCAGAAATCGAACCCGGCTCGCAGAGGTGAAAGGCACGTGCGCTAACCACTGTGCCACCAACAACCCCATGGTTTTAGAATAGCCAGGACCATAGAAGTGTTCTCGCTTAAGAGAAGTGTTCTCGTAAGAGCAGTATCCGTTAAGACATCGAATGGATATCTCAAAATATTCTCTAGCGCACTGCAAAAGAAGCTTAGGAATACTTAGGATGCTTTAATTTACAAGTACTAGGAAAGGACAAAACTCCCAAACCATCTATATACTTGAAAACACAAAAATTAATTAACTTCAAATTTGAACGAATAATACGAATTGCTCTTCACTTCTCCGAATCTTTGCCGAAGAACAAGAAGAACCTGTACGAGGTTGGAAAATACCATTAATCAAAATCCATTAATCAAAATATTTTTTCAGCTTTTATTATTATTAATTGGCTTATTGGCTTAAAAAAATTGCACTGTATTTCCTTTTTTCTGCACTGTATTTCCTTAAAACTGCACTGCTCTCAGCCCATCAAAATTGAGAATATTTTTCATGTTTATTATTAAAAAATATATATCTAATCAAATTGACCATAAAGCCTAGTTTCCATATAATCGCCGGCGATCGCTAGGATTGTTTCCATATGATCGCTCATGTTCACATTCGTTGCTGTCTGCCGACATTTAATATGGGTTTGTAGCTAGTCTAGATTCATGAATTCTACCGGCATTTGAGCGGTATCTTGGCCTGAACCGGACGGAAAATTCTTTCGTTTTTTTAACCATCGACCATAACAGGCATTCCTTTTCTACACTTGTCTTTGTAATCCTTACAATATTTATTATTCAAGCATTCGTATTTATGAACTTCTTCCATAAATATTTTGGTCCGCTATGTTCGACTGAACCTCGTTCTCACCTTAGGGGAGCACGGGTGGCGTGCGCTGTTAGCGCGCTGCCTTTCACCAAAAAGTTAAGCCCGGTTAGACGGGGTTAGTATTTGGATGGGTGACCGCTTGAGAATGACCCCGTTGTTGAGCTTTGAACTTATGTGAGTAGAGTTGTAGTTGATCTCTCCTGTGCTTCAAGGGTTTTTCGCCGGGTTCTCCGGTTTTCCTCCCTCCGTAAATCAACACCTAAATCTTAGCTGATCCGTGGTCTGAACTGTGTCGTTGGCGGCTGCTGTGAGCGCCTTTGATATGCCTCGACACGGCCACGTTGATCTGCATCCTTCGTATTCAGCCGCTGGCTGCGAGTAAGGATGATTAGCCCCCAGTCCTTTATCCTTTAAACATAGACGCGCCACGTTGCAATGGCAACGACGAAATCAGTGCATTGCAGACCACGTTTCGATCGCTCGATTGTGTTTCCAAATGACCGCTTATGTTCGCTCGCGACCGTCGATCGTTTACGATGGCATGCAGGTCGCTGGAAAGTGCGTCTATCGCTCAAAATCGCTTTGGATCGCTGGCGATTATATGGAAACTAGGCTTAAACTGAACTATCGAACAGATCATTACTGTCTTAACACGATTTCTCTCTCACATGCACGTACTAGGCGTCTTCTAATAACGACCAGATTACACAGGATCAACCTACGGTCTCCATAAGCTTAAAATAGAAGCTTTACCTGTAAATGATGTTGTTTCGTAACGACTCCTTGTTTCTTTCCACTAAAAATAGACTTGTACGTCTGTAAATAAGTCATGTACTTTCGTGGCGTGGCTCCACGATCCAGACAAGACTCGTGAATTTGTAAGAAAATCTTCGAAATACTATCTCCATTATTTCCAGAGCTCTTTTTAGACTTGAAATGCATTTCTTCTTCAGTGAGAAACATTGTTGGGACTAAAGAGCAAAAATAGAAAAGAGAATCTAATGAAAATGTAGTGTGAATAAAATGTCTCTAGCTGGATGTCCGTTAAGTGTAAGTCCGTCAATCAATCAATCGATCGATCAATCAATCAATCAATCAGTCAATCAATAAATCAACCAACCAACCAACCAATCAATCAATCAATCAATCAATCAATCAATCAATCAATCAATCCACCCATCCATGCATCTATCCATCCATCCACCCACCCACCCACCCACCCACCCACCGACCAACCAACCAACCAACCAACCAACCAACCAACCAACCAAGCAACCAACCAACCAACCAACCAACCAACCAACCAACCAACCCGAAATAACATATACAGTATACATACCTTTAAGCATACTCTCGCGACTCCATCCTTCCATCCATTTAAAAGTACAGCTTTTGTAGAAGCTTGGGTTGGATTCACAATGGGCCGTGAATGTGGCAGACGAATAGTCCATAATTAAGACGACATGAAGGTTTTTACTGACACGAGAAGCAAAGTATGAGAACAAGGTCCCTCGGAAGCCATCTTGAGAAGCTTGATCTCTAAGAGGGGTTAACAATGGCTCTAGTTCTTCAGGTGTATAAAGACCTGGCACTTCACCTGCACTCAGTAAGCTGTTGATAAGTTCTAGGAAGGATGGCTCTACAAACTGATGGTCCTCTAGAAGAAGGATGGCTTGTTCACCCTCGATACCAGTCAGTTGCATTACCTGTTACGAACAACAAAATTATACAATAAACCTTTATTGCATGAATTCTAATCTTACTTTAAAAATTTACAAGAATGCATCAGCTAGATAAAATAAACTAACAATGCACGTTTTTTAATTTTTTTTAGCGAAAATACAAGAAAAAGAATTTTGACGACGTTTATGAGCACGACATACAAATAATATGGCTCTCGCGGTTCTAAGACGTGGTGCCATGCAGTATCCACCAATTCTACTAATGTTTTAGTGTCCGCGTAAAATATTCTTATAACAGATAATAAACAATTATTGGATGAGACTTTTTTGAAATCAAGAATTATCAAGGTCGAAGTCTGTGGTATCTGCCGAAGGCTGAGGCTGATAATGCGGTCTGAGACCTTAATAATTTTTGGTATCAAAAACGTCGATAACTCAATAATTGTTTTATTATACATTTTCAGTTGAAAATGTAAAGAAAATCACTCCCTCAGAATGAAAAAACCCAACCCCGTCTAAAAAACGCAGTTCAAAGACAGTTGCTTCTTTTATTATTATTAAGACTTTATTTAGAACACGGAGTCCAATTCACATAATGTGCTCTTCCCTGGAGCCGTGTATAAACTAACTAACTAATACAAGATAACTAATAAAAATAATACATAACTAATTAAAAATATTATACACATTCACGTTAAGGTTAGTAATATTAAATAAATGATTTATATTCAGCAATTGATTTAGCATTAATTGCCTCCACAGGTAAGCTATTCCACAGAACAGTTCCTCGATATGTAAAGCTTTTCTTGAGTGCCTCAGTTAAAGGTCTCGGAACAAATAGTTTAGAATCTGAACCTCGTGAATTATGACTATGAACCGAATTAACCGAAGTAAATTTATTAGAAAGATATTCTGGTACCATTTTATTGATTGTTTTATACATGAGCGTTCTGAATTGCTGAGACCGTCTTTCTTCTAGATTGGGCCAATTTAATTCGGTCAGAATTTCATGTGACCGAACACTATAATCAGATCCATTGATAATACGAGCGGCCCGATTTTGTAATCGTTGGAGTTTTTGTTCCAGACCTTTACCTAAGTTACCCCAGACACTGCTACAATAGTCGAAATGTGGTTGAATTAAGGATTTATAGATTAAGATTAGGATTGGACGTGGGAGAAATGATTTTAATCTCCTTAGTACTCCAATTACTTTGGCCACTTTTGAAGTAATCTTCGAAATATGATCATCCCACATCAAACACTCATCAAGCTCCAAACCTAAACATTTATACGTCTTTACTCGTTCAATTTGATTGCCATCGATGGCAACATCAGGTTGATTTGGTAAGGTAGCTAGTTTGTGTCGAGTAGCGATGAACATACATTTTGTTTTAAGTGCGTTTAAACTGAGTTTGTTCATGTTGAGCCAGTTTTTAAGTGTATGTAAGTCATTATTCATAACGGAGAAAAGTTGATTAATGTCTTTATCCGCGTATGTCAAACTAGTATCATCAGCATATAGATGACCATCAGATATCAAATTGCAATTTGGTAAGTCATTAATGTAAAGTAAGAAGAATAATGGTCCTAAAATAGATCCTTGAGGAACTCCACATGTTATATCAGCGCTATCAGACGGAATATTATTTACAAAAGTTATTTGAGTACGTTCAGTTAAATAGTTACGGAAAAGTTCAATGGTCTTATTTTTGAAACCGTATCGAGATAATTTATTTAAAAGAATATCATGGTCAATGGTATCAAATGCCTTTTTTAAATCGATGAAAAGTATAGCATTGATCAATCCATTGTCCATATTGGTATACCATTTATCAGTAATATCTAGTAGTGCTGTTAAAGTGGAGTGCAAAGGCCTAAAACCGGATTGTGAATCCGAAAGAAGTTTATTATTACTTAGAAAATCGTAGGTTTGATCAAAAATAACTTTTTCGAAGATTTTTGCAATCACTGATAGCACAGATATAGGCCTATAATTATTGGGATCCATTTTACAATCTTCTTTATGAATAGGAGTTACCCTAGCTCTTTTCCAGTCGGGTGGAATAGTGCCAGTGTGGATTACTAAATTAATAATATACGTCAGCGAGCCTATCGTGGTTGGTGCACTTGCTTTCAATAAACAAGCTGGAATGTTATCTAGACCATTGGCTTTACGCGTTGATAGTTTATCAACTAATTTTGAAACTTCTAAATTGCTCACTACCCGGAGTTCAAATTCATTATCGGGTTTATGAATATGATCATAGTTTATATTCAGATTGGCTGGAATTTTGGCCGCCAATTTTGGTCCGATACCAGTGAAGTGTTTATTGAAAGCATTGCTAACCTCCACCGGGTCATTGATTTCAATATCATCAATCAAAACCTTCTCCGTATGAGTAACGTTTTTATTCTTAGATAATATAGAATTAATACCTTTCCAGGTATTCTTGCACTGTCCAAGATTATCATTAAAAAACGTGTTGTAATATTGGATCTTGTTTTCTCTAATTTCAAAGTTAACTTGATTTTTAAGATTTTTGAAACCCGCGCTTTTCTTCGGTTTGCCTATAGCTGGACAGACACGCCAGCACATGCATGATACGTCTTTTTTTCCTACATGCAGATAATACCTCCTACAGATAATAACAGTGGGCTCAAAATTTGATAATCACAGCGGCAAATACGAGTAAAAGTGCAGATATCGAGAAGTCTCGCCAACTTTCTGACAAATTATAATCAAGGTTTTGGAAAAATGTATACCGTCGGTTGCAACTAAGGATGGACACCGTTGATAAAAATATTACTACGCCAGCATCAAATTCAGTAACGTTTCCCAGGAGCATTTGACAGGTTTATTTTAGCTCAACCAATCACCGTAAGGCTGGTTAAACCTGATTGGTTGAGCTAAATAGAAACCTGTCAAGTGCTCCTGGGAACGTTGAAGTTTGACATGATGTGGCGGATTGGCGGATGTAATGATTTTATCAACGGTGTCCATCCTTAGATGCAACCGACGATAATAATCATGACTGTTATCGCCAGTGTTCTAACAACTCGGGTTAATGAATCGACTCAGACTCAAGTCTTCGTGTAATTTGGTGTCTCGACTTCTGTCTGAAACAATATAATTTGTGAAATTGTGGCAAGCAATGTGATAAAGCTAGTGACTCGAAGTAACTCAATGACGTTATCTGACTCCACTTGAGAAAGACCATCCACTCGACCAGACATTAATTACTTCATATAGTGTCTGATCTAGTCGTTGGTCTTGCTCAAGTCGAGTTAGACAACACTGATCGCGAATCAACTCGAGTCAAAAAAATTGTCACGTAACTAATTAGACACCAAGTTACTGGACTCGTAACTCGACTTTTAATTAACCCTTTACCGGGTATGGTTGCCATTTGGCAACTTATTACTTTTACTCTGGCTAACTCCAGACGATTTTACTCATCAAGTGGAGACCTTCTGGTAATTCTCCTGGTAAAGGGTCAAAGTCTGTAAAATATCAACAACTCTGACTTACCGTTTTAAGGTCGTTCTTAAAATGCTTCAACTGATACCCGCGAGATATCTTTGGTGTAAAAAGTTCAATGCTGTGCATGTGAGCAACAAGAGAGACCGCTGTCCTACGACCAACTCCACTTCGACCAGCCATCAACAAGGAACCTCCTGGTTTAGTTAACACGCGATCAACACACGCGATATTTTCAAGAACTTCTCTGAATATAAGAATTTGTAATTCTTTGTTTTCACGACCTGCAAAAATATGATACGCACATCTTAACACATCATTATCCAACACCGTAGATATAAAATATCCTATCAATCCTGTTTAAAACCGGTTTCTTTCTCGCAGATTTTTGCAGCCATGTTGCTACAGTTTTTAAATCAACAAATAACTATTTTACAATTTAATATACATTACGACTGTATATTTTACTCATTTGTATTTTATACATCGCCAAAAACGCAAGTCATGTAAGAAACGTTCTTGGTATCAACATAGGTATCAACTATACACGTATAGTTGTACATTTGTGTACGTCGTAAGGCATTGTTACCGAGAGCCCATAATTAATAGCCATAGAAAACTTTGAGAGTTCACGACCCAAGAAACATATAAGCATGCAGATTCTTTTAAAGTGGTTCTCATGAAAATTTTGTTGGTAATGTTTCTGCACAATCCTAAAGATATTATGTTACTTGGTAATTGTGCAAAGTTTCATTTCGAAATTCTTAAAAACAAAGTTGTATTTTACGTGCAAAGTTTGTATTTTGGAACGCCGCCATTAAATTGGCAGTGTTTGAGAAGAATGAGTTGAGGAGAACTTATGACGTCACAGACTCAACAAAAACAAAAGATCATTGTTATTTTCAACAAAAGGGTAATTGTTGTTATTGAGTCTATGACGTCATAAGCTTCCTCGACTCATTCTTCTCAAGCTTGGCCACTTTAATGGCGGCGTTCCAAAATACAAACTTCACACGTAAAATACCACCTTTTCTAAGACAAGAAATTTCAACGAGTTTTTCACTTCATAAACACTTTGAAAGTAAAACACTTCAATAGATCATTTGCACGATGACGTGTGATGGCGTTGAACGACTACAACTACCAGAATGCTTTGCGAGTCTTCTAGTGGTAATAAATAGAGACTATTAGCAAAGCCTTCTGATAGTTGTAGACACCCAACACCATCGAACGTCATCATGCAAATGGCCTATTTTTCTTAGCGTTCGGTGCTCCGACAGCAAAATTGTTTGCTATTTGGAATTGCTAGCAGAAGAATAATTGTTTGAACTTACCATACGTTAGCATTCCTTTTGCGAGAACTTGTTTTAAATCTGTAGGATCTAAATGACCTAATGGTCGACCAAATGCACTAAAACCAGTAGCAGTCGAAGTAGTAGAAGCTTCTGACTTATCCGCAGCAACAGCTTTGGCGGAGCCACCCCAGGTAACGTAGTATGAGTTATCCAAGTTATCAAGATGGACTGACCAGTCAGATCTGATGACTGACTTGATAATGCCATCGCACTTTTCAGCATGTTCACCGACCATCCGGTCTCTGAAAAGACGTCTTGCTTCATAAGCACAGATCTGTAGAAGATGTTCGGCTGTTGATCCAACTGATGAACTGTCAACAGCGTATCTGAACAAGGCCAACACCCAGTTGGTAAGATCACGAGGAGTAAAAAGATAATGAGAGCGGTCATCAACAGTAAACTTGGACCGTACCTTAAATATAACGAAATGGTGCGTTAATTATTTTTCCGGCAACGGAGAATACGGAATACATGCATTATTTCAACTAAAACATACGACACATATACTACCCTAGCTCTCAAAACTACATGTATTAATAAACAGGTAAACATATCTCACATACATGCTAAATTCTAAAATAGATAGATTTTGTTAAAGCCTTAACATACCTGTTCATAGATGGTGACCATTGTGTGAGCGAGTGTTTGAATATTTTTGACAGCACCCCAAACAGGATGAGAAGACAAGCTATGATGAAGAACTGGTCGCAGATAGGCGCTGTAAATAGCTTGAAGCTGTTCACTATCTGCATAACTAAATTGAAGGAGCAAAAAAAAAATTTACAAACAACTTGTTTGTTTCACGCAGAATGTCTACTGACTATGGTGAACAAAACCATAGTCCCTCAAAACATGGTCTGGAAACTCAGCTAAAGTCTTTGTTCTATCTTTTTGTTCGCTTTTATGTATTTTTGTGCACGGTGCACGCGGTCACTGAACCCATTGTATTTTAGTATAATGAACGAATTATTCAATATCAACGTTTCAGATAAATCACTCAACCGTGCTATTTAAATATTAATAAACCTAAAACAAAGGATGTGCACGGTGTAAGGTACGGTTCAACATAAAATCACAGCTCATTGTACGCGTTTTGAAGTTTGCCGAGTTTCCAGACCATATATCGATTGACTATGCGTATATCAACCCCTGCACATTAATCTAAATCATGTCCCCACGAACGGGACAGCAATCAGGGTATCCATGAACGTTAATCTGCTACAAAAGCCAGAGCCAGCCGACAATTTAAAGAAAAATAATATCAAACACAATCCGAAGATAAACATCTTGAAAAACCCAAGATATAAATAAAAAACAAGACAAAAAGATGAAATGGTAATATTTCGACTCTATTCCAAAGTCATCATTTTTTATCCATATCTTGGATTTTTCAAGATGTTTATCTTCGGATTGTGCTTTCTGCTACGTTTGGCAATTTAAACGATAAACCCGTCTAAGTGTAAATATTTCCTTTTGTAATGTTAAGTAAATAATTGTAAATTTCACTATTTTTATGCCAATTTCAAGCAAGCAATTATTATTTTCATGTACAATGTAAGTTGATATAGTATATTTAAAGAAGAAATCTCCCTTTTGTAACACTCAGATGAATGTAGATGTATTTTAGTTCTGAAACAATAGATTTCAGCGAAATAGCAGACGTATATTCAGTGTAGATGCACGTGATGTAAAAAACATTACTTACTCAATAGCACAGATACGAACAACTGAAGTGAACCGACTAGATAACTTATGACGTCCTAGGCCACTTCCCGCGGTCATCGATGCAACAATTTGAACACCTTCCAAACCAACCCATTCCAAGTTCGAGTCGTAAAATCCCTTATACGTAAGAACCTGAACATAAAAATAATAAGGGTTAGTCGCTACTAGTTGCTAGTAAACGTTCATAATCAGTCAACAACTCTATTTTGTTTTGTTCTGTTTTTACATCTACGAAATCATCGTTTCGAAACAAAAAACTAAAGAATATCGGGAAAGACAGAATCCAATAATTTTTTTTCTGTTTTAAAGTGCCTATAAAACGAAAATTAAGTCGGTCTTATTTGAAAGAACACTTAAAATGATAGAATAACATCTTTTGCAGTTTTTCGTTTCCTTGCTTCGTTCTTGAGATATTTTAGTTTGTTTGATATGAAAATTAAACATTTTGACGTCACACGTGCATAATGAGTTATCGAAAAAGTTATATATTTTTGCTATTGTCAAATATAATCACTTCAAAATCTAACTGTTTAGCGTTCTGGGCGAAACACACCCAAATGCTTCTTTGGTTTGATAATAGCAAAGATATATAACTTTTTTCGATAACTCATTATGCACATGTGACGTTAAAATTGTTAATTTGCATATCAAACAAACTGAAATATCTCAAGAACGAAGCAAGGAAACGAAAAACTTCAAAAGATGTTACTCTATCACTTTAAGTGTTCTTTCAAATAAGACAAACTTAATTTCGTTTTATAGGCACTTTGAATGATTGATTGGGTTGATTGAGTAAACATTACGACGGATTGCAAAAGATTTCAATCAAGAACAATCACAACGCTATCGAGAGGAACTACAAAATAGCCGTTGCTTGAGCCCGCAATTATGGACGTTGGCTAATCAGGACTCTGCCAATATATAATTGCATTAAACTGATAGTATGAAATTAGGACCAGAAACACAACCAGAAAAATCAGAGTATTTTTGGTGTTTCTAGATGTTTGTATATAAAACATTAGGTATATAAATCATAGTCAATAAAGATATGGTTTGGAAACTCGGCAAACTTCAAAGCACCTATAATGAGCTGTGATTTTATGTTGAACCGTACCTTACACCGTGCCCATTCTTTGTTTTAGGTTTAATTAACATTTAAATAGCACGGTTGAGTGGTTGAACTGAAACGTTGTTATTGGATAATTCGTTCATTATACTAAAATACAATGGGTTCAGTGACCGTGCACCGTGCACAAAAATGCATAAAGGCGAACAAAAAGATAGAACAAAGACTTTAGCTGAGTTTCCAGACCATATCAGTTTTGAATGACTATGTATAAATTAAGAAATTGTTACACTAAAGTAACAAAACAAACAATGTCTTAAGTCAATAACTGGGCTTGAAAATGGTCTTGTCATTGACGGCTTAAATATCAGAGTAAAAAAGGAAGGCGGTTAATCGGAAAAGTTTATGTTTAATTTTTATTTGAAAGGAGAAGAGATTATTACAAGGTAAAAATACGAAACGTTTCACCTGCTGCATAAAGGCAATCAATTGACTTGTACCCCATTTGTCAGGTTTTGGCAGATTTATGTCTTTAAGATACAATATTAATCTTTCACAATCTTTAGGTCGGTACACTCTGCCGGTGTTTGAGCTTATTACCATACAGGTCTGTTGCAATTTTTGAAGAACGTGAACTGGCGATGTCTGTGCACTGCAATGGATCATGGCTACTTGAGTTGACCGCAAATGTTCAAAACAGTGACGCAGAAGCAACCTTAAAATGACAACGGATAAAGGTCAAAACTGCTGTCAAAATTCAGAAGAACATAATTCATCGTTCATCATCACCATCACAGACATACAATCACTCCCATCGTCATCATCATAATCATCATCGTAATTATGATCATCGACGTCATCGTCACCATCATCATCATCCAGCATCCACCACCAGCATTATCATCATACACCACCACAACCACCATCACCATCTTCATCATCAACATTATCACCACCATTATATATGTGCCCTTCTTTCATAAGGTAACTTTTCATTTATCTGATGCCATGAAGAGCGATCCGTGTAAAGGCTCGTTTACACAGGCGATTTTTGCTGCGATTTTTCCCCTCCTGACTGATGCGATCGAATGGATTGACTTACAAATGCATTGGACATTTGTACAAAGCTATATAGTGGTTCAATACATTCGTGGGGCATCCGGTCAATCGCATGCGTCACAATGAGTAAAATCGCACCAAAAATCGCCTGTGTAAATGGGCCTTAAACGTGGCATATCATGGAAAACACGCAACTTCGACAGACTTTCAGTAAAATGCTCTATTTCTTACTCTTTCCCACAACCCTCTGGGCCGACCAAAATAAACGGTTGTCTATTGTCTGGCTGTAGCCAAGGATTAAAGAAGTCAAGTTGGCGTTTGATGTCTCCCGTTTTAATAACTGGTAGATATCCAGAAGAGCTCACTAGATCTTCAGCACCAAGAGAATCAGGGACCTAAAAGGAAGAATTAAAAGTATTATAAAATTAAATCGATAATTATTTTTATTAATTTTTAAACATACGCGTGTAAAAATGAAAATAGCTAACTTGACATTAAGAATAATATATTGATTGACATTGAAAACAAAATTTCACGATATTTTTTTTTTATTTAAACATATTTTGGAATACAAACATTTTCTCCAAGAGCAAAGCTCATCTAGGGAGATTATGTCAATTAAGTCACTAAAGAGTTTTATAAAGGGAAAGAACAAAGTTCGCTTGATATGATATGATAAAAAAAACTTTAAGCTGATAACATTAAATTATATTGTAAAAAGAAAAGAAAGAAGAAAGCAAAATAATTGAAAAATGGTCAGAAATTACTGATATAGTCCTAACTTATTGATCGTTTAGTTCTCAAAATCGCTTAGTGTCTCGTATAAATTCCTGGACATTATAGAACAGAACTTGATGATCTTGAGAGAACTTGAGAAGCAGTTCTGATGCACGATATTTGCATATACACTGCCGCAGGCAAAAGAAAAATGTAAAATTAAACAGGGTTTAAATCGATCGCGCCACTGGGATGCCTGAGTGGACAAATGACAATTTCCCCCAGATAAGTAATGGGCATATTGATGGTTAATATTGAAAAGATTACCAAAACGCATATTAACCAATCTCTTCAAAATGTTCAATACTCAATTGGATGAGGTGTCAATACGCAATGAGATGTCTGAAACAGATTAACAGTTTGTTACGCTAAAGAAATTTTTTGAATATTTAAAATATATATTTTTTAACAATAAAAAAAAAAGTTCGATAGAATTTTCGATAGAATTGGGGTGTTAATTTTTGGGTTCGAGCAAAAACTGATCTTTCTTACCTCGAACTGGTACGAGCATAAACGATCAATTTTGTTGTCGTAATAGGAATCCAAAGGCTTTTTTTGATCTGGCGGTATTTCATGTGCCCAGTGGAAAATCTACCAAGAATAATCAGTAAAAATATTCACAAAACAACATTACGTCCCTCAACTTTATGTAGGTGGATGTCATAATATGTGTTAACAATAAGTGCTAACAAACTAAAGCAATTAACCCCTTGACTCCTAAGCGCGCATGTAGACGCACCTTTAGTATTTCACTGTGGTTATAACGCTACATGATTTTACTCGTCAAGGGAAGACCCCTGGTAGTCAATGGGTTATAAGTATTAGATAAAGCATGAGCAGCGATCTGTATGTGATTTACAAGGCGAGCTGCAAGCGAGCCGTAGTAAATCAGATACAGGTTGGCTGCGAATGCTTTATCGTACTTATCAAATGGACGCATCTAAATAGCCATGTTTTCAAACTATTTTTCAAGTTGTGATTTTAGTGATTTTAGCTAGGTAAATTGAGGAAAAAGTTTATGTACTGTAAATCAGGACGAATCTGTATGCGATTTACAGATATTGATTAAATATTCAATTCTTTTGAATTTTCTTCATGAATTTTTAATGAATTTGATAATGGTATGTAAAACATTCCAAATTACCAGAGAATATACCATATTACGAAAAATGTCTTCCTTTGGTTTTGTCCTTTTGCTTAATTGTATACATTCCAAATTTTAAAAATTCCTATTTACAGAAACAAACAACTATTGAAATCACACACTTCAAAACTTGGACTAAATAGTTTGGAAGAAAATGTCATTTTTGCTGTGTAATTTTCCAATCAAGCTGTTGTGTAGCGTTTTAAGTAAAGCCCTTCGGCAGAGAGAAAAGTTAGACCTTCTTTATTTAACATTTTATTGGTGGGTTGCAATCAATCCCCTGAGATTTAAAGGACAAAGACACAGCGGCCATGTTTGGTTGGTAGGTACAATAGCATCTGATATAATATTATTTGACATAGTTTAATTAACGCTACTCTGGCTTAAAAGTTTTTTGAACGTAGCTTAAAAAGTTACTGTTCATGACCCAACGTTTCGACACTCCGATCTAGTGTCTTCATCAGGGGTGATCGTTGTGAAGACAGGTCCCATATTTATACTCTCGTACAACCATTGATGACGTTATCTATCAACTTCCGGCAGTAGACCGTCGTCATCACGATTTAATGGAGAGTGGGCGCTATTGATGTGCCAAGCTTCCAAACAACGTCTTTGGTGATACCGTGGATTGGTAGTGATAATTTTTTAGTTATCCCACACAATCTCATGGTTGGTTTTGCACGCGTGCTCCGACAAAGCAGAATTTTCCTTTTTTGAAAAGAAAACTGCTTTTTGGTGCTCTTTTAAACGCGTGCCAAACTGACGTTTTGTCTGGCTGATGTACTCCTGATTACAGTCATTGCACGGAATGGAATAACGATCCTTAGGTTTTGCAAAAATATGACCTAACATTAAGAAAGGTTTTTGAGCAACGTTGAAAATACCTAAGATTCTTTTAATTGCTTCCGTAATTCCTTGAATGTACGGAACAATCGCAAAACCCATCATCGAATTTTCATCCGCAGTGTTTTTGCGTGGTGGTGGTGTAACTGGTTTTAAACAGTTTTTTTAAGAAATCATTAGGATAGTTATTCGCCTTTAAAACGCCAAACACATATTGTTGCTCACTTTCCCTCGACTCGGCACTATAGATGGTATGACCTGGGCTCTCAAAAACAAAGTTCTTGAAACGGACTTCTTATGATATCCAATGGGAGGTATTTGTCAGTGTGTGATAATAATATTATTTTGTACCTACCAACAAACATGGCCGCCATGACGTACGTGCAACCCAGCAATAGGTGGTGTGCAACCAATCCCTTGAGATTCGAAGGACAAAGATATTTTCGCCATGTTGGATGAAATTATAATTGCAGATGATAAAAAGCTTTTGTTAAATTCATCCAACATGGCGACAATGACGTAAGATGCACACCACCAATAATTGGATTATTTTCACCTCCAGTTATAGTTGCGTATATTTGTACATTGTTTATTTTTTATCTCTGAAGGTGTGCGTTCATTAATGTCGCTTTTCATCTCTTGTCCGAGCGACCTTCCTGTTTTATAGAGAGACTTGATCTTGAGGAAAGTCTGTCGAAAACCTGACGGTATAACTTTCTTTGAGCAAAGTTTATTCCGTAATTTTAATCGCGTTGATTTGAATTTGTTCGCGATTTTTTTTTTTGCATACTACATGTGACACTGCCCTTTGTAAGTTTGAATTAGTTTCATCGCATTCTTACTTCTTTTGCCAAATCACTTTTTGCCGCTGTATTTAAATTGGAACCCAAGCCTCTAAGTAGGGCGCATACAAACTCGGGTTTTGTCTTGATATTTTGCAAATGCGAAAGTCCGTTCATAACAACTCCAACCAGAGTGGTTTCCACTACAAAATCGTTTCGTTTCAACACCCAATCTAAAGCTTTGTAAAAATAGTCTTCAATCCATCCTTCAATAACACGCTGCTCTTCAGGTTGGTCTTGCAGCCAAGACTTTACTAAAGCTTTCACATCGATATCTTCGTCACTAGAAAAAAGACAACAATAGTCGACTAAGACATATATTCTCACTGTTCGCCTAACAGATCCCATTCAGATTTTATCATGTACTTAAAAACTCACGAGAAAACACTAAGGAAATCAGTACCACGTCTGTGGTTTTATATCTGATAAATAACCCTCCTGATGAATTACAGTTGATTTCACACTACTTTTCCGCTTTGTGTCGCGAAGTTCGTTCGGAAGTTCAGATATTCGTTCGGAAGTTCGGAATTACGTTGCCAAGGTTGAAAAATTACCCAGTCATAATGAGTTATGATCCAAAGCTCGCAATTCGATCGGATAATTTTCCAATCTTGGCAACGTAATTCAGAACTTCCAAACGAATATCTGAACTTCCCAACGAACTTCGCAACACAAAGCGGAAAAGTAATGTGAAATCAACTGTAAATCTGATAAAAAATGCTACTTATGTTTTTACTTATTCATTTATTCAGGAACATTAAACAAATCTAGTGAAGATCTTAAATCGAAAGTACCAATTGAATGAGTTCCTCCAACCTATATTACTTCTCGGTTAAAGAACAGCAAACAAAGAAGAAAAACCCTTAAAAGTTCTTATACCTGACTATGTACAGTATGAAACAGGGTACAGGTTCAAAGTAGTCGAAACGTTTGGCCTATAGAAAAATTTGGAGTCTCCAGACGGGGGTTGAATCCGCAACCTCGTGAGAACTGATCACACTATTGGGTAACCATTGATATTGGGGTTCCGAATTAGGCTGAACTGACGTTTTTAATGACTTTTTCTTTTAGCACAGACATCTGTGCACATCGACATTTTACAAAAAGCTATTTAAGTGTCTGAACAGCAGGATGACTTTAAACGTGGGACATGCTCTTCGTGCACTTGTTATCTCATTTCCACCCCTTCTTTATATGGTTTTCGCTGTATACGCCTTTCATGAAATACAAGGTCTCAGCTCGTAGGTCACGGAGTTTGTTTTTCTTTTGTTGTGTAAATTAGTTACCCTGAGGAATAATCACTAAAGTTCTAGAAATTGCCATACACTTCGTAATTTCAAAATCATAATTTCAAAATTTCCCCGGAAATTTTTCTTCTAAAATTTTGCTTTCCGCGTCATAAACCTAGGTGGTCGCTTGCACTGAGGAAGCAAGTGATTCGTATTTCTTAAGAAAACTACTTTCGTTGTTTTAATTATATATTTTATTTTCATCCTTATTATTTTTCTTTGCATGGCTGTTATTCTTTCACACCTTATCTTATTATTTTCATCTTTCGTCACATTATTCAAACATTTCTGTTTTGTACTTGTCACCTGGTAAGCATTTCATTGGTTTATTATATAATTTAAAATTTAAAATTTTGATCCATTGTAATTTAATTTTTTTTAATTGTTTTAATCACTTTTTTACCATTTTTTTTCTTGTAATATGAAACTATATTAATGTAATTTAGTATAAATACACAGGTGATTATAGAAAATCGCACGCGATGATTGGTCGAGCTACTTCGGACTAATTCGCGATAATCACCTACAGCTTTTATACTAAAACAATTATTCACCTCAGGCTCAGTGAATATCGGTGAATAATAACCTCGACTTCGTCTCGGTTATTATACACAGATATTCACCTCGCCTTCGGCGAATAATTGTTAAATAAGTATGCTCACTGTAATCTTTAATTCATTCTGAAGATGTTACTGGTTATAAGTAACGAAACGTCAATAAATATATTTTGTTATAAATGGTTTCCTAATTCGTTATGGTATTGCATCTTAAAATTTTGAGCTGGGCTCTTTTATTCATTTTGCGATTACGGTTTCCGCAAAAATACAAACAGTGATGACCATTTTTACCCTAGCCTAGCTCCATTTTTAACGCGCCATGCATGTTATCCGTTCATCCCCAAACGCTCTGCATTCTCGTGAATGACATGTTTTCATTCAGAGACGGGTTAACCGGTTTCCGTTCCTTACCTCAAAAAGATCATTCCCATTCTGGTGATAGTCGCAGGCGATGCACAACTAAGGTCATGTGATTCAAATACGAAATTCACATTAGGTCCAAACTGGATACGTTCTCCAGACGGCATAGTCAAAAGACGATTGTCGTCTAGAACAGAATTTAGAGATTCAATCCATTCTGGGTCAATATCTCCATCGCAGATAATCCAAGAGTGAATTTCTTTTGGTTCTTTAACAACTTGGCGAGCAGCGTACGTAAGGACGCCATCAGTCCATTCCCGAGTGTCCATGTCTATTTGACCCAGAAGCTGGAATATCAAAAAACCCCAACAATTTAACAAATAGATTCCATTTTGCCGTTGTCTGTTCAGTTATAGATGCACAGATGACGTCACAACGTGGTAAGAACAAAAAAGTGGTCCACGAGACGCAGTCGAGTGGGTCACTGATGTTCTTACCATGTTGTGACGTCCTCTGTGCATCTATAACTGAACAGACAACAAAAAAATGGAATCTATTCGTTTTATACAATACAAAAATAGAAAAAATTATGTTTTAACGGACTTATTAAATTTTCCTGGCGAATTTCCGGGGCATTGAAAAAGATAAATCACTTCATCTGACGTCATTGGCTCGTGATGTTGTAGTGAGATTCATGATTGGTTTAGAGAAATCAGACCACGTCAGTGACGTAATCTGTGCATCTGTCGTTTTATAGATCATGGCTATCGACCAATAGAAACGCACGTACTATTCAAATTATTGTATAAATAGCATTACAATGAGCCATTTGCACGATGACGTGAAATAGCGTTGGGTGACTACAACTACCAGAATGCTTTGATGGCATCCTAGTGCAGATACATAGAGGATACTGGCAAAGCATTCTGGTAGTTGTAGTCACCCAACACTATTTTACGTCATCGTGCAAATGGCTTATTACGCTGATTTACCATTAAGAATACTAAAATAGGTTGCGTCTTACGCACGCTGTGATTAGTCAATTACCGTGTTTATATATCACGCTATGCAAACACGGTTGTGACACGATCAGAAATGGCGGCTGTCGAGGCTCGCGAAATACGGGCTGACCCGTATTAGCTACGCATGCGTAGAACGAATATCTTGCGTGTAAACGTCATCAATACACGGCCGAAAACTCACTTGAGCCAGCACGCACGTGGACTGCCCCATGAAAGTGGCCGATTTTCTATGCGATTTCCGATCGTGTGTCACGGCACATTTCTTAGTCTTATTTCATAAAAGAAATAGATAGATGCCCTGTGTTTATATAACCTCATGCAAATACTCGAGTGAGTTTGGGAGAATTCAAAAGTACTTATGTAAACTCGCCTACGGCTCCGGTTCACATAAACTTTCGAATTCTCCCAACTCACTCTCGTGTTTGCATCAGGCTATATAAACATGGGCGGTCATTTTCTATTTCTTAAATAGAAATAGAAACTAAACGTCAAGTAAAGGACACGTAAAAAGAGAGTAGAAAGACATATACCTGAGTTCTAGGCATAGCTTTTGGATTCATAGTGTACTGTTTAACGACTTGATCAACTTTACCAAGTGCCATCCGAAGTAGTTTCCATAAAATACTTTTACCAGAACCAGATGGACCAACGATAACCACACCCATTCGCTGACGTAGCTGTTCGTGAAGCTCCAGGGCCTTTTTTATCTAAAATAATACAAGGAAAAAATTCCCGAAAATTTTAGGCAAATTGAGAAGAAAAAAAAGAAAAAGAAATTTATTGGTACCTAAAAGAAGCAGAAACATTAACTTTGACTGGAGTCTTAATTCTCAGGACCACGGTCGTAAGCCAAGCATGCCAAATAAAGACTAAAAAGTGAGGGAGACGTTTTCCCTCTACGACCATCCAATGTTTGATAAAATAATTAATCTTTCTTGTTTTTGAAATATTTTGACAATTTCAGAAAGCTTTCGCTTTTTTGCAGGAGAGTTTAACATGCACGGTCCGTACCGGTAGTTACAAAGTGCTTGTCATCCAGTCAGAAAACGCAGCAATGTAGATGAAGGAAGAAAAGGAAAGAATAATTATTCAATTTAGTTTTCACTTGCATTCGACTGGCTGTAAAGTTGCTACCTTTCTGCGTATACCTGCAAATGACTGCCTACAATGCGTAAAATACGCTAATATTGTTTTGCTTCAAGTAATACGTACTTTGCTTATGTACAGATTTTTTTTTGCTGTGGCTTCGAATTAAAACAAATTAAAAATAGTATCAAAAATAACTTAAATAACAAAAACAATTATTGAACTCAGTAATAGCAAAATATCGTGACTCCTTAGTGTATCGTAGATCAATCATTAATCTGGAAATGCCTCTCGCTATCGACAAATCACGATATTTTGCTCAAACTCGTTCAATAATTGTTAACTATAAGCATGTCAATCTGCACATTTGTTAAGTGGAAAACTAAGTCAACCAAATCGGTCTCATACACACTTTCTGAGAATAAAAAAGCTTTTTTTTTCTATTTCACCGCGCCCATAAGTAGACAAAATAGTAGAAAAGTAGAAAATGAAAAAAGGTGCTACTCTACAAAAATCTTCAAACATTTTTTAGAAGACAGTTAATCTCTACACACGTCAAACGGAGAAATTTACGATGCCCAATGACATCCCTCGTCTATTTGTATGGTAAAACCTCGAATACATGTAAGAAACACAAACCACAATTGTATGCCAAATTACTTAAGTTAAACAAACAATATCAAAAAACATTACCTGAGTTGGCATGACAACAAGGTTGAGCTCCTGCGCAGACGTTTTCAGTGCCTCGGCTAGCTTTTCATATTGAACATCTTGAAACTCCACATTTGGAAAAATGTCCTTCACCAGCCCATCAAACCTTCTTAAGTCAGCAAAAGTCAGCTTAGACAAAGTGTTTAGCCGCAGAGCTTGTACGACGATGTTTGCTTCCACTTTACTGTCAACTGTTTCGACAAATAATAAATATTTTAAGACCTAATATAACTCTAAAATTAGTACGAGATGTGATAGACTTAGGGCCTGTTTATATGATCCCGGGGTACCAGGATGTCCCGGTTGCCCGGGATAAATTTAATCTCGGGTTTATATGGAGTAAACAAAGTGCTCGTTCCGGCTGACTGGAATGAATTTCATCCCGGGTCAAAAAGCGCGGGAATTTAAGGAAATGGAGCAAAAAAGCAAAAACTCACCCTAATTCTACTATGTTAGAAGTTATTTCACTTTTATTCAGTGTTTTGTCTCTAGACCTGACCGTTTGGACGAAATTACGACCGTAATATTCAAAGTTACAAGCATTGTAGTTCAGTAAACTTCATCCTAGTCTACCGGGATGTTGCGTTTATATGGACAAACATTTGTCCGGCCTGACCGGTTGCTTCAACCGAGATCCCGGTCAGGCGGAACGTCCTAGTCTCCATATAAACGTAACTTTGAAAATAACAGTAAATTATCTACATACAAGCCGAGATCCCAGTACACCGGGGCATCCCGGTATACCGGGATCATATAAACAGGTCCTTAGTTATATAAAAGTATAGACTACTTTCATAATGGCCACCACTTTCTAATAAATTTGCTTTTATGTGCATCTAAGGGGCTGATTACATGAGCCGGGCTAGCCCGGTTAACCGGGCTGACTCGTGTCACGAAATTCTTTCCTCAGCCACAAAAAGAGATTTTAATCAAGGTTAGGGTTAGTTTACATCTAAACTAAACCAATTCTTCTTTGTACATTTAGTTTACGCGAGTTTCAAATCCACAGTGAGATCCTAATCAATCGCGTGAGCCCAGTTAACCGGGCTAGCCCGGCTCATGTAAACAGCCCCTAAATAAGCCTTTCTGGCATCGTTATGAGGCAAAAATTATTTTTAATTGCAAACACACAAGCGAGGCCAGAAAGGCTTATTAAGATGATATTCAAATTAGTCGCAATTATGAAAGTAGTCTATATCTGAAAAAGTATTGGTAAAAAGTTGAATGGTCAGTTCCATTTATTGCGTTACTACAACTACCATAATTGGAGAACTGGCCAATAAAATAAACTGTTAAAAATTAACCAAAATCCTTCGAGTCAATGTCTGAAATATACTGTTAAACATTAAAGTGCTTATACAACAAAAATTTACTCTGTCTTATTTGAACGCAGTCTTAAAATGACGAAGTAACATCTTTTACAGTTTTTCGTTTCCTTGATTCGTTGTTGAGATATTTCAGGTTGTTTGATATGCAAATTAAACATCTTGACGTCACACGTCCATAATGAGTTTTTAGAGGTTATATATCTTTGCTATTATCAAACATAATTAAAAATCCCCATGTTTAGTGGTATGAAAGAAAAAACACACGCACGTGCTTCTTTCGAATTAATTTGGTTTGATATAATAGCAACGATACTGCGATTTTCAGTTGAGCTTAGAGACCGGAAGTGTTGTTGATAAGTTTTATCGTTTCGCAATTTGACACGTTCCCATGGGAAATTTGAATGTTTGAGCATTTGACCAATAGAAATTAAGGCGTTGCCCAAACGTTTAAATTTGCCCTTGACAACATCATAAATTGCCCTTAGTAACGTTTGCGTTTCAATGTTTAAACTTTTCAATAAAACTTTTCGAATCTAAACTCAAATGAAAATCGCAGAATATGACTTTCTCTAATAAGTCATTAATATGCGCATATGGCGTCAAAATGTTTAATTTGCATATCAAACAGCCTGAAATATCTCAACAACGAAGCAAGGAAACAAAAAAACTGCAAAAGATGTTACTCTTTCATTTTAAGTGTTTTTTCAGACAGATTTAAAATTTCTTAACAATCCTTCATTCAACAATCTTACCTTTGGCTTTCTGATCAGGAGTTCCAGATTGTCTGAAAGCTTGCAAGAGACTGCCACAACAAGGTAGAATGGTCTTCATCGCTCTTAACCCCCAGTCGTAGTGTTGCTGGGACGACAACTGCTCTCTGTAACACAATAATTACAAGCAACGTTCAAACAGCAATCATTATTACGACCAAGATACTTTCTTTGATTACTACAGTATGCGAGTAATATTACTTAATATGCCATTAATTAACCAAAACACTTTATTTGTTACTGTGACAAGCCACCATAGCTTTTTCCAGCCTTTCCTATTTTATTCGTTTTGAGTTATTACTACCGCCAAAAAGTTATGTTTTCACTTCTGTTTGTTTGTCTATCACTCTGTGTGTGTGTGTGTGTGTGTGTCTGTCTGTCTGTCTGTCTGTCTGTCTGTCTGTCTGTCTGTCTGTCTGTCTGTCTGTCTGTCTGTCTGTCTGTCTGTCTGTCTGTCTGTCTGTCTGTCTGTCTGTCTGTCTGTCTGTCTGTCTGTCTGTCTGTCTGTCTGTCTGTCTGTCTGTTTGCCTATCTGTCTATCTATCTATCTGTCTGCCTGCCTGCCTGCCTGTCTGTCTGTCGCCAAGATATCTCAAAAACTACTGCACAGGTTTTCATAAACGTTTGTGGAAATACTGATCATAGACCAAGGAACAAGCTATTAAATTTTGGTTTAATTTGGTTGAAAATTGGATGAAAATTAAGTCTCAATAACCCGCTGGTGGAGGAATGTAATCTCTGAGGGTTTAACTAAACTGACGCAAACTGGTCAGTCCAAACCTAAGTGCATGTTTGCATATAGTTTGATATACATATATACAGTTCAAATTAGTTTGTAGGTGAAATGAATTTGAGAACGTGTTTTAAAAGTGCTACGTATTCAAGTAATCAAAAAGTAATTAAAACAATAAGGTAACAACTACAAAATATTGCATTATCAGAATACATTGTAACATGATAACAGTTACAAATTAGTTTGTTGGATTATAGACCAATTGCATAAATACCACAATGTATCATTATATACGCATAGCATCAATTTCATACTTTTGAATTCTATTCAGTTTTCTTCATTGTTTTGAACTTTTGACTGTTTTCAATAGAATTCAAAAGAATGAAGTTGAGGCTATGCGTTCAGTATGATGTAATAGATCAAACAGGAGTTTGAGTGTTTCATCAGGGGTTCCAAACACGAGAAAACAAATGAAAACCGAGGCCGTAGCCCCGAGGTTTTTATTGTTTTCGAGTGTTTGGAGTTCCCTGATGAAACACGATAAACGAGTGTTGATCTTGCTTCTCAAACGAGTATTCGCGTGATTTGTGGTGTTTTCTTCATTGATTTCAATACGCAGATAAAGAAATGTGATCCAGTTCACTAGGAAGTTTCCTACAGGTTTTCATTGGGTATATCAAAACTCATGCATGTGATGTGGCACACGTTCATGGATTGGCTACGATAATTCATGAATTATTAATGCGTTTGAGAAGATACATTGTTGTATTTGTGCAATTAGTCCACAGTTGTTTGAAAACTAACAATTGCAAGTAATTAGTTACTTTTTACGAATGAAAATACCTTTAACCACATAAACAGGGTTTCAACAGAAGGGCATAACAAGAATATAGTTAGCTTTACTTACTTCGATAAATTAAAAACAGAAACGAGTTTCCTTCCAAGACTCTTGGCTTCCTTGAATCCCTCGGAAAACATAATGACCTCAGTAATAAGTTCAATATCAGACTGTGTCATAGCGACAGGACGAAACAGTTGTTTTAAGTTATCAGGAAGCTTTTGACGACCACCATAACCCTTTCCAGCTGGATTTAACGTTATGAAGATTCCAGAGTTGGGATCCAGATCAACCTTAAATCATACCACATCAAATATAGACATTTAGAAAACAAAGTTTAATGTCGTGCCCAAAAGACTATTTCTTCATAAAAGAAAGCACTGATACTTATTGATAAAACATCACGTTACTTCTAATACACGAAAGTGACAAATTTTGTTTAAATGAAATACCGTTTACATGAAATGACAACCGTATATTATTACATATAGGCCAAAACAAGTTGTATAAGTTTTGGAAGTATCTCTAACAGCAAAAAATTGTGCCCATTAGTTAGCTAAAATTAATTCTGTGAATTCGACAAGTGAGCAATTCAGATTTTGTTTACCACGGCGCCATGTGAAGTTTCCAACTCTCTTCACCTTACGCTCAACCAATGTCGAGCTCTACGTCTGTCTGTCTGTCTGTCTGTCTCTTTACCTACCTACCTACCTACCTACCTACCTACCTACCTACCTACCTACCTACCTACCTACCTACCTACCTACCTACCTACCTACCTACCTACCTACCTACCTACCTACCTACCTACCTACCTACCTACCTACCTACCTACCTACCTACCTACCTACCTACCTACCTATTTAGTTATTTATTTATTTTTTACTAATAATTTTAACTAACCCTCTACAAGTCTTACCTGCCTTCCTAGCAGCTCGGTGTGTGATTCTCGTCTTTTTACGGCAGCTTGAATTGTCTGAATTTGCATAGACACAGCAGACAAAACAGCTTCTTCAAGCCGATTAAACTCGTCAAAGCAACCCCAGGCACCACATTTCACTAACCCAATAAAAATTCGGCCCATTGACTTGACATCAATTCCCTATAAAACATAAAATGCTTCCACTTATGATATTTTTTCACTATACAATTAATCACAAGAAAAAGTCCCTTGTGGTATTATAATATGAACGAGTGTTGCGGCAGTTTAAAAAAGACGTTTAAAAGAACTAGGACGCCAATGGATGTGAGCATATGATTATGGAGGGTTGGCAGAATAGGAATCCCCTAACGCGGGTGTAAGAGATTAACCAGGATGAAAACCATAAATTATGGTGAAAAAGTCAACAACCTAACGTCTATAATCTATTCAAATTACCACTTACCTCATCACAATTAAAAACAAGAACTTGTCTTCCAAATAAACGTCCGAGGGCCTTGACTGATTCTGTTTTTCCAGTTCCAGCAGGTCCATAAGGATTCCCGCCAAGTCCCATGTGCATTCCTTGGGTCAAGGTCAAATAACACTTATCTGTCAGGGGAGTGTGTACTAGTTTCGCAGCGTTACCAACATATTCGTAAGTGTAGTCGAATTCTGCGTCTACCATACGTATCTTACATTGACCTTGAAAACACAAAAGTAATACCGTTAAAGCACAAAAAAACCGGTACAAGTTCAACTACAAAAAGCTGTTAGATATTCATATTGCTATTATTTTTTGTGATTTAATCACAATAATTAAGTTTGTCTTATTTGAAAGAACACTTAAAATGGTAGAGTAACATCTTTCGCAGTTTTTCATTTCCTTGGTTCGTCGTTGGGATATTTTAGTTTGTTTGATATGCAAATTAAACATTTTGACGTCACACGTGCATAATGAGTTATCGAAAAGGTTATATATCTTTGTGTAGTATCAAATATATTAATCACTTGAAGATCCACATGTTTAGTGTTGTGGGTGAAACACATCCACATGCTTCATTCAAATTAATTTGGTCTGATAATAGAAAAGATATCTAACCTTCTCCGATAGCTCATTATGCACCTATGACGTCAAAATTTTAATTTGCATGTCAAACAAACTAAAAGGTCTCAAGAACAAAGCAAGGAAACGAAAAACTGCAAAAGATGTTACTCCATAATTTTAAGTGTTCCTTCAAATAAGACAAACTTAATTTTCGTTTCATAGGCACTTTAAGAACACCTAGAATTAAGAAAACCGTCTCAATTTGTACCTTTTTGAAGATAAAATCTCAGTTGTTTCTGCCACATCCATTCGTCTGTAGACTTTATGTCATTTTTAATCAAGTGCTGAACTACATCCATTGCATGAATTGTGTCCAAGATCAGAGCCTTGCATTTGAGGTCCAGTACCTTACTTTCAGCATCTTTGTTACTAACTCCCATGTCTGTGTTAGCGTAAGCCTCAAGCTGGGACTCCATCTCAATAGAAAATTCTTGTAAGCTCTTACTTCGAATTGCAGCTTCACAACGCTCAGTGAACTGAACTTGTTCAGCAAGACATAAAATCTGAAACAGAAATCACACAATACGAACAGTAAGTAACACATGCACATGTAATATGTCACTGTTTGATTATCTAATTTTATAAATTATTTGTACAGAGGGGATATTTCATGAGACTGCTACTGTATACAAGCTTGCTGTTGCACGTCAACCTTGTAGCAGCTTGTTACAAACGATGCCACAACAGGTTGTTGGAACAACGTGCAATAGGCTTGTTGACTCCAACAATTACAAACTCGTAAACAAGTTGTAGCAAAATAGTCTCTACAAACTGGAACGAACGGTGTGAATGCATGCATACCGACAAGATTTGGACGCAAGTTTTAACAAGGCCGTTTGCAAACGTGTTTGCAAACTATGTGTGCGTTTTTACCTATTTAACGTATGTATAGGTTAGTATATTTTCGCCAGTTTCTGTTGCATTGTGGTGATGGTATAGTGGTAATGGTAGTCGTGAATGTAGCAATGACGTTTCGACGGTCTAAGCAACGGTCATTTATAAGAGTCACTGCATGGCATGTCTTTCGCTCTGTTGTTCTAGTTGACGTAATAAACTAAATGATTTGAACATAGAAGTATTAGTACATATGTAAGAGCGTTGCATGCTCGTTGCATGTGGGTACACTGTACAGTCTCGGAAAAGGCTGTTTGTTGTGATGATGGCAGTGGTGATAGTGACTATAACGTTTTGCGACGGCCTCAGCGGTGATCATTCTCAGTAAAAAATCGTTGAGAAGTCGTTCGCTTTGTTGTTCTGATGAACGCAACAAATTAAATTATTTAAACCCATAGTACATACAGGTATGTGGAGTTGCCCAGCGGGATTTCAAAACCCAGCATAATAGGATCTGTACCATTACAACGATCATATACATCGGAGTGTCGAAACGTTGGGTCATGAACAGTAACTTTTTAAGCTACGTTCAAAAAACTTTTAAGCCAGAGTAAACAGAGTAAACCGATTACTCTAATAATAGACCCTTTGCACATGACGTCGAAACGGCCGATCTAGAGGACAACTTCAAAGATCCGCAGTTCAACAAAGCGAATCATAAATGAAAATTTTATTGTTTAGAAGCATTT
Source organism: Paragorgia papillata (assembly GCA_035771165.1). NCBI lineage: Eukaryota > Metazoa > Cnidaria > Anthozoa > Scleralcyonacea > Coralliidae > Paragorgia > Paragorgia papillata. The sequence goes on from JAWNZC010000351.1 coordinate 6,635,536, forward strand.
TCCTCCACTAAAAAAGGAGTAAAGGAATAAATGCAAAGGGTCTATACCACGAATTACTGGACGCAAAGCGATCAGAAAACAAATATATTATTGGACACTTATAATTGGAAAAACTCCAAAAATATATAGTAGTAAAGATAGTATTTCCGAATTACTATCTAGGATAATCCGTTTCAAATCGTTACGTTATTGGCTGAATAGTGAGCATGAGTTGATCTGAAGTGACCGGAAGTAGAATTAATAAAACCAAAATAACAAAGATGTCGGACGACAAGACTCCAGTGAAGACGTTGCCGCGATCGATATCTTCGCCGTATGTGTGTAGATGCTGTAATTCGAGCTTCGCCAGCAACCCCATTGACTTGTTTGGGGAAAAGTCAAACAAGGAGAACATACTATCCAGATTCCGCTCGGATGTTTATGCATGCGTACCTCAACCGGAATAACAAGAATCCTGTGATTTGAAACGGATTATCCCAGAGTCTCTCGTTTCCCGGGTGGGGAACGTGGGCTCTGGGAACGAGATTGCTTTCAAACAAACTAAGTAAAATGTTAGAAAATACTGCGGAATGCCGTTGAGTGTTTAATGACGTCATGACACAGAGATACTTAACTGCAACGCATGACTGAACATGTTGTCAAGTGAAATTTCGAACGTTGCTAGGGTCAACTGACAAAAAAATGCAAAGACATTGAAATACATGTAAATTATGGCGTGAAACAAAGGTTCCGTGGAAATTTCCAAGCTTTTTTCTTTGGCGTATTTGTTGTCGAATGAAGCAAGCTCAAAACGGACAATTAAAACATCTTCCCGAACACGAAGAAACTCAAGAAACACACAAATACAACATAAAACCATTCAGAATTATCCTTTGAAAAGAAACCTGAAACCAGAAAAGGAATTAAGTGAATGGCTTCGTAACTGAACTACAATAAGTTGTCTGAAGTGATAAATCTGTATCGCAAAGCAGTCAACAAACTAAAAACAAGCCTTCCAAAGGCCTCAAAACAATTTTCATTCTTCAATGTCGGGAATTGAGCCAACAGTGCATTGATAAATCTGTTATAAATAATAGGTCAGTGGTCTATACCATGAACAAAGTACTCCAATTTTCATCTTGCTTACGCCATCATTTGGGGACAATTTTTGCCGGAAACCCGCAGTCCAGGTAATTTATATACATGCAGGTCAGTGGCTCCCATACGTCACCGGACTCGTTCAATTCGTGAATAATTTCATCGTGGCTAATTGATGGCTTGCGTCTTTTTAGGAATTCAATGAAGTGTAAATCACCATCCGATAGATGACTATGGTGCATGTCTTCCGTATAGAAACTCTTCCACACATTTGAGACTACGGCAGAGAAAATATTCAGGGACGCGCGATGTTGGTAGATTTGTATAGGAAATAACACTGAAAATATTCATATGTATTACGAATATTTTGCCAAACACAAGTGTAATTTTTCATTAATTCTTCGAGAACAAGTGTTATTTCCTCTTAATAACATTTCAATCAATTTTACGTTTTCTTAAAATAATATAAAACAATGGAAAATCCCGACGAAACAAACCAGGACTCACGACGAACTGACTTGTTTACTGTCAGTAATTGTTTCCATCTGCCAAACTGACATGACGTCACTTTACCCGTATCAAATGTTACCGCTTTACGTCAGTTTAGCTGATGGAAACAAGTATTTACTGCAAACACCAGGATGTATGGTATTTTAAAAAATACCACATGTGGTATTTTTCTTAAATACCCCTAGTAAAAAAATTAAATTTAATATTGATGTGATTAGCCAATCAGGAATGAGGAAAATTGATTGAAATGTTATTAGCCAGGAAAGACACCGGCAGCTGGGTCTCCGCCTTCTAGTATTATTTTATTTACGACCAGTGACCTTAAATCCTTCGATAATGGTTTTCCAGGTAAGTATAATCTTCTGTGTGTATTTTGGCGCCACATTTTCTTGCTGTCAGTTGACCCTATCAACGTTCGAAATTTCACTCAAAACAACGTGTTCAATCAACCGTTGCAAGTATCTGTGTGTTTCCGCATTCCGCAGTATGAAAGAACAATAATTTAATTCGGCTTATGCACTTTATCAAGAATCGCCCACCTTGGTCAGGATAATTGACATCATCCTCAGCCTTATTCAATAAGTAAGGGTTATTGAACCGACCGAGGTCAATTAGTTGTTTTATAAACCGAGGGCGCAGCCCGTAACTTTCTTATTAGCCGACAAAGGAGGTTTTCTCTTGGGATATTAATTTGACGTAAGTAATTGGCAAGAGTGCTGTATATAGTTTATAGCACCGATTTTCGAGATATTCGTGATATATATCCCGCGGTAGATCAAAGAAAACCGACTTTGTTGGCTAATAATTGTGTGTTATTATTATACACATTAAAAACAACCAATTAAGCAATATTTTCCTAACTGATCAACCGCTTCCTGATAGTACGATTTAAGCTTATTAAGACAGGCTTGCTTGCACTGGTCATTGGGCCATTTTGTCTTGTATCGGAACAATGCATGGGTGGTCATTGTTCTACAATATTCATGCAGCCATTGTTCTATGGCGAAACGAGACAATGGTCAGTCCGTGCACGCCTGGCTTAATATGCATAGGATGAGATATGATGTATTAGTATAAATACACAGGTGATTATAGAAAATCGCGCGCGCTGATTGGTCGAGTTACTTTGGATTATTTTCGATAATCACCTACAGCGTTTATCCAAAATGGCCGCCAGCCAAGTTGTCAATGCGACAGACGAGGAAATTAACAATTTTAAAGAAAATGTTGTTCCTAAAAGTACGAAAATGTGTATTTATACTAAAACAATTATTCGCCGTTTAATCTCTTTTTGATCTTTTGTAATTTAATTTTTTTAAATTGTTTTAATCAATTTGTTACCATTTTTTTTCTTGTAATATGAAACTATATTAATGTAATTTAGTATAAATACACAGGTGATTATAGAAAATCGCGCGCGATGATTGGTCGAGCTACTTCGGACTAATTCACGATAATCACCTACAGCTTTTATTCAAAATGGCCGCCAGCCAATTTGTCAATGTGACAGAAGAGGAAATTAACAATTTTAAAGAAAATGTTGTTCCTAAAAGTACGAAAATGTGTATTTATACTAAAACAATTATTCGCCTCAGGCTCAGTGAATATCGGTGAATAATAACCTCGACTTCGTCTCGGTTATTATTCACCGATATTCACCTCGCCTTCGGCGAATAATTGTTAAATAATGGCCACTGTCTACTCGATTAATATCATTTTAGGCTGATAAAGTTTTACGTTTTCAAGATAAGCCATGCCCTCGTATGAACTCTGCATTATCTCTGGATAAAGCACACCAACCTGTGAAGGGTATCTCAAGGGATCAACTCCAGATTTTGAACCTTCCTTTCCAGCATTTAAACACTCAACCAATAATTCCTTCAAGGTTTCTTTCATTTCAATGGCAAGTTTTCCAAGCCAAACCTACCAAAATTATATCAAATGCACAATTTAAACATATATATATATACAATTATGTAATTTTATATGTAATTTTCACAAACATATATGTAATTTTCAAAAGAATAGCTACACGTTTATAAAAAATAGGAACGCATTACGTATATGCGTTTACAGGTTTTAAAGGTGGTGCGTGTTACACAGTGCAATTTTTTTGTGAAATGGTTTGTGCACCAAACAGTGGGACAAGTTTAATAACGGGAGTGTTACACGGTGCAGATGTTTATACGGTTCGTGAAATTTGTCATGCAACGGCGTTCAGTGTATGAGACTGACATAATCTTAATTGTACTTGTACTTGTACAATTGTAGAACGAGAAAGTCAATAATAAAAATAAAATAATAAAATAAAATAAAGTAAAATATAAAGTAAAATAAAGTAAAATAAAATAAAGTAAAATAAAGCAAAATAAAATAAAGTAAAATAAAATAAAATAAAATAAAGTAAAGTAAAGTAAAATAACACAACACAACACAACACAACACAACACAACACAACACAACACAACACAACACAACACAACACAACACAACACAACACAAACCGAACCGAACCGAACCGAACCGAACCAAACCAAACCAAACCAAACCAAACCAAAACAAAACAAAACAAAACAAAACAAAACAAAACAAAACAAAATAAAATAAAATAAAATAAAATAAAACAAAAAAGAACGAGTTTTTACTGGTTCGCTTGTCATATCACGCGTCTGGGCGACCCGTGGCTTGACGAAACATGGTCAGGCACACAATAGAAACATGCATGCTGCTGACATAGCGCTACATTCTTGCGTATAAACGCAACTTATAGACGCAAAAATAATGGTGCATGTTAAATAGAAGACCACGATTCTGCCGAATCAAAAAATATATATTTATAAATATTAATTAATTATTTACAAATATTGGTAATAAATGCCCACTCTAAACAAGTACGTTATGTTGCAACTCTTGAACGACGAGCCACCGCTGTGTAACTACCATAGAAGTAATAGACCTAGAATGCGGGCTCTGTCACGTGACATGTGTGAAATTTTATTTTGCCCTTATAAATCCGCCATATTGAATTTTGCAAGGGGTGGAATATATATATACAACATTGATTGCCCAAAATAAAAAAAATTGGAGGACGTTTCATAGAGATGAATTGGATACATGCATGACAACAAATCAGCCACATACACTTGTACAGATGAGCATAAAATAAAACAATTTGCAGGACACATGTTTTATTAAACGTACTTAAAACTATAAGTTCAATTTAATAATAATATTTGATATTTTTAATATTAATAATTATACTTCGATTTAATAATTCAAGCACCACAATTACAAAAAGCAACAAAAAGATACCCTCGTGCAAAACTTGAAACTCAGTATATCAAAGCCTGTTTAAAACGGAATAAAAAATAGTCAAATACGTAATGGAAACTATGAGAAAATATTTTTAAAAAAACACGGATTTAAGATGTCATATATAGAGGATATTACACGGTGGTGCGAAGATATGGATTTTATCTTCGAGTGGTGAAAACAATATTTTACGAATGAGCGTAGCGAATGAGTAAAATATCGTTTTTACCACGAGAAGATAAAATTCATATCTTCAAGCCAGCGTGTAATTTTCTTTTTATTATATAGATTCAATGCAAAAAGAGGTAAAATTCTTAATGACGTCACCGATATCTTCACTAGTGAGGATATGGAAAATACGACACTGCATATTCTCTAGTAAAACACTCGCATCTATATAATAAAAAGGGATATTACACGGTGGCGAGAAGATATGGATTTTATGTTCGAGTGGCAAGGACAATATCGCACGAGTGAGCGCAGCGAACGAGTGAGATATTGCTCTTGCCACGAGAACATAAAATCCATATCTTTGAGCGACCGTGTAATGTTCTATTTATTATATGGACAATGAAATTATGCGTGGAAGTGATGTTGGTAAACTGAGTTGAATGCAAAAACTACAACCGCTTGACCAAAAACTTTTTGAAAATACAAATGAAAAATACAACAGCTTCTTCGAATACGTCATTTTACGTGAAAAACTAAATTAAGATAAGTTTCTGGCTCAAATTTACTTGATTCGAAACTTAGGCAAAAGGCGTAAATTTTGACTTGTCGATATGTCACTCGCGAGCGTTACATACGAGAAATACGCCACTCGGTTCCCGGATGTAGTGAAATATGGATTCTACGAGTGTTTGAGTTGCTAGTAAAATACTCTTCTCCATATAATAAAATAGACGATGTCGAAAAGAATGACAGGTGCACAGACATATTTTATATTTCACAAATCCCAAGCCAGAAATCCCTATTAGATTAGATAAAAAAACAAAAAAAACACTTTCTCCTCGAATAATCCTCCACATTCAGTATGAATCACTTGTATGTTGTGCCACAGATTGGCAAATGGGAATCATTCAAATACAATGTAAATCATTATTCGTAAAGTTCGAAATGTTTTGGCGAAGTTCATGTGCAACCTATAAATTGCGCATGCCTTTTTCTTTAAATTCACTACTCCATTAAGTTTTCTGGTGCAAAAAACAAAGAAATTCAGTGCCAAAATAATACATCCATCGTCCACTTCACACCGGTTACCAACCGCGACCGTGTTAAAAAGTCCTAGGGCGAGTTCCTTTTGCCCTTATAAGTCGGCCATTTTGTGGAGTCACTTTTTTGACTGACGATAGATAGGAGCCCGCATTCTAGGTATATTATTTCTATGGTTAACAACTGACAATATTATAATATGTATCTTGTGACGAATAATTAAACTAATCTAATGTCAATATGGTACTGTACCTCAACTTCAGTGGTCACCCCAACCGCTCGCTTTAGCGGCACAATTTCTCCTTCTAATGACTTCATAGCAATAATATTCTTGCAGCCATCGTCAAACTCAACGTTATGTATACCAGCAAAAAGCTTCTTAAGATGTGATTGGATAACAACTGGATTCGTAGATTGGCCAAGAATTTCTAGTAAGTCATCATCTCCAATGAAATAGAACCTCGGAAACAGGGAACGCTTTTCCTAAGTACAGAAATGAAATTACCTTTACGACAAACTGAATTTCCAGACCAGATCTCGATTGGTTTAAACATGAAAAATTCTATTTCGAAAAGTTTTCCCAAAAATCAAAACGTAGAAAGTGTAATTTTGAGTGTAATTTTGTCCTATGTTGCCTAAAATTATCGTGTCTGGTATAAGGGCCTGGGGCGGGAGTCTTGTGACGTAATCTAAGTCATCAATTTTACCTCAAAACTAAAGTCGGTATGATTGTCTTGTTTGAAACCTTAAAATGCCAAATACATGTCGGTTAATATATGGTTGTCCTTGTAGAACTGACAGGAAAACGGAAGTTTCAGCTCATGTTTTTATAATTTCTACTTAGTTTACGTCGCAAACCCACTGGCCTCAGATTCTATCCATGCGCGTTTTTTCCCCTACATTGTCACTTAATTCACGCTTGCATTGGCCATTGTGCCTGGGAACAATGGAAAGCCATTGTTCTACAATATTCAGCTATTGTTCAATAGCAAAATGGCCAGTCCAGGCCTGACTTTATTTGAAAATCATGATAATATTTTAAAGAAAACACAGGTTTCCTACGCATTTAACATATAACTGGCCCCCGGTTCCTCCCCTAACAAGACGCCTGGGTCAGGCGTTTACTCGGGCTACTGGCAAGTACGCGGAGCCTGAATCGAAGGCTGAATATGGTGCATACTTCACACTGCCACTGGTGAACACATTTACGATCAAGACCGAGATCAAGACAGTAGTCAGCCAGTCACTTTTAAAATCTACCAACAACATGCAAGAACATCTTGAATGATCAAAAAGCAAAGCTGTGCAACTTTTTGTCCAATTCCAAAATCGAAAAGAGCAAAGAACTTACAACATGCCTCACGGCCTCACTCCATCACACGGCTAACAACTCACCGGAAGTATGAATAGTAACGGAAGTAAAATGTGCAAAAATGGAAAATCGTGACACCCAAAAAGGAAAAAAAACGAGCAGAAACCTAGATTCGGCCTACCACAGGTAGCCCGAGTAAAAAATCGGCTGCTACGCAGGCTAACTGAGAAGAAGATCACGATGGCAACAAAAACAGTGTTCAATCCGGATGTGGCGGTGGTATGTCTATTACGGTATAATTTAATGTATATTTTAAGAATGTCATTTCAACTTCACATACCCCATACTCTTGCTTCAATTATATCACATTTATATAATACTGCACTATCTTTGCTATATAGTTTAAAGGCCTGGCCAAACGCTTTCAACATTTCATTCAACATCGTTGAAAGCGTTTGGCCACCCCTGTTGAATGATGTTGAACGTTGTTGAACGGTGTTGAATGATGTTGAACGAAATTTGAACATGTTCAAATTTTCGTTCAACACGCGTTCAACATTTCTATTGTTCTCACAATGTTGAATGATGTTGAATGCGATGTTGAAAGCGTTTGGCCAGGCCTTAAAACTATCTTATTATATTACTTCCGGTAAAACTGCGTGCTTTGATTGACTGATCTCGAGAAGCGTCACATGCCGTTCCATTATTTTTCATTAAAGCACCGGTCCGGATTACGGGTTCGTCAGCCATTTTGTTTACAAAAAAAAACCCCGTAAAAAGTAGAAAGAAAACTTCAGTAACCTAAGCACTAAATCATGTATGAGTCATGCAGACAATGAGTAATTTGAAAGTGAGTTTTACAATCCCGAAAACAATAAAACCCGAAGGAGAACAGCATTGAAGATGACGAGTCTAATTTGCCACAGTAGTCACGCTATAGACCCTTTCAATACGTATAGAATACGTAATTTTCCCCATATGACGTCAATTTCTTTTCAATTTTTCTTTTGAATTCTTTTCAATTTCGTTTATTGTCTTAGCTTTTGTATATTTTCAATAAAATTCAAAAGACTGAAAATGACGTCAAGTGCGGAAAATGACGTACTCTGCACTTATTAAAAGGGTCTATACGTATGAAAGGTATGTTGTCTAAAATAACCCTATATTAAACCTCTTATTAATCTCGACTCATGCTTGGTAATTACGGAAAATCTAGGACCGAGGTATTTTATGTACGTACTGTCAGGTGTAACATTTTCCCCTAATCACCGCACTCTCGGTTAATAAAAATATATATATAAAAATGTTTGTGAAAATTGATCGTCTAGGTTAGTGTAGTCTTGAGAAAGACTGCACTGTTGATGTTAGTCACTGATGTTGCGACGGCCTCAGCGGCGGTCATCTTCAGAGTTACGTGACAGAGTCAAGAATCAGAGTCACTTGACTCTGAAGATCACCGCCGCTGAGGCCGTCGAAACGTCATTCACTAACATAAACAACAGTCTTTCTCAAGACTACACTAACCTATGGCCGACCAATTTTCACAAACATAATATATATAACCAAATGCAAAAATAAAGGTTTATTGACCTACTTCTAAAAATTCGTTCAGTGACTTTTGGCATCGCTGAAGTTGATCCAGTAATGTAACAAGTGTGTTTCGAATTCCAGAACGAGCAACGAGAGACAAGATACGATTATCACTTGTGACATCAACCATTATTGCCCTGGAAAAAGCGAAAACACAAAACAGCGGTTACGAGCAGGTATTTTACGAGTTTCGAATGTATTTTTCAAAAAAAAAATCAAGAAAAAATACGATAAACAAGCAACAATGCGTTAAATATCTGCTACAGTATTATATGCCAAACTATCAAATGAGATACATATTTCGAATAATTATTATGGGACAGTGAATTCGGGTGAATAATAATAAGGTGTTACTCCGAGTGACGAACCATACCTGACAAGTAGAGAAAACTCTACTTGGCCCGGCTGGGATTTGAACCCGCGACCATCGGTTTACTAGTCCAACGCTCTGCTAACTGAGCTACAGGTCAAGTTGGGAGCTGGCGGTCGAATAGGCTATTGGTCCTATAGTCGTACTTAGGCTATTTGATATTTCGAAACAGACTATAGTTTCTTCAATAAGGGGCTTACTACCATTTACGTTCAAGCTTGAAGCATGAACTATTTCGCACGTTTGTTTACGTTTGAAAAGCTTACGTTTGACTAATTAACTTCCTCGTTTTGACCAATGAAATGCTTGTATGTTTTTTCACACGTGAATTTCACGTGAACAAATGCATTTCATTGGTCAAAACGAGGAAGTTAAATAGTCAAACGTAAGCTTTTCAAACGTAAACAAACGTGCAAAATAGTTCATGCTTCAAGCTTGAACGTAAATCGTAGTAAGCAAGAACGTGAACGTCAAGGACAACGTCCTTAATACAATAGAATTTTCCTCACACATCAAAGAAAATGAATAATTTTTAGTCCCAAGAGTAATCTTAACGCCGTCCCCGTTCTATACAACGTTAGTATAATTTCATAGTGGAAAAGAGGCCTTCCAGCTTTCTGATTGGTCCGCTCAGCGGTGAATCTGAGGTGATAGTCACCGCCTAGCGCGGTGACTATCGCATCACAAGAAATTGTTCTTCAAAAGTAGTTTTGGAAAAGAGACTGGTACTTATTCAACACTACACTGACTTTACTCGTTTCAGTCTCCCCCTCGGAGTTGTCATTTTGAAGTATGAGATTTTAGAATTTGTTGGTCCATTGAACTGTTGATTATTTTTTTTCAAAATGGGGTCTGTAGTTTTTGAGACAAACAAAAGAGCATAATACTGAAAACATTTATCACTGAGATGTTGTACATATCAAATATCGTGAAAACAAACTATATAAAGGTAAGGAAGTATATTTTCTATAATTCTTCGTATTTTTTGTATGTTTTGGCTAGGTTTTGGTCGTAGCGATGTGGCGAAAACGTCGTCATGAGTGAAGAACATAAGATTGAACATGAATTAAGTGCAAAAGAGCCATAACACAGGATCCAAAACACCAGAATAAAAGTCTTTTTAGCATATATTTGAATGTATGTACAAGTTCAATTCCAAAGTAGGATGTTGTTTACTCTTTTTTTGAAATTATTTACTGACAAAGACTGTGGCTTGCTAGCATCGTCTGTGAATAAACAGAATCACCACTGTTAAAATGAAAGCAGTTGTTTAAAAGTTTTTGTTTCAACGTGATTGGTTTTTTATCAACCTCTGAAATTATACTAAAACAATTAGTCACTTCAGTCTCGGTGACTATCGGTGTATTTACCTCGCCGCTTCGCGGCTCGGTAAATATTCACCGATAGTCACCTCGACTTCGGTGACTAATTGTTAATTATTCAGATCATTTTCACGTCTTCAGAACAACGTTAACTTCTGAAACGGCGAAACCTGTTAGTTGAGTTTAACTTCAAACTATGCAGCAGATTCCTTTTAGAACTCTATAAGCTTTTGGGTGCCGAAAAACATACGTTACGTATTCAATACTATACGTAAATTTTTAAATACGTAAATGGTTTCTGCTGGATACTAAACTTTACATTGCCATCGTCGTCCTAGTTTGCTTAATCTAGACAACAGTCTTATATGGAAATATACACGTCATGGAAATGACGTCACACCAGTAGCTACCAGTCCCAATATTGACCAAATAGCATTTGCGGCAATTTCCAGCGAATAGGACTTTTTGCCAATGTTCAAAGAGATATATTTCGGAAATAAAACCAAATCAAAAACTGTAAAATAACTTTACAACTGTTTTTCCGCCCTCTAAACAGGGTACTAAAAACTGTGGAGGTTTATATGAACTTTAACAAATTCTTTAATTTCTTTGACATTTAGTTTCTCACCATTTGTTTCGTACTCGTTTGTAGGGGAATACTTACTAAAGGTGTTGTCAGTCTTTTCGCAAAAAAGACCACGGAAGAACTAAGAATTCACTTGTAATTCATTCAACCCTGGGTAGGAAACTAATAGTCATGTGGGGTGTATTGAGCATTTTGATTGGTTAAATCGCATTCACTCAGTTTGCAAAATGGTTGAAACCTAGTTGCAAATTGTAATGTCACGAATGGCGTGAGTATGCTTGTTTTACTGAGGTTTTTAAATGAACTCTTCTTCATGTTCTCACATTCAGATGACTATGTTGACGTTTCAAATGATTTTATCACCTTACAAACCTGCCTAAGCCACATTCGAATGTTCGAGGTAAACGTTGTTGATCTTTGTTTTGATGTTTCCTGTGTTGTTTTGAAGAAACTGGCGTCCCAAAATAGTACTTTGTTTTGCTCGGAATTTGTGATCCATATTTTAACTAGTAAACCTTGATATTATCTTTTAAAATGAGTGAATAGACTGGCGGGAATTTTATCGTATTGTGGCTTTGTTGCATTTACAGGCAGTTCGATTTTCATTTTAAGTTGTATTAATCCTAAACTTTGAATATACTAGGGGTTTTTTAAGCTTGTCAATTTCAACCAGGTTGTTATGCTCACGCCATCAAGTTCCCTATCCAGTCTTTTTACTATCCATGGTCTCATCAGGCATTTTACTAAGATTTTCTAGGTTGTTTTTTTTACATTTTAACAGATTTGACCTCTTCTAAACCGGTAAAACGGCTATAGTATAGTGAAAATACGACATTTCGTGTGAGAAAGGAGAGGGGAAAAGAAGAAAAATGTAAAAAAAAAGAAAAAAAAAAGAAAAGAAATGAAGAAAAGAGGGGGAAAACAAATAAGAAGGACATAAAAAAGAAAAGAAGGAAACAAAACTAAAAAAAAGAAAACAAGAGAGAAAAAGAAAAGAAAAAATGATAAGAAAAAAAAAGGAAAAAGAAAAGGGTGAAATGAAAAGAAAGAGAAGAAAGGTTAAGGGTTAAACTAAAGCTTGTATTAGTATGTATCATATAAAGTGGCACAAAATTGCAAATGTAGCTAACCTAAAATCATTATCGACACTTCTAAATCTTCCCTGTTCTTTAGGCAAAGCACCACGGCCAAAAATGGGTTCTAAATAAACCCACTTCCTTTGAATCAAGTTCAGATTATGAAGGTATTCATCTAAATCGGCCAAACGCGTCTCCCAGAGAGATGCTTTGTCAGCAAATCCTTTGTAATAAGGTGAGTCTTTTAAGGATTGAAGCAAACATTGATTGTCGCCAACCTGAATAATAAGCAACGATAATTAAAGGAAATAAAAGTAGCGTGCTGCGTAGGCAGTGTAGAAACAACACTTCGAAGGGCCTTCGCTCGAAACGTTAGATTCCTACGTTCTCTGTTTCGGCAGTATATCCAACCTTACTATATTTCGATTGATAATTAAAGGACATTGGCAACAAAAATTAAGTTTGTCTAATTTGAAAGAACTCATAAAATTGTAATAGAAGATCTTTCACAATTTTTTCATATCTTTCTTCGTTTTCAAGATATTTCAATTTCTTTAATATGTAAATGAGATGGCCTCTGACGTCAGGAGCAGGGTACAGTATTTTCACACTGAACATTTCATAACTGATGTTGCTTTGTGTAAAAATACTGTACCCTGCTCCTGACGTCAGAGCCCATCTCATTTACATATTATACAAATTGAAATATCTTGCAAACGAAGAAATACCATTTTGCCAATACCATTTAAACAAAAATTAGCGAAAATAATAAAAACTTTTTACTATGTTCAAGTGAACTAAAGTAAAAAGTCATGAAATGCTTGCGCAATATCATAGAACATGGTGCTGTAAAAACGTTTTACTTGTTTGAAAACGTTCCGTTCATGCTAGGCTCGATTTCCAGCGGTAGCTCGGGCCCCGGTACTTACCTCCCATGAAAGAGACGGCTGGACGCGTGAGCCACAGAACGTGTCTGTGACGTTTTGCATAAATTAATTTCACGTTGTCAAAAACCCAGCCTGGTTCCCAGGCCTCTCTTTTTAAGGTCGGGCGGCAGACCAAAATTGTGAGAGGCCTGGAATAAAATGTTTTGCTTGGCCCAAAACTGGTTCCAAAACTGGCCCCAAATTATACAGGCACCAAACGGCCGTTTGAAAACGCGGAAAACCAAGGCAGATAACACTCACGTCGGTCTGCACAATTCTTTATAACATCATATAGCAAGGTTGGTTTACTGCCGAAACGTTAAAATAGCATATTTCGATTTGTATAAATGTGTTTCAACACAATCACTTCCTACGCCGAACACTACTTTATAAAGCCTCGTATGTAACAACCTTTTAACGTAATGTAAAACAAAGAAACCTACTCGTTTGCTGTCTGCTCTCAAGAAGAAGTTTGCTTAAGTGCCCCATAAAAATTAAAGAATCCGAGCTCCAGCAGGATTCATGATAGATAAAGATGAACATTTTCCGCTAGTCCTCTCGCTCGATCCCTATTCTGTGACGTCACCAAAATAAGTTCGAGAGAAAAGAGGACTAGGAACTAGTGTGTCAAAAACCATAGATAAGTGACTTCCCTGATCCTGTAGCCTGAATGACAAAAATATATTGGCCATCAATCAGTTTCTCTAGAGCTTGCCGATGTAAACGTCTTAGACAATGAATCAATCGTAAACGTTTCTAAAATGCGATCGCATGCCTCAATTTCCTCACTGTAAGAAAGCAAGCCAAAAAATTGGGGGTACTGATGAGACTACAGAATATGTTATCGTGGGACGCAAAGCTACAGTTATTCAAATCAGTAATTTTTCCACAGTTGACCTATTGCCACACAGTGTGGCACTTCTGTAAATCATCAGAATCCAAGAGCGGATAATTTGAATTAATTTAGTTTTCATTTAAGTCTACTATGTTTTAGCTTCTTAAATTAGGAATTTCACTTGTTGACTTGTGTATAATATAGTAGCGTAATAAGTATCCCCAATTAGTTGTAAAAACTAAATACATCGACACAGAAATAAAGTCATTCATTCATTCACTCATCAGCACTCTATTGATCGCCATTTTGAACTAACGGGGTAATTCATGCAATAATCCTAATCATCCCAATAATATATGCCTGCTGAAAATGTGCAGGTACGTTTGCGATTGGTGCAAATTGACAATGGACAAGCTCACGAGTCCAGCCGTGATTTCGGGGGAGGTAAGTACCGGGGCCCGAGATACGGCTGGAAATCGAACGTAGTTCATGCATTATGCTGCTGAAATGCCGAACAATGTTGAAAAAAGCTCAATTTTAGTCATACGTCCGAGCCAAATTTCAAACGTTCGTATTACGATCGTCAAATCAGCCCTAACGTTGTCCAACTGGGCAACCAGGCAACTTTTCCATCTAGATATTTGTATAATAGATTCTCTAGTCCCCCTAACTTATCAAGCTTTTCCCAAAAATTTTCTCTCTTCGCCACCTAAATATTTTGTTAGATCACCCATAATTACACGAGTAAATTCACCCATAATGGGTAAATTGAAAGGAAACGTGAAATGATGGGTAATCAGAGCACAATATTACTCTAGTAAAATCCTTTATGTATAGGCATCAGCATCTATACATTATGTCTAACAATACAACAGTTTTACAAGTATATTATGTAAGATACACTGTTTCACGTCAAACGTTGTTTGTCAAACAGTTTTTAAAAATAATGTCCTATGAAACGAAAATTAAGTTTGTCCTATTTGAAAGAACACTTAAAATGGCAGAGTAACATCTTTTGCAGTTTTTCCTTTCCTTGCTTCGTTCTTGAGTTATTTCAATTTGTTTGATATGCAAATTAATGAGTTATCGAAAAAGTTATATATTTTTGCTAGTATCAATGTGCAGAGTGAACCGTCGCCATGCATGGTTGCACCATATTAGTACGGCGGATCTGCTGACACGCACAAAACTACTGTCCATGGATGCATATGTATCGAGACGCCAACTTACATGGGCAGGGCACGTCTGGCGTATGGGTTGGGAGAGACTGCCCCGCAAGATGCTTACATGTTGGGTACGCGAACCACGACCGCGTGGCTGCCCAGAGTTTACGTATGGACGTGGCCTCGGGAAAGCTTTGGCGAAGATCAATATGAACAAGAATGACTGGACGACAGTAGCTGAAGACCGTGCAGTATGGCGAGGAAGAATTAAGAAGCTCTGTTGAATTTTGTTGGGTTTAATTATATATACTTTTTTTCTTTTTTGCGCTGAGATCCTGGGCCACCTACAGTGAACCAGGCCCATACCCAATGCTTTGGGAGGGTGTATGTATGTATGTATGTTTTGCTAGTATCAAATACAATAATCACTTGAAGATCCACATATTTACTGTTGTAGGCGAAACACATCCACATGTTTCATTCAAATTAATTTGGTTTGATAATAGAAAAGATATCTAACCTTCTCCGCTAGCTCATTATGCACGTGTGACGTTAAAATGTTTAATTTGCATATCAAACAAACTAAAATATCTCAAGAATAAAGCAAGGAAACCAAAATGATTCTACGATTTTAAGTGTTCTTTAAAATAAGACAAACTTAATTTTCGTTTCATAAGCACTTTAAATACAATGTCGGAATGTGCCAGCTACAAATGGTGTCTTGCCATCATCTTATACAAGTCATATTGTTCTTCTACCTTTCAACCTGTTGGTATAATACCTGATTAACGAGATCCTTCCAGTCTTTTATAATTGAGATATCTTTTCCCGAAGAATCAACGTACGCAGTCAGAGAAAACACAGCACCAGCTCCCCATAGCTCCAGTTCACGAAGAGCTTCACGAATAGATACTTCACCTTGTGCACGACTGTTCAACTCCTACACAACAAAACATTTTGCTTAAAATATATCAAGACATATAGTATATATAATAGACCACTTCTTTCATCAAGCAAGTTCACTCAAGTACACTATTGGCGTAAGTGTTCCAAGCGCCGTACTACTATAATTGTAGTTACAGTCATGACAGGAATAAAACCCTTTGTAACTTCACATGGGTTGAACTAAATTTAGCCAATTAAGTTTATGACAAGATCGACGTTGGACTCGCGTATTCATTCATTCCATTTCATTAATTCCATTCATTCCATTCATTCCATTCATTCCATTCATTCCATTCATTCCATTCATTCCATTCATTCCCTTCATTCCATTCATTCCACTCATTCCACTCACTCCACTCATTCCATTCATTCCACTCATTCCATTCATTCCACTCATTCCATTCATTCCACTCATTCCATTCATTCCACTCATTCCATTTATTCCACTCATTTCATTCATTCCACTCATTCAACTCATACAACTCATTCCATTCCACTCATGCAACTCATTCCACTCATTTCATTCCATTCATTTCATTTATCCCATTCATTCATTCATTCTGTCATTCACGCTTCTCTCTTAGAGTGAGCAATAATTCTTACCAATGTTCGCACATTACCTTTATCGCGTCGGCGTTTGAAATAATTTCGTCAGCGACTTTGATGATATCTCCAAATGTCAGTTTTTCTAAAGTCGTTCCTTTTGGCAATTTCAACAACCTGAACATATCAAGCCAATGATCGGCTGAAAGTTGTTCTCCTCGGACGAACTTCAGCAATGGATGTATAACCTAAGTCACCCCAGAATAGATACAAATATATACAAAATGCAATAATTAGTTTTTAAATTTTAATTTAGTTTAAAAAATAAAAAAACTTGGGAGTAACAGAAATAAAACATTTTCTATCAGTACAAAATAAATTGAATTAAAATATGGAATTTTTACAACGTAAAAATGAGATTTTTATTTTTTTGACTAATTAATTGTATCACGACACCTTTCAAGTGTTTTTTCTCTGATCAATTTTTTCTCCAAAATTGTGTCTTTGAAAAGTTACAACTTCACAACGTTTTAATATTTTTCGCTAATATTTCGTGGGTTGCTAACTACACATCCTCCTGCAAAACCAGTATGACTATATGATTAACTATCCATCTCCAAGAAAAACAAAATGGCTTCCCGTTTTGTACAGTGATTTAACGAAAACTAAATATATTATTCCATCAAATATAATTAACATTAACTACGATATAACCTTGTATTTATCGACTTCTTTCTGCAGTCGAACTGTCATTGTTGTCGGATCACGATTCTTTAATTCATCCGTCCAGATCAGAAGAAATTCTTCAAATTTATACGTATGAGCTCTGGTAAATAAATGCAATGGGGACGATTATATTAGGAACAACCATATACAAGATAAAAAAATTCATAAATAAAACTAAGAGCGCATTAGAGAAAAAATTTAGTGACTAATTAGGCGCCAAATTGGTTACTCGCGTTTGACTAGAAGTTAGGCTCCTTTATCTCTATTAAGGGCACAGCGTCAGGTATTAAATTACCGCTTAATTAATAGTTTTGCGAGAGACAAAAATTATCTTTGTGTGCAAAGGAAAGGAATAATATCCTTTAAACGTTAAAAGAGTAAGTCCTTAGTGCATTTTTTACGGACTATTTAGTCCAAGTTTTGACGTGTGTGATATTCACCATAATTTTAATCATGTGAACTTGAATTTGTCCGCGAAGTTTTTCAACTTTGCGTCATGGTGACAACTGTGCCTTTAAATAGAAGCCAAAACATCAGGGCCCAATCGCACAAATGCAAACATCCAGCCGACGTCAAATCTATTCAAATTTATTGTCGCAACGTCAGAAGTTGGAAAGTAAGCGGGACGTTAACGTTTATGCAACTAAGCCAAGAAGCATTAAGGCGAAATAATCAATAGAAAGATCAGAAAAGGCAGAAAGAGAAAAAAAAAGAAAATCCTGGCAAAAGAGCTACGTAACAAGAGCGAGACAGTGAAAATGAGAACGAGATGACATGGGTGAGTAAGAGTGAGTGAATGTAGAACTGTAAGAGTAAAAATAAAAACTGTGAGAGTGAGAATGAAAGTAAATGTTGTACTGTACACAAATCTGTTTAAAATGTTGTATTTCAATGCCTTTAAAAACTATATTTAAGCACCAAATGTAAAAGAAATACAAACCTAAACGATATCCAGTCTTCTTTAGTCAACTCACTTAATCCGTTATTAAATTGTTCAAACAGAACCCAGTTGGATTCGTATTGTTCAATATCGGATTTGAGTTCATCAGCCAACGGGAATTCTGGCTCTTGCAGACCAAAATGTTTGCACTCAAAACTGTAAGACAAAGAATTAAAAAATAAGGAGTAGAAAAACAAAAAAAAAATATTACAACAACAACAACGTCAACAAGAACAAACAAGACCAAACGACAAACAAACAAACGAACGAACGAACGAACGAACGAACGAACGAACGAACGAACGAACGAACGAACGAACGAACGAACGAACGAACGAACGAACGAACGAACGGACGGACGGACGGACGGACGGACGGACAGACAGACAGACAGACAGACAGACAGACAGACAGACAGACATTTTTCAGTTGATAAACTGCTTTACAAGAAAGCCGAACTAAACTTACAAAAGTTAAAAATTAATTACAAGCATTGTGTGAGGCCTCTTTTGAACTCATTGATGTTTTCACTGCATTTTACATTTTCCGGCAAGTTGTTCAAAATTTTACATCCAGAATATGCAAGACTTTTTTTTAGGAATTCAGTACGCGCTTGAGGTAAAACAAGACACAATTTTCTATTTCGCATGGAATATGTATCACTAATGGTAGACATTTTAAAATGGTCTCGTAGATAGGGAGGAGCCATGTTGTTTAACACTTTATACATCATTATTAACTTGTGCATATCTCGTGTTTCCGTAAGATTTTTCCATTTTAATTGTTGTCTTATTTCATTAGATCTGACTTCATAACCTTCGCAAGTAATCACTCTTGCCGCACGGTTTAGCAGCTTTTGCAGTCTGTGGGCTGTTGTCAAAGGCATATTGTCCCACACAACATCACAATAATCCAACAATGGTTGAATTAATGACTTGTATATTGTAATTGAAGTTTGCTGAGGAACAAAACCTCTTATTTTTCGAAGACATGAAATTCCAGCACTTACTTTTTTTGACATATTGTTGATATGATCTAACCATGATAATCTTTCATCTATATATACCCCTAGAGATTTGGTTACCCTAACTCGTTTTATAGGTTTTCTGTCGAGATATAATAGCGGCACATTTCTTACCTTGTCAAGATTATAGTCAGACCCAACAGACAGACAGACAGACAGACAGACAGACAGACAGACAGACAGACAGACAGACAGACAGACAGACAGACAGACAGACAGACAGACAGACAGACAGACAGACAGATAGACAGATAGACAGACAGAATGAATGAATGAATCACATTTATTTCAGTACGGTAGTTTCATAAGTATGAATACTTCTTTCCATGAAAGCCGTACATAAGTTAAAAAAATACAATATTTTTATAATTTTTTAAAATAAATACTAATTAACAATAGATGCTAACTATATACAATATATACATATATGAATGACAATTTCAAAGGAACAACTTCTTTTTAAATTCTGATTTAGATTGGGGTGTTTTCAATTCAGGAGGGAGAGAGTTCCATAACTGCACACCTCTGTAAGAGAAACTGCCTTAGTAACATTCTGTTTGAGGAATTCGAGTTGTTAATAAATTATGATGACTCTCTCTAATTATGATGACAGACAGACAGACAGACAGACAGACAGACAGACAGACAGACAGACAGACAGACAGACAGACAGACAGACAGACAGACAGACAGACAGTCAGTCAGTCAGTCAGTCAGTCAGTCAGACAGACAGACAGACAGACAGACAGACAGACAGACAGACAGACAGACAGACAGACAGACAGACAGACAGACAGACAGACAGACAGACAGACAGACAGACAGACAGACAGACAGACAGACAGACAGACAGACAGACAAAATATGATATATATGCATAGAGGTATATTTGAAAACAAAGACGTAGACGAGCAAATGCGCCAACAAATACATGCATTCGACATGTAAAAACAGTATGGACGTAGCATGCACGTAAACGTCAAAATCATCTCACATCAGTTTTCCTTTGTTTTCCTCAAGTTCGTTAAACTCAGTCCGTCGTTCCTTGATAGAGTTTACAGCATTAACACAAGCGTTGTTATCACCCTCCATGTCAACATCTTTCGGTTTCAATTGATTCCAACGTGCTGAGAATTTGTCTAGATCCTGTCTAAACGCATTCACTCTGGACTCTACGTTGCTTTTCATTACTTCCACCTAATAAAACAGAAATATTGAGTCCAGGACTAGCATATCTTACAGGAAGCACTAAAACTTGTTCCTAAATTCTCGTAAATGCTTTATGAATTATTATCAGATGTATACAGTATAGTTTATAAAAAACGAGAATGGTTATTAGTAAAACGTTAATTAAAACTGATATTTAGAAATACATTTCACAATGTTCTTCAAGATTACTTTGTTAACTATACCTGTTCTTTCACCATTAGTTCGTGGCTTTCCATTGTTAGTTCAAATTTGTCCCATCGCGCTTGTAACTGTCCGATCTGATCAATTCCTTCTCCGGCTACTGATCGAAGCAATTTATTTTTGGATTCTGCTTTTTCAAAGAGTGGACGAATCTTTAATTTAACAAAGAAAAATAAATAGGCAAATACGTAAGACTACTAAGACTAAGACTTCTACAGCATATGAAAACACAGTAAAGTACAGCGGAATGTATGCATGAGGTTATAACTAACATAAAGTGGCATCACAAGAAATGCATTATAATAAATTCAGTAAAATTCCATCCCATAGTCGATACTAGCTAGAGTAGGCTTCTTTTAGGTACTCAAACCTTATTACCATATTTAGTAATTCTCAAAATAATAAAAAAGAAGCTTCGAGCGATTGACATCAGCACCAAAAACCTGCATGGAAAATAGCTTCAAGCAGTACGGTTTACGTAACTATACTTTCCTAATAGCGACTAATTTGAATATTCTTTTATGTGCATCTTCATAAGCCTCTCTCGCCTCGTTTGTGTGTCCGCAATTCAAAAGAATCTTTGCTTCATAACTAGGCCACAAAGGCTCATTTAGATGCAGGTTATTCTATTTTCCGTTAAAGTCGGAAACGTTCAATCTAAAACCGAAGAAATAATTGAAACCAGCCACTCGGTTCGACTTTTATGAAGTTTGAGATTTTGCTCCTTTTGCTGAACTGGTGTGAACGACGACCGCGTCGAAATAAAGACTGGTAGTAGCAACCTCGTACCCAGGGTCTTATCTCCGCTGCGAAAAGACCCTGGTTGCGGCTGGTCACGTGCCCCCTAAAAATTGGGGGGTTTTCAATTAACGATTTAAAAAATACTCAGGGAGGAGTGACAAAGGCACAATTACAACCGCTTCACCGTTTTGTTTATACAAATAATATATTACGTCTGGCGTCGTTGTCTGGCGCCAGGCTGTTGATCGCAAAATATCTGTTGAAATGAAAACAACAAAAAACAAACGTACTCGGTGTTGACAAAACATATGTCGCTTTCTTCTTTGGTGTACGTCGTCGAAGAACAAAAGATCATGTCGAATCCAACACTTAAAGAAATCCCGAAGAAGATATACCAATCGACTCGAATCGACTATTAAATGCACCGTCGAATGCGTGTCGCAGTGTTGGTGATGTGAACTGTGAAGTACCTTAAGCATTTGTACAACAAGGCAAATTTTGAACTGCATTATTTGGCCGAAATGCCTTACAGCAAAAGACTTCCTTGCGACGAGTGCTCTTCCTCGTTTAATCTAAAGGCCATGTGAAAGAAGATTACAAAATTTCACAAAGTTCAAGACGTTGGTTTGCGAGAGCCAAACCGTTTTCTCTCGCATCAAAAAATGAATTGACATTTCAGCCAATTCCCCGATAACCGCGGCGAAAAGTGCCGAAAGAAGCGATTCAGGAAAGATTGCAACTATACAATATCAAGCCGACCAGTACTGTCCTTTCACGCGCATTTGTCATCAACAGAAAGTCAGGTAAATGCAGTTGTTGAATCGCGTTTTTCATTCTTTCAGTAAACTTTATAGTTCGCCTAAATCTAATATCAGATTTTAGAATATGAGTATTAAAACTGGACTTGTGTTGTAGCATTGGCATTGAGTGTGCAGCTTACTAAAGCTAACCACCCCTCCCATGATTTAAAATTTGTTTAGGCGGCACGTGACCAGCCGCAACCAGGGTCTTTTCGGAGATAAGACCCTGGGTACGAGGTTGTGGTAGTAGTACCTTGTGGTGTCATACCGGTAACAAACAACAAGGTGATTGGTGGGTTTTACCGGCATGACGTCAAAGACAATGGAGTGCCCATTCTCCTAGAAACGCGGTCATGCTTCAAGAGGACCTCAGAAGACTTCCCTGATAAATTATTTGCTTTACCTCGAAATTCATCTTTTTCTTTACTTTTGCTAAGTTGCACGATAACCCTTTCAGAAGAAAATATAACTTCAAAAGGTTTAGTTGACCTTTAAAGTAGGTGGCTTTTATGAAAGTGGTCTATAGTGTCAGTAAAGAATTATACAAAACTCGGTGCCTCAGATTCGGCAGCCCACCTTTGTCTGCATATTTTTTAACTTCGCCCAATATTGCCAATAATATAAATTCTATGGCCTATGTCTACTATAATACATACCTCTGGAACTTTTTTAGTCAATTCTCCGTGCTTTTCGTTAGCCATTCCTATTTCCTCCACAGTTTGCGGCCTAGTTGATAAAACTTCCATACCATCATTCACAAACGTATCAATGGTTTGCATGTGATTAGTTATATTTCTCCTCAAAGATGTGAGCAACGAATCAAACAATTGTTGAATAAGATCGTCAATCGTTGATTTTACAGGAGATGTTGAAACAGTAATGCAGTCCACTTTCACGGACCTAAAAAAGTGAGTAAACAATCTTCATTTTTAAAAAAATGCAAAAATGCGATCATTACTGCATGTGATGAATACACCGACAGCTGTCACGACCACTCGTTCTAGAGAAAAAAATAGTTACATTTATAAACGAAAATACTAATGTTTAAATCAGGTGTGATTTGAATAGGGAAAACCGGTAGGAGATACCTTCATATGATTATAGTTAGTTTGTACACCATTCTGTGATAACATGCACCTGTCTCTATTGCACTCCATTCTAACCGAAGTGAATGTGGTGCATATTTCAAGTGGAGCAAAGAACTTTAAGACAAGATGCCTCACGGTCTCACCCCGTCACACCGCTAACAACTCACCGGAAGCATAAATAGTAGCGGAAGTAAAAAGTGCAAAAATGCAAAATCGTGACGGGAAAAAAACAAGCCGAAACCTAGACTCGGCCTACCACAGATAGCCCGAGTAATAAACATATTCTATACTTTACTTACCCCGGTAGTTTTTCGGCTTCTCGTCCCTTAGCTTTAAGAGCCTTGAAATTCTTCTCCCACTCACTAGTTGACTGCAGATGTGTTTCAACTAACTCATCGATGTCAACCATGCCAAGCACCACCCAGTCCTTGAAGTCATCGAGCACCTTTGATAACCGAGAAAACAAATCTTCAGCTTTTGCGTAGACCACTGAAAATGCTGAAGCGTGATGTTCGATGAGCGGAGGGTAGATGCTGTTATCGTCACTGACTCCACGGAAATGAAGAGGAATACATATAAACTTCTTCATTTCTCGATAATACTTAGCTCTGACTTCTTCCAACGGTGGACGAAACTGTAACTTCTGTTGTCTTCAAAAATAAGAACAAAAATATCTTTATTTTCTTAAAACACGCGAGCCTTGATTTTAACGTGGTACTTATGAGAACCGCACAGGGTGTGGTCACTCAGCTTGCTACACGCTATCTACTGACAAATAGATAGCTACAGTATAGTAGCGTAGTCAATCAGAGTGCAGCATTTGCAATATATACTATTGGTATATTGGCACGATGACGTTCGATAGTGTTGGGTGACTACAACAACCAGAATGCTTTGCCATATCTATTTATTACCACTAAGAAGACCAGCAAAGCATTCTGGTAGTTGTAGTTACCCAACGCTATCGTACGTCATCGTGCAAATGGTCTATTACAGTCGCTTGCACCTAAGTGGAAACACCGCCCGTCAAAACATGTTCTGTGTCAACGTCAAACATAAACGTTTTCCTTGGAAACAAATTATGTTTCCCTTCCATACGTACATGTTTGTGCTCTTAGCCAATCACGTCTTGCCAATCCCACTGTGTCAATCTCAAAACGGTTAACTTTCGAACAGGTTTTGAACATGATTTGACGGGCGATGTTTCCACTTAGGTGCAAACGACAGTTTGATACACTTCAAACACAAACACTTGTGACTTGTGAAGATAACCTTGCCTGACAAAACACCAGTTGAACCAATGTTCAGTTTCACCCAACTGCGAGAATGGTGATTATAGTTGTGAAATTGTGTCACATGCGCAGTTTGCTGTCTAACTTGAACTTCGCGTTTCTCCACATCTTTGCTGCAAAGATTGCAACCTTTCAGTTTCATTGCAAAGCAAAACATGTATCAGTATGGAAACGACTTACGTCGATGATAAATATAGATGAAACAATACGATTGACGTAAAGAAAAACGAGAAAAACCTATATGCATGTTTGGAAGCATCTTCATACATTAAGATACACCTAACGGTTCCCATGTTTAGATAGGGAAATTCACGATAGTTATAAAAAGACTAGGTAGAGTACTATAGATGATGTCAGCAAAACTTGGGAAAACGGTATATTTTCTAAAACAAATCAGTTACTGCCTGGTCCCCAGTCGCTTTTCAGGAATGGGAAATCTGATCGAGAGGAGCCTCTGCTGTGGGCGCACGCGGCCCATCAACCATTGCGCGCGCTCTATGCTAGTCGCCTGGCCCCAACTGGCTTCACAATCGCGATCGCAGCTTCGCTCGTACATAGAAATTTATAAGAGCCTGCATGTGAAGGAGGCCAAATGACCGAATCAGCTACCTATATCACGCTAACCATTCGTTCATTCATGCATTGTATTGCGGTGTAAACTAAATTCTTACTTGAAAATCAGCTCAATTTTAATTTCAGGAAGATTTTGATTCAGTGCCTCCAGACCCATCTGATATTGGTGTTCAAGTGCTTTATACAACTGTCGATCCCAGTGCATCTTCCACGGTTTCATATTCTCGGCTTTAAAACCCTATAAGAAACAGAGTCAAAACAAGGCGTATCATGTCAACTTCCTAAAATTAAAAAACTTTCAGCGAAATTTTCCTTCAAAAAGAATTAATATATTTAGAATTACCGGTCTAAATATATTAATTCTTTTTGAAGGAAAATTTCGCTGAAAACTTTGACATACTCGCATTATATGTTGCATTTACTGAAAATGTTTAGAAGATATGAAACATCTAGTGACACTATTACGGGTTACAATTCAAAATCTGTTATAGTACACCAACCTGTCTAATAATTATACACAAGACAACAATACTGTGTTCTAT
This sequence comes from Paragorgia papillata, assembly GCA_035771165.1. Classification (NCBI taxonomy): domain Eukaryota; kingdom Metazoa; phylum Cnidaria; class Anthozoa; order Scleralcyonacea; family Coralliidae; genus Paragorgia; species Paragorgia papillata. The sequence goes on from JAWNZC010000351.1 coordinate 6,661,451, forward strand.
CTAGATTTATACAATAATTTGAATAGTATGTGCGTTTTTATTGGTCGATAGCCGTGATCTATAAAAGGACAGATGCACATGATTACGTCACTGACGTGGTCTGATTTCTCTAAACCAATCACGGATCTCACTGCAACATCACGAGCCAATGACGTTGCTTGATTTGTATAAATCATGGATCACGTCAGATGAAGTGATTTATCTTTTTCAATGCCCCGGAAATTCGCCGGGAAAATGTAGTAAGTCTGTTAAAACATAATTTTTCTATTTTTGATTGTATAAAACAAATAGATTCCACTTTTTATTGTCTGTTCAGGTAAGATCTCGACTGCGTCTCGTGGGCCAATTTTTTGTTCTTACCAAGTTGTCACGTCATCTGTGCATCTAAAACCGAACAGACAACGGCAAAATGGAACCTTGTTAAACAGACAGACGTTTTTTTATTTCTTAAAGGGTAATGGCAACAAAAATCAAAATGTTCAATTTATAACGTGACAATTTTTGTCAACAACAACATTACTAATTTCGACAAAAAAAATGTCTTGTCATCCGCCATCTTCGACATTGTTTTTTATATAAATATGACGTCACAAGCTGGGTAAAACAAGATCTTTATACTTAGTTATACAGATATGTATGCATGTCTGAAGTTCGCTTTTAGAGAATGTCGTTTTCACATCATTGCATAGAACACTTTCAAAAGCATGGAAGCGATAAACATTCATTATTTGTATAATATGTATGACATTGTCATGAATTATCATCGAGTGCATGCACTATGACGGTTACCTGCTGAACAAGATTGGTCATAATCTGTCTTATCTCCAGCAAGCCTTCTTTCCATCTCGATTGCTGTCGCAATAAGTCAATACCCATAAGCTGGATGACCTTGATATCATAAAAATAGATTATCATTTAAATACGATAAAAGAGCACTGAACAGAAACTATAAAAACAAGATTCAGCTTGACCTATAATGCTCAAAGCATAGAGATCATATAAATATACTAGAGGGGGCATTGGCGGGATAATTTGGTAACCACATGGCAGCCGCCATTACCTGTGATATTTCAGTCAATTGGTGGCAAATGTACTAGACCCAGTCCTTTGCCAACCAACGCGCCTAATGTTTGCCTCCAAAAAATCCAAGATGGCGGCGTTCAATTGGTTACTCGCGGTTGGCTGAAATTAAGATAGAATGCCCCCTCTAGTATTTATATGATCTCTATGGCTCAAAGTACATATAGTTGAAGCTCTCGTAAGTGGCCATCTCGGAGTTGTAGAAGTTAAGTGGTCTTAACTAGAGCTGGTCACTATACGAGAGCTCAAAACAAAGAAAATGCCTTGTTCGTAAAACTCAAAAGCGGTTGTTGTGAGAGCTGGTCACTTACGAGAATGGTCGCAAGGAGAACTTTAACTGTATATACTATTATCAAAGTTCAACTTTAAAACCCGGGTGCTTTTTTAATAGGGAGGCCAAAAAGACTTTGAAGTCCCAATAAGGTCGATCAAGTGTTTGAACTGACTTCTCAAACAAAAAAATGCCGTATTTCTAATTAAAATACTAACATTTTAACTAAAAATTTCAAAGTACTAAATTAGGCACTTTTGAAGAATTCCAAAGCGATCTTCGAAAGATCTTCCCCCAGTTTGAAAACACTGATTATTGTATTCCTTTTCGCGTTGGCATGGCTAGAAATCCAGGACACTCAGCGGCAGTGGCCTGTGGGCTCATATTTAGATGGTAATATTAATTTGAAAATTCTGATGGCTAAATATCGATAATTTCGGCTATAAACAGAAGTCTATAGCAATAAATTAAAGTAGAGTTATTCGCTAAAATGTCTTATTGACCCATTTCTTACCCAAATATCAAATTACAAAAGGTTTAATCGTCTAGACAGGCCTGTACACTCATACTCACAAAAATTGCCGCATAAATTTCGGTTATTATTTCTGAATCCACAGTCACATTTAATAATAATAACAGCGCTTAAGACCCTGGCAACCTAGCAACAGCTCCATAAGAAATGGCGGACAAGAACCCGAAATTATCGAGGAATGCATTGCTTCTTCACGCCGAGTTCAGTATTTATCTCGGCGCTTGATGGATTAAATTACAACGACTCGGCTGCAATAAATCGTACATTTTAAGGTCTTTGGGAACCTATTAAACAACGAAAAAGTGGAACGAACAACTCCGCAAAACAAAGTAACGTTCATCCCGAGCAAATTCAGACGTTCGCATCGTGGACAAACAACACAGAAGCAGCCAAAATTGGAGCTCCAAAATAAGTGATATAGCAGATTAATAGACTTTAAACAGCGAATAAGAGGTATGTTTGTGAGGGGCTCGGGAACCTATTTAGGACGCTCCAAACTTAATAGAAATTGTATTGCTGAACGATTGTTCAATTTGGTGAAGTTTTGGACGTTCGCATGTCGGAATTTACAATAGTAAATGACCGAAAATGATTGTTCTTTATATTTCCTTTTAATAATAATAACAGCGCTTAAGACCCTGGCAACCTAGCAACAGCTCCATAAGAAATGGCGGACAAGAACCCGAAATTATCGAGGAATGCATTGCTTCTTCACGCCGAGTTCAGTATTTATCTCGGCGCTTGATGGATTAAATTACAACGACTCGGCTGCAATAAATCGTACATTTTAAGGTCTTTGGGAACCTATTAAACAACGAAAAAGTGGAACGAACAACTCCGCAAAACAAAGTAACGTTCATCCCGAGCAAATTCAGACGTTCGCATCGTGGACAAACAACACAGAAGCAGCCAAAATTGGAGCTCCAAAATAAGTGATATAGCAGATTAATAGACTTTAAACAGCGAATAAGAGGTATGTTTGTGAGGGGCTCGGGAACCTATTTAGGACGCTCCAAACTTAATAGAAATTGTATTGCTGAACGATTGTTCAATTTGGTGAAGTTTTGGACGTTCGCATGTCGGAATTTACAATAGTAAATGACCGAAAATGATTGTTCTTTATATTTCCTTAAGAAATCTATTGAAGGACGCCATATTGAATTAATTAAAAAGGGATTCAGTGCGCATGCTTTGCCGCCATGTTGTCCTCGATTTCTGGCCATGGTTCAGGGATCACAACCTGCGCCGGTTCGTCATGTGGTTAGATGTAATTTAGGCAACGTTAGCTGCCTATGTAGTTAGCCAGCGGCCTACCCCTGAGATATTGGGGAGTCCCAAGTTCTTGAAGAGGCCCAAGGGCGCACACGCACGTTGCCATTCAGTAGAGCTTGTCTCTACCGTTACTGCTATCTGGCTGCATGGCCTTGCTTGCTGGCCTGTCAGATCCCATGGCACTCTGCCACGACATCTCCTTCTTCAAGCACGTGATGTCTTTACGCGGTGCTTGAAGGACCAACAAAGTTGTTGGGGGGTCTGCCTTGACAGAGTTGTCATGGTGACCTCTTACTGCTTCCAATCTTGTCCCGAAGCTGGGACTGCTCAATTGCTTGCTATGTTGCTTACTGTAGCTCATTGCTTACGGCTAGATTGCTTAGCCTTGTCTACCTATGGCAACAACTGTACCTCCAACAAACAACGATTATATCTGGCAGTTAACCGGGGCTGAGACGTATGAGGCACAGGCTAAGGGATTATTAACGGATTTAAGAATTAAAGTATACATCCATTCGCAAGCAACGTCTTAAATGTAGTTACTATTCATTTTATACCTTTTCGCCAATAGTTTGATGACACTTCCGTAGTCTTCTATTCTCGGTTGTCAAACGATCAGCTGCTTTTTGCAATTTGTTGATATAGTTTTCTAGTTCTGTTGGATTGTCCCACGTTACTTGAGTCTTTTTGTCACTGTTTCGAGAACCTTGTTTAGGATTTTTAACAAGCTTTTCAAATGCAAGAGCAGAATCCAACATCATAGCTTGCTGACTGGGGATCATCTGCTGATCGATTGTGTTATAAAAATGAGCTACCTAAAAATATCAGAACAAAAATCCGTCTTCTAATTCTGAAATTTTTGAGAAGAGAGTAAGTTGGAAATAAAACATGAATACACGATGAAAAGGACTCATGCTAAAAAAGCAGCAGAAGTTTCACTCATTCCGTTACTTTCCATGACCATGTAAAAATCCATGGACTTGAAAATCTCGAAATAAAGTGCAATAAATAAATATCAAGATGGCTCCCTGTGGTTTCTACATAATGCCTAACTATACTGGACTAACGTACTTAGGGTAGCCTGTTTTTCTCCCATGTTGTTTCTTGCAAATATATTTTTGTTGTTATTTTAATACTTCTGCAAGATTGTTACAACTCATGGCTAACTGCTTTAAAGAATGGAGTCCTTTTGATATTTTTTATCTTTTTTCTTCCATTTCTCAGATTTCGTTCGGTAATTTTTTTAAAACTTCGTAGTGTTGAAGAACTTGCTTCGTGAAGCATTTTAGTGTAAAATAAATGTGTTTTTGAAGATAAAGCAAAATTTGTCCGATAAAATGTTTTTAAAAAAAAAACAAATGGTAAAAGGTATAAGCTTCTTATCTGTACAAATTAACCGTCAAAACAATTCACCGAAGAAAACGCAAGATATCTGCGCTTATTTTTAAGCGATTTTACGCGTGCTGATGTTGCATAAAATTGCCCGATTATCAATAAATTTTCCGCCAAAATCGCAAGCAGCTCACCCACAACCATAAAACCCTAGAGAGCCACCTTAAATGCAATGTTTTCCCAAGGAAATTACTGTCAGCTTAAATTACTATCCTATTTAGTCTTAAATGATGTTTTCACTATTTTCATTCACTGAATTCTTGTATAATAAACGACTTGCATAAAACAAGAAAGAGTTGAATGAGTTCTTTAAGTACAATTTTTTGTTCATGAAAAATAGTATTATGAATAAGTTTTGTGGAAACACCACGTAAAATATTTATTTGCTAAGCTTTCGGCCTCAGAATTTTGCTCTGATGAAGGCCTGATTCAACAGGCCAAAAGCCTAGCAAATAAATATTTTACGTGCATGGTGTTTCCACAAAACGTATTTATATTACATTATCGCCATGTTATTATCGCAATATTATTCTAATTTTTGATGTCCTTCCGTAAATGGTGCTATTCTTTTCCAGGTTTTCTTCGCCTGGACCTTTTTCTACGACTTCCCTAGTTTTCTCTGACCTGTGCAGAGTCTGAGGAAGGAAACATGGGTAATAGACACAAAAGAAATTCCATCAAGGACGTTATGACAACTTAAATACCAAGATGCATGAATAGTCGTGTTGCTGCACATATACCGTTATTTTACAAGACAAAAAAATCCAGCTTTGAAACTTACTCTTGGAGCCAGTATCAAAACCTACCTGTTTTAATATCACACCATGTCTGTAGAACTTGTTTGCAACGTCAGCAGTTTTTTGCATCTTGGTAGGAATTGAAAATCCAAGAGCAGCAAGTTGGCGTACTTCCCGGATTAACGTAACCAGGCGTTCACTGTAATGCACTTTCAACTTGCCGTCGGTATGACTTAACTCCATCAGTCGACCATTTGTTTGCAGGCTAAACATTTAAACAAGATATTAATATGCAGATATCAAATAAATGACAAGTCTCCTTGCCAAAGGATAACACATTACGAGAACACAAAACGTCGTACATGTACAGCCATCATTTTTAGCAACGAATGCAATTGGTCGACCAAGGCTACTTCCATAAATTGAAATCGGTCAAACCAGCCTTTGCTAGTATTTGTATTAGTGAGATTCATTTCGTTTAAATTATTTTTATTTATTAGTCGTGACGAGTAAATTTGTCCGTCGATCGTCCAAAAGATTAATTTAAAAGTGCGTTCACACGAGCGGACTGAGGCTGGACTTGGACTGAGGCTGGACTGATATAAGGACTATAAAAGTAGCGTGCTGCGTAGGCAGTGTAGAAACAACAATCGAAATATTATAAGGTTAGATATACTGCCGAAACAGAGAACGTAGGAGTCTAACGTTTCGAGCGTAGGCCCTTCGTCAGAGAGGCGTTTCTCTCTGACGAAGGGCCTTCGCTCGAAACGTTAGACTCCTACGTTCTCTGTTTCGGCACTATATCTAACCTTACTATATTTCGATTGATATAAGGACTTACCGGTTACATCACACTATAGACTAGCCTTAGCTCTGGACTTTTTACGGCGACCTATTTTACGTTTTACTGATCATGATGACATGCGTACACTGCTGACATTCGCACAACGAATAACTACCTCACCAAAGCAGTCCACTTCCAGCCAGGAACAGGTTGAATACAAATACAAATGTATTTTGTATTTCGGATGAGAATTTCGGTTGTTGTGCCAAGGGGCTGATTATACTTCGCTGCTGAAAAAATGTAATTATAGGTAAAGCTTCTATTTTGAAAACAGTCAAAAAATATTCGCTTGTTAAAAAATTGTAGTTCGCTACAGTAGCGATCTACTGTACAAGTGAAAAACTAGAGTACTGCATAGACAACGTTTAGAAAGGATCAAAGTGAAAAGGTGGCATACTGCCGAGAGTACTTTTCATGACGAAATACTGATGTTTCGACCGCCCGATAGACCTTATTCAAAAATGGCCACCGAATTAGAATTCTTTTATGTGCATATAAATTAGCCCTTATGACCTCGTTTTAACGTAAAAATTATTTTGAATTTCACACATGAAAACGAGTTCATAAGGGCTAATTTATATGTATATAAAAGAATTTTAATTCGGCGGCCATTTTTTAATACGGTCTATTGCATTCACACCTGGTTGAGCCACAATCCGAGTGCTTCCTCAAGGCTACGTTTACACGGTACCGGACGAATTCGAGACCGGTCTCGAATTCGTCCGGTATTCGTCTATTTCGCCGTGTAAAGCGGAACCTACTAATTCGAGACCGGTTCCAAATTCGTCCGGTACCGTGTAAACGGGGCCTCAGTTCACCTAAATTAATTTCACTCAAATTCAGCCCAAACCTAGTCAAAATCCACTCCGAGTCCACTCGTGTAAACGCATGACTACAGTGCGCAAAATCGCGTGTACGTATATAAGAAAATCGACACCTGCAGCTAGAAAGTGCAGTTCCTACCTTAAAGAGTCATTGGGATTCTCGATGGCGCTTTGTATTTCATGAGACCAGGAATCAAACTGTTCTCTTTGATACAGTTTTAATTCATCGTAAAGTTCAGAAGCTTGCTTCTCAAACGAACTAAAACCAGATAAATCACCCAACAATATCTCTGCTGTCTTTAGTGTTTCATTTACCTAAACAAAGAGTAAACAAAGTAAAGATCATAATTATGTAATAAATTCTGCAAAATACCATGGGCTCAAGTGAGAAACAAAATTAATTGAAATTGTAATTCCAATTTGCAACACAGAATTGTTGTTTTAAAAAAATATAAATTAAAAAATTATAAATAAAATAAATAAAATATTATTACTAAAGACAATACATTAATATATTTAAAAATAATTTATATACATGTACTTGTTTCATTACCTTTGCTTGAAGCTGGTTGACCCAAACAATGCTATTAACAACATCTGGTAAATTCTTGCCTTTTGGTACACCTGAATCGTTCTTACCAGATGAGTATCCACCACTTTTAGAAGAGAAATCCTCTTGAATACTCTTAATATGAACAGTTAACTGACCAAGTAATGTTTCTCTGGCAAAATACAAAAAAGACCATGGTATATGCTGGTTTGAAATAATGAACAATGTGCGAAGCCAAACAATAAAATGTAGAACAGAATTGAAGAATATAGCTAAAGAACATTTACAAAATAGATCAGTGCCAGCAACAACATGTATGCAAACAGCAACACCAATCCCAACACCAATATACCAACACCAATATACCAACACCAACACCAACAATACCAACACCAATACCAACACCAATACCACCACCAACACCAATACCAACATCAATACCAACACCAACCCCAATACCAATACCAACACCAATACCAACACCAATACCAACACCAATACCAACACCAATACCAATACCAACACCAACACCAACACCAACACCAATACCAATACCAATACCAACCCCAATACCAATACCAACACCAATACCAATACCAACACCAACACTAACACCAACACCAACATCAATACCAACATCAATACCAATACCAACCCCAATACCAACATCAATACCAACACCAATACCAACACCAATACCAACACCAACACCAACACCAATACCAACACCAATACCAACACCAATACCAACACCAATACCAACACCAATACCAATACCAATACCAATACCAATACAATGACCAACACGAATACCAACATCAATACCAACAACACCAATACTAACACCAACACCAATGCTATTACCATGACCAATACCAACCACCACACCAACACCAACACGCACACGAACATCCAACGCCAACACCAATAGTAACACCAACCACAACGTTAACAGCATCACCAACACCAGCATCAACATCAACATGCAAGCCAACACCAAGATCAATACCAACAACACTGATATACCAACATCAACACCAATGCCAACAGCATGACTAACACCATGACCAATACCAACCCCAACCCCAACAAAAATTACAATCCAAATAAGGCAACGATAAGTCTTCTGGAAGAAAACTAAATTTAAGTCTTTTATAGACCGGACACCAGTAGTCGGCGTGTAGTGTGCGACGTGGGCAGTGTGAGTCCGTTTCAATGTTGTATAAAAACATAGCTGAATACCTTTCTGGTGCAAGTTCTTTACTTATGCTGGGTCTTTTTACTAGTTCTTTGTAACGCTGAAACTCCCGCAACAGCTTGACAATAAATAAAATTGATCACGGTTAGCAATGTACTGTAAATGTACTGTATATGTTTAAAAGTAAAGTTCAGAATTCGGAATGGTGATCTATTAATCAACCTGATGAGATTGAGCTGAAAGCTGTCGAAATTGATCTCTCAGTTTGCCAGCAATCTTCTGCTCTGCAGGCATCATGGCTTTTTCGTATTGAACAACAGCAGCTCTCCACAAAGGCTCTGTGTATGGATTATGTTGAAGAGGATTTAGGCCAGAGAACGGTGAAAATGCTTCGGATGTTTTCAATTGTTGACACTCAGCTGCAGTTAGCAAGTGAGTCAGATGTTCGTGAACTGTTCGTAAGGTCGCAACCTTTAAAATGAAAAATTTATTAATGTATATATTGTAAACAGCTCTTCTCTTCTTAATGTACTTTGATGCAATATAAAACAGCACATTTTATCAGCGCTCAAATTTAACGGCGGCATTCCGTTACCAGCTAAAATTTTAAAGACAAATCTATAGCGTCAACAGTAGCCTGACTTCAATCACAGTGTTGTAACCACACTACTTTCTTTTCCATTTTATGCATGCCATTTTCTATTTTTTACTTAATTTAATGAATACTTTATGCTTTAAATATGTTGATGTTTAAGTGTTTAAGTACCCATTCTGTCCGTCAATCTTCGTTTGCTGATGTTCTCATAATAATTTCAGCAAAAAGAACTAGCGACCCGATCAAATAAGTAATAACGTAATGTGAAGACCGTGTCATGGACTCCTGAAAATGTACCAGTCATAAAAAAATGCATTCATTTTTTGTTTATTATTATTATTATTATTATTATTATTATTCTTTATTTAAGGAGGAAAAGTTTTTCAGCAGAGCTGGTGGGGTCCTCCATTTACAGCTAAGTATAGGTGTTGATTTTACGGAGGGAGGAAAACTGGAGAACCCGGCGGAAAAAAACTCGAAGCACAGGAAACTAAACTCTACTCACATGAGTCCCCACCCCGAGAACGGGCCTATTCCAAGAAGGTCACCCATCCAAGTACTAACCCCGTCTAACCGGGCTTAACTATTGGTGAGAGGCAGCGCCCTAATAGCACACGCCACCCATGCTGTTTGAATGTGAAGTTTCGGAGATGTTGATCTTTTTATTAAGCTGAAAACTTGTCAAATCTAAAATGGCGCATTGTCGCAGAAATGTCTTCAGAAGAAGAAAAAGAAGGAGCAAAAAAGGACAAGGAGAGGGAGAGGGAGAGGGAGAGGGAGAGGGAGAAGGAGAAGAAGGAGGAGGAGAAGGAGAAGAAGGAGGAGGAGGAGGCGAGGAGGGAGAGGGAGAGGGAGAAGGGAGAGGGAGAGGGAGAGGGAGAGGGAGAGGGAGAGGGAGAGGGAGAGGGAGAGGGAGAGGGAGAGGGAGAGGGAGAGGGAGAGGGAGAGGGAGAGGAGAGGGAGAGGGAGAGGGAGAGGGAGAGGGAGAGGGAGAGGGAGAGGGAGAGGGAGAGAGGGAGAGGGAGAGGGAGAGGGAGAGGGAGAGGGAGAGGGAGAGGGAGAGGGAGAGGGAGAGGGAGAGGGAGAGGGAGAGGGAGAGGGAGAGGGAGAGGGAGAGGGAGAGGGAGAGGGAGAGGGAGAGGGAGAGGGAGAGGGAGAGGGGAGAGGGAGAGGGAGAGGGAGAGGGAGAGGGAGAGGGAGAGGAGAGGAGAGGGAGAGGGAGAGGGAGAGGGAGAGGGAGAGGGAGAGGGAGAGGGAGAGGGAGAGGGAGGGAGAGGGAGAGGGAGAGGGAGAGGGAGAGGGAGAGGGAGAGGGAGAGGGAGAGGGAGAGGGAGAGGGAGAGGGAGAGGGAGAGGGAGAGGGAGAGGGAGAGGGAGAGGGAGAGGGAGAGGGAGAGGGAGAGGGAGAGGGAGAGGGAGAGGGAGAGGGAGAGGGAGAGGGAGAGGGAGAGGGAGAGGGAGAGGAGAGGGAGAGGGAGAGGAGAGGGAGAGGGAGAGGGAGAGGGAGAGGGAGAGGGAGAGGGAGAGGGAGAGGGAGAGGGAGAGGGAGAGGGAGAGGGAGAGGGAGAGGGAGAGGGAGAGGGAGAGGGAGAGGGAGAGGGAGAGGGAGAGGGAGAGGGAGAGGGAGAGGGAGAGGGAGAGGGAGAGGGAGAGGGAGAGGGAGAGGGAGAGGGAGAGGGAGAGGGAGAGGGAGAGGGAGAGGAGAGGGAGGGAGAGGGAGAGGGAGAGGGAGAGGGAGAGGGAGAGGGAGAGGGAGAGGGAGAGGGAGAGGGAGAGGGAGAGGGAGAGGGAGAGGGAGAGGGAGAGGGAGAGGGAGAGGGAGAGGGAGAGGGAGAGGGAGAGGGAGAGGGAGAGGGAGAGGGAGAGGAGAGGGAGAGGGAGAGGGAGAGGGAGAGGGAGAGGGAGAGGGAGAGGGAGAGGGAGAGGGAGAGGGAGAGGGAGAGGGAGAGGGAGAGGGAGAGGGAGAGGGAGAGGGAGAGGGAGAGGGAGAGGGAGAGGGAGAGGAGAGGGAGAGGGAGAGGGAGAGGGAGAGGGAGAGGGAGAGGGAGAGGGAGAGGGAGAGGGAGAGGGAGAGGGAGAGGGAGAGGGAGAGGGAGAGGGAGAGGGAGAGGGAGAGGGAGAGGAGAGAGGGAGAGGGAGAGGGAGAGGGAGAGGGAGAGGGAGAGGGAGAGGGAGAGGGAGAGGGAGAGGGAGAGAGGGAGAGGGAGAGGGAGAGGGAGAGGGAGAGGGAGAGGGAGAGGGAGAGGGAGAGGGAGAGGGAGAGGGAGAGGGAGAGGGAGAGGGAGAGGGAGAGGGAGAGGGAGAGGGAGAGGGAGAGGGAGAGGGAGAAGGAGAAGGAGAAGGAGAAGGAGAAGGAGAAGAAGGAGAAGGAGGAGAAGGGTCAATATGCTTCGTCTTATAAACATTACCTCTTCAAGTCTAGCAGCCAACTGAGCGATCACTACTGGTGTGAATTTTTCGCCTTCCCAAGGATGCAATGGGAATCGTTTCCAGTAATGAGAGGTGAGAGTTTCACACACAGTAACCCAATGTTCACATAATGACACCCCTTTACGAATCTCATCACGGGTATTAGCAAACTGGCCAAACCAAATATCCAGCAAACTCAATTTTCTTTGCACATAACGTGCCAAAGACCCTACGGAAAGGAAGAGTATAGGATTTAAGTAGAGCAAAATAAAAAGCTGGCAATCTGCGAACTTTTCGAACTTTCGTTTAGCAACGAAATACTGACGTTTCGGGCGCATCCCTTAACTTTTCGCTTCCGGCATGAGCTTGACCGCAATGTTAGAAAGTTCCCTGTAAAGCCGGGCTGAGATTTCCAGTTAGAAACTAGGCCAGAACGTACAGTATATACATGTGTGCGCAAGTTGTTCTTTCAAACTTAAGAACGTGCACGACAATCAATTTGGGCTCGCGGGTCTACTTTTTGCGTCCTGCACTGTCATAGACAGTGGAACGCTATGTCATCGTGCAGATCTTGAAGTCTTGTGGCACCGATCAATTACGATGTTGACCGAATAGTGCCGGGACAAAGTGGCCGGGCGCACGAACCATTGACGAACATTCACGGACTAGAGCACATGACATTCTGATATTCACTTGCGATTTCGAGCTCTTGTGCAATTCTGGCGATTCTGTACTACTCTGGTAGTTTGGATTTCTTTTTCTTTAATATTCAAGGTAAGATTTATTCAAGGTTATTACTGATTTGTGCAACAACATATCCACTCGTTGACAATGACCACAATTGACCGTACCGAAAAAGATGGCGTCTTGTACATTTAACCAAAATCCTTTGCGCACATTAAATATTGTTTCTTGCAGAATAATCGGAAGATAGGGTTTTAAAAGGGTAAACTTTGGTAGGAATGAAGTTCTTGCTTATTAAATCCATTTTAGCATGATAAACAATGTTTAGTTCTTATTTGAGCTTTAAATGTACCGCCGCCATCTTTCTCGGTACCGTCAATTATGCATGTAACTTTTCGATATAAACAATAAACAGTAGAGATTATATAGTAGAAATCATATTCGTTTCTTGTTTTAAATTTCGACATCTTTTATGGGTTGACAGAGCTATTAATTTGTCTCATTTAGGTTTGGCGACGACAACGTTGCTGTGTTGTGACAACCGTGTGTTGCTCACAACAGAAACCATATCTTGTTTGCACTGACCATTATTTCGGTCAAGCCCTTTCGTGTAGATTCACCGCTCTGAAAAACTGTTGAAAATATTGCAAAAACCTGTTTAAAAAGCTATTACTTCATTTGCCGTCTAACTTCCCAAAAAGGCAGTTTTCAATTGATTACACGATTTTGGCTCTTTCTACTTTCATTCATGATCTCTAGGCTTTCTAGATATTTTATCTGCTTCCTTTTTTGCATCCGCAAGTCGTTCTCAAGGGCTCTTTGATTCAACCATCATACTCGTACAGTCAACTGCGGTGGACGCATGCACGCAATGCGTACCTATTTTTTAGAAAGGCACTTTTGATTTTTGTCGTGAAAATCGTGAGACCGCGAAACATACGATTTTGGCGTGCCGACACTACCTCCTGAGATAGAAAAATAAACAGTAAAATTATTTGCAGGGTTGTATAACTGAAAAGTTTTAGAAAAAGTTATAGTACCTACCAGCCATGACTTCTAGAAGGTGTTTCATTCTTAATTCAGAATATGGCTTGTGATCATCTTGTTTCCAAAGATCATCAAGAGTATCTTGAGTAGTTTCAAGCAACTCAAGAACATCATCAAGCTCCAAACTGTCTAAGTTGCTAAATGAACGGCTTACATTACCTAAAACATACAAGAAAAGACACATACAGTACATTAATAACTTCTCTGAACATATAGCGAAAATTCTCGGAATATACGGCTTCTCTTAAAGTAGCAAAAACTTCTCTGAACGTATAGTAAGTTCTCTGAACGTAGACAACTTCACTAAACGTAGCGTAATTTCTCTGCACGTAGCGTAATTTCTCTGAACGTAGCGTAACTTCACTGAACATAGTGCAACTTCTCTGAACATAGAGTAACATCTCTGAACGTTAATAGCACAACTTCTCTAAGTGTAGTCTGTCAAATAGACAACCCCCAGACATCCAAGTGTCATATTCAGAGGTGAGATAATTTGGGAACACCAGTCAGTGGCAAATTTGTGACAATATTTGAGTGCAGAAGGTGCAAGAACCCTAGAGGGGGCTACAGCCTACAGGGACATGTCCCCAAGAAAATTTAGAAATGTAAATGCTATTTCCTGCATTCTGAGGGGTAATCTTTAACATTCTGCAGGTAAGTTTTAAGAACTCTGAACGTTATAATAGGGTAGGGCATACTTTGCATAGCCTGGGGATGTAACTTTCTAAGATTTTACTGGCTTACTTATGATTATGGCACCTAGTACAGTGCTTTCAATGAATAAAATACGCCAGCGCGATGGATCGCGCTCGCCAGAGCAGATTTCACAACTGGGCAGCGCGATTTGGTTTTTCTTGAAAAACAGCGCCGGTTTATGTTGATGACTTCCTGTTACATTTCCTGGGTCAATTTTAACAGTCTATTATCATAAAAATGAACTTCAGACCAATGTTTTAAGTTTCATTTGTGGTTTTCATCTGCACAACTAGCATAAAGTTTGAGATTTTGTAGTGTTTATCCCGATATTGCCGCGCCGGAACATGCAGCGGACGTCCCCGTGAGCAAACGAACGCTATTTTGCATTTTAGCCGATTTCGGCTAGTCTTAATAATACGAATATCAATTAAACAATATGTAGCAAGACAATACAGTTCGTCACTGCAGAGTGCAGTTAGCCTGCCACTAGAAACAAACTAAAAATATTTAATATCTAAACCCGTTAATTTAATAAAACCAAGAACAATTTATCTCCCTGTGATGCCATAATTCGTAAATATGCGTGCATAAAGTTCTTCAGAACGCCTAACACTATTGACAAAAAAACCTACGTATATAGCACACTTAAGAGTTCACTGGTTCTAGTCTGGATTGTTCACAGTAAGTATAGAGAATATCTCAAATCGCAACAAGTTGAAAATATAACAGTACAAATGTTCAACTATCCGCATCACTCTGACTCCTCTTCATCACTATTAAAAATGTTATTGCCAGTGGCCTCATCGTTGTCTTCCCATACCATAGGCTTCGTCGAATGTGCTCTCATCTTCACTATCTGTACTATCCATGTCATCTTCTCCACTATCAGTGCCGACTGTACCGTCCCCATCATCATCAATTTCCACATGTATCTGGCCATGAGAAAAATCGGCTTTCTCGGCGTCAAGCTGGGTGATTCTGCGCTTACTTAGGTAAATTTCCAATGCGCTATATAAGCTAGACTGTATACTCCTGCACAGAGTAAACAAGAGATATTCCATTATTTTCATATTATATACAACTGAGCATTTATTTACTCCATTTCTAGGCAGTGGAATATAATCTGCGAGCGCATTTTATGCATAAAAAATTAAAAGCATAAGCCTAGTTTCCATATGATCGCTACGATCACTCAAAAAAAACTCAGCGATCGCAGCGATCATATGATCAATGCATGCATTCATGATCGCCGAGATAGAACATTTTCTGCCTCGGCGATCATAGCGATCACGACTATAGTGATTGTAGCGATCGTGGTTTTCGTATGGTAGTTTATTTTTGAGCGTTGGTGGCGATTGCAGCAATCAATTTGAGATGATGTTCACAGGGTCCACAGCCAGTTGTTTTTTTCTTGCCGGAAATATTTCTGCCTTCTAATTCACTTCGGAAGAGACACGCCGTAAACAGCGCATTTTATGACAAATTACTTGTCTGCCAGCGCGATCAATCGCGCTGGCAGAACGAACTTGGGAGCGTGTGGGCAAGCGCGAGCGCAATTGCGCTCGCCTCATTGAAAGCACTGCTAGTACCCAAACCAGTGTAATGGTGTCTCACCCCCCAGGATATGACCCTACATCCTAGGCATGCCTGAGCCAGTCAAAAACAGCTACTTTTATTATTGTTTTAGTCTGTCAAACACCAGACAATTTTGCCTGTCAGAAAGACAACCCTCAGACATCCTAGGCAGTAATAGGTTAACAAGTGATTAACCCATTTCTGCCTGAGCTGCCCAAAAATGGCCCCTTTATTGTAAGTTTTACTCTGTCTAATGCCAGACAATTTTACTTGTCAAAGTGAGAACCCTGAGACATTACAGTAATAGGGCATTGAAACAGGAGAAAATAAGTCACAACTTAATGAGGAAAAGTCTTATTTAATGCATGGTTCAATTCTTGCTGTGACCATTCTCCCTGGGTATACCCCCCCCCCCCCCCAGGATTTGCATATTTTTTATTACTAAACTGCATATTCCCCACCCCCAGGGACAACATTGACAAATAATTACATGTAGTCAAGTTATCAAATATTCAAGTAGAATTAATATAATAATTTCAACATTTCAAATATTTCAGCATCCAAACCTTCAAATGTAGTGATCAGTCTGATCAGCTTTGAAAGATTGTTCCTCACCAACCATTCACTGATGAATTGGATTGATTTTCTCTCAAAGTCTCACTCAAAGTTGTATTCAGATGCCATTTGCCAAGCTTGGCCATTCTCATTCCCAGAGCCCACAATTTGTGTTGCAGGCTAGGCATCAATTACGCCTTGCATGTGGGTATTAATATTCCCAGCACCTACCCCTGGGACATCCACGGGACCAGACGATCAACATGATTCCCCACCCCCAGGTGTGCTGGGCTACGTTTTCCCTAGGGGTTGCCCGGTGGGGAGGGGGTGGTCACAGCAAGAATTGAACCATGCATATTAAGTCACAAACACACTTGTATAAATGTTCAATTTGTTCATGACCAAATTAAGTCAAGTCCAAGGTAAGTGATTTATTAGAAATTGACCATTTATACAAGTGTGTTCACAACTTAGATAAGACAACTTATTTTCTCCCATTTAAATGGCCCCATTGTACTAAATTCGTTACCTTTCTGAAAGAGCTCCTGGAAGTGAGTAGCTCTCTCTCTTCCACTCAGGTCATACCCAGAGACTGCTGCATCTGCCCAATACTGAAATTCATCTTGAGGAGTTAAAATACCACCAACATTTGTCTCACTTTCCAATGGTTTCTTCCCAGACCCAGTAAACTCTTGTTTACGAACAACAGTAGCAAGACCTGCTTCAAGTTCACTCAACAACGTCTGCAGTTTTGGATCAAAGTTTTCACTCCATTTCCCATCTTTCAGCAAAAGCGGAGCATATATTTTTTGCAAGGAGTGATAAAACGTGTCAATAGGTGAATCTAACATGGAGGAGACAAATACATTCTCGTGCAAATTCTTTGGCGTAATTACAGTAGGTTGAAGCTTGAAAAACAACAGGAGCTTGTCAGTCGAAGCACTCGATTCAACGCTGTTGCTCAAACGTACGTGCTTCTTATTTTGTTTCACTTCGTATATAGCCACCAAAATAGGACAATTTCCGTCGTCTAGAAAAGTGTTTAGTTCTTTTTGGTTGTGTAAATCGCTGAGACCGTCTTCAGATGGAGAAAACCCAAAGTAATTCGCTGTTGTTGTCAAAACAAACTCCTTTCTCGAATCACCAGACGACGGCATATTTGCAGCGTAAACTACGCACCGACGGCTTTCAAGTAACGACTCAGCTACTCCATAATAAATAGAACTTGTGCCTAAAACTTAATGCCAATAAATTCTCTATGCTCTTCAATGTTCATCGATTTTTTTCAAACTTCGACACAAAGATAGTTCCCAAATATGTTTGCCATGTTGCTTAGGAACCTGTAGGAACATCAGGTATACAAGGGGACGTTTAGGAACCCATGGGATATTAGCATACTTAAATGTTTGGAGAAACTAAAAAGTATTCATAAAATTATGTGGTCCTCGATGTGGTCGTATTCTACCAAAAAATATGTCATAAGACATAGAAGATTTTGATCTTCGTGTTAAATATGTGGTTTATTGTTCTCACGTCTTTTGTTTCTGGCGTTATATTTATTTTGTTGGTTGAAGTTGTTTTGATATACCAATGGTGGATTCACAAGCCAAAGGAGAAACCTTCTCATGAAGTGAACAGGTCAAAAGTTAAAAACCCAGAGGTACGACCGATGCATAGAAATCGTGCATTTAATATAAAACATTTTAAGTTAAGCTTATATTGTAAACATTATAAGAAGAAAAAACAAATATATATAGTTTTCTTTATACACTATTATACCAACAGCCATAAAATTTCATTACCATTATGATGTGCATGTTGCTGTCCAGTCTGCAGAGTAGGGCAAGTGCTCACCCGAGATATCTTTTGTCAAATGACGTTGCACACTTGAATAATTATTAGTATAAGGACTTCTGAACCCTATGAACCCTTTGGGAATATTATGTAAATACATGTAGCTCTATTCTTATACAAATGTTTCCAACTGTTTCATACCCCAATTGCTGGGTTCCACTCATGGTGGCCATCAGTGTTGGTTGGTAGGCTTGGTAAGTCCCACCAACCAACATGGCTACTGTGTCTTTGTCCTCTAAATCTCAAGGGATTGATTGCAACCCACCAATATGACTATTTATTATATGGCAGCAGCACTGATGCCTGAGAGGTCCGAATACGGAAATCCTGTAATTTGATTGGTTCATAAGTGGTCGGATATTTCCTATATCCACCCACTCAGAGCAGAATCTGCCATGCAGGACCGTAAGTTTTATAAACAAAATTGCAGTCATGTCAGTATATGCAACAAGATGGATTATAATTTCAGAACTACTCATTGTTGAAATACAGTGGCGCTCAAAAGTTTTGTAACACCTTCGTGGACTGAAATGCGTGTAGTGTGCGTGTACACGCAACATACATACACGCACTACACGCAAAGCTTTCGTGTATAATAACTACACGCAAAGCTTCGTGTATAATAACTACATGCAAAGCTTCGTGTATAACTACACGCAAAGCTTTGTGTATAACTACATGCAAAGCTCCGTGTATAACTACACAAAACTTTGTGTATGATCAATACATAACTACACATAGTTTTGCGTAGTATGGTAATATTTCACTGAAATATTTGGCAAAAGCATAAGCCTAGTTTCCATATGATCGCTACGATCACTCAAAAAAAACTCAGCGATCGCAGCGATCATATGATCAATGCATGCATTCATGATCGCCGAGATAGAACATTTTCTGCCTCGGCGATCATAGCGATCACGACTATAGTGATTGTAGCGATCGTGGTTTTCGTATGGTAGTTTATTTTTGAGCGTTGGTGGCGATTGCAGCAATCAATTTGAGATGATGTTCACAGGGTCCACAGCCAGTTGTTTTTTTCTTGCCGGAAATATTTCTGCCTTCTAATTCACTTCGGAAGAGACACGCCGTAAACAGTTCACAGCAAAGTTTTGTTTTGAGCTGGATATTTTCTTAAGTTGCTGCAATTCATCGAACAATAGTACAGAACTCTGCTGACTGCGGCTGATAGGACTCTGCTAATATATTGTATCATGTAGCCCAAAATTATACTGATGATACGCAATTGTCAAGGAGCGAACTACTGTATTTATATTTTTCATGACTGCACGCAAACTTCGTGTAGTTAAGCGACTGAGGACAAAGCGACAAATCAAAACAAGCGCAAGCTTATTCTTTGCCCAAAACACTTTGTGAGGTACTGTAAATACAACCTATAGTCATCTTGGCATGTAAAATTTATATTGTATCATGTAGCCCAAAGAGTTAACCTTTCAAAATTATACTGATTATACGCAATTGTCAACGAGCGAACTATTTTTCACGTGCAGTCAACTACACGCAGCAGACTACATGCAAACTGCATGTGAGTGTAACTACACGCAACTGCATGTAGTGCAAGGTTGCATGTAGTGCGAAGCTTCGTGTAGTTTGACTGTACTACATGCAGTATGTACTACACGCACTTGTAAAGTGCGTGTATTGTGCGTGTAAACACACCAGGCAGGTGTTACAAAACTTTTGAGCGCCACTGTATATCATGCATAGAAATTTTTTAAGCTTTCATTTGATGTATAGTTCGAGTTTCCACATTTTGTGAAAGTATTTAAAATGTCCAAAACATTCGTAACATTGTTCATAATAATATAACTTTTACTTCTCACAAGTATTAGAATTTCAGATGATTTTTTATTCAACTACTTAACATACGATCTTGAGCAATATGTTTTTAATCAATAATTGAAAAATACAATTTGGGGTAGAAAGTTCAGGATCTAGCTCAACGGAAAGTACTTTGAAAATGTGGAAAATGTCTGCCATTTTCGTTTAGTTCGCAAGAAAGATGGGTTGAGTTTTCAAAGAACGTTCACAACATTTATGGCCATGTAATGAACTACTTCTTGACCTCACTTGTTTGGTCTGTACTAGTGAAATATCAGACCTCTGTTTTTTGCACGGACCTCAACTCGCTGCGCTCATCTTGTCTGTACTAAAAAAATATCCATCCGATATTTCACTAGTACAGCTGACCTCACGCTCAGTCAATAAGTAGTTAGTACTATAATTATAAAGCAAGGCTATATGCATATGTTAGGGGAGCTGAAAAGTGTGACCTCTAGGGGAACAAAAAAATATGTCTGAGGGGGGGGGAGTGTAATTTTAGTTTTCGCTGTTCAGGGAGAGAAGGGTGTTCACTTGTCTCTGGATGTCCTAAAAAGGCCAGGAGAGGACCCGTTTAGCATTTCCTCTTTATATGTGGTAGTTTCTTTATTACCTATATGTGGTATGTTCTTATCTTTCCAAGCCCCTCATAGCCCTGGGGGTATGGATTTTTTCTGCAATTCTTTTTAAATTTGGATGTTTTGATATAATTCTGGGGCATTATTAAACTTAGGGTACTTACCCAATACATTCACTGTATGTCTGTCTGCTGTGAAGACAGGAAAAAATAGGATACAACCCCCTCATTCAGCATTTAGGGGGGCACCAGCCCCCTGCTTCTTACGGCCATGTTAAAGTGGATGTTCTGCTGTTTATATCATCTTAGTAAATGAGCAGGCCCACTTAGCGAAATCTCACCTTTAAAAGGCTCTCTAGTCTCAGCAGTGTACCACATGACTCTAGAGCCGATATTCCATAGATACCGTACTGCAGGTGGTAGGTGCAGAAGAGTGATTGTCACAAAATGGTGGTGAAAGTGTTTGAGTTTGACAGAAGTCTGAAGATAACCATGCTATCTTTATGATCAATACTAAAATATCGAATGTAGAATTCCCACAAGATGTAACTGTAGGTTTACAGTATACAGTATATTGTGTTATTGTTTATCACTTCCTGTTCAATCAATGCCAAAATGTTTTGATTTTGTCTGCAAATTTGTTCAAAACTTTGAGCATTGTTGCAGAGAGCCTTTAATGCCTGGCCAAATTAAAATGCTGAAAGTGGCACAAGAACCCCTGGTGGAAGATTCTGTTTCTTTGTTTACTCCAAGCCAATGTCAGAAACAGGGCGGTGTTTCCGCTTAGCTGCAAACGACTGTATTGTAGAACCGATTGATTTACTACTTATGACCTATTGACCTTAATTGTATCTGAAACTCATTAAATCCGAACATTGTATTAGTTTTGGCTAACGTCTACTTAAAATTATAAATTGGATTATATTTAGAAAAAAAGAAGAAGGCACACAATGCGTACATATACTATGGACACCACCACTGCACACAACAACACCACATAACAAGAACATGCAATAACCTCACACATCAACAACACACAACAACACCACACAACAACGCCACACAACAACAACATACAGCAACAACATACAGCAACATCACACAACAACACCACACAACAACGCCACACAACAACACCACACAACAACACCACACAACAACACCACACAACAACACTACACAACAGCAGTACCGTCGAGAGGAGGGGGGTAGGCAGGGTAATTACCCCGGGGCCCAGGCCCAGAAGGGGCCTGCTAAAAATTCAGTCTGTGAAGATATATCATATATTATAATAATTATCAAAAACTTAGCGCTGAGGCCCAGTAAAACCTTGGTAAAAATATCGGAGGGGGCCCTCGCGCAAATTATGACCCGGGGCCCGTTCTGGCTCTCGACGGCCCTGCACAACAGCGCCACATAACAACACCACACAACAACACCACACAACAACACCACACAACAACACCACACAACAACACCACACAACAACACCACACAACAACACCACACAACACAACAACACCACACAACAACACCACACAACAGCACCACACAACAGCACCACACAACAGCACCACACAATAACAACACCGCACAACAACAACACACAACAGCACCACACTTGTAACAACACCACACAACAGCACCACACAACAACAACACCACACAACAACATCACAACAACACACAATAACATCACACAATAACATCACACAACAACACTACACAACACAACAGCACCACACAACAACATCACGCAACACCACCATCCAACAACATCAAACAACAACACCATGCAACAACACCGCACAACAGCAACAACACACACAACAGCACTACACAACAACAATGCACAACAACAAACACAACAGAACAGAACAAGATTACGAACACATCGACATTACGCATTTAGAAATTCCTAATTTTATCCTTATAATTTTTTTCACTGAAAATTTTCCACTCAGTTTACAAGTAAATGATTCTGTCTGCCTTTTATTTTAGCCCCAATGTTGCCTTGGGTAAGACAAGGGCCTTTCTGCCATGATACCTCCCAGGATAAACTATGTGTAACATTTGTCTTAACAGATCTGTTTTTACTATATGGTACAAGTTAATTCTGGTGAAATTGCATGCTTTGCCGTTGACGTGCCGGACAGTTATTTTCTGGTGTTTGACCAGTTCTGAGTAAATCTTATTCAAATTAATGTATTATAATTTTGTTTTTTCAAAATAGGAACTTGCTAATTTTTTTAAGAAGTTTGCGGAATTAGCAACAGAAGATGTGAAGGAGCAACTGCGTACCCCAGAAACATGTACCTGCTTAAATGTGATCTTTGCGTTCCTATGGAGAGAATGGAGAGATTCACCTCAAATGAAGAGACTATTTATAGCAAAGATGACAAGAGAGTTCAACGATCTTATTGGTGCAAAAGCTGCTAAAGGAATTATTGAAGAGATTAGCATTAAAAGTTATAGTTTAGGAGAATCATTACCAATTATTAAAGGTAAATGTAAACGACATATTAAAGAGCTGAATATCAATTCGACTTACTGTAAAAGAGTAGAATGCTGCGAAGGCAGTGTTTTAGATAGAGCAAAGTGAAAACGTAGCAAACTGCCGAGGTTTTTGGTAACGAAAAACTGACGTTTCAAGCGGAGTTTTTCATCAGTAATATTCAGTCTGTTTAGAGTGCTGCGTATAGGCAGTGTTTGAGCAAAGTGAAAACGTGGCAAACTGCCGAGGTTTTTGGTAACGAAAAACTGATGTTTCGAGCGCAGTTTTTCATCAGTATAAATTCAGTCTGTTTAGAGTGCTGCGTATAGGCAGTGTTTTACATGTAGATAGAGCAAAGTGAAAACGTGGCAAACTGCCGAGGTTTTTGATAACGAAAAACTGACGTTTCGAGCGGAGTTTTTCATCAGTAAAATTCAGTCTGCTTAGAATGCTGCGTATAGGCAGTGTTTTAGATAGAGCAAAGTGAAAATGTGGGAAACTACCAAGGTTTTGGCAACAGAAAACTGACGTTTCGAGCGGAGCCCTTCATATGTAAGTTCAGCCTTTTTCTCTACGACCAACTTTTATTCTCTTTCCTTTATTTGTATACTAGTTAATTGTAACCTTTAGTCTATTTTATTATTTTTGGGGCAAATCTGAGTTATTTTTACTAAACTAAGCTGCACTGCAAATACAGTTTATGCCAAATATAATTCCCCTGGAATCCGCTCTTTTTTACTTTCCGCACGCATGTGCTAAGAGAATATAACTTAGTTTAGGGGTTATATATTTATATGGAGGATGGCTATTGTCTACCCAAGACCTTGCTTAGGTCAGGATAACTGGACGTTTTTGTGTGAACGGCGTTCAAGAGGGCTAACCCTTCTAGAAGAGCTGAAAGAGTTATTACGGTATATTAGATTACTAATAACCCAAAATGTCATGCGTTATTTGCTTTGTAATTACATGGTCACCGAGGAAATAAACAAAAGAATGGACACATGTGCAAAGACAAATTATTATCCCATAACTTTTGGAGGCTAAAACATGATTAAATAGAGAGGATGAATTCAACAATCATGACAGGGTTGCTCACACAGTCAATAGGAGAGAATCTGTCAATCTGTTAACAGTGTTCACATCACCCTTTCTTTAGCAGGGTGCCAATATGGTAGCATCGCCCCAATGATTATTATGAGGGCCTTTAAGGGGGCTGGCTGGGCCTGAGGCTTTCTCTATAACACTTAGATCAATACGTCGTGTATTTATACAATACTGTTCCTCTTATAGGTTTTCTCACGAGTATTGATTTAATTTTTACTCTCCATCTCGGCGGCTTCTTTTTGATGTCGTTACTGAGAGCATTTAAACGTTTTCTCCACGTGTTTTTGGGGTTGTTTGATAAAAAACATTGCTTGCCCGCTGACTGGAATTGTTTTGAATTGTTGAAGTGTTTAACAGTTGGTAAAACAACACCAAGGGTTGATTAGAACATTTAATTTGATTAAAGTGCATATGCAACGAAATTTCACCTCAGTTTTGGATGTTGCATTTGAAAGAACACTTAAAATGGCAAAGTAACATCTTTCGTAGAATTTCGTTCCCTTGCTTCATTCTTGAGATATTCAGGTTTGTTTGATATGGAAATGTCATACTTATGACATCACACTGCATAATGACTTTTTTAAAGAGCATCAATTTTAGGATAGTCCAAATATTTTACACACAGCTATACACACGTTTAGTGTCCAGTCACGGCTACATACATGCAAGTGCAAATTTTTCAATAAGTACTCTCATAGAAAATCATACTTTTTTAAAAAGTCATTATACAGTGTGATGTCATACTGTAAGTATGACATTTGCATATGAAACAATTTTTCAAATGCAATCATAAAAAACTGGGGTGAAATTTCGTTGCATAGGCACTTTAAGTTTAAGTTACTTTGTTGGTGGTGGCCCAGCTTTTGTAAACACACGCGGAGGCGTCAATGTTAAGTTGTTTAGCGAACTAAAATATGATACGCGTGACCTTTTAAAGAAATTCTTACCTTTATTGTGTTTACTTTTAGATGTCCGATTGATTGCTATTAGATCCCAAAGTGCTGAAGATGTACCTGATGAGATTGATATGGCTCTTAATATAACGTACTCTGGAGGGTTTTATGTTAGTGCTGATTTTGCACTTGCTTTAAACAAGTCGATGTTTCTGTCTATCAAAGTTGTAGAGATAACAGGAAAAGTGAAGCTCTCTTTCAGGAGGTATCCTACATCGCGTTGGTCGTTTTCGTTTTTTGAGGTATGTGTCCTGTATTATTATATAGCCAACAGACTCGGCTTTGTTTTATCTATTGCAGGATGTATATCACGAATATCGTGAAAATCGGTGTTATTCTTGGTTTGCACTTGACGTCATGGCGGCCGTGTTGGAGGAACTTTAACAAAATAATCTCATTAGCAGCTATTGTAATTGGAGTATGTTTTCCTCCAGCATTGGCTGCCGTATCTTTGTTTTCTAAATCTCAAGGGATTTATTGCAACCCGTCAATAACATGTGTACAGCACTGTTTCTAATTACTTACGACATATTAAAATCCTAATAGAAAACCTCCTTTGTCAACGAATAAAACATAAAGCTCCGTGCATATGTACTCTTATAAAGGTTCGTTTGACGTCATTTGAACACGAAATCACGTCAAACGTACCTTTATAAGAGTACATATGCACAGGAGCGATATGTTTTATTTGTTTTATAAAATATGAAGGGGAAAAAAACAAAACTAAAAGTGGGATAGTTTTGAAAGTTCGCTAGCTTTTCCCGCCAGGTGACGCCACTCCACGCTATTTTACGTCATTCGTGATCTTCATACTCTTATATAAATGCACGGGGCCCAGCCAATCAGAGCGTGCGTATAAGACACCTTATTTTATAATGTCTAATAAGAAAATTATTGAAGCCGACTTCGGTCTATTAACTGTTTATAATCCTCGGGCTACGGTCGGTTCAATAACCTTTACTTATACGTTTCCAAATACCTGATGCTAGTTGCTAAAACGTTCGATGTTACGCAATAAATTTGATAATAATTAATACATTTTAAGGCTAGGCTTCAAGCTCTTATTTGCTAGGGTATTATTGCATGAAGTAGAAAAATAATGCAGATTACAGTCACTTAGTTTGTTTTGAGTCCGCACTCCAGACTTTAGTCAAACGCCGGTGACAAACTGGGTGTGACCACATTGGACAAACGGGTAGATATTAGTCGGGTTGTGGAACATTTGGTGTGTTAGACTTATTTATAGGGGGCAAATACTTGATTCCAGGAAGTCCCTCAATGCTATGGTTACCTAAATAATTTAAACGCAAGGCCTCCATCTATACATACGTAAGAATGCTTGTATTCGCACTGCTTGCATGCTTTAGTTTAGTACAACTACCCTGCAATAAGTTGCTCCCAAATTTGTAACAAGCTGTTGCGATCAACAAGCCTGTCAATGATTGTTCCAACAAATTTCTGCGGATCCCCGCATGTTTGAACAGATAAGCCTTATGGGCGTCGCCATCTTGGATTTCATGACGTAAGATGGTTGCCTTTATTATTCCAAGACAATGGTTTCACTGTTTCAGGACAATAAATGCTATACCATTTACGTCATCAATCCAAGATAGCGGCGCTTATATCAAACATGCGCAGGGATCCCTTTAACAAGTTGCTACAAGGTTGACAACAACAAACAGCTTCATGAAATAAAATGCACCATTGTTAGAACTTGTTCATACATTTGCTACAAACCTATCTAATTGAAAACAATTTGGGGAGATTTTTACGTGTGTAGTTATGTTTCTGGTTTTTTGGCGTTTGTGAGTATGCATGTGTGACAAAATGGATGCGGGCCAAATAGTTATAAATATTTACCAAATTCATTACTAATTTATGAGAGCATTCAAAGGAAATTAATGTTTAATATGCAGGCAGGTATAAATTCGTCCTGATTTTAAACTTTTCGATCGATTAAAGATTGTTGATAATGGATAAGTCGTGTTGTAAATGCCCATACACTTCGACCGCTTATTTGTATATATGACATGTAAATTGGCAGCGTATACATGTATATAAATACAAGTGGGTTTATACATTTTTACGTAGACTATTGTATACATGTGATCTTATGTTTTATGTACATGTATCTGTTACATTGTGTATGTTATAGGAACCAGAACCAAAGATCGAACTAGATGCTGAATCTCGATTTGAAGGCAAAAACTTTCAACAATTAACTTCGTTACTTCTTCGACATTTCAAAAAAGTGATTCGAAGGAAGTATATTCTGCCTAATTATGTCATCCGTTATAAACCATTCCTCAGAGAGAAACTTCCACAAGACGAACAAAATGTAATTTATATCCATAACTCCCAAGTGACTGTTGGCTCTGTTGTGGTCCAAGTTATTGGCTGCAGTGGACTTCCTTTACTAAAGAAATGTGCTGTTGCTGGAAATTTGGTGTTCTGCAGTTTATCTGTCGATTCAATTCCTTTTGCTGAACGAAAGAACGACGATCCTTCAGTGTGGCCTGTCTCAGAGGTAAACGTTCACGAAGCTTTACGTGACTTCAGGACTTGTGTCGTACTAAAAATAACATGACGTTGCGTTATACGTGTATAACATTAACACGAGAAGACACAATACACTTGTTGACTGGCCAAGGTGAACATTGAATTTTACCGATCCAAGAGCTGCAATGTTATCCGAGGGCTTTGATCTTTTGCAATAAAGTAGAGGGAAGCTAGGGCACATTTAAAGTGTATATGAAATGAAATTAAGTTTGTCTTATTTGGAAGAACTTTTAAAATGATAAAGTAACATCTTTTGCAGTTTTTCCATATCTCGCTTCGTTCTTGAGAAAATATGATTTGTTTGATATGCAAATAACCCACTATATGCGTCACAGTGGTGATTTTGCATTAAACCCGAGCAGTGTGACGTATGCAGTGGGTTATTTGCACATCAAAGAAAGCTTATTTTCTCAAGAACGAGGTGAGATATGGAAAAACTGCAAAAGATGTTACTTTATCAATTTAAGAGTTCTTCCAAATAAAACAAACTTAATTTTCATTTCATATACATTTTAAAGTGCCTATGTCATCCTCAGGGACTTTACATATTTATACTAATTGGAACATTCTGAGAAGATTTGTAATATATCTTCTCAGGCGAAAATTTCATCTTCATGGATTTTGTTGCCGTTAAAGTTGACGGAAGTGACGTCGAAAGAGGAATTTGTCTATATGAAAACCACTTTACAGATTCCTCTTTTGACGTCACTTCCGTCAACTTTAATGGCAAAGATATATTACAAATATCCTCAGAATGTTCCAGATATCCTAAATATGTAAAATCCCCAACCATGATATAGGCATTTTAAAGGACTATGCATGTACTCGCTTAGTATTTACGTGATTACAGTGTGTTCTAATGTAATTATTACGAGATGGGTGTTATCTGCGTAAGACTGAGTCGGGTAACACTCACTGAGCCGGTTCGCATAATTCTTCATATTGAGGAATCTAATATAATTGGTTTATTATTTCTTATCAAACGATCGAAGCCATTCGTCGAATATTTTTTTCTTGTTTTGAGCATTACCAAGTGTGGTCAGCTTTTGTTTCGTATGCGAAATTAACCGATGGACTTTGGCTCATCACAAATGAAAATAATTGTTGTATGAACCACACACATAAATATAGGCGAACCTGACAAATGTTTCGCTTGACTCTGAGGATGACCGCCGCTAAAGCTGTAGAAACCTCAGTGCACTACCACCACCACTACGTACCAATAATAATAATAGTAATAATGATGATGATGATAATAATAATAATAATTGAATAGTAATAATAATAATAATAATAATAATAATAATAATAATAATAATAATAATAATAATAATAATAATAATAATAATAATAATAATAATAATAATAATAATAATAATAATAATAATAATAATAATTGGATAGTAGACATGGCATGTCCTGCAGAGGCGAACATTGCAGAGAAACGGAGGGGAAAATTGCAAAAATACCAACGGCTGGCATTTGAAATCCGCGAGAGGCGTCCAGGCTTTATGGTTGAAATAGTAACTTTGGTAGCCGGATGCTTAGGAGGATGGTTGGAGAAATTGGAAGAACAGATAGAGAAGATGATAAAAGAGAAATCCCGACAAAAGTGGGTACTAAAAGAAATGCAAAAGACCATATTAATTAATGGAGAGTGAATCCATTTTAAGGAAAGTGATGTCTAGGGTGGTGCAAGTAGAGTAGACTTCAACAAAAGATAACAAACTTTGGTATCTTGAGGTTTTGGCCCATAGAAAATGGGCTCTATATAACCATAATAATAATAATAATACATGTAGTAATAATATAATATATTATTACTATGTAGTAATAATATATTATATTATTACTATTACTATTATTATTATTAATATTATTATTAATTACATATTAAACCTTATTGATATTATTTTCAACGTTTGTTCTTTGATTTTCTTTTGCAACAGTGTGAAGTGCTTCGCGGTAATGAAAGAAAAATTGGTCTTACATTTCATGAAGTAACTTCTAGTGAAGGAGATGTCTCGCAGAAAAGGATAGTTGTTGACAGTATAGACCCCGAGTCTCCAGCAGGGCATAGCTCGTTGAAAGAAGGTGATATTATATTAGAAATCAATGGGATTAACGTTGTTGATGCAAAACAAATATCGAAACTGATCAAAACATCCAGCAGTAGGTATTAACCCGCATTTTAATTGCTTAATTATATTGTATTGTATTGTATTGTATTGTATTGTATTGTATTGTATTGTATTGTATTGTATTGCATTGCATTGCATTGCATTGCGTTGCGTTGCGTTGCGTTGCGTTGCGTTGCATTGTATTGCGCTGCGTTGCGTGGCGTTGTATGAAATGGTTCATGGTTTGGCGTGCTCCATCGAGTTACGGATGCACAGGGGGAGTTCGAATAGCCCCCCAAAAAAAGCGTAAGAGTTTGGAACAATGGAACACGCGAAACCATGAACCATTTCTTTTATAACAGAGAATCAGACACAAAACAACGGAAAACAATATTTATTTCGCTAATTAAAAATGAGTTTCTATTACGTTTGAAATTGCCGTGCTGCATCGAGCTATGGAGCGCACACGGTAGCCAATCAGAAACGCCGTTGTATTACATCTATGTTGTATTGCATTGTATTGTATTGCATTGTAGTGTAGTGCAGTGTACTGTAGTGTACTGTACTGTATTGTATTGTATTGTATTGTACCGTGTTGTTCTGTGTTCTGTTGTATTGTATTGTATTCTATTGTATTCTATTTGCTCTATTATTTTCTTAATGCACTATATAATAATTCGGAAACCTATATAGGAATTCTCTTAAGCCGCTGTTACACGATGCAACGATTTGCGAAACTTGTGTCTCAACGCTATTGCGAGACAGGTTTCAAGACAGATTGCAACCTCTAACACCCCCTGGTTTTGTGTACATGTGCCACTTTCCATTGCGAGACAGGTTTCACAAAGCGTTCCGCAAAGTTGAAGTGCATCCTACTTTGGTGAAACTTGTCTCGCAATGCAAAGCGACCCAGGTTGATAAAGGGGGTGTTATACACATTGCAATCTGTCTCGCCCAGCGTTTTTTACTGATAGGCAACTGCAACAGCATCTCCGAGGTTTCATAGTGCTGGTTACCGTTATTATGTAAAATCCGTAAATATTTAATTGTTCGAACCTTTATTGATCGTATTCATTTGTTTCCATTCTTTTTCAATGAACTATACTTTTTTTTCTGTATGTTTTTGCTGCACAACTTGTCGTAAGTTAAACTCAGAGAACACTCTGAGCTCCAGATGGGACTCGAACCCACAACCCTCCGTTACCAGCCGGACGCTCTCACCACAACCTCGTCCCCAGGGCCATTTGTGGGGGCTGTGCCAAGATGGCGGCCAAGAACAAATGGCCCTGGCACAGGCTGAGCTATCACCACATCTGATTGGTCGAGATAACATTGGATGTTTTAGGTATTCTGATTGGTGGAAACAAGGCGGGCGGCAGGCTAACTCGCGGACATTTGTTTTTGGGCTCAAATTATACCAGAATTGCCGGCTGTTAAAAACAACTTCAAAATGAATGAAAATGTGAGGAAAGCTGGCGAAACACCCGTAAAAACGTCGGAAGAATATGTAATGATGGGTCGTGTCGTCGCTGTGCCCTGGCTGCCATACAACGAAGTCCATGGGACGGCAGAGTGAGAGTGTTTTCTAAATCGGGCGAACGAAAGACTTGGTGAACAAAGTCAAAAAGTATTTTGGCTGCGAAAGGAAAGTACACCACAGGGCAGAATTTACGTGTTTGGCCATTGAGAAGCAGGCTTTTTTCAAACAGGAATTCTCGACTAAACGAAGCCTAAATGTTTTTCAAAACGCTGAATTTAATCCACCGAAAACTCGCGATTCACGAAAACAAGGCGGCCCGGCCAGACCACGGCAATCCAGTTTCTTGCAAATTTGGTACAACGGTGAAGCAAATGATAAATAATAAGCATTTACAGATATTTATTAAAAGTGTATTTATTTTAATAACTCGACAATGTATTTGGAAATGAATGTTTTGATTGTTTTCAGTTTGGGTCAGTCAAGCTGAACTAAATATTCAGAAAAAAATTAGCCTGACTAGGCGCGATAAACTTAGTGAAGACTGGGTCCGAGTCAAAAATGAGTCAAAATTTGACTCATTTTTTTGCAGCCTGTGCCAGGGCCATTTGTTCCCGCCATCTTGGCCCAGCCCTCAAAAATGGCGCTGGGGACGAGGTTGCTCTCACCATTGAGCCACTGGAACCGAGGTTGTTTTCGATATTTATACGCCTGGGAACTAGTCAACCCGTTCGTGTGTCACAAGTACTTGTTGGGCTACAAGTCGCATTGCATCGGAAGGTTGACCAGTTGTGGGTTCGAGTCCCGTCTGGAGCTCGGAGTTTACTCTGAGTTTAACTTACGACAGCTTGTACAGCAAAAAAAACATACGAAAAAAACTTTACCAACTCAAGCTGAAGACACTAATAACGTACAAAATATACATTTTTTGTTTAGTATATTTTGGGTTTTTTAATGATTTGAATGATGTTTATTTTGACAGACTCTCTGTCCTAGTTAAAAGACCTCCGTCTTATATGCCGATAACCAAGACTAAAGAACTATCAAAGGAAATTGACATTGGTACTCCTTTGCTAGAAGGGAATGGTGATGACTGCGACGAGGTCGATGCCATTAATGACGAATTTATTAACATTGTAATGCCTCTGATCCAAATGGGTTCGGATCAAAGTGAATCAACCCAAGGTTATCACTAATTTATTGACTATATCTTATTGAATGGTTATTGAATGGTTTGGCTGTATACGGCCATGTATTTAACAAATTTATTTATTTATTTATTTCCCCCTGAACCGGCGAGGGAAAATGCTTGGCATATTCGTTTTTTGACTGTCATTTCTGGTTTACAAGTGCGAAGTGTGCAATGCGGATTCCTCTTCTTACAATACTTTGGAGTATTCGCTGCATCTTTTTGCTCTTATTAGGAATAATGACGTTACCGCTATAGTTATCATACTATTTACTGCATCTTAAAAGCAACCAGTGCTGTGTATAGGCCTTTTCCAAGTATGCCAGCATTCTTTGAGCACTTTAGTGAGGAAAAAGCATCATGAGTAATGCAAACATAATAGTAAGATTTTCTCTCTATTAAAGTGCTGAAAAAATGTCGTCCAGTTTCATGAATACCGTAGAATCCCGAAAGTAGCACCCCCCTCCTGAAAGTAGCGCCGCCCCCCCCCCCCGACAACCCCCACCCACCCCGACAGCCCCCCCCCCCCCCCCACCCCGACAGCCCCCCCCCCTCTTCATATTAATGGCAAAGCTAATGAAATAAAGTAAGGGGGGGCGCAAATTTCGGTATTCTACGGTATATAAACCGAAACTAGAATGTCGCTTAGCGGTGTTTAGATTTATGAAAGTTTGAATTTTTTAACGTTTTCCTGCACTTACAAACTCGTATTCAGTATTTGTTTAAAAATACTATCGTTACGTTTTTTGACAAGCCCTTTTTGAGCATTTTAGTAACTATAAACATAATTGGCAAATGAGAGTGCATGGATACAAAATCGCCATCTTTATCCTTTTAATTCATTTCATTGATCCCAGATTTGCTTGTTTTAAAATACATTTAACTAAGGTGATTTTTATCTTTTAATCATCTTTCATATTGAGTTTTAAACTACTGAATTTTGTAAATCTTGATTCGTTTCCTGTGTTATAGGAATCAAGGACGTGTCTGATTCTGATCATAATATCCCGTTAAGGTATGCTGTATTTATTGTTATTGTAAGTTATTTTACACTATGCTCATGCATGTTAATTGACCATTTACCAAAAGAGTTGAAGACTGGTAAAGAGTATTGAGCGCTGGTGTTCTTGGGATCGTTTGGAGGGACAGTTTCATTGTGCTTACGCTATCAAGCATGAAATCTGTCCTTCCAAACGATCCCAAGTACCTTAACGTTCCTAACTCGTCACCAGTCTTCAACTCTTTTGGGAAATGGCCAATACACTTGATGAAATAAGATATCCATAGCGTACACTTTGATTGGCAGAGCCGTGCATAATTGATAAGATCTGGAAGATTATGAACAGCTCAACGCCGATCATACTGTAGTTGTGGATGCAGTAACAATTGAGCTTCAATTTAGATTGTTCATGTTTATAAAAATGGAGAATCATACAGCATGCACTTTGAGATATGAAATTTATCTTGTTCAATTAATCAATTTGATCTGACGGATATTTCACGCCTATTATTACCTATTATTATTATTCTGAGGTTCTTTTTATTGTATAATAAAACTATAAAACCTACTGCACCGCTCCTGTACAGATGTACTCTTTTAAAGGTACGGGTGGCACAGCTGTTAGCGCGCTGCCTTTCACCACTGAAGTTAAGCTCGGTCGAACGGTGTTAGTACTTGGATGGATGACCACTTTAGCTTCATGGGAGTAGAGTTGTTGGTTCTCTCCTGTCCCTCGAGGGTTTTTCGCCGGGTTCTCCGGTTTTCCTCCCTCCGCAAAATCAACACACTTAGTGTGTACCCGATTAGTAGACCCCCTGGGTCGGCTAGAAGATTAGAACAGATAGATAGATAGACAGACAGGTTCATTTGACGTCATTCTACGCTGAAACAAATGTAAAACTCGACTTATTTTGTATTCAAATGACATCCTATGTACTATTGGATATATCCTATGCGTGTATGCATATATAGTCTATATTGAGAGATGGTTTGGAAACTCAGCAAAAGTCTAATATGTTCTATTTTTTTGTTCCCATTTATGCATACTTGTGCACGGCGAACACAATTTATTTTAGGTATAATGAAGCAATTATCCAATCTCAGCGTTTAGGTTTAATCGTTCAACCGTGTTATTTTGTTTATGTTTATAAGCGAAAAACAAAAGGTTTCTGTACATCTCAACATAAAATCACAGTCCATTTTTGGCGCTTAGAAGTTTGCCTAGTATCTGAACCATATCTTGAATGACTCTGGTGCATGATAGTATTTTACCGGAGCTTTTCCTATTTTTAGGTATGAATTTAACATTTGGCCTGAAAAAACTACGGAAGAGGCTCAGTCAAGCCCAATTATAGTACGAAAATCTTACCGCAAAAGTAATGAACACGAAGAATTGTATTCCAAATCTTTGGCTGATGATGGTGAGAAAGCTGTAAACACAGTTGGGAAAAGAACTAGGAGCGTCAAATCAACCAAGGTACAAAGTACAGTATATATATATATATATTAGTATTATTAGTATTATTATTATTATTATTATTATTATTATATATACTGAGCCTAAGCCTCGCAAACCATGTTATCTACAGTGATCTCTATATATAACTGGAGTGACATCTATGTGTTAATCTTGTTCCCAGAGCCGCGATCCTTTTGGGCCTGAAGTACGTATAGTTCCAGTCTTCTACGCGGTCTGGTCAAGTCTGATTTGGTAAAAAAAACGCGTAGGAGACTGGAACTATATGTACTTCAGGCCTACATGTCCGCCATATTTGACTTCGGTCGTTGTCCAGTGAATGAACAGTAGATATCACTCCAGTTATATATAGAGCTCACTGGTTTTATATTAAATATCTGCCATCTTGAAGTGGGCGTAAAAAGGAAAATACTCGACGTGGAATCTATAATCTACTAAGGGTAGCTAGAGTAAGATATTTCTTAGTTTACTAGGGCGGCGTAGGCTTAACCCAAGCCATCGTATAGGTTATTCGTCGTAAATATACGACCGACAGCCGCTCAGAAAAATTAAAAAACAACTGGTCGTTGATGAACATATTTGTGCTGATATGTCAAGCCATGGAATTTCTAACATTTTTTGGGTTCGGTGCTCTATGGGATTGTTTTTTCGGTTCTGCTAAAAATGTTTTGGGAACCCACTTTTGATAGAAACAAGAGAAGAATTTAATATAGAAATTTAATAGTCATCAAATATGGGATAGGAAATAGAAAACACCGATATCAAACTTTTTGAACAACCGAAGATCATCTAGGAATTTGTTAAGTGTCAAAACAAAAGAAATGGACTGAACAAATTTAGTTCACATTGATTGGGAGGATTGGTGCCAAGCCACAGGGGGGGGTCAGAGGTAACCATGGCAACCCCGCCACAGCCTACCTCCAGGCACCAGTCACACTGTCAAAGCAGTTGAAATATATACTTACCTTGCATTCTATCAGGAGTGGGTGGGTGGGTCAACACAGCGCAAAGCGAGAAATCCCAAAGTATCTACTAAATAGATAGCGCGCGCAAAACCAGTGAAGCTCAGACCATGCTGTCAAGACTCTGATGAGCCCTGGGATACCCACACACATGAGTGACCGCTGACTAGCATTGACTCCTTTTTTACCTTGCCTAAATTACATTTAGCCTCATTTAACTATATTTTTTGTGCAACAAAGCAGGAACATGTCACATGCTGTACGAGCCTTCCCGAGTGTTTGAACTGTCCTACTAAGTTATAACAGTAGGGCCATTTATACGAGAGCCGAATAAGACGCGAACTGACTCGTATGGCGTTTTGAACAAGCCGCAGCTTGTGTAAGACGCGAACATATATATCTTTGTACCTTTTATACGAATCAGTGTTTCGCGTCTTATATATGTAAGGCGCGGCGCGTCCTGTGTAAGCCGCGTCTTGTGGGCTCTCGTATAAACGGCCCTAATGTCGTTGAACCCGGGTCTCGTGATTGTTGAAGAGATCTGAGCATAGGGTCGAAGGTTGACAGTGTTGCGCGCGCGTAATTGTGTCAATGGGGTTATGTCAGATCGTGGCGGTGCCTTGAGATCCGGTGTTGGAACTATAGCCACGGCGAGTTATTTATTCTAAGACCACCTGTAAACTAGCCTGGTACCCTGGCCCAATTTCAAAAGAAATAAGGGCCAGGTAACCACTAATTACGATCTCGCGTCATTCAGGGCTAAATCCACTTGTACGTCTGCGCATGCCTGACGCCTGCCCAAGTTTCATCCAATAGGAAAGCAGAAATCTTTAGTGGTTACCCAGGCTACCTGTAAACTAGCCTTAGTTAATTGTGGATCTTATTAATTTTGTATTGGGGTTATGGTTAGGGTTGGTGTTGGGTAAGTTATTCTTTGTTATTTTAGTTTAGTTACATTTAGGGAGTCATTCATCCCTGGAGATCTCTAATGGCTGAGTGACCGTGGTCACGTATCCCTGGGGGTCAGTCATCGCTCTCACACCTGAAACGATTGAGTCCGTGAAATTCTATATAGTCTGTATATGTACATTTACTTATGATTGTATCAATTTAGAGCCCGATGTGGAACGAGGAAATTGAACTTACAGTTGAAAAAGAACACAAGTACCTAAACGTTCTTGTATGGTACAAGACAAGAGTGGAGTCAGTTAAAGAAGATGGTGAAGTACCACAAACTAAAGATATACTTCTGGGTTATGTAAGTGTCTTGGTAATGTATACGACTTGTACGCAATTACATAGAAAATTAGTAAAACTACTGATATCTACTAGAAGTTACTATCGCAAGTGAAAAGCTGCCTCGTTATTGAGATGAAAATCTTTAGCCTACCCCACAGGCAACTCTGTGGCCCAAGTAACACTCTCTTGCCCACTCCAAGTTTACCCACTCCACCCAAGTTTGCCCACTCCACCCAAGTTTGCCAACTCCACTGGAGTTTGCCCTCTCCACGCAAGTTTGCCCACTCCACTCGAGTTTGCCCTCTCCACCCGAGTTTGCCCACTGCATATGAGTTGTTCTCACCTCTTAATCAGAGCCCACAGAGTTGTCTGCGAAGAAGGCTCGAAAATCCCAAAATTTCGAATATTAATTGCAATAGACACAGATTCTTTACACATATATTTTTTTTTTTTAATTATAAGTTATCAACTTATCTCTTGACATGATTAGCAAGGGTTTCGACAGATATGCACAATACACTATTATAGTATACAAATAGTAAATAAACATGCCTCTTGCTGTGGCAAAGTTGTCAATGCAATTCCACCAAGTTGTCTTATGTTATGACAAAATAACAAATATAGAGATAAAAAAACTGTACATGCAGCGATGTGCACCCTTGAGTCAATCAGATTATTTTGCAGAATTTGTACAAGTAAAATATGTTCTAAGCCGACATAGTGTCGAATTGACGCCTAGAACAACAGTCCGTATAAAATGGCACGACCCCACAAGCTTGTAGCTTAAAATCCTTAAAATTACTTTAATATCGCGTTGAAATATTAAAAAGCTATCAAGTTAAATCGAATCGATGGTTCAGCAAGAGAAATTCCTTACGCGGAATGATATCATTCTCAAAGCATTATGTCTCCTTGCAATAAGACACTGTCAACTGTTGTCGAGTTCCACTCGCGAAGATGCGTGAACTCATGAATCAATGTTGGCCTTGATAAATACTTCCATGACTTCCATAAGCAATAAAGACATGATGCATCGTTCTTACCGTGAATTTTCCTTCGAGGATGAAGGTATTAAAACTGCTTGAATTGAACCTTCCAAAATTGAACTTTGGACTGGGCACGAGTAAGGACATAGGGCACGCCAAATGAACGTCAAGAATAGTGTGCTGCCTCGCTGACGTTCGTCAGCAAAAAGAAGACTGGATCGTGTAACTTATTGTCCGCCATTATCCAGGGTCAGAAAATAAAGCCGCGCGAAATGTCGATTTGGTCCCTTGCTAATGGCGCCAGTCAGGCAATTATGTAAGTAGGTCAACGAAGATAGAAAAGTTTGGACAAAATGATATGGTTTTGGTTGGAAAAAAAGGGGGGGGAAGAACGAGAGTAAACGCTGTAGCGACAGTTCACATACTATGCAGTTGGTCTATTACTAATGGAGGATTCTGGCTTTATTTTTCAAACAATAGATGCTCGACCCTGTCTTCTTTTAGAGATTAGTGATAAGACTTACAGTATATGCATTATACAATACATGTATTGTATTATTATATAGGTCTTAAGCGGAGTTTTCAAGGCTTTCTTCTTCTTTTTTCATATTTCTATGTTGTTTAGTATTTTATCTCTTTTAATTTGATGATAATTCACGACGTCGACAAGTACAATTTAGTTGGTCTGCTAAACTGCATTCTCTTCATGTTTGAACTAATAGGCAGCATGGGCGGTGCCATCTTGGATTTGATGACGTAAAATAGTTGCACAATATATAGCGAACGAAATACAAGGCGAACGTCAAGGACAACGTTTTTAATACAATAGAATTTTCCTCACACAACAAAGAAGATGAATAATTTTTAGTCCCAAGAGTAATCTTAACGCCGTTCCCGTTCTACATACAACGTTATTCCGATTATTTTCACGTCTTTAGGACAAAGGTAACTCGTGGAACGGCGAAACCCGTAGTCGAGTTTGACTTTAAACTATGCAACGAAGTCCTTTTAGAACTAGCTCTGTAAGGTTTTGGATGTCGAAAAACATACTTTAAGTATTCAATACTACGTACTAGTAAATGATTCGTGGTTTCTGCTAGAGTTTGCTTAATCTCCCTATTGTGCTGAAACAATGAAAAAATTGTCTTGCAATAATAAGTGCAACCATTTTACGTCATCAAAGCTATGATGACGACGCCCATGAGGCTTATCTGCTCAAACGTGTATGGATCCCGTTAAGAATAACTCTGTATAATTAATAAGACTGTAAAAGAAACAACTAAAATTTAAATCAAATTATTCAATTATTTATGGTCACCCTGGTACTGATTCATTCGTTTGTCAGTTCAAGATTGGATTTTTGCAATTCACTTTTGTACGGTTTACCTAAGTACGAAGTTAACAAATTGCAAAATGTACAAAATGCAGCAGCACGGGTTATAGCTTGTTTGCGAAAGTATGATCACATCAGTCCAACTTTAAGAAATCTACACTGGTTGCCAGTTCAAGAAAGAATCGTTTTTAAGATGAATTTAATGTGTTTCAAAATAGTAAATAATATTGCTCCTAAATATTTACAAGAACTTGTATGCCTTTATGAACCAACAAGAAAACTTCGATCGTCAGCAGATAAATGGCGTCTTACAGAACAACCATACAAACTTAAAACCTATGGATATCGGGCATTTTCGGTAGCTGGGCCAAAACTATGGAACACACTGCCAGTGGATATCAGATCTATAACTGACATTAATACTTTTAAATCCAAATTAAAGACTCACCTTTTTAAATTAGCTTACGACATATGACTTATAATTATAAGACGAATTTTATTATTAATATTTTTATTAGTTTTAAACAATACATAGATATAGGACTTGTAACGGATGAATTTTAACACCATATACATAAAAAATGTGTAAAATACTGTATACTTAATTTCACAATGTAAAGCGCATAGAACAGCAATGTATATGCGCTATAGAAATTTTATTATTATTATTATTATTAGTAGGGGCAGTAAGACGCCAAAAATGTCTATCCCAATTTTGGTTCTATTAGAAGTGTTCTTAAAATAAAGAAGAATATCCTCTTCGCTTGTTCAATTTCTCATCTTGTTCCAAAGATATTTTGGTTTTACAGTAAATGCAAATAAAATACCTTATGACGCCATCTACTCCACTAATTCCGTAAAGGAGGAATATCTACGGAAATAATATTGGTAGATTGTACTGAAACTTTGAAGCTGTTCTAATACGAATGGTACGTTGCAATGTACACAGTTATTGCTTGATATATTCCTCATTTGGGGAAGTTTGTTTGCTCTGTGTGAAGTAGATACCATCATAAGGCATCTCATTTGCATGTTACAAAAATCTGAATATCTCTGGAACATGATGAGATATTGAGTTAATAAGAACGCTATACTTCCTCATACGGAAAGTACTTCTAGATAAAATCAAAATTGAATAGAAGATTTTCCATCCTACTGCCTTTTTAAAACTTTGGCATACTGTTTAGATTGCCATTATTTCGACGCATTATTTTCAGATCCTTTTGTTGAATTTTTTTAATTTCCCCATTTCATATCTAATAATATAGAGGGCAAAATTACTCGAATATGATTGGCTAATGAAGAGGCTATTTTTTGTAATTTAGGGCAAAATTACTTGCACTTAATTGGTTCCTTGATCAGCAGATCTTGCATGTGATTGGTCGCTTTGTTACTTAGCAACAGTGAACCTCAGAGAACTGCCCTTTTTTCAACAAATCTGCAAGGTTTTTCGGTCTCAAAATGCTTTTTTGTTTACTTTGAAAACTATTGAAGGAGAATAAACTATTAGTGAAAATGAATACACTAGAAAATTTACGAACTTTTGCCTGTATTTACAAAAAGAAATCTACAAGCACAGCGATAGAGCGAGGAAAATCGGAATGTTGCCAAGCACCGACCATGATAAGGTACATGTACTTCGACTGGACATAACATAGCTCTTGAATAATTTTGCCCGCTATGTTATTAACACCTAATCGCATGAGTTCTCGTAAAATTAAGGTTTAATTTCACGAGTGTTTCAATATCTTACAAATAATAACCTCGTCGCTTCGCGACTCGGGCAATTTTGTAAAATTTTGAAAACACTCGTGAAATTAAACATTATAATTCCTCGGCCCCATGCGATTACCTATACATAGCCTTGGCACTATACACCATCATAGCAAAATATTAGGGAAATTGTTAATCCAGTTGTTTTTAATTGAATGGATTTAAGAAAATGCTCATTTTTTTCTTAAATAGGTTACAATCCCGTTAACAGATATTGCTGTGCAATGTATGGAAACTGGTGATCGATTTCATCAACAAGATTATGTTCTCGTTTCAACTGCTTATGATAAAGTTTTAGCGAGGTTTGTGTAGAACTTAGGTACTTTATCTTATTGTAACAAAACTCTTCGCATTTTTTTAAAACATTTTACAACGTTTCGGGGCAAGCCCCTTTATCAAGTATACAATAGTCAGTAGAACTACCTGGTATTTATAATCATTATCCTTACTAATTACAAATTCTAATTAGAAAAAATACCTAACATTTAAACCATGCGGAACGAACGTATCATTAAAATCTATATTTTTATGTATACAACCTGAAATTGTTCATGCGTTTTTTGTCTAGCCGTGCCCATTTAAATGGCCATCCTGGATTAAACAGAGTTGCGTGTTGTGGCGATATTGCTCTAGCTTTTGTTTACAAGCCTTCTTTCGATACTAACGATGACTCGTCAGTTAAAACAAAGATCCTAACTTCAAACCAAGCTGACAAGGTAGGGAAATTAAGTCTTCATGGCGTAACGTAATTGTACAACAATTAAGGGATACACAGTAAGTTTTTGAAAACATATTCATTACTTACTTCATGTAACAAGCATTAACTTTTAACATGCAAGCGTAGAATTAAAGTGGTGTGTTCACGAATTCATCTTTTGCAAGATATTTGTGACGAGACTTCCTCGTGGTTACCCTATAGTACCTGGGTTACCCTAGCTCTCATACATTTCTTGTTTGTTTGTTTGTTTGTTTTTGTTTTTTTGTTTGTCATTTCGTGTGTACAAGGACGCTAGGGCAATCCGGGTGCTAGGGTAAACCTATCACGCTACTAGGGTTACCCTATACCCGGGTCAAAGTTAGCCTGTGTTTACAAGCAAAACACAGATAGGCTCACCCGGCTGCCCGGGTCAACTTTATTCAACTTTATTAGACGTGGTTACCAAGCACTAATAAGGAACTTAAGCAAATACAACGCGAACGTCAAGGACAACGTCCTTAAAGCCGGTTTTTCACTACACGCGTAAAAACGCACAACTTGTTCACGGTTGTCAACAGGCGTGAACAATGTTGTGCTGCTCGCCGTGAACAATGTTGTGCTGCTCGCCGTGAACAAGTTGTTCACTTATGGTTCGAACAACTTGTTCACGGATAAATCAACAGTCATGAACAAGTTGTTCCAACAGCACATTTTTATAGCCAACAACGTTGTTCGCACATGATACAACATGTTGTTACAGCATGACGAAATAACGATGAACAACAATGTTACAACAATTTGGTGAACATGGTTGATGTATCAACACGTTCTTCGGTTGTTACAACATGCGTGAACAACGGTTGTTGTTTCGTCAAGCTGTAACAACTTGTTGAAACAATGATGAACAATGTTGTTCACATATGTCAACAAGTTACAGCATTGTTCAGGCAACAATGCTGTAACAACTTGCGAGATTTTTACGCGTGTAGGCGACTTTTTTCGCGCGAAGCGACTTTTTCTTTTGTCTCATGAGCTCTGAGCTGGAACTAATCAGAAATATATTGAATTCGAACAAAAGAAAGTCGCTTCGCGCGAAAAAAGTCGCCTAGTGAAAACCGGCTTAATACAATAGAATTTTTCTCACACAACAAAGAAGATGAATAATTTTTAGTCCCAAGAGTAATCCTAACGCCGTTCCCGTTCTACATATACAACGTTTTTCAGATCATTTTCACGTCTTCAGGACGACCTTAACTCGTGAAACAGCGAAACCTGTTAGTTAAGTTTGATTTCAAACTATGCGACAAAATCCTTTTAGAACTCTAAAGCTTTTGGGTGTCGAAAAATATACTTTTAAGTATTCAATACTAAATGATTCATAGTTTCTGC
Source organism: Paragorgia papillata (assembly GCA_035771165.1). NCBI lineage: Eukaryota > Metazoa > Cnidaria > Anthozoa > Scleralcyonacea > Coralliidae > Paragorgia > Paragorgia papillata. Next base: position 6,704,733 of record JAWNZC010000351.1, read on the forward strand.
TATATACTGCCGGAACGTCAGATTGCCGTCGCCGTCCTAGCTTGCTTAAGCTCCCTAATGACAGGAAGCCTGGAACTAGTAAAAAGTTATCCCGGGTAGGCGAGTTATCCCTACCAAACGCGTTTACAAGTTCAAAACATAACCCGGGTGCTAGGGTGACCCTATATACCTTCTTGTAAAAAGGCCCTAAGGTGGCTCAATGGGAAAAAGTTATGAGGAATTATATTTTTTATCTAAAAAGTTTTGTAGTGCCTTGCATAGAATGACACATTCTGCGTCGGGGTAAAATTTATTTCAATCCATAACATCAAGCTAAGGCCGCAGAATGCAAATGGCATTTTCATTTATTGGGGGTGTTGTTGGCACAGTGGTTAGTTCACGTGCCTTTCACCTCTGCAACCCGGGTTCGATACTTGCTCAGTTCAGTTTAATCCGCGATTAAAATTTCACCTTGGCTGCATGTGAGAAGAATACTTCCAGTCTGACTCTACCAAACATCGCAGGTTTCCTCCGGGTACTCCCGTTTCCCCCTGTAGTAACACTGGACCAATAAGGGATGGCCCTTACTGCATGAACCTCTATCGCGAGAACAGTCAGCTATAACTGAGCTATCCAGTATAAATAAGATTAGTTTATTAAGATCTTGAAGCTTGGTATGGCGATCTATGTTAATGTAATAAAACAAAATGTTTGCGGTTTTTCACCATGTTTATTAATGATAAAATTCGCTGAGCTTTCGTCCCGTAAACTCGGAACTTCGTCACAGCGTGACTGAAGTTGGTCAGTTATTTACAAACTGTTTTTTTGTTAAATTTGTAAATAACTGACCAACTTCAGTCACGCTCTGACGAAGTCCCGAGTTTACGGGACGAAAACTCAGCGAATTTTTATGTGGTTAAATGTAATTTAGGCACGGTAAAAAAGAAGACAATGCTAGTCAGCGGTCACTCATTTATAATATGTGGGATTATTTCAGCGCTCATCAGAGTCTTGTCACCGTGGTCTGAGCTTGACTGGTTTTGCGCGCGCTATCTATTTAATAGATACTTGGTCAGCGGTCACTCATGTATAATATGTGGGGATTATCTCAGCGCTCATCAGAGTCTTGTCAGCGTGGTCTGAGCTTGACTGATACCTGGGGATTTCTTGCTTTGCGCTGTGTTGACCCGCCCACCAACTCTTGATAGAATGCAAGGTAGGTATATATTTCCACTGCTTGACAGTGTGACTGGCGCCTGGAGGTGGGCTGTGGCGGGGTTGCCATGGTTACCTCTGATCAGGGGTGGCATCCCCCTGGGGCTTGGCACCAATCCTCCAATAACGTATATTGGCGATTTCTTTTTAATCGTTAATAAACATGGTGTATAACCGCAAACATTTTGTTTTATTACATTGAGATTAGTTTAGTTTATTAATTTACACTTGCAAATTCGTTATACTGAATTTCTCAGTCTGATGTTATGAATTGAAATAAGTTTTATCCCGACGCAGAACGCGTCATTTTGATGCGCAGTCGAGATTGCGAATGGCTTATAGTTCTGTGTAACATTCTCTTAGGGAGTGTTCATATGATCCCCGGTAACCGGGCTGGCCCGCTTACCGTGATCTCGCCTCACACTTATTTCCCTATTAAAATTTCGTTGTGTTCATATGAGAAACCGGGCTGGCCCGCTTACCGTGATCTCGCCTCGCACTTATTTCCCTATTAAAATTTCGTTGTGTTCATATGAGAAACTGGGCTGGCCCGCTTGTCGAGATCTCGGCAGCGTGTGCCGAGATGTCGGTAAGCGGGATGAAATTTTCCCATATGTACACATCGTCCCGCTTACTGGTATGAAGTCATTATGGACAAAAAGTTAGTTCTTTTTGATAGGATTAAAGGAGAGTTGAAGCTTTTGTTGTTTATTGGAATATAAATCTCAATTGTATAATAAAAGGATTAATTTTGAAGCAAACAAACCTGTGCAATGCGACTAAATTGTGATCTTTGATGGCTGATGTCTAGTCACGGATCGTCAGACAAGCTAATTTTATTCATGATTTCTTATGAATATATATAATAAAATGAATACAAGACAGACTTCGTCTCGCTTACCGGGCCAGCCCGCTTACCGGGATCATATGAACACCCCCTAAGTGTGTATTTTATCATCAGTGAGATGAAAAAACTATTGACTTGTACACTATACTGCAGGTTATTTTACCAATATAGCATTATTACTTACAATCATCTTATGAGCCCATAATTTATTGCGTTGTTTTTAACATTATCTGTGTGTCAGCTAGCCTGCGAACCCAGAGGTATTTTCCCGTCCTCGTTGCCAGCAAACCCGAACTAAAACTCTAACCCTCGTCAGCAACGGAGTTTACCGCCTAGCTTGTACGGTATTTTTTTATGTACAAACATATTTTATTACCAAGAGCTGCAGTAGCAGCTCATACAGGGGGCTCACGCATAGACAATTATAGAAAATTTGAGAACACAAGAGGTAGAAATTAAAACACTTAATCAGAAAAATACAAAAAAAAAAAAGAACACTCTTGTAACACACTAGGTAAATAAATAACTTATAGTGATATCGAGGATATAACTGAGCTAGGTTGAAGAAGTGAATCTATACCACTATCAATAACAATGGTATGTGGTATGTCGCAAAGCATAGTCATTATACATCAGACTTTCTAAGGGCCTGCCGGTGTACCGGGATCTCGGCTTGTAGATGATTTACTGTTATTTTCGCGGTTGCGTTTATATGGAGACCGGGACCACAGAATAAGGATCAACCAGAAGTCCGACTCGCGGAAAAAAGTGTCCCATTATTTTTATGCGCATGCGCCAGTCGGCCATTTTGAAAGTAAGTGTCCCCGGAAAATTAGCCTTCTCGTCCTTGCGACCCTCGGGCTCCTGTAATCAATTACTCTTGGCCGTCTTGTGACCTTTTAATTAACTTCATATTATTATCTATATATATAAATAATATTTAGTTAAGTAAATAAGTAATTTACTTTAGAAAACGATTCTTTGGATATGAAATTCTTTGACCACGGGGTTATTAAAACTTCAGTACGCGGACACTACGGGTAAAACTCCGTGGCAAAAAAGTCCTGCACTCACGAAGCTGTCGGCATAATCCAAAATTGTATAAACTCCACATTTGTTTATAGAAGAAGATGGCTAAAATTTTCGGAACTACGCATTGTTGAAATACATCGGGTACGTATGTTGTTAGAAATTTTATAAGCTTTCATTCGGTATATATTTCAAATCGTAGTGTTACCTGTAACTTTTTAAAATGTTCAAAATGTTCTCACCGTTGACTATAAAAGTTTTAATATTTTTTAATATGTTGAAAAGCCGTATGATCACTAATTTGCACCAAAAACGTTTTCAACTTCAACTAGAAATCTGCAAACTTTTCCACTCCTTTCATATTTCGGAATTAGCTTTTGTTTAAGAAATATCTGAGGTTCATACCAGAAGTCTTTCTGAGGTTATAGCAAACACCAAAACAGCAAAAGGCAAAACAAACTTAAGAAATTCATCCATTTCAGACGGTCCAGACCAAAATAATGTTTTTTTATTCTTTAAAATACTTCCCGGCGAGAAAATTAAAAGTTCTGACATGAATGGCACTTCACAGTATCCTATGTTTAATATGTTGTTCAGGGTTGTGCGTTTAGTATTTAAAAACAATATCCAAAATTCTACAACACTTGTGAGGAGTCCATTTCCCATCATATAATTCTTATTTTACGAACAATGGTGTGCACATTTTGAACATTTTAAAAAGTTACAGGTAACACTAAAGTTTGAACTATACACCGAATGAAAGCTTATAAAATTTCTAACAACATACGTACTCGATGTACTTCAACAATGCGTAGTTCCGAAATTTTTTGCCATCTTTTTCTATAAACAAATGTGTCGGCATAATCGAGAAATGTAAAGCCCGCTTCATGAGTGCAGGACTTTTTTGCCACGGACTCTTACCCGTACTACCTGCGTACTGAAGTTTTAATAACCTTGTGGTCAAAGAATTTTATTTCCAAAGAACCATTTTCTAAAGTAAATTACTTATTTACTTAACTAAATATTATTTATATATATATATAACAATATAAATTTAATTAAAAGGTCACAAGAAGGCCAAGAGTAATTGAATACGGGAGCCCGAGGGTCGCAAGGACGAGAGGGCTAATTTCCCGGGGGCACTTACTTTCAAAATGGCGCCGGGATCGCAGGCCGACATTTCGCGAGGACGCTTACATCAAAGGTGCCGACGCTGAGTTGGACTTCTGGTTGATCCTTATTCTGTGCCGGGACGTCCCATTGTACCGGATCCCGGTTGAAGCAACCGAGATCTCGGTACACCGGGACAGATTTTTTCCCATATAAACGCAACATCCCGGTACACTGGGATGAAGTTTACTGAACTACGATGCTTGTAACTTTGAATATTACGGTCAGAATTTCGTCCAAACGGTCAGGTCTAGAGACAAAACACTGAATAAAAGTGAAATAACTTCTAACATAGTAGAATTAGGGCGAGTTTTTGCTTTTTTGTCCATTTCCTTAAATTCCCGCGCTTTTTGACCCGGGATGAAATTCATCCCGGTCAGCCGGGACGAGCACTTTGTTTACTCCATATAAACCCGAGATGAAATTCATCCCGGGCAACCGGGACGAGTACTTTGTTTACTCCATATAAACCCGGGATGAAATTTATCCCGGGCAACCGGGACATCCCGGTACACCGGGATCATATAAACAGGCCCTAAAACTCATTAATAATTCATGAGGAAAACACAAAGAAAATCCATGTTAGTGAGGGTCTGTATATGTGATATAGATTCCCTTGATTTACATAAATTTTAACTTTTATTTTCTCGACTTAGACAACGTTTTTTTTAGAAAAATTACTACGCCAATGAACTTATCAAATAGATCGTTTTAGAAGTAATTTACAGGAATCGTGTCCGTTCTGTATCGGGATACAGGCATGCAGTCGGCTTCGCCTCGTGTCTGTTATACCCCGATACAGAACGGCCACTCATTCTGTAAATAGTACTTAAAATTTATCGACATTTTAGGATTTGGAAGAAAGTACTGATCAGTTTGATACAGTTAAGTAAGTGTTTTCATTTGTTGTTATGTTTTTTTAAACTTGAAATATTCATATAATGATCGTATTTTTTTTTAACAAATTATTCATGAATGCATTCCAATTCAATCTTTTAGTTTTGAAGCGACAAAACATAATTTTGTGGATACTCAGTTTTATCATCCAACCAAGTGTGATTTCTGCAGTAAAAAGGTATCCTTGACTTAATAATAGTCAAATATATTAAATATAATAAGTCAAATAATAGTTAAATATATTTATTATGAAATATGAACGTTCAATACAGGACGTCTATTTTAAAGATGCGGCTAAACGTAAACGATGATTTAAAAAACCCGTCTTTTTCCATTTTGAACGCGATATATACAGTATATTGTAGCGTCCATGCCGGTTCTTGAGGCCACTCGGAACTTGAATTGTAAATGTGTGATATTTGAATTGTAAATCGCGTAAATAGGCTAATAAGTAAATATTGCCAAGTGGTAAGCGAAAATAGGTGTTCAAAGAATTGTTAGCCTGGCACACTACAATGTATATATGGACGTCTTTAATGTATCGTAAGTTCATCAGAGGCGTTTTTGTTTACTGTCTTGTCTTTTCTTTTATTTCGTCGGCTTTTTTTTTCTTCTTTTTTTTGTTTCTATACGTTACGTTACATTATATTATATTATATTATATTATATTATATTATATTACATTACATTACATTACATTATATTATATTATATTATATTATATTATATTATATTATATTTTTTATATTATATTATATTATTATATGGCTGGGCTTGTTTTTGGGTCATTACGCCAAACGGCGCACGCTGATTGGTTGCTGAGAGGTCCGGAAAAAGCCGTAATGCCCTCTCGGCACTGTGAGAAGGCATTACGTCCTTTTTAATGACCTGCAAGTTTTGGCGGGAAAATTACTGAGTTGATTTGAATGAAAATAAAAGCGAATTAGATATATTCGTTGGAAAATTTTGAACAATAATACGTCCTGAAACATCAGTGTTTCTTTTTATAAAAACTTCTTATTTAAATAAAGGCCTAACAGGTGTAAACATGAAGCGAAACGAACAAGCTCAAAAGTAAGAACTACGGTGAACAGCGACATCTGATCAAGACAAACGTAGAACTAAAAACAGATAAGAAAACAAACCAAAAGCCATATAATAAAAGGCTTATTAACCTCGTTTTCTCGGTCTGTACAGGAAAGTATTTGCCCTCGGTTTCTCTCGCACAAACCTCGCTCCTTCGTCGCTCGGTCTGTACGAAAACCTCAGGCAAATACTTTCCCGTACAGACCTCGAATTCGGTTAATAAGCCTTTATTATATTATATTATATTTTATAAAATAAGTTGCGTCTTACGCACGCTGTGATTGGTCAATTACCGTGTTTATATCAGGCTATGTAAACACGGTTGCGATGTCACGGTACATTTTTTAGCCTTATTTCATAAAAGAAATAGAAAATGGATGCCCTGTGTTTATATAACCTGGTGCATAAACTTTTGAATTCTCCCAACTCACTCTCGTGCTTGCATGAGGCGATATAAACACCGGCGGCCATTTTCTATTTCTTAAATATTATATTATATTATATCATTATATTATATTATATTATATTATATTATATTATATTATATTATATTATATTATATTATATTATATTATATTATATTATATTATATTATATTATATTATATTATATTATATTATATTATATTATATTATATTATATTATATTATATTATATTATATTATATTATATTATATTGTATTATATTGTATATTATATTATATTATATTATATTATATTATATTATATTATATTATATTATATTATATTATATTATATTATATTATATTATATTATATTATATTATGTATTGTATTGTATTGTATTGTATTGTATTGTATTATTATATTATATAAAAAAGTGGAAGCTTTTCCGGTATTGTTCGTCACTCGGAGTAACACGTTATTAGCATTAAATATTATTTACTTTTTATATTTATGGGCTGATACTTGTGTCTGCATGCATGGCTTTGCTCTCCCCGACATTTTGTTATGAAATGTTTTCACTTTTGATTTTACATGAAAATGCATGCATGGCACCATTTTTTATATGTATTTTTTATGCGTCTGTTTTTATGAAGATCTGGACAAAGTCTGCATATAAGTGTCGTTTGTGTCGGATGGCATGTCATAAAAAGTGCTTACAAAGAGCCCAAATGTATACCCAGTGTTACAGGTATAGTTGGTGTTTAATCCTTTACAACAGAAATGTTATAACATCGAAATGGCGTTACACCGTTTAGTGGTTTGTACCTATGGTTTGTACCCACATGCAAATTATTTTTAAGTGACTTTGTTGCTTAATTTCGAAGATATTGAGTATGTCAAACTTCAAGACTTGCCGCAATGTTGTTGGCCTGCATATACATTTCATTTGAAAGATTGATCATAGACCAAGGACCAACCCATTCAATTTTAGTTGAATTTGGTTGAAATTTGGATGAGAAATCAATAAAAATCTGACCATATATTGCGCTCATTATCCTTATTTTTTCATAATTTTGGTACAAGTACAATCAAGCATTTTATTCATTCATACATGTGTAGGTCTCGTGAGCTAGCCTGGTTAGCGGGATAACTCGTTTTCTTTTCAAACGTCTCTAATAACTCGCTGGCCGAGGTATATGTAGTTTCTAAGTGTCTTCTTCTCTGTTTATGTTCCAGTCCACAACAAGACGTACTGAGACCAGGGGAGGTTGACGTTGCAGATTCTGAAACACCCCCAAATGCTGATGGATTTCAGGTATAATGTTTCCAGTAATCCAAACTTTCGCAATTTAAGTACTTAAGGTGGCCCCCTGCAGTAATTTAAGAAGAGACTGGTAACGAATATGGCATCGGCACTCCGTAAATAGCAATCTTTGTCGAGTTGATATTCTGTCACGTCAGCAGCCGTCCGAGCGATACAAATGCACACATTTGCTTCGGTAAAATTCTTTAAAATTTTGTGCATAAAGAAATAGAAAAACCTTAAACAACATACTTAGTTTTTCAAAATTTCAGAATTTTTTTTAATCTATTAAGTTGATAAGCGAAACATCTGTCTTGACAACTTTCCCTAATATTTTGCTGTACTGTTCTATGTGGCAAAAACTGACCAGATGATAATTTTTAGAAATTTTGACCGAAGGAAACTGGAAATATATGTCTAAATAGACGACAACCGTGAAAATTTGACAATTACAAATGCTATTATCACCATGGTAACAGCAGATATTAGCACTATTCAACAAATACTTCATAAGTGTGGTTCTCCTAAACAGAATAATTATGTAATAGTTATTTTAAAGACAACAATAACATGCATAGACTATGACTGAACGTAACAAGCCATGAAAAAACTAAAATTCTAGCTGTTTGGCCAGACTTTGTTATTTGGCCCATCTCTTATTTGTGTACTTCATCGACTGTATCTATATTCTATACTTAGATACTATTGCATTATTGTATACTTATGTACTGGGTGAAGGTTACTAAAATTCCTGAGGGGTGCGGTTATCATAAGTGAATGAAAACCCAGTGACGATAATCACAGCCACACCCACACCCCGCAGTGTTAGTAGCTCTTACCAATATTTTGTAGTAATCGAAATATAGTAAGGTTCGATATACTGCCGAAACAGAGAAAGTAGTAGTCTAACGTTTCGAGCGAAGGCCCTTCGTCAGAGAGAAACGTAAAGAGTGTAAACAAACAATGAGCTTATATAAGAAAGATAATCATGTGATCAAAAATTAGCCAATCAGATAAAAATAACAAATTAATAATGAGATGCGAAAAAATTAGCCAATCAGAGCAAAATAACAATAACAAATCAATAATGAGATGTGAAAGACATTTGCTATTCTCACCGTCGATGAGCAAAAAAAAAGAAAGGGGTGTAAAAAGGATGAGCGAGAGTAAGAAATAGATAAATTAAATAGTCAAATTCACGGGATGTATCTGTATATATACCGGGTATATTAAAGACTTATTCTGTACAGGAAAGTATTTGCCTGAGGTTTTCGTGCAGACCGAGCGACGAAGGAGCGAGGTTTGTGCGATAAAACCGAGGGCAAATACTTCCCCGTGCAGACCGAGCAAACGAGGTTAATAAGGAATTTATTATATGGCTATAGGCGAGTTTCAGGGTGTTGCGCGCGCATTATTTTTCAAAAAAACTGGCAAGCTCCACTCAAAGTAAACATACTGTTTAAAATCAACAAAGTATAGATACAGTTTCTGGATGTTTAACACTGTTATTCTGCTGTTGTTGGCTTGCTGGCAAGTCTGTTTGCCATTGCTTAATACTGGGGAGCTTGCCAAGAGCCCGCAAATTCCTTTGCAAAATGATGCGCGCGCAATACCCTGAATATTTGAATAAAAATACCCAGTTCTCTTTTATTTGTATTCAAATCAACTCAAGAGTTTTCCCGCCAAAACTTACAGGGCCGAGAAAATAGCGTATTGACCGGTCGGTCAATATCGTAAAATCCCGTCCGCTCAGGAACCAATCAGCATGCGTCGTTCTGCGTACAAACCGGAAATCAACCCCAGCCATATAATAAATCATAGATACATCCCTACGAAGAACAAAGGAAACCGACTCAACTATTAAATAATAAGCGTTATGGCCACCCTTTCAAATGTATACACCTGTTATTTTATTCTTATCTACAGTGTATTTACTTACTGTAAGCTAGCTAGAATGACTTATCTTTCAATTGAATCCAAATTAATTTCTTATTTAAGTTTGACGTAGACACATTGAAGGAACATGGAGTTGATCCATCGGAAATATCCTCAATGAAAAGCATGAGCTCAGCTATACGAAAAGTTAAGACGGTACGTACAAAATGCATGTTCATGTTTTCTTGGTGTATGTAACGTCACATTTGTTTACAAAAACCCTGAAACATGAAGGAGGGAAGGGAAGCGATGGGAAGAGAAGGGAAGGGAAGCGATGGGAAGGGGAGGGAGGGAGGGAGGGTGAGTGGGTGGGATGGCGGGAGGGATGGATTGATGGATGGATGGATGGAGGGGTGGTTGGATGGTAGGAAGGGGGGGAGGTAACAAGAAGTTATATCTCTTTCCGTGTAAGAAATATCTACAAACCTATGTACCAAGCTGGATGTATGTACTGACTGCTGGAGTTGTTTTTTCTTAGTTATGAACTATGAAGGACAATGTTTGGTAAATAGTGTTTGGTAATAAATACATTATTTGTGTGTTGGTTTAACCAGCGAGGTCCGGTATTGCTCTGGTATATTGAATTACTTGGAATCAACTTTACACCATCAAGTTTTTATCTGAACAATTACAGTCCGAATTAATAAGAAATCAATTTAATTCTTTGCTGGAAACTTTGACACAGAAAGCGAAATATGGACGCTCAAGGTGCTGATAGGACTTAGACCTCGTTTACACGGCACCGGAACAGTTTGGATCCGGATCAAAATTAGTTCAGATCGGCTTCTCGTTTACACGGTACATGGCTCTCCAAATGAGTTTTATAATTGTACTGGCTATCCAGATTAATTGTTGTCCTGTTAGGAAAATGAACTGGTACGTTTTTCTACCGGGTAAATACTGATTTTGATACGGATACAATATGATACGATATGAGATGTACGAGTAACTCGGAAAAAAACTTATTTTGGCATTCTTTATTAGGTTTGTTAGTTTCTAACATCTGTTCGACTAACTGGCACAAAATTCGAAGGCAAAATGTTCAATCTATTAACAACAGGGGTTGCAAACTTCAGTTGCTTATCAGTAAGGGATTTTTGTGGCCACCGCTGAATAATGAATATCAGCACTTGAGTGCTTGTGCTGCATGGATTGGACCTCATTACGTCATCACTCGGCAATCTTCGCCGAAGATTCGAGAAAGGCCCGCGCGTATAGTCGAAGATAGGGCCACAACAAGTATATGTCGCTTTCCAAAGAACATGTTCAATATAGCATTCTTCGTAAATTTCGTGAAGTTCTAGGCGAAATATTAGCTTTCAAATAAACACTCTACTTTATTATGTTCACTCCAGACTATTCCCGTGCGCCTTCGAGTTTTTGTTTTACAATCTTTGATTTCGCTGACGCTCAGACACTTTAAACTCGTTCACGCGCGTTTATCTGCATGTGGTGAAAGTTAATAATCAAAATACCATCCTCCGTAAATTTCGTGTTGTTCTGAGCTATAGTTTTGGAAATATTAGTAATTGCATTTTAATAAGTCCGCGGAAACGCCGTGTCTTTACAATATATATTTCTCTGATGTACATGCAGTCATACGCTTTAGTGCTTTACAATAATTTTCACGCATATTTGTTTGCATGGGCAGAACTAAGAACATAGTCAAAATACTATTCGTAAATATTGTGAAGTTCTAAGCGAAACGTTTCAAAAAATCGGTAAGCTGGAAAACCTGGAATCCGGAACTGGAATCTGCATGGAATCTGGAATCCGCTGCTCTAACAGCGCTCGACATGAGGGGGAAGATGCTGTGCGTCCAGACCCAGACCTTGTAAAGGGAATGCTAGAGGACGCGCTAGTGCTCTTGGGAAATGCTAATGTCCACCTTAATTCTTGGCGCCAGCTTCGTTTTGCTGACTACTTAACTGAAGTTGGCAAACGTACCCTCAAAGAGGAAATCCCATCTGACCACGAACGAATAAGGAGTGAACACAATCATACCTCCACCAATAGCAACTTGATCAGCAAACCTCTTGATCGACAACGCTTCGCAGGTAGAGGGAGACCAACCCAACAGCCCTTTTGTAGAAAATCCTCTTACCCAAACCAGCAGAATTATAGAAAGCGGAAGTGGAACTCCAACCACAAGGGTCGCACCTCCGGTAAACCTAAACGTCCTCAACAAACACGTTATGACCCAGCCAGCAAAAGCTGACTACCCGTTTCCACCGCTCATGTCAATCAACCCTCAATTGTTTCTGGAGGACAAAGATCCCTGGGTTTTACAATCAGTCCAAGGGTACAAAATACCCCTTTTAAAGACTCCCCACCAATGGCGAGTCGGAAAACACGACCTCGTTCCTTAAAGGAACAAACATGCACTAATGGACACTGCGATCAAGGACTTGTTAAACAAGGGAAGGATGCGATCGCGGAAGTCCAACCAGAAAATATCATTTTGTCTCAACCCTTTTCCTCGTATAGAGAAAGAAAATGGCAAAGGCCAGTTTTGACCGGTTATAAACCTTTGGACAATGAACCGATTTGTTCAAACGGAGTCCTTCAAGATGGACAGCCTCCATGCAAGTTGCAAAAGCACCCATCCAACCCGGTGACTACATGATGAAGTTGGACCTGAAAAATGCCTACTACGCAGTATTACCAAGGACACTGCTGGTACTCCTCTTCTCATACCGAGGGACCCTTTGCGAGTTTCGACGCCTGCCGTTTGCCCTTTCATCAGCACCTCGAGCCTTTACAAATATCCTCAAGCCCGTAGCGACTAGCGTCGCTCGTTGGGAATCGGAATTGTCATTTATCTAGACGACATCTTTCTTCACCAAGACAAAGACGAGCTACTGAAGATTTTTCATCAAGTCTTGGAGCTACTGCAGTATCTGGGGTTCGCTGTCAAACGAGAGAAGTGTTCACCATGTTCCACCCAACATCTGTTGTTCTTGGGGGGACTTCTCGATTCTGTCAAGATGATGATCTCCCTCCCTCCAGAGAAATTAGATACCATCATCAAGGAGGTCCGCGAGATACAGAAGGCAGAGAAAGTACCTCACTCCCTGGAACATCCAACAGTATAGCAGATGCAGCATCCCGACAGTTCAACAGCTATTCAGAATGTGCTCTACACCTGGATATTTTCCACCAAGTCGCGAAACGATGTTATCGAGCAACAGTGGACCTTTTTGCCACACGAGCCAACCATCGTCTTCCCCAATATGTGTCACGTTACCCAGACCCGGGAACGATGGCTTCCGCAGGTTCCGCACGTGATCTCGCTCCCCTTCGAACCAGAGAAGAAACATCCACTCCAACACACCCTGCTTCTAACAGTATGGCCCGTGTCGGGGAACGCTATAGAGCAGAGGCACTTTCAGATGCGGCTACAGAAATACTCTTGTCGTCTTAGAGCAAAGCTACACAGAAGCGCTACTCAGGACCCTGGAAATCATGGTCAAGCTGGTGTTCTGAACGATTTCTCTGTCCCTTTTCTGCCCCTGTAAATAGTGTATTGACATTCTTAGCAGAATTAGCTCATCAAAGGAAATTGGCCTACAGAACGATAGGTGTTTACAAATCAGCTATTTCACAGACCCATGATCCGGGTGGTTTTATTCCTCTGGGAAAACTCCCAATGGTGGCACGGTTCATGAAAGGAATTTTTCGAATGAATCCTCCAAGACTGAGATTTTGCACTACTTGGAAAGTTCAAGCTGCTCTTGCCTATATGGAAGGACAAAAATCTGTTGAGGAACTTTCGCTTAAGGAACTCTCCTTTATGCTGGTGTTATTACTGCATGAATAATGAATGAATGAATAACTTTATTTAAGTGTCAATGTATTTAGCTATATATTACAGCTAATTGGCCTTGACATCAGCTGCACGAGCCCACGAATTGGCAGCGCTAGACTTAAAATATCTATAGCTGAGAAAGGAAAATCATGGGAATTTTCCTTGGCCATACACGTCAAACAATCTCGGCCTAATCATGCTGGCTAAAAGATATATCTGCCAGCCTATTCACAGAACAAAAAGCTCTGTGTAGTAAACACCCTAAGAGAATATAGGGCGAGGACAGCGCCAATCAGGCGTTCAGATTCTTCTCAACTGCTTCTTGCTCTAGTGGCTTCGCATGCACCAGTCTCGAGCCAGACTGTCTCAAGGTGGTTGAAAGGCGTGCTCAGTCTCGCTGGGGGGCTCCGCATGCACCAGTTTCGAGTCAGACTGCCTCAAGGTGGTTGAAAGGCGTGCTCAGTCTAGCTGGAATTGCTCCGACTTTCACAGGACACTCTATGCGCAGTGCGTCAACATCAGCGGCTGCAGAAGCAGGTATTCCACTAGAACTTATTCTTGAAGCAGCAGACTGGGCTTCAGCTGAAACATTCCGTGCCTTTTACCATAGGCCTGCATCCAGAGAAACATTTGCGAACTCTGTTATTTCATCTTGATGATGGAGTACATTCATATTTTGTTGTTAGGAAGTTCTTATACTATTATATAAGATAGAATAAAGTGTTTATTTGGGGTATTATACCAATGTCAGCCGGCTTTGTAATCTGCAGTATTGTGAATATCAGTCGGAAAAGAAATGAAGGAGAAATGAAGTTTCCCCAGAGGACAACTTACCTGAAGAGAAGACGTAGTTCTCCAAACTTCTTCGTGGACTGTTATGAACAATACTGTTCCCCATCCGAATAAGGAAGAATATACTGGGTTTATATCTACATCTCTTCCTCCCCACCCTCTGTTGCCATTCGTATCAGTTATTCGGTTTTAGGGCCTGTTTATATGATCCCGAGGTACCGGTTTATATAGAGTAAACAAACTGCTCGTCCCGGTTGACCGGGATGAATTTCATTTCATCCTGGGTCAAAAAGCGCGGGAATTTAAGGAAATGGAGCAAAAACTCACCTTAATGCTACTATGTTAGAACTTATTTCACATTTATTCAGTGTTTTGTCCATAGACCTGACCCTTTAGACGAAATTCTGACCGTAATATTCAAAGTTACAAGCATTGCAGTTCAGCAAACTTCATCCCGGTCTACAGGGATATTGCGTTTATATGGACAAACATCCCGGTCAGGCGGAACGTCCCGGTCTCCATATAAACGTAACTTGGAAAATAACAGTAAATTATCTACAAGCCGAGATACCAGTACACCGGGACATCCCGGTATTAATAGAGGACTATTAGGACATGTACACTTCGTTTTCTTAATCGTGGTATCCAGACCTCTCGCAGTCTACGAAGAAGTTTGGAGAACTGCGTCTCCCCTTCAGATAAGTTACCCTCTGGGGAAACTTCATATCTATTTTATACTTTCGCAGCTTTTCGAAGAAGCTTTTCCGGCTTTCGTGCACATATTCAAAAGCATGAAAGAAGCTATGTTTTTCATTAAGAATTATTCATAGTGGCTAAACGTCAAGGCAGAGAATACAGTAGAGGCGAGTTCATAAATACAAACCTTTAAAAATAGTTTTAATATTATTAATGATATTAATAATATTATTAATAATAATAATAATAATAATAATAATAATAATAATAATAATAATAATAATAATAATAATAATATCAATACTGCAAAGAGAAGGTCTCAGTCTGGAAAGAAGAAATTGAAACACCTTCTAAAATTGCAGAGAGTCAACCTCATATTGGCGTAACAAAGGGATATAAAGCCAAATTCACGCCCACATTTCATGCGCACAATCGAATCTTTCGAAGAATATGTAGAGCCAATTCAGAAAGTGCTGAATGAAGTTTTTCTGCCGACAATTTTTGGGCAAGATGAACTGAGGAACTTAGTCCACTTTTCACTTTACCATCAACCCAAGGGGGTTTAGGAATGCCTAATCCCTAAAGGACGAATCACCACAGCAATATGTCGCTTCAACCTCGATAACAACATCCCATATAGAGTCGATTATAACACAGAGTATGATGATGAAACAAAGCGAGCCACCAACAGAAGATATGAAAAATCATCAACAGAAATTGAAAGCCACATGTCTTAAATTAAACAGGGAAATAATTGACGCTTCTCTGCCTTCAGACCTATTACCACAAGACACAAGTGAACAAGCAAGAGATAAGGGAGCCAGCTCGTGGCTAAATGCAATGCCACTTGAGCCTTGAGGGTCAGGGCCTTTGTGTGAACAAAAAACAATTTATTGAAGAAAAAAAATTTCATACTCCCTACGTCTGCGCTATAATTTACCGTTGTCCGATTTACCAAGTTATTGTCCATGTGGTGAGAGTTTGTCCATCAACCACTCCCTGTCATGTAAGAAGGGTGGTTTTGTGGCGCAGAGGCATGATGGAATTCGAGACCTACTGACATCAGTAATCAGTAAAGTTTGCAAGACCACACCTTCAACCACACCTTCAACCACTTGACAACGAAGATTGAATTTGAGAACAGCAAATACAAGCCCGGAAGCACGACTAGAGGTTAAGGCGAGCGGATTCTGGTCACGTGAAGTTACGGCATTTTTCGATGTTAGAGTGACGCATGTTAACTCTGCAAGTAACCAGAATAAAACAACGGCACAGATTTTCAAAGAACAAGAGAATGAAAAGAAGAGACCATATTTACAAAGAGTATTGGAAGTCGAACATGGATATTTTACATTTCTTGTGTTTGGAACCAATGGTGGGACGGGGATCGAATGCACTTTTTTTCTAAAAACATTAGCAGAACATTTAGCAAGAAAGAATGGAGAATCATACGCTATCGTTATAGCTTGGCTGCGAACACGCATATCTTTTGAAGTTTTACGATCCGTTCACTTGTGCGTAAGAGGCTACCCTGCGAGCAGAGCCTTCTTTTCCTTATTTCTTCGCTGAGAGAGAGGAAGAAAAGAAGGCTCTGCCGTATTCGTGACTGATTTCCATTGCGCATGCATGTCAGTTGCTTGGTTACAATCTCAGTCCAAATCAAAGCAGAAAACAAAAAAAGAACCGGTTAAACGGGTCTTAAACGGGTTACTCCATCCTAAATCTTGGACTAAGCCAAACACGAATGCAGCAGAGCCTTCTTTTCTTCCTTTTCTTCCTCTCTCTCAGCGAAGAAATAAGGAAAAGAAGGCTCTGCTCGCAGGGTAGTAAGAGGCTCGCGAGTGCCATTCAGAAAACGAGATGAAGGGGAGATGTTGGAAACGTTCGATTTTTCGGGTAAGCTGGAAAACCTGGAATCCGGAATCTGCAATCTGCCGCGAGCATCGAGAAGGGAGTAATTAACAATAATAAATAATTTATTATTATTATTATTATTATTATTATTATTATTAATAGTGTTATTATTATTATTATTATTATTATTATTATTATTATTATTATTATTATTATTATTATTATTATTATTATTATTATTATTATTATTATTATTATTATTATTATTATCATCATCATCATTATTATTATTATTATTTTATTATATATTAAGATTTCTATTGAATTTGACGACAGTGATGATAAAATATCTTCTTTCTAATTTGCATGCTGATTAAATATTTAAAAATCTTCTTCTAGTTGTTTTAACACAAATATTACTGATAAAAAATAATATGATAAATTAAAGTAAATTATTAAAAAAAAATTCTAAAAAGTTTTAATTTTTAAAAGTTCTTTTTAAAAAATTTTAAAAATTTCTGCGGCTGTTACATTTAATCAGCTTTCAATTAAACAAGTTTCACAGTCGATTAGCTCACTCAGGCGATTGGCTCTAAGGAAACGCGGGTTTCAAATTTCACTCGCCCGTCAAAACAAAGAAACATGAATATCTCCACAAATGCGCAGTGGCGATTGTGCTTCACCTTTAAATTAGTATAATCGTATTCCTTTTACTATAGATGTTGATAATACTTCTGATTTTTTACCCACACTGGAAGCCTACAACATTTACAGTAATATTATCGATTACTCTTGACAAAGCAATAGCCAGCGAGGTTTTGGGGCATCATGTCCGTTGGGGGGTGCAACAGCACAGTGGACACATGTATGAGCATGCCTATTTTTTTATGTTGCCAAGGCAATCAGTCACATGTTACGACAACTGCGCATGTGCGTCTCAAAAAACCTTGACTGATCCGGTACAGTGTAAACGGGAACGATAATGATGGTCCATTTGGTCCAGTACAACTGTATTGGACTAATTTTGATCCGGTGTCGTAGGGAAGAATGACCCCAGTGCTGGGTGACCCACTAGTCCTTCCACCCTAGTTTATCAGTGACCTTTTAGAGTTAAAATTAGAAATTTGGTGTTAGGGTTGGTGTTGGGATAAGTCTCATCCCTGGGGGTCACTCAGCGTTCTCACACGGGATCCAAATTGATCCGATACCAGGTAAATGGGGTCTTAATATTCACCCAAATATTTCAGTTCATTTTGTGTGCTCACCTAGTGGCTACAACAATTGCCTAATAA
The DNA here is from genome assembly GCA_035771165.1 of Paragorgia papillata. NCBI lineage: Eukaryota > Metazoa > Cnidaria > Anthozoa > Scleralcyonacea > Coralliidae > Paragorgia > Paragorgia papillata. Next base: position 6,723,043 of record JAWNZC010000351.1, read on the forward strand.
AATATATCCTGTATCACTAAAACATCTTCCATTAATTCTGTGCAAGTGATTTTGCCTTTATTTTCTTAGAGACTTACATCGTATTTTCTTAAACAAATTTAGGTCGGCAAAGAACTATATCCCGAACTCTCTTTAACTAACAGAAAAATAAAGTTAGAAGAAATGGTAACTGTTTTTCTATTTATTTTTGTTGTGCTAGAACTTATGATTCTCAACAAACCTACGATATATATTTAAGAAATTGTTTATGTTATGATTTGGCGTGCTCCATATAGAGTTATAATGTTGATAGCTCAATATTCCCAAGTGCATCTTCTATATAGTTGACGAAGTACGTCAATTATTTTATAATTTATAAGTAAAAGCACGGCATGGACGGTTATTAGTGATTAAATGCCTCCGAAAGCCGAGGGAGGGTTTGTGGAACTTTTGGAGGCTAAAACAAGATTAAATATAGATGATGGATTCAGCTTTGCAACAATCTTGACAGGGTTGCTCAGACTACAGTCAATAAGAGAGACTCTCTGTTAAAGTGCTTATATCACTTGTGGAGTTTTAACGTATTTGAATAGAGCAAAAAAAGTTAGTTAATAAGTTATTTTGCCGTTTTTGATTTACTTTAATAGTTTCTGAGATATAAGCCTTTAAACATGCAAATTTCGGAATTTCGCAAAAAATTTCCGTCGTTCATTTTTAAGCACGGGGGCCTGGGACTCAGGAACCTAAGCTCGACCGTTTGTCTCGACTAGTTGGAACTCTCGTGCGTACTGGAAAACGGGTGTGAGCTCGACATTTCGATTTTTCAGTCAAATATATGTGTTTTTGTGAATCAATAGGCCGAAACGTAGTTGTTTTGGATTGACTCGTTCCTGAGTCCCAGGCCCCCAAGGCGTTAAAATGAACGACGGAAATTTTTGAGAATTGGCATGTTCAGAAGCCAACATGTCAGGAACTATTTGACTAAATCAAAAACGGCAAAATAACTTATTAACTAACTTTTTTTGCTCTATTCAAATACGTTAAAACCCCACAAGTGATATAAGCACTTTAAGAGTGTTCACATCACCCTTTCTTTAGCAGTGTGCTAATCTGCTAACATCGCCCCGATGATGATTATGAGGGACGATTTCATGGTAATGAGGACGTTTAGTCTAATTGTCCCTCATTATAATTAACAGTTATTCCACGAACTCGAGTCGTATATGAGCTGATAGCCGACGAGGCGCTTCGCCGAGTCGGCTATCAGCTCATATACGACGAGAGTGAGTGGAATAACTGTTTTATTATATACACAAGCTCTGGATATGAACACTGAACAGCATAAAATTTCAAATTTATTATGGCAAGTAATTGAAATGGATTTAATTTTCTCTCTACATCCGCCATGCGTAATGAAGACAAAATGTGAATAAATTATGTCACGTGAAAGTGAAACGCCGAAGCCCGAAGGCATTCATAACAGTCCGAACGAAGAAAGTTTCGCTCTGCAAAACGACTTTACCGATCGAAAAAAACGTATTTATGATAGAACTGAGTTCAACAAAGTCAGTTGTAAATGTTCACATTGCACTGGTGAAAGTTAAACACCGGACTTTTTGTCGTGGAGCTGTTGCATTTGTTGAATGCGATCGACTGATTGTTGACAACGGTCGTCGACTGTGCATCAAGTTGACCAAAAGAAACCAAAGGGACATCGGCTGAACTACTGTCTTCCTGTGTAGAAATCTGGTTCTCTTTATCTGGGTTTGTTTGATTCACGATTGCAGGAATTGCCGAGTCGTTGGGGCTAATGTAGCTGCTCAAAATCGAAGACATGATCTCCTGTTGACGTGCGGATGGCCGGCTGCTGTAAGACTCGATGGATGTATCGGATTTATGACCGGTTACAGACTTTATTAAACGGGTTTCTACATGAGCATTGGCCAAAACCGTGATGGAAGTTGCTCTTATAGAGTGATTTGTCAAAGGAGGCTCAATACCAGCTCTTTTGGTCATCACACGAAGCAAATTGCCCAGCGTTGCTTCGCCGACTGGCATATTTGAATACCAAACCACGTTGTTGACATCAAACTTATTGGATTTTGAATCTTTTGGACGCTGAAAGAGACTTTCACAGGCAGGATTTAGATGCTTCAAGTAACTTTTGATCGTTTTGACAGGGCAGATGCTTGAGTCTCGAATACCGAAGATTTTGCCATCGGACTCGTCTTCTGTGTCGCCGAGGCCGCCTTGGTGATTTTTTGTTGCCAAAACAGAACCAGCTACTTCACGGTTGAGCTCAAAAAATGCTTTGCCGTCAGGTGTTGACCTAAGAATGAGCATGTTCGGTTTCAGCTGCCTTTGGTTTTCTCTGCCTCTCTTGCCGAAGTAGAAACTCAAATAAAACCAAACTGTGCGGAAGAGTTGTGCGGGGTCTACGCTGTTAGCTGGTCCCAATTCGCCGGTGCGGAAAAGCAACTCGATTTGCTCTTTTGAAATGGGTTTTTTGTGGACTACTCCAGCTATCTTGCCAGACTTTCTCAAGTCTTTGACAAAAGCATCAAGAACAGCGTTGGCTTCAGCAAAGGTAGGGTCACCAATTATGCTAAAACCTTTGTTTGACGTTTTTTTGAGAAACCTATCAATGGCAGCTCTAATGGACTTCATTGTTGTTTTTTTGTAGTACGATCCATCTTTCTGCCTAGCAGAAGTGTAAAATTGCTTTAAGCAAGAATTTAACTCTGGTTTGGACATTTCTGTTATGTACTTGTCAAATTTCTTTGTAAATGTAAACCATTCTAGAAATAGAACCGAAGCAAAAACGCTAAAATTTAATTTTTTAAAGGCCAAAAATATTTGTAGCAGCGCCACTTTACGGCGCTGTTTTATTAAAAATATGAAACTTTGCACAGATTTTTGTAAAACCTGGTTGTTTTACCTACCATCAAATACTTTCATTCCAAATTTTGTTACTTTCTGTGTGCATTTTGGTGTACTATTTTCAAGTAAAACTTGAATTTCTTCTTCGTTTAATTCTGCAAATCTGGCAGCCATTTTTCTACATTTCTCTACTAGTAGGATATGAGCTAATATCCTACTAGTAGAGAACCAATCAGATTGCAGAATAGCTCATATCCAGAGCTTGTGTATATAATAATACTGGATTTCGAGGTGACTATGTAATTACATAGATTAAGACTCAAAAATGCCGTATTATTTCCTTGCAGATAAACAAACTTCAAAATGAGATTGATGAAGAAAATGAGAAAAAAGCAAAATTATACTCGATGAAAAAGTTACCGAAGCCTCCTTACACAATTTCTAAAGTAGATCAGTTCATTGTAAGTATATGAAATCATAGTCTCTGGAATTAAAGTGTTTGGAAACGCGGCTAAACTGTGACTTGATTTTATTTATATATATATATATATATATATATTTTATTTTTGTGTATACGTTATATACTTTTCAGGAAACCGCACGGAGCCACTTTAATTAAGGATTTTTTAATAACGAGTATTTGTTTTTGTTGTTATTTGATGGCGAAAATTTACTATCGAATGCTATTAAAGGATGAGTGTCCAGCTAATGCTTTGCGCGCTCACAGTGCACCCTCGCGGCCATTTTTCGGGTCACGAAATTCAACAAGTGAAGCAATCCCTCGATATCTGAGCAATCCTTGCAGTAAATTACTCAATTTATGTTTTTCGTGAGAGCAAAGATGATTTAGTAAGTAGTTATTGTCATATTTTTGATAATATTTGATTACACTCAGAGGGCCGTGGAGTTGTATTTCGAGACAAGTATTCGTCGATCGGCGTTTCTTACAAAACCAAACGAAGGCCAGACAAGAGATCGTAACTAAACAACGTAGACACTAAATTAGATGCCATCAATAAGAGCTAGCTAGACTCAACGTTTTGTCATTTCAATAAGACGCATTCATACTGCTGTTAGTTGTTTACAAGTGGTTTACCTGTTGGATTGCATCTCCGATTAGGATTTGTTTTGATTAGGCGCTCTTGTTCTCTGGCGTTTAATTTCCAAATGCAAACTGCAATTTATCGCAGTATTTTGTTTGTAGTTTTAGGCTCCTTTCCCTTCGAATAGGCTACAGTAACACAAGAGTGAAGACCATCCAAATATTTTTGGAAACGTGGAGCGTGTATACAGCATACAGAAGTGTTATGCACAGTCTGTAAAGTGCGAAATAATATATATGTACTTGAATGGCCGTTGTATTCAAAGCCGTTGTGAATAGAACACTCTGACAGATTCGTGGAGTGTCGTTTATAATTATTTTCGACAAATTCTGAGTCAGACATCGCTACAAATCGATTCAAACGACTTTTGGAAGCTTATAATATCATCGGCTGAGAACCAAACAATAATCAAAACAAATCAGTCCTAATCGGAGTTGCAATCCAACAGGTAAACCACTTGTAAACAACTAACAGCAGTCTTATTGAAATGACAAAACTTTGAGTCTAGCTGTCTACGTTTAGTTATGATCTCTTGTCTGGCCTTCGTTTGGTTTTGTAAGAAACGCCGATCGACGAATACTTGTCTCGAAATACAACTCCACGGCCCTCTGAGTGTAATCAAATATTATCAAAAATATGACAATAACTACTTACTAAATCATCTTAGCTCTCACGAAAAACATAAATTGAGTAATTTACTGCAAGCATTGCTCAGATATCGAGGGATTGCTTCACTTGTTGAATTTCGTGGCCCGAAAAATGGCCGCGAGCGTACATGACCAAAGTGATCGCGTGCACTCTCATTGTATTGTGAGCGCGCAAAGCATTAGGTGGACACTCATCCTTTAAAAACATGTAATGGTCGCGGGTCAGTGCCTCTCGGAAAAAAATGCTTAATTACACGCCACCACGCAAGCGCCATCTTGTTATCTGAATTTCGAAATTAACCAATCACAGGCCAGTTTTTTTCCACTCGTGTCTTTTGAGATTGAAAAACAATTTTTACAAAAAAAAAACGAACTCGGAGAGTTGAAAGACATTTTGAAAACCAAAAAGCCTTGTCACCGTAAGCAAAAAGTGCAACTAAATTTGAACATATATTTACGGGGTTTCTTTATTTCGTTTCGCATCACTTCGTTCTACTTCATGTTACTTCTATGTTACCATTGGAACATCTAACAAGATGGCGGTCTTTAAGTGGGGGCATTTAATGCAATACAAAAGTATCGGGGGTTCGCAGTCAAGCCGGTTATATACAGTAATGGTCAGTACGTGCGAGGGCAACGTCCGACTCAATATTTATGTTTTCTACACTGTCTCTGACTAACGCCAGACGATTTTACTCGTCGCAGGGAAAACCCACCGACAGAAAAACTGGGTTAATAGTTAACAATTATTCACCGAAGTGGAGGTGAATAGTGCTGAATATCTACACTATTCACCAACACTGAGGTGAATAATTGTTTTAGCATATACCTCATAAATGAAATAACAAGTCTAACATTCTTATATTTTTCGGTATTTTTTATACAAGACACGGCCGCTATGTAAAGAAAATACCTGTGGACACTCTTCTACTTAACGTTGTTGACTTTTCTCGTTATTCTACTACAGCAGCCTTGTTTATCAACAAAATCTCCTGCTTCAGTGCTTACGGCAAACAAAGCTAAACTGGCCGCCATTTTGTTTTGCCCGCAGTGACTGAATAGTGCAGGATATTCCGGGCTAGAGGAACCAATCAGATTGCGTGAAAAGCACTATTCACCTGCGAGGTATATGCTAATAATAAATATCTATAATATGTGGATTTTTCTAAATATGAGACACACGCATAACTCATAAGAGGTGTATGTATCGTTACAAATGACAAGTTGGTGATAGCAATGCGATCGCACGAAATCTTTATAAATTGTGCTTCGATGCTTTTTGAAAAGCAATTTAAAAATTGTTTTCAGAACTTTTGGACCATGCTATCAGCTTTATACTCCTTTTATTTTTGGTTTTTTTTAGCTTAAATCTGAACAGAAGAGTGAATCTTTGAAGTTACTAATGCTGCAATTTTGTTCTGGACTAGTGAATTGTGAATCAGAAGTATGAGGCAACAGAGACAGCGTCGAAGAACGAAATGCATGCAAGGTTTGACTTCACAATATTTCTGTGAAAACCACCAGAGCAACCTTAATAAGTCTTCATAAAATAGGGTGTCTTCTACGCACGCTCTGATTGGCTGGGCTCCGTGCATTTTTATAAAGTATATATATTATTATAGAGTATAAAGATCATGAATGACGTAAAATGGTGTGACGTCACCTGGCGGGAAAACTAGCGAACTTTTAAAACTATCCCACTTTTAGTTGGGGTTTTTTCCCCCTCATATTTTATAAAACAAATAAAACATAAAGCTCCGTGCATATGTACTCTTATAAAGGTACGTTTGACGTCATTTGAACTCGAAAGAAGTGTAAAGGCACTTGGCTATCGTCTCGTGCCTCTACTCAACTTCTTCCTTGTTTAAATGACGTCAAACTTGCCTTGATAAGAGTACATATGCACGGAACTTTATGTTTTATTTGTTAATTATAACAAACCACGACAACGTCAGACTTTAGTCATTGAATCATCGCCAGCTATTGTGGTACGTAATATGGATCAGGCATTCAGGCCATGAACAGGCTAATTGACCTAATAGAAATTGTTAAAATATATATAATTACATAGCAATCTCGTAGCCTCCTCCGCAGGCAACTCTGTGCTTCCCAATTTGCGAGCAATACCAGAGAAAGATTATTTCTTTGGCTCGGCCAATGCTCTTATCTCTTATGATCTTTCTCTGCTCGCAAAGTGGGAAGCACAGAGTTGCCTGCGGAGTAGGCTAGCAATCTCGTACTCTAGCAAAAAATATGCACTATTTTGCGTATACGTTTAACTTGGACCATGTATCTTTCATACGCATCATGCAGAGTAGCAATAAAAATGTTCTTATTTCAAAGAATTCTTGAAATAATAAGGAATATCAATTTACAGCTCTTGCATATCTCAATTTGTTCTTGAACATACAGTGTTTCACGTGATTTTGTTTGATAATTGAAAATATATATAATTATATAATATAACTTTTTTAATAAGTCATTATGCACACATGACGTCAAAGGCTTACATTCCTATATCAAACAAATCTTTTGAAATGTTATAAAAATATCTCAAGTACAATGAAGTAAGATATGAAAGAGTTATAACGCCAATCTTTATAACCATAAGTGTGAAAGAGTTAGAGTGTTGCGTGGGCAGTGTTTTGAATAGAGCAAATTCGTGAAAAGGTGGTATAACCTGTCGAGATTTTTAGTAACGAAATACTGACGTTTTGAGCCTTACTTGGAAGTTTACCACATTTCACTTTGCTTTATAAGTTTCAAAAACTCATTAATAACTCATGAGGAAAATTCAAAGGAAATGAAAGTTTAATCAGTGTCTTTATATGTGATAAAGATCCCTCCTGATGTACATAAACATTATTAGCTTTGATTTTCTCGACTTTATAGACAAGGTTATTTTTCAAACTTACTACGCCACTGAACTTACCAAGTGGTTCGTTTTTGAAGCCGTTCAATAAACTCGCAGTTCGTGTTTTATCAGATATAAAAACACTCCTGCTCGTTTATTAAACAGTAGATAAAAATCATACTATATTCAAATAAGAGAGTTTAATATTTCTAGTTGATTTTTTTATATCATAGGCACTTTAACTGAAGTATTTGCGGAATTATTTGATGTAAAATCGACTAAAACACATTATAATTGAAATAATCTAAAATAATAGAGCTATAGCCAATTAAGGTTAAGGCGCTAGTTACAGTAGATGTGATGTCAACCGATCATGAAAGAGATATAGTTTAATCAAATGTCAAGATCATTTGTCTTCTGCCATATTGCTTCAGCCCTTACGAAAGACGAGGTACGAGGCTTCTTTTTTAATGCAATATATATATATATATATATATATATAGAATAGACAAGACAGGAACGCTTTAAAACGTTATTTCTTTACGTTTCGGGCGCAGCCCTTCGTCATATAAGCATGAATGCGAACGCCGCTATTTGCAATTCTTGCCGTTTTTGTGTGCCTGGTGCATTTATACGTACCATGCAGGTTTTGGTACCATGAGTTATATCACCTCGAGTTTCCTATAGTGTATCAATGAGTGTTACCATATAACTTTAAATGTTCTTCTAAATATACAACTATAAAAAACTGGGATAAATTTCCATGTCATGCATGTGCACTTTAACAACATACGACAAACAACTGGATGTTACTTAAAAGTTAAAAGTACTTCACGCACAAATAATGAAGATCAGCTGAGCACCTTGGCATTGAATGACCTTATATCATTTCACTTCAATAAATACGATATGACTCGCCAACGTCCATCCATATATATTTTTGTATATACCTTTCTATCTTTGAATCATTTTGGCGTGGATAAATATAAGATGAGGTAGATGGATCAATATACTATGCGTTTCTTTCAAAAAGTTCTGTTTTAAATTTTGCCACCGTTTTCGTCGTTTACGTCTACATGGATGGTAGGCCAGAAAATCGCGTTTTTAAACTAAAATGTGTATTTGTGGACTGCATTTTTTCGTACCAGGCGTGTTTTATGTGTGTCCACTACCAATGAATTGATCGACATTGACAGTGCAATCATGTGAATGACTTATATACATTGCACTATATAATGTATGTATATCAGTGACAGTCCCACTGCATTATGCTATCGTAATTTGTAATTTATGGTATGATGTCCGACATGCACCAAATAGTCTCCTGTTTTTTAATGTAAAAAAAAAGAAAACTATTTCCATAAGTAATTGACATAACTAGTATAGGCAACTGTATTCATTAGTTAATGCAAAATTATCAACCCTCAAAAGCCAAGAAGGGAGGTGACGTATTAGCTTAGTTTCCTTTATGCTGTGTAAAACAATGGACACGTCGTAATGTTTCTCCACGAACGAACAGAGAGTTTGAAGAACTTGAAACTATTTTTGTAAATAATTCATTGGTGTCATTCTTGATGGTTTTATGTTCCATTGTAAAAAATAAAGTTTTGGTTTGGGGATGACGTGCTCCCAATGGTCACCTTCAAGCCCATAGATCGACTCAGGTTATTTAATGTAAATATAATGATCAGTCGAATCGTAAGAACTGTCCAAGAGGATTATGACCCCTTGGTTTAGGTTGATGTCTTAGGGGGTCGCTACCCCTTTGGCAGGATATATATGTCCTACTTGGGGATTATAGGGCATTAGCAGAGTCCTAATGGGGATTATATACCCCAGGACAACAATCTAAGGCCATGTAACAATGAGTCGTTGGGATGATGTTTGACCACAATTTTAGACAATCGGAGTACCTCACCCCAAACCCCTTCTCCCACAAAACGTTGTGTGTGTCATTAGTATTCTTTAGTATATTTTGACATTTTACACCGCCCACTGCACCCTTATGCACTCATATTTTTTAAACGTACTTCCTACGCAAACAATCTTTCTTTATACCTTTATATAATCAATATCAATTGTGTTTTTGTGTACATCTTTTTGTTCCTGCTCTGCATTATGTCGCATATCTTATTTATAATATTGCGTGATGATAAACTTAGCAACCAGAAGCTTTGATCTCAAATATTTTTGGCATTGCATGCATGTCTTTGCACTATACTTCTCTATGCACCGACGTATTATCTTACACCATTGAGTGGCACTGTTTTATATATGAAAACAAATTAAATCATGGCTATAAACAATAAATTATGTAGAAACTATATACTGATATGATGAAAGACAAATGGAAAGTACACGTTTCTTTAAATTTTGCCTAGCATTAACCTTTATTAATAATTCCCCAACTATACATGCAGCACAGAGGCGAAGGTGCTAATCTCGCCTTGCATAGAGTTAGGCTGGAAAAAAACGGAGGATCGGTGGTCAATAAATATGGCAGTGTAAATTCTTAAACTTGCTGTTACAGAGTATACATGCATAACGTGGCCAATCCTTTCTTATCTCTCTGAGTGATTTTCTAAAAGAGACACAGCTGCATGCACATGACTGCAATATATTAATATATTTAAGTTTCCCAATCCAATCCAAATTTTCTCATAAAATAGTCTGGTCTATTATATAATTGTTGCCTAGAACTTTATATATTTCTGATAAAATAAGATTATTGAAAACATTGAAATTTTTTGAAAAAAGAATTTGACCTCTATAATATAGTTAATTTTTATGATATTAAAAGTATATTATATATATATAGTACGCGAAAAAATATTTATCTACGATTATATATGCATGTATATTCTTATTATAAAGAGACTCCATGTTTAAATAGAGTTCATTCATTATTTCGTTCTTTATTTATTTTTTATTCATTTGTATAAGTGACCGCATAATACATATTAAGCGGTCACGAATACATATTCGTGAGGAAATTGAGCACGTATGATCGCAACGAAGATTGACGACTGGCATGCTATATCAAAACCTGCAACGCTTCAGCATGTGTTGCTAGAACAGCAATGCGCGCGAGTATATAGCTAGGCAATTATGACATCAGCCATTTATCTTACAAGGTCGTGGCAACACTACTTAGCAACAGAAATCGGCAACAGAAATTAGCAGTAGGCATCGATGTTACGTATATAACATCTGTAAAATACATGTTTTCGCATTGTGAGTTCTACGATATACCTATAGCTAAATCAAATACATACTTTGACTACAATCATTGACAAAATTGTTGTAACAAAGGCAACATTAACATCTTTTGACCTCCCAGCCAGCATACGTTTACCTCCCGTCCCCCTTAACAATGTTGTATCACTACAAAACTTTAGCAATTTGTTCTCGATGGCTTTTCATAACATTTTCGTTTATGGAAAACCAACATTGTTTAGGGGGAGGGAGGAACATAACGATATTGGGAAATTGCATGTTTTGTTGACGCTGTTATACAACTAATTTTGTCAATGATTGTAGTTCTCAGGTATAAATATCGAAAACAACCTCGGGCTACCATCTGAGCTCCAGTGACTCAATGGTACCTGAGAGCGTCCAGCTGGCATTCGCAAGGTTGTGCATGGGTTCGAGTCCTGCCTGCATGCATGGAGCTCAGAGTTTAACTTACGACAGCTTGTACAGCAAAAACAAACGAAAAAACTTTAAGTAATACTTGTTTGCACATGCACAGTCAATCACTCCTGAATCTGAGATACTGTTATAGTAGCTGGCGCGCGGTGAAACCATTCCGTTCTAGTGAAGAATTATTTTACAATGCATGCAACTAGTATACATGGGCATAGGATCTCTCTGAAGTATATATACAGGCTCGTGAACCAGTATTTTAATTAACAAAGATAGATGTTATAATACTCTATGCGTCTGTACTAATAGTGCACAAAAAACAGATGACGTCACAGCGTGTAAAGAGAAAGAAAGTATATATCCCACGAGACCCAGTCGAATTCTTTGCATGGACACATTGCATGGACAACCACAAGATGAAAATTGACAAGCATGTATAAACTTTCAACTCATGCATGGTTAAAGAGTTATGACAATTAGAACAGAATAAGCTTAGTTAAAATTTACAATTCTCGTTTAAAGGTTAAACAGCTTACATATGTACTTCAACTTGGATAATGACAAACGCAATGTTGAATTAATAAATAGGACTTTCCCTTGGGGTATACAGTCGCCACATTCTCTTTTAAAGAGTCGTTTTTGAACCGCGATTTTTTCATCTGCCTTTCATAAGTGTTTCTATTTCACAAAACTCGAAGTTAAGTCGAAACTGATGTTTCCATCGAAACTCGATGGAAACATGCACCCTAATGCATAAGAGGTGGAATTTGTGATGTTGTGGATACTGAACTATTTTTATAATGAAAGAGCTATTTGTTAGTTTTTCTTGTTTACTATATGTGTGCAGATTTATAAAAGAAATTATAGTAGTGTCCATTAAGCTATAGAAACAGGCTCAAACAGCTGTGTCCAAAGTTTATACATGAGCTATACTGGTGTTCACGTTCCCATGCACTGCGTGTTATTTCTCGTTCTCCAAAACTTTTCCTTGTGTTTCAATAACTGTTTAGAAATATACGAAAATGGTTTTGTTCAGTCTTAAATAAAATAGCAAGCCCACCTCACTAAATTGCTTTTGTGTTAAATATATTGTTTTAAAACCTCAGATTCTTTTCAAACATATCTGTACTGTACAACCTAATTATATAAACATGCAGTTAAATTGAGAAATTACTCCTCTTTTAAGGCCCGTTTACACGTGCGATTTTTGGTGCGATAAATATCGCCAACTTCTAATTTAGATACATGTTAAGTAGAAAAACAGTCTGCGGATTGTGTGCCGTGGTTTCATCTTCCTTACTTTTCTGCTCGTTCGTATAATTGCTTAACATGCATCTAAACCAGGAGTTATAAATCGCATCAAAAATCGCACGTGTAAACGGGTCTTTAGGCATTTCCAAGGTCATTGGGTGCTGGAGGCATGCTCAAAGTTATAAAAGAGCAGGAAAAATACTTAAGAAGCTCTCACAGCGATATTCAAGGCCTGCGTCAAGATTACTTTTTTGTCTGTTTTGAGTACTTCCTTTACCTCACAAGTACATATCTAAGCTATATTTATCTATATCTAAGCTATATCTATGATATAGAGTATTGTTTCCGAGGCTCGAGAACTCTAACCTTTATTGTATATGTGTATATATATATATATATATAATATATATATATATATATATATATATATATATATATATATATATATACAGCTAAATCAATTAAGGTTGTCCTGGCCAAAGCCAAAAGGTCAAAGCCAAGCGCGAAAATGCTCGTTAATAATCCCCAGAGAGACAAGTTTGATTTATTTTATGATTTTGGCCTATAAATATAGTAAATCGTGCTTCGCTATTTAAATAGTTATTCCCATCGTACTTTTCGCGCTTGGCTTTGGCCAGGACAACCTTAATTGATTTAAGTATATATTGTAATTGAGAATGTAAATAATGCAAACCTTATTAAAGGACATTGGCAACAAAAATTAAGTTTGTCTAATTTGAAAGAACTCATAAAATTGTAATAGAAGATCTTTTACAATTTTTTCATATCTTTCTTCGTTTTCAAGATATTTCAATTTGTTTAATATGTAAATGAGATGGTCTCTGAGGTCAGGAGCAGGGTGCAGTATATTTTCACACGTAGCAAAATCAGTTATATCTCTAAATTTGTTCAACGAAGTCACTTGAAACTGTGCACTTAAAAACGCCTTGTGACACTGAACATTTCATAACTGATGTTGCTTTGTGTAAAAATACTAATATATATATATATCACGATTTTTTTTTAACAACTTATTCTTGGTTTGCACTTGACGTCATGGCGGCCATGTTGGAGGAACTTTAACAAAAGAATCTCATTAGCAGCTATTGTATTTGGAGTATGTTTTCCTCCAACATGGCCGCCGTTTCTTTGTCTTCCAAATCTCAAGAGATTGATTGCAAACCATCAATATATAGAATACAAATTTGTGAAGAATATTTGTGCTACGAAACGTATATAATGTATTTGTATTATATAGGTTTCTTTATGAAAATTAGATATAGATATAGATATTAATAATACTTTATATATAGAGAGAGATAAGCTCAAAACGTCAGCGTTGTGTTATTTTATGACTATACTATTAGATACTCTGACACAACAGGATCATAACTGCATAAAAACAGTTCCGCTTCGCAGGCTATTACCTAGCCTGCGGATATTACCCCTCTTAAGTTATTTTCGTTAATAAAATTCTGAGCCTTGTACTTTTTTCTTTGACGTCCTAATTAAGTTCCAGTGCTATAGCTTGCTTTTGTGTTCGAAGATTTCTTTCAGGTTATCCGCATATCTTTTACGATCAAGTTCAGAGACTATATATTAGCTTTTATACAGTTTTAAAGAACATATTAATAAATCCATGGCAACATGTATGTTTTCGTATTCATAAGAAGGCTTCGAAATTGTATAAAAGCGGGAACGATTTTGACTTTAGCACTTGGATATCCAACCAGTTTGGATGCGACTATATATCAGATAAAGCGACAATGAGAAGCTTTGCTGTACTTTGCTTCATTTTTCTGGCTTCGGCGTGCATCTTTGGTAGGTTTGATAATGCAAGGATGGTATAATTTTATGAAATAGATCACGCAGTGTGATTTGTAAAAGTCAGATTTGTCGTTGCTATAATTTCTTCTTTTAATGTTTGTACTGTCTCCGATCAATAGCCGCTAGAGCCGAGGAAGATAGCCAGAAAGTTGATGTTTCAGAGAGTGACGAGCAGCCCGAAGTTGCAGTAAACTCCGACGAAGAACAACCGGAAAAATCCGAAGATGAGGAGTCTACAAACGACGAAGAAAATGACGAAGAGAAAGAGAACGACGAAGAGACAGAAAACGACCAGGAAGAGGTCGACAACGATGATGAAAAGACAGAAAATGATGAAGAACAGGTCGCGAATGACGAAGGTACAATAATGAATGTTTATTTAACTGTTAAAACAAAGTCGAAAAGAAAACATTTTGTAACTTGAATTTTGAGATAGAGTCGAGCATATATTTTTTCCAGGCCTGTAATTCAGATTCGTAACTTCAAATCACGCTTTTTGATTGACTAATGAAAGGTTTCTCATTTTTATACCAAAGCAGACTTCAAATCGACCCGTTTGACATTTTTGAAATGAGCCCAGGCTGTAGAACTGTAGAAAAATTTAGGCCAGCGCTAAACGTCGCACAAAAGACAAATTTAATTGTTTGAATTTTATTCGACGAAACTGCGACGTATATAACCCGATTAAATTCGACGCACGAATTACATTCGTCTTGGCAAATAAATTCGTCTAAGTCAGACGGATAATGCGACGATTTTGCGTGTTCGAGTTACACGACGAATTGTCGTTTGCGTCGAATTAAATGCTTCTCTTTTCTTGTGACAATTCTGTGCCATATTTTCAAGGAATCGTTTTCAGACTCAACGCGTCCAAGTAAACAATTAAATTCGACTGAAATTCGACGTTTAACTCGACGTCGCATTACCGACGAAGTTAATTCGAATTAAATAGTTGCAAAGAAAATTAAAACCTTTAATTTAGAAAAAGTGAAAATATGAACAAGCATAGGAAAATAGAAATAAGTTAGTTTAATATGGTCAATCTGTACCGCTATTGACCTTTACTGCGCGGTATGTCTTTCTCACTACTTAAACATTATATATTCCGATTTAGATGAAAATCAGGAACTGGAAGCCGACGAAACTGAGAAGCGAGGTTTGTTTTTTATCCGTATAACCTATCTAGATTGAATTTTAGATTAAACATGTTAAATTAGCACGTCTCGATAGAAAGAAACCAATTTATGATATTTGATTGATTGATTGATTGATATATTGATTGATTGCCTAGCTTTATTTGAATACGATATAAAGTTTTAAGCTTACAGCTTGTGGAGTCGTATTGTTATAAGTACTTCTAAAACTCATTAATAATTCATGAGGAAAACACAAAGGAAAATCATGACCGTGACGTGTCCCTATATATGTGATAGAGACACCCTCGCTATTTTCGATGAACTTTTTCTTCGATTTTGCGGCTCAGACAACTTCTATTTTCAAAATTGATTTCTATATGAGCTTATTATATGGATAGTTTTTGAAGCCATTTAAAACATTCGCAGTACGCGGAACCAACAGTGAGTCCGACGGTCTGAGTGAGTATCTTCTGTTTCTCCTATTTAGAATAATATCACAAAGAGTGGTAGGTAATCTGGGATGAAACGCCTTGTGCATAATTTTGAATAGATCTGTCTTATAGTTGGAATAGAGGGAAGGCCATTTCGCATATCCAAGAGCTTTCAAAGAGGGTGTGTCCTTGTGAAGATTAAAGATTATTTTAGCTGCCCTACTGTGGAGCCTTATTGCAACCCCCCCCCCCCCCCCCCCCCAGCATTAACCCATAATTAACTGAAGGTAAAATTACCTTAAAATAGAATTGTTCTAAAACCTTTCTAGGTAAGAATCTTGAACTTTTCAATAAACCTAACTTATTTACAAATTTCTTTTTAAGCTCTAGGGTATGTGGTACCGACATAATAATAGCTTGTTTGATATAATAGCTTGTTGGCAAATAAGCCAGAAATAAATCTGAAAACAAATATTTTGACTTTGATGACTATTTAGAAATCCCAAGTTCTTACTTCTGACGACGTCATAGTGAGGTCAGAATTTGTTGCTATGATACCAAACCTGAAATTTGAATAGAGATATTAACTGCGGCATTCTTAATTTTAACTATTTTAATAGACGTTTAATGAAAATATAACATGAGCTACAGGACTATATAAAATAATATATATATATATATATATGTGAGTTTTGGTTCACGAAATGTTAGAGAGTGCTCAATACCATATATAGATAGAGCAAAATACAAAGCATGAAGTATAGTTACCTTAAAGTCTTCGCTACCAGAGGTTTCACCCTAAACGGGATCATCAGTCGCCTGATGATCCCGTTTAGGGTGAAACCTCTGGTAGCGAAGACTTTAAGGTAACTATACTTCATGCTTTGTATAATATTAGCTTGCGTTATATAGTTTCTTTGTTATTTTTTAGCCATTCGCAAATGCAAGGTGTATAGACATGGAAAATTGACGTGCAAAGCTTGTGGGTGTTACAAAAAATGCCAACCAAAGTGGTGCAATCGTCGTATTTGTAAGAAGTATATTTGCGGCTATAGACCTGTTTGTCATTATGTCACTCGGTACCGAATTAAAAAAATCCCCTACAAGGTCTATGTTGGAAAGTCGTACAAGTCGTACAAGTGGTACAATTCGTACAAGCCGTACTACTACCAGCCAAGGTACATCATCAAATATCGCACCGATAAAGTACCTTACCGCGTCAAACACTGTAAACGTGTGGCCAAATACTGCAATAGATGTTACAACACACGCTATGGTTGTGGGAAAACATGCCGTTATGTGTGCAAATACAAAAAGGTGGGTACTTGTTAATTTTTGAAAGAAGCATAATTATTAATATCATAGAGCAAAGTGAAAATGTGGTAAACTGTCGAGACTGATTAGTAATTTTGATGTTTAGTATTTTGTTAACACTTGGGCCTGGACCTCTCCCTGCGCTGAATAAAATCGTCTGGCATTAACCAGAATAAAATAAAAGCTTCAAAGTGTTAACAAACTAATCTCGGCAGTTCACCACATTTTGAGAGAGACATTAGGATTTTCGGTATTGCAGTATTGTGGTGTTTTTCGTGCGGTATTTCGGTAATTTTGCCGCTTCTGTTCGGTATTTTGTTTTATCCATTCAAGCAGTTTCGGTATTCATTAAGTATTCGACGCGGTACTGTGGTATTTCACGATTTTTTCCCTGGTATAAGTATTTCTATAAGTTGTAACATTTTACGTTTCTGTGCGATGCAAGATAACATTTTTGGTTTATTCAACTACACACGCTACAGTTTTTCATAAAAAACGTGCAACATTGCTGCATGCATGGGTTTTAATCAGTGGCATAGCAAGGGGATGGCTGGGGTGTGTGTGTTTGTGGACGGGGGGAGGCAACTACCCTCGAGTGCCAAAGGTAAAGGGGGGCGAAAAAACATTAGAATATATATGTTCTCAAAACTACGACAAAAATATGATGCAGAGAATATTTTTACACTTACAAATCAACACTGATGTTTTTTTAAACCATGTTAAAATCAAAAGTTTGATACATTCTTAAAAATGTGTTTAAAACCTTTTTCACTTTTGCTCAAAAGTGTTTTCAAAATACGGAAAAAGTCGTTTAGAGTCAACAAAATTCAAACAGTTTGTGGTGTACGTGCATGCCCCCCACCCCACCGGAGGCGCCGCAAGTTCAGTTCGCCCCTGGGTGCCGATGGTACTCACTACGCCACTGGTTCAAATAACGACAGAAAACTAATAGAAACTGCTTACTGCTACATATAAATATCGATAGCTAAAAGTAAGAAAGATCTTTTTCTTTATATAGTGCTATGCTCCTTATTACAGACCTTATCATCACAAATGATAAAATGCTGAATGCAACCAAGGATTGAAAACAACTCGTGGAACACTGGACGAAAGAAAATCAAAATAATTGCATTTTTGTAGTTTAACGACAACGTAGTTTTTAGTATGTAGTTTCTTTGCAATAAAAAATCTTTACAAGAAAAAATAATGCTTTTATTAGTTTGCTCCATGTTTGAAACAAAACTTAAAAGGGATGACTCTATATAGCCTGCTAATATAGACTTCACATCGCGCCCTGGGAAAATGGACGCGAGAGAAGAGTGCTATTTAACTCCCGTCAAGTTTATACAAATTAGTTATATTTTAACCAGTCGGGCGAGTGTTGTTATGTGAAATTTGTTTAGTCGAAAGCTAATATTTAACAATTATTGGACGAGGTTGAGCAACTAATATCGTGATTTGTCAGGGGCGAGCAGATCAGTTATTTGCCGATGCCGAAGGCAGAGGCAAATAACTGAACTGCGAGACACTGACAAATCACGATATTTTCTGAAAACCGAGTTCAATAATTGTTTTATTATTCGATTTATTTTTTATTTGGCATTGTTTACCTGTAATTATGTCCATTCATTTCTTTCCAGCTTGGCTGAACGAGCGATTTACGTTTGCCGAAATTGAGTGTAACGCGCATGAGCTAAATATTATTTGCTGCAAAACAACATCTCCGACTAATGCGCATAAGCAGACTGTTATTTGTAGGCAGTTATTTGCAGGTGACGTAGCGGTCGTTCAACCAATTAAAAGGAAGATAAAAATAAATCGAATAATAATTTAAAATGTTTAGCTTCAAACTTCACGAAATTTACAAAAAAATATTGGTTTGACTATATTCTTTCTGCCCGTGCAAATAAGTGTGCGTGAAAGTCAGGATAATAAGCAGTTAAGCTAAAGCATAAGAAATTAAATGTTGTAAACAAAAGCTCATACAGCCAAGCAGGGATTGTCTGAACTTAATTTACTTAAAAGTTAATTTTTCGCATAGTATAGCTTAGAACTTTACGAAATTTACGAAGACTGGTATTTTGAACGTGTAATTCTTACTGCTCGTGTAAATGAATCTACGTGAAAGATTTTGAAAAGGCTACAAGTATTGGCGAAATGTACATAAAAACACATAATAAATTTTACCGAAATGTCTGGCCATGTCTCATTGCATAATTAATTTGATTCTTTTCAGTAGCCAATGAACGACAACTACCAAAATCTGGCAGCATAATCGGGACGCAATTTGCGGTGTTAAATATCGCGTCCATTTTCCCAGGGCGCGATGTGAATTAAGAGAGTGTATTAGCAGGCTAATGACTCTAAGGCCTGCGCTAAACGTCGCACAATAGACGAATTTAATTGTTTGAATTTTACTCGACGAAACTGCGTGTTCAAGTTACACGACGAATTATCGTCACGTCGAATTAAATGTTTCTCTTCTGTCGGTAACAATTCGCGCGATGTTTTCAAGGAATCGTTTTCAGGCTTCACAAGTCCAAGTAAAAACAATTAAATTCGATTGAAATTCGACGTTTAACTCGACGTCGCATTTACCTCGCATTACCGACGAAGTTAATTCTAATTAAATTCGTCTATTGTGCGACGTTTAGCGCAGACCTAAATGATTAATCTTTCCAGTTGAAGTTGTCGTCTTTCCATTATAGTAGAACTAGATAAGGTATTTTTAGATCAGCGATATAGCCAACTATCAACCATGCAATGTTCATAACATGAACATGTAGCTATACACCTATAATCGTGATTTCGTGAGTTTTCCATGGAGCAATGGCGACGTGGCCGGGGGCGGCAGGGGGTCTACAGCCCTCCCTACAATTCTATATTTGTCGGAAATTTTATGGTTGTTGTTGAAATATGCTTTGCGACCTCTTAAATGTATACACCTGTCGGAACATTTTGGACTTGAGCCTCCCTGTTGAACAGTTTCTTATATATAAACCTCGCAAAACAACCATTTTTAGAACCAAATAATTGATCGGCGTGCGGGACACTGACAAATTATACGATAACCAAGTAATAATCAGAACATTGAACCTATCTGTGGTAGGCCGAGTCCAGGTTTCGGCTCGTGCATTTTTGCACTTTTTACTTCCGCTATTACTCATGCTTCCGGTGAGTTGTTGGCTATTCACAAAGCCTGCTATAACTTCCAATCATCAAGGTAATTTACTGGGTAAGTGACAGTATGTTTCCAGACAAAATGCATTGTGTTTCACGAGATCGAGCAGAACGCAATTAGAATTGGTCTAATATTAAACGACGATTAAACGCATTGCATTGTGTAGTTGATACATTTCAACCACAATGCAATGCGTTGTGGAAAAATTAGCCATTACAGTCAAATTGCTTGCTGCTACGGCAACAATCACCAAAGTTGATATCTACACGAAAGTATTCACTAACACAGAACATAGTTGATAGAGGGAGATGGTTAGGAAACTTCATAAAATCCATTGTTCTAGGTGTTTGTGTACCTTGTGCACGGTCACGGTTGAAAATTCTATTGTTTTACCTTTGCGAACTAAGACAGCAGTGTAGAAGAAATTGGGCACTATGTGTTTGTTTTGGCTTCTGGTTCGAGGTATTCCAGTACTTATTACAAATAATGACATATTTCGAGCCGTGCTTCCAATAGAAAACGTTTGTGTTCAGTCGTTTGTCCATATCAAATGAGCTTTAAAAAACTTTGTGCACGGTCAAACCCCGTTCAACCTCCAAGTGGGTTCTTTGTTCAATATATTTGAAGTTTGCCGGGTTTCCTAACCATCTCCCTCTATCAACTGTGCACAGAATATATATCCACTTGGCGGGAAATGTCGCGCGAAGAGACATTTTCTTTTGTCTCATGAGCTCTGAGCGGGAACTAATCAGAAATCTATTGAATTCGAACAAAAGAAAGTCGCTTCGCGCGAAAAAAATCGCCTAGTGGAAAACCGGCTTTAAGATGGAACTAATTAACCAGTGAAAAAGTCGAGGCTTGAAAAATATCGCCTAGTGGAAAACAGCAGCCTTTACAGTCATTTGCAACTCACGTTTCACCCAAATCTTCGGAAGTTCGTAGTTCGTTTTGAACTCTGCATTTGATTGGTTGCTTGGTTCCTATAGCAGCCAATCAACTGTGTAGTTCAAAACGAACTTTGAACTTCCCAACGAACTTGCGAACTTCCCAACGAACTTCCGAAGATTTGGGTGAAAAGTGAGTTGTAGGGGCCGTTCAAAACGAAGTCAATTTTGTTTTGTTATGTCATTTTGCATTTCTCAAAAAGTCGCAATAAAACCGGCTAGCCCGCCTCATATACGAGCGGCCTGTAAGTTTAGCGGTAAACACGATTACTGATCAGGGTTAGGGTTTTTCTTGAGGTTATGCTTTTCGAGACGTCTCTCTTTGACGAGTTATAAATCATCTGGCTTTAGAGTAAAAAGATAAATTTGTTCCACAACAAGACGTGAGTAAAAGGGTCGACTTGCTACAAGTCTCTCTTTGACGGAAAAGCGGAAGACAGGAGTACTTATACATCACGGACTTTGAGAAAGTCTAGTAAAATGGTTAATCAACAGTGCGTTTGACCCTTTCATGCAAGTCTTTCCAGCTGAGACGTTTCCCATTGACGAGTAAAATCGTCTCGAGTTAGTAAAAAAATAAAGTCGTTCTAAACTATACGAATGAAAGGGCTTTATGCACCAAAGTGTTTGGAAGTCCGTAAGTTACTATAGGAACCAAATAACCAATAAGATCATCAGAAAACATTGAAATTTTTAGAAAGAAATTGACTTTCTAACGTATTTTGTTGGATTAGTTTAGTATATATGCATGGACTTCATTTGAAATTCTTCACATATATATACGCTGCTGAAGGACAACTGAATGTTTATTAGTTTAGTATAAAGTTTACTTTTATGATATTTAATGTAAATTATAGCACTTAAAATTCTTATCTTATCACTATATGCATCTATTCTTAAGTTGTAATGTATTCATGGCCGAGTTCACGGCTCTCTGGGGCCCCGTTTACACTTGGAGCAAAACTATCTGGATTCACATTGTTTTTTACTCCCATGAGGATGAAAAACAATGTGAATCCAGATACTTTTGCTCTGGTGTAAACGGGGGTCTGGAAGAGCATATTATATGAAGAGACTCCGTGTTTAACTGAATAAAGCGGTAAAGTTCACTCAATCAGATGCGTATATTGCCAATACCCTTTAATGAGAATTATAACATGATCTAAGGCAAAGATCTAGAGGTGGTCTGTCTTTACAAATGGGAAAGATCTAATATAGGTATAACATTTAAGAGTGCAGTCTCAGTAATCGCTGCTCTTCGCCAAGTCAGGTAGACGAATCATTTCAATTTGACCACCCGCCTCCCCTTTAGCTGACCACCTTTCTGCTTTGTTGTGTATTAGATTTCGCATTATTCTTTGCCTATCTGGCGTTTTATTGCCCTCACCTTCACTGGGCTCAATCATCAGTTTGAATTATGGAAAATAATTATATAATTTAATTATGACTTTTTAATAAACGCGGCTGTGGTCCAAGGGGACCATAGCCAATTTATCCCAATTGGTGTCTTTCATTTTCCTTTATGGGTTGCCCAGTAAACAGAGCTCAGTTAATGCAGTGCTGATATTAGTCAGAGAGACACGGTGGAAGATATAAAACGTCAGCGCTGTGTTATTTTATGACTATACTATAAGTATTAGATACTCTGACACAACAGGATCATAACTGCATAAAAACAGTTCCGCTTCGCAGGCTATTACCTAGCCTGCGGATATTATCCCTCTTAAGTTATTTTTGTTAATAAAATTCTGAGCCTTGTACTTTTTTCTTTGACGTCCTAATTAAGTTCCAGTGCTATAGCTTGCTTTTGTATTCGAAGATTTCTTTCAGGTTATCCGCATATCTTTTACGATCAAGTTCAGAGACTATATATTAGCTTTTATACAGTTTTAAAGAACATATTAATAAATCCATGGCAACATATATGTTTTCGTATTCATAAGAAGGCTTCGAAATTGTATAAAAGCGGGAACGATTTTGACTTTAGCACTTGGATATCCAACCAGTTTGGATGCGACTATATATCAGATAAAGTGACAATGAGAAGCTTTGCTGTACTTTGCTTCATTTTTCTGGCTTCGGCGTGCATCTTTGGTAGATTTGATAATGCAGGATGGTATAATTTTATGAAATCGATCACGCAGTGTGATTTGTAAAAGTCAGATTTGTCGTTGCTATAATTTCTTCTTTTAATGTTTGTACTGTCTCCGATCAGTAGCCGCTAGAGCCGAGGAAGATAGCCAGAAAGTTGATGCAGTAAACTCCGACGAAGAACAACCGGAAAAATCCGAAGATGAGGAGTCTATAAACGACGAAGAAAATGACGAAGAGAAAGAGAACGACGAAGAGACAGAAAACGACCACAACATAAGGACAAGGTCAAGGTATACTGAAACTGTATACCGTTCTTGGCGTTTACACAATATATAAATACTAAATAAATATAATTATTTATAATACTAAATAAATGCAAATCCCCTACCATTAACTTTAAAATGATTTTGAGACCACTGAGTGACGAGATTTTGTTTACCATACGGCGTTTGGTTTCTTCAGGTTCTCTGGTTTCGCTTCAAGATATATTAAATCGGCTGTTTGTTTCTTAGCCCATCTCAATTGACTCTTTCACTATCCTTTTCTTCGTTATTCTCTTTTAAGTTTTAAGTAGAGCTTGAATAATTTAACAGGTACCAGTACCCTGTATCCGAACTGCGCAAGTTGTGGATTTGATAACATATATTTAAGAAATAGAAAATGGCCGCCCGTGTTTATATAGCCTGATGCAAACACGAGAGTGAGTTGGGAGAATTCGAAAGTTTATGTGAACCCGAGCCGTAGGCGAGGGTTTACATAAGTACTTTCGAATTCTCCCAACTCACTCGAGTGTTTGCATCAGGTTATATAAACACAGGGCATCCATTTTCTATTTCTTTTATGAAATAAGGCTAAAAAATGCGCCGTGATATCACAACCGTGTTTACATAGTCTGATATAAACACGGTAATTGACCAATCACAGCGTGCGTAAGACGCAACCTATTTTATAAATAGATATATATATATATATATAATTAACAAATAAAACATAAAGCTCCGTGCATATGTACTCTTATAAAAGTTCGTTTGACGTCATTTGAACACGAAAGAAGTTGACTAGAGGCACGAGGCGATAGCCGAGTGCCTTTACACTTCTTTCGTGTTCAAATCACGTCAAACGAACCTTTATAAGAGTACATATGCACAGGAGCGGTATGTTTTATTTGTTTT